>QNUK01000323.1:112500-798663 GCA_013621035.1 Clarias magur | reverse complement strand
GAGTTTTTACTCTCAGAATTGTGTTCTGTTATTCTGTACAATCGAAACTAATGCTTTGACTTCAACAACGTTGCATTTGGCCTTGTTACCGACCAAAACAAAACTCACTCACTCATGCACTTGATTCAGTTTGGGTAGCCAAACCACTGTGCTGAAAATCACAGCAGATTTTTTTTTACATTTTTTTTTCTTTTCCATCTCTAGTGGCTGGCAGTAAGTCATCTTACTTTCCCCAATCTCACCACAAAGCTTGTTTGCTTTAGACTGATGACATATGATTCCAGATAAGGCTCTTCCAGTGCTAGGTAATTTAAGGGGGCGAATACTTATGCAATGCTTGTTAAAGCACAAGTTAAAGATGTGAATGAGAAATTGTTCATTGCATTATTAAATCTGTTAATTATCTTGTTAAGCCTGATCATAGATTCTTTTAAAAAAAAAGTGAAAAATGTCTAGAATCTTAAATACGGTTCTGGATATCTCAATTTAGATTAAAGTCATTTACCAACGTTCAAACTCACACCCCAACACTTCTATCTATAATTATCTTCCATACTTTAATTCACAGGGTTTTTAGCATGATATCACGCTGTAGTAGATGAACTGCAGTTTTGCGGTGAGGCACACAATCGTATAATTTTTTTTCCTTTCTACCACCACAAGAAGAAGAAAATAGGTTCATTTCATTTTTCCTGCTATGCATAGATTATCAAAGTTTTTAGTTAGCACTTATCAGTCAGGGGATGATACTCTTACATGTTCTACTGTCAGCGTGTGTCTGGATCATTAAACGTAACGCTGGGGATCTCATTATTTTTTTAATAGGACAAAATAAATGGATTACATTACAAGGGACAGTTTAAGAGCGTTTCAAGGTGAAGTGAAAAGAAAGGAGTGTTTAACGCAAAAAGAAAAATGTGATTGTGTTTTATGATGTTATAATGTAATAGCAACTTACATTACTGATGTTGATGTAAGCCTAGAGTGACATGAAATAAGAACGATCTAGACATATTCATGGTGAATGATGTCCGTTAGAGCAACGCAGAACTACAGGAACTACAGTATCTTGATGCAGTACAGATAACCTGCATAAACACTGCTACAGTCTTTAACGCGGATCTTTTACATGAGGGGTTATTCTGTGAATTGATCTCAGGGCACGTCACTTCTGCGGCCACTGAGTTGATTATCGTTCGGGTTTTTTCTGATACCGGTTCCAAATCGATACTTTTAAAATGGTACCGGTGCCTAAATGGAGCTTGGATGGATAACGTTAAAGAAGAATTTTTATTGAAAGAAAAGTAAACAATATAGTAAAAGTTTAATGGATGCATAAAGATAAGTAAATACAAAACACAACAAATTTACATAATACTCAGCACAAATACAATAATTTTATCATTATAATATTATATATATTTGATATATATATATATATATATATATATAATTAATATATATATATATTATAATTATATATATATATATATATTATGGCATGCCGTTTAGGAAAATATTCTTGAGAGAACTTAATGAAAAACTCTGAAGATATATTGAATGAAACGTTGAGAATATTGAATGGATTCCGAATATATTGATTGAAAATAATATATATTGAATGAATTCTGAATATATGGATTGAAAAACTGATAAATTGAATGAGAAAGTCCTGAATATATTGAATGAAAACTCTGAATATATTGAATGGAACGTGAGAATATTGAATGAATTCTGAATATATGGATTGAAAACTGATATATGGAATGAAAAGTCTGAATATATTGAATGAAAAGTCTGAATATATTGAATGAAACATGACGTCACCGAAACACAGCGCCATCTTTAGAAAGGATGAGTGAGTCGGCGAGAAACTTGGTTGCTGCAATTGTGAGAAATGAAGAGATGGTGAACACATTGATGAGTGCGTGTCCGACCCAAAGTGGTGGCACAAGCCGCACTCAGTATCAGACTACGGATGAAGAAATGTATTCGCTATTTCACCGCGGAAGACCGGTGTTATGCGCTAAAATGCCCCCCTGCCACAGATTGCCCCCCCCCCCCCTACATAATCTCTATAAAATATTTTATTACAACATAAATTCATAGGTTTATTGTTATCAAATATGATATAACTATTATAATTAACCCTTGGCACGTGACAGGTGTCGAGACCATGAATACAAATTCTCATATAATGTTTATTTTGTGGCACATTTATTTTACAGGGATTTGTCATGTAATTCAAAAATGCTTGCAATAAATAAATATTTATGATGAAAAATTTAACAAAATGATTTTTATTATTAAATAAGCAATATCAAAAATACATCTTGTATATACAAAATAATAATTTATATTTTTTCCCTATACTACATGCAATTTTTTATAATGCTTATTTTATAATCAAATCCATTTAGTCTAATTTGTAATTTCTAAATCATAAACCTAGAAATTTCTGGTCTAATATAATATTCGACGGAGATTAAATAGGGGGGGCAATCTGTGGCAGGGGGGCATTTTAGTGTATAACACCGGTCTTCCGCGGTGAAATAGCGAATATATTTCTTCATCCGTAGTCTGACACTGAGTGCTGCTTGTGCCACCACTTTGGGCCGGACACGCCCTCATCAATGTGTTCACCATCTCTTCATTTCTCACAATTGCAGCAACCAAGTTTCTCGCCGACTCACTCATCCTTTCTAAAGATGGCGCTGTTTCGATGACGTCATGTTTCATTCAATATATTCAGACTTTTCATTCCATATATTCAGACTTTTCATTCAATATATTCAGACTTTTCATTCCATATATTCAGACTTTTCATTAAATATATCAGTTTTCAATCCATATATTCAGAATTCATTCAATATATATTTTTTTTCATTCAATATATTCGGAATCCATTCAATATTCTCACAGTTCATTCAATATATTCAGAATCTTCATTCAGTATATATAGAGTTTCAATCCATATATTCAGAATTCATTCAATATATATATTTTTCAATCAATATATTCGGAATCCATTCAATATTCTCACGTTTCATTTAATATATTCAGAGTTTTCATTAAGTTCTCTCGAAGAAATTTTCTTAAACGGGCATGCCATTATTTATATATATAATATATATATATATTATATATATATAATATATATATATAGTAATATATTTATACACACACACACACACACACACACACACACACACACACACACACAAGTCACCAGCACTGCACCTGTTACAGTAATGTAAAATGTAATAAATAATCAGGCAGACTTTTATGTTTATTTAGCATTCTCTGCTAAAATCCCAAATAATATTGGTTGAGGGGGATGCAGTGGATATTTCCTAACTGAGTCATAGCCGATTTCTTTCAGTCACTGTTGGGACGCTCTCCCAGGCAACAACCATCACCCAGGGAGGGAGAATGCTGAAGTCCTTGCTCCCTCCTAGACATGTTATGCCAGCCGATTGCTGCTCACACGACCTTTTGAGTGTAACGAATACGCTATCTGCTCCTGCAGCTTGCATGAGCTCACAGACGTCTATAATTGGCTAATGTGTCACTATGATTGATGCAAGTGTGCGAGTGTGCCAGCCCTTCCATCCCTAGGGAGCACAGTCTGCTGCGGAAAGCTGCAGCAACACAGGAATCGAACTTGCGATCTCGGGACGAATGGGCGACTAGTTTGGTGATGATTTTGGCGGAAGTTTTGTAACGTTTGGAATCCTTAAATGATAAGAGGATGATGTGTGTTGTCTGCTCTTCTTGAAACCGTCTGCTTTTAAATGTACTCCGTGCACGTACAAGTGTTTCATTGAATGCGTCATTCTTCTGGTTCTTGTTTGCATGTGACTTGACACCATAGATAGCATCAAGAATGGTGTAATGAAACCGCATTTTGATATCTGAGACATTTTAATACCCACTATGTGAGAAACACTAGAATCAAGACCCGAAAATACAACTCGTACATGCACATGGGAGGCTTGCCTCTGAGTGTTGTTACACTTATTGTGTAAAGCTGCTTTGCGACAATGTCAATTGTTAAAAGCGCTTGACTTGACTACACTGCAGGCTTGTGTGCGTGACATGCTTATTGATTTACTGATCCTGATTAGATTCACCCTCTTGGTAGCAGCTCAGTACCCAGCATTACACAGCAGTAGCTTTAGTCTGAAGCATATGCCATCATTGTACTTAATCCTTTTTAATGTCAATATGCCAAACCTATTTTTACATAGAAATATAAATCTCTATATTGTATAATAGGATCATTATGGTATTTTAGGTGGGAAACTTAATAAAATAAAAAAAATAAATAACAAAAAGCAACATTGGTTTAAGTGCGTATGTAATGATGAAAGTAAGAATGATGAAACAAATCAGATTGAGAAGAAGTGAAAGTAAGCTTGACGTCAGTAGTATTCAGTTTCTCATGAGTTAATGTTTTTCCCTTTTTAGAAACATTCATTCAGAGTCTTCTTTGGGACTAATCAATTGAAATACTGATTCTGAAGGGTAATGTCTTGTTAGAAAACGAGTCATTGAGTTTATTCACACTCCCTGTGCTGTGCTGTCCAGGATTAATCTCTGACGAGGACCTGCGTATGCACTCCCTCGATGCCGGCTTTGGGAGCGGTGGCCATGGAAACGCAGGTACATGAACAGCTCAGATCGATAGTTTTTGGCGTGATGCTCAGTCTGCTGCACTCCTGTGGTATTTGTTTACTTGTGCGTGAACAAATAGGTTTGCAGTTCCCTGTCCCTGATGCCTTGTGTGAATTCCGCTTCTTTTGTTTGCATAGGACTCAGGCCCAGATCTGGGGATTACAGTAGGAACACCTCCAGCAGCAGCTCTCCGGTCAACTCAAAAGGTGTGTGATTATCAAAACCTGCCAGGAGCTTGAATAAATGTATGCCCCCCTCTCAGCGTTTATGCATTGTGAGTACAGGAAGATGTATGATCAGTGTCGATGATGCGCTAATGTGGAGCAGAAGAGGATGCTTTGCTCATCTTTAACCTGTCACTTAAAATGTTTTCTGCTATTTATTATATTGAACATGAACTCTGAATTTCTATTTGATTGCATGCAATACATTTTATTAAAAAATATTTTATTTCATGTTAATTGTTGAGCTTTAACACGAAGATGCTCTATAATGTACATTCATGGGGCGCTACAGTACATTAGGAACACCTTGCCAGTAGTGGGTCGGGCCTTTCTTTTCTGCATTCCACAAGACGTTGGAAACCTTCCTCTGAGATTCTGGTTAATGTTACTACAGAGTGGCAGGACTGAGGAAAGTTTACTCGAATATCAGGAGTTTAAGCTCCAGGCGATGCTACAGCTACCATCTAGGGATGGTACAAACAATTTTGCTCTCTTGGATTCCAGGCTATGAATGGTGTGGCATGTTCAGGAATCATGTTTAATACCAATTTCTCAATAGTGTTCTGCTCTGTTTCTCTCACTGATTATATTTTTATAACTGTTGTCCCAGTTGAATCTATTTTAACTATGCAATTACTGAGGTTACATAAGCCAAATTAGAGACCCTACAAATGAATCTGAACAAGTCATGTTTGGCCGAAAAGAAATTGCATAAGCCATTTTTAGTAATAACAAGCCAACCACACATTTCCTAAATGGAAACTAACATTTGTGAGGGTTTTTTTTGGTGCGGTATGCATGTCGGCTTTTTGTGAGAACTGGCGGAAGCAGGCGCACGCACACTGACGCACAACTTGCCCACGCCCCAGCCCATATCCCTTAGCAGGAACATGTTTAAGTTAATTTGAAATTAGGAAGGAACTTGAGCATGATTTGGTTTTCTTGTTAAACCAGAAAGTGTGAATGATGATGTAAACCCAATTGACATTTACACAAGACTTCAAGCACAGTATGATGATGAGACTCTTAGCCGGATTAAAATAACTGAACGCCGCAACCATTTTAAAGAAGGTCATAAGTTTAACGATCTCAGCCCACTGCAGTCATTCTCATGAACATTCAGCAAGTGAAACGACTGATCCTGGAACTTGCTGCCAACTTACATAAAAGGCATCTTTTCTGTCTCATTTACAAATGCCACTTCCACATTACAGGAACTCGACTGGCAGTTATTAACCCCCACCCCCCACTGTACTGACCTCGCTCTGAACCATTTCCACATGTTTCGGCCTTAGAAGCCAGTGTTTTAACCATGAAGCAGGCAGTCCATTCATAGCCCCGGCAGACTGAAAACTTCCTACCTTGATGGTATCCAAGCACTAGTGAAATGCTGAAATTAGCATTAGTGTAGGAGGAAGTTATATAGAGAAATAAAGATAATGAAACTGCATTCTGTTGTACAGTATTGCACAAAAGTTCTGGTTTGACTTGAATGCCCCTCATAATTGTGCTTATTTATTTATACTTTTTATTAAATAAGTTATGAATATGTTCACAGCATGTACATGTTCAGATGCTTGCATAATAATAATAATAATAATAATGCACTACATAAATTAAAGTGTTACGTAATTAAACCCCACATTTCCCTCATTTGATAGTGAGAATATATAATCTGTCCTGCCTATTTACCAAAAATGGTCAAACCCAGAATAGCTCATTCATTCCATGTTCCTTTCTTTTTCGTGTTTTTTGATTAATTATATCATTTTTCTTCATTCAGATTCCCTGGAGCGCTTGCAGAAACGTTCTGCCAGTCTCTCCAGCGACGATGTGGTTGGACTGAGCCACGAGAGCCCCACTATTAGCCAGTCCTCTCTGCTGCCTCGTAGCTCCACTCTTTCCTATGAAGCCACGCCTCAATCACGGTCTACTCCACAAAGCACCTGTCCACGCCCCGGCTCCCCCGGCAGTGAGATGGTCACCTTGGAGGAGTTTCTGGAGGAGAGCAATACGCTTTCACCTCCTACTGTAAGCCCACACTAGAGGTTAAATGCATGGCAGAATAGCCATTTAAAATGTACAAATTTCTTGCTTTTTATGTTTCTTTTTACTCACTCTTTACCTTGCTTTTTCCTGGTTCACTGTCTCTATCACCAACTTGTACATAATTTCCCACAAAATACAAGCCGGATAATCCTCAGCTCTGAACCTACAGTATGACACAATACATGTAAAGTGACCCCTTTGAAAGTTCATCAAAGGCTTACACTGGCTGAAAAGACAAAAAAGAAAAAAAATGTAAAACCAGACAAGATGAAAACCATGCAGCAAAAGAATATGCCAAAATAAAACTATTACCTGCTACAAAGCATAAAAAGCACTCTGTCAGCCATCTCTGAAAAGAGGAAGAAAGTGACTTCCACTCTCTCAAAATTATCCTTTTAGCCACTGTCGTTTCACACATGAAAGACGACTGGATAATGCATTGGTCGCATTAGAGCAACCAAACAGAGCAAGCTTATAGATCTCTTTTTTTTATTTTATTTATTTTTTATAACCATTTGAATACCAGTTAAATACTGTACAATATATCCTCCCAGAAGCCAATTACCTTGACACATAACCAGAAAGTATGAGCAAGAGTACCCTGTTGGCATGGCTTGTTTAAAATTGAAGTTCATTTTCACAAGCAATATGCATTAGAGATACTCTGACAGTTAAGGGTCATAAAGGTCATGAAGTCATAAATACTGCTGTTCTTGCAGCCATCTATAAAGAAAAATAAACCCAGATTAGTGTTGATTCTAGTGCAGTGAAAAGTGTACAGGAAAGTAATGGCATTGTCTGTCTGTCTGTCTTATCCATTCATCTCTGTCCTTCCTGTTTATTAATCATGCATTACATAATTTTTTAACAAATGATTTGAATTACAAAAAAATTTGTGATGCGCTCACAAAACTTGCATGTATGCATTTCATCTACCCTGGGTAATTTAAAGAAATTAAATAATTAGGCTTGGGCTTTGGCAAAACATTTTCAGAGTAGTTAAGACACTGAAGAAACAAGTTGAACCAAGATCAATAGGGCTATCTGTTTATGGCTTCACAGATTCTCACCTGACATTTCAGGTTTGGAGCTGTGATCCTCAGACTCAAACTGCAGTAATATTTTGTAATGGATGATCATTACTATTATTTGGTGCTGAAAGAAATGTGTTTACGATGCAATCAAGCATCACTATGGCACCAGTTGTTATCATGTGGTTTAGAGCAAACTTTCCTGTTGCTTCTATTTCAAACCGCATCAGTCCTTATGTTGCTCTGTCTAGTTCTTTTCTTTCGCTTGTTTTCCCTTCTCTCTTCCCCAGTGGGTCAGCCATAATGAAATATTTAACAAGCTGCCTACATATCGGTGCTACCTATTTATGTTTGTGCACTGAAGCATAGTATGGACAATGAATATGTGGTCCCAGGTTTATTGTGATCAAGCACAGTGTGGCGTGGAGCTGTGTGATGACTTCTGTTTAAATATTTTGTATTTGTTTCTCTTAGGTGCACACAGGAAGTCGGGAGGACTTGATGACTGATTATTTTACCAGAGTGGGCAGGCCAACACCACCCACGAGAGACGGTGCTAAAACACCCACGAGTTACGTCACACCCACCATCAAAGCAACAGCATCCGTACCAGATGGGCGATTTTCCAAACCAGGGCACAGTGTTAAACCAAGCATACGACTCTCAGAGGGTTCCATGCCTCTTTCCCACTCCCAGACACTTCCTAACCGAGGCACTAGCATGTCAGAGGGGAGGTCAATGCACTTGCAGCACTCAGGGCCTCGCAGAGGTACCACAGGCAGCAACAGCCTGAACCGCACTTTCAGCCTGGCCTCGGCCGACCTCCTCCAATCAAATGGCCCTGACAGTTACCGGCCCGAGGCGGGTAGCCCCGTTCATTCCGAGGGGATGGCGAGGAGGGAGCGTCCACTTTCAGCCAGGCTTACTGTAAGCTCTGGACATCTTTCAATAGACCCCCGGCGCAACACTGTAGCTCCTCCCAGAGAAGACCCACCACACACTGCCTCTTGCACTGCTTTGCAGTCGGACCGAGGATACAGTGCGAGTAGTGGCCGCTCAGGAACCATGCACTCGGCCACTTCACTCTATCCTCGGGGTGAGGTGGCATTGGTGACACCAGTGCGTGCCGTCTCTGCCCTGAGGCAAAAGGAGGTGGAAGAGCACAGGGAAACCAGGCAGAGTGAGTCACCTTCCTCTTCCCTGAAGAAATCGGACAGTCCTGGCACAGGCAGTTGTGTAGAAGAGAGGCCAATGAGCACGCCAGCCTCACCAGACCCCAACAACGACCAGCAGACTGTTTGGTACGAATACGGCTGTGTGTAAACCGAAGTCCAATCCTCTGAGTGTATATCACATCCACAGTGTTTTTGATAAACATCACTTTGGAACAGCACAGGATTTTGACTTTTGAAGAATAACGTTACAGAGTTAAATGGATTTATAGACCCATTAAGCCATCAAAGAATAAGGCCTTCATTCTTTGTGTCTCAGTTTTCAAGAGTCCCTTGTGTAAGTCTTGTACATACTTTGGTAAAAGAATGTCTAAACTTTTGACAATTCATAGACCCGTTATTGTCAATTCTCAAATAAATATGTGTGGAGTGGAAAGCAGTTAACCCTTTCTTTGATTTGTTGCCATATACAGTAGTTACAGAATATTTGACCAATTAGGATATGGTTAGCATCCTGACCCAAAACAAGCAGCCAGTTGACCAAATGAATAAGCCTCAAAGTTCAAACAGTTGATAAGAGGGTTCGGAATCCCTAGTGGTTATCATAGACTAATCGAAAGCGGTGTTGACAGCCGAGAGCAACATGGAGGATATCTAACAAAGAAGGAAAGTTTAGGAATCTGTGTGAAATAAGAGTGTGGAACCCACACTATTACTGACTAAACGGACAATGTATACAAGTACCTGCTTCCAACAAAGTACATGACTCATTTTCCCTGTAAGAACTTAAGAAATGACTTTGTTTCTAAGAGTATAATGAGGAGAATGTTTACTAAACACACCAGAAGCATGCACGCAATAATTTTTTTTTGTTCGAGGTTTAACATGATTTGAGGAGGTTTGCCCTTCCTTTATCGCACACCAGAGATTTCTTCCAGCTTTCTGCGGACGGCATGCCTGGCGGGTCCTAGTTCTATTCTGAATGCAAAACTCAAACATTGGTCTTCGTGTGAAGGACCGCTCCCCGGATAATCATAGAGTGCTTACATGTATCCATCTTTAGGAGGTGGGGTGAAAGCAATGAAGTCCATCATTCAGACAGTCTCAATGGAATAAGTTACTGGAAACAGTTTCTCTCTGACACCGTATTGACTAGCCAATGCCTGAACCCGTTCTGGTGCCGTGGGTCCCCACCCCTCTGGTCATGCGAGGGATACCAAAAAAGAAAAAAACACCAGAAACCTTGGAATGAATGGGGAAGAGTGAAAACAAACATAAAAGCAGCGGTGAAGATGAAGTTGGATGTGAAGATTAATGCAGAGAGCAGGACTTTCTACACTGAAGTGACACATTTTGACAGAGTGTCAAACTCCTGTGGGTTTTTTTAAATTTTATTTACATTAGTGGCTTTTTTATCTCAAGATCTAAAGTGCATTTCTACAAAATTGCTCATCTTTCTGACGTATTAATGTAACAGAATTTTGAAACACTGTTTTTAAAAAAAGAAATATATATATATACATATGTAAATACCATTTAAGAGCTCTATGCGAGCAGGACCAGTGGAGCTTTAACTTGAGTCTTAACACTGGACACATTCCCTAGTTTACTGCAGAAGATTAATCATGAGGAATACTAACAATGAGCAGTCTTTTGCTTGAATATGAGTTTTAGTATTTGATAAGTTTTACACTTTTATATCTGTAGTGCTATTTATTGACTCCCTAAATAAATAATGCTGCAACTGTTTTGTTTTTCACCCCAAGATCAGATTGGTTGTATAGTTGCTGGAATGTATGTGACTGTATGATTTAAACTGAGAAAACGTGCATTAAAATGGGGAAATAACACATCAAGTTTTCGTAGACATTTTTTGCATATGAGCCATCGAAACTACTGTAGATGTTAATTTCTTCCTGTAAGAGTCTTGAGGCTGAATATTTACTTTGTAAGTAAATACAGAGGGCCAGCTTGATAAAGTTTACCATTGACATTTAATTTGACATATGACATACCGCTTAGATATTAACTATATAGTACGTTATTTCGTTTTCCACTGGACCATAGGCAAAAAGTATGGAAATCTGATGACCCGCAGTTAACATTATACTGTACAAACATTTGCCTCAAGCACCATTTGTCATAGTAATTCTGCTTTGGTCTCAACAATTTAATGTAATAGCAGGCATTTTACATTTCATTATAGAATACACTGTTAGCAACCACATGTACTGTACAGTTGAGACTACAAACTGACATTTCGATGGTTCTAACGTGCAGTTTGTCATTTCTATGACCTAAACTCGTTATAGGGTTCCTTCAGGTTGCTCGCTGTTTACATTTGAAATTGCACTCCAAACATATAAGGTCACTAAAAAAAAAATGCAGTGTGTTCCTCACCACTAAAGATCCACTTAAAGTGATGTTCAAACTCCCTCAGTGAGGCACAGAAACACATCTGGACCGAGTGCATGTGCTTTAAAGGATGGAGTGTGAACTCTTCAATTGTGCAGTAATATTAATGTTAATGGCTATTTTTATGCACTGTATATTAATATTAAAATACAACGAACCATGAATACTAGCCGAAGTGTGATGCAGTAACCTGTCGTACCTTAAAATATTCAGATGTTCAGAGGATGGAAAAAGTCTACACATCTTTTCTTTTTTATTTTATTTTATGAAAACATAACTTATGTTATG
Source organism: Clarias magur (assembly GCA_013621035.1). NCBI lineage: Eukaryota > Metazoa > Chordata > Actinopteri > Siluriformes > Clariidae > Clarias > Clarias magur. The sequence continues at coordinate 786,807 of QNUK01000323.1, read as the reverse complement.
TTTTCATAAAATAAAAGACCTATGGAGTTTAAGAGAACTGTCATCGTTCATACAGTTAATATTCAGGTTATAATTGGGTATTGTTTCTGTTGATTTTTCACTTGCATTTAGTTGCTTGCTTTATCACATTAAAGGGGGAAATTAGCCTACTTTATTTTTATTTTTTTACTTCACAAAAAAGTTAAGTCTACACACCTGTTAAAAAGTTTTCACACCCACTGGAGAACTTGTAAGAAAGCCTGCAGTAAGTAATGTGAAAAAGATACGATTATACTTCAGATATTTGCACATGAAAAAAAAATACTAGTTACCTTTAGGTGAAAGTTGATTTATTTAATGGTATGTTGATATGATAATAGAAATGCTATACATTTTCGGTTGTACATTTTTTTTACTTTAGATTGTAGATCTTTACTGAAAAGTTTACTACTATGGACCAGTTTAATACTACTTGCCATTAAATGAAGTACATCTGAATTTTTCACATTAGTTACTATGAGCGCTGATATTTTTAGGGTAATGTTTAAAAACAGAGCGAACACGACCAAATATTTAGCTAATGCTTTGTGTTATTAGTAGACAGTAGGTATCTCAATAGGTGTTAAGATTTTTTTTCCAGTTCACCATTTTAACACATTATACAGTGTTAAACTTTTTCCTTGTAATGTCTTTCTATAGAGTTGAAAATTCTTCACATGAAAATAATTGTTTATTCTTGATAACTGTTGTTTTATTTTTGGCAGTGCACAGTGTTTACCACAAACTAAGTGTGTGAGATTTGGTTGCTTAGTTTTAGTACTGTACATTAATCTGTTGAGCTCTGTTTTGCAAAATGTCAAGACTTCATTCTGAAATTGTAAACTGTATAATTGCTTTAAATTCCTGAGCAGTAATTGTATTTTGACCCTGCTATTGTTTTCAGAAGTGTTCGTATTTAATTCATATGTTGTACTTTAAAATCCAGCAGGGAAACAGAAATTGGAAAAGTAGCTACACTATATGGCCAAAAATTTGTGGGCACCTCACAGTTAAACCCATATGTGCTTAGTGGACATCAGATTCAAAATGTCGCCCCATTTTGCCGTTATAATAACCTCCACTCTTCTGGGAAGTGTCTCCACTAGGGTTTGGCATGTGGATTTGCTTGCCGTGGTTTTGAGGTGTCTGTGAATGTAACATGATAGATTCTCTTAGTTTGTATTAAAGATACTGATGTCTAAAAACCATTGAGACCCCACTCCATCCCTTCCTTCCTTATTTTGTAATAAAGTCTTGGTAAATGAGCTGCCTCTTTTCCTGACACGACGTGTGAAGACCGGAAGCGACTAACTTCTCTCTCTCTCTCTCTCTCTCTCTCTTATTCATACATGTGTAAGCGGTGTAACAAGCTGATTCAAGGCACTTTTCTTTTCAGGAAAAGCCTTCAAGAGGTAGTCATGAAGATATCCGGTGTTGACCGGCTTATATGTGGAAACCGTTTGATATTTTTATACATTGTATTCGGTTCTATTTAAGACTTCTGAAGAACCTGAAGTGTACGTGAACCTGCGTAGGAAGGGGGCGCGCGCGCACACACCCACGCGCGCACACCGCTCTCTATCCTCACCAGCGGAATCAGTTACTGCAGTCCCCGTATGCCGGTGAGCCGCCGCGCTCTCACGGTCATTTTTACCGCCTCCTGGAGTGACCACGCGGCTCTGACCTGACTGTTCCTGTAATGTGTGTATGAGTGCGTGTGTGTACATCTGTGCAACTTTAAAACGTTTCCACTTAGTTGATTGACTCTAGTAGCAGATGCTCATACCAGGTGCTTAACGCCACCAGAAGCCGCGGCCGAGAAGAAGGTAGAGAGAGAAAACCACAGCAAGGTAAGCAAATATGTATATATGTTCCTACCCTATATTTACGTGAAATATTGTCTTTATTATTTTTTTTTCTTACTAGTTAATGTTGAACGCAACCTGTTTGTACTCTAATTCGAAGGCAAGTGCGTTTTGATGGACGTTATGGGTGATAAAGGATGTGCGGTTTCTTCTTTATTAACTAGAATCATTTGGATTGTTTATAAATGTTTAATGAACAAATCAACATAATATACTTCAGAAAAAAATGTCCAGGAAGACTCACGTTCTTTTACCAAAAAAAAAAGAAGATTGAATAGTGTACCAGCCATGCGTCATCGTAACAAAGTACACTTGAATTCTCAATATAATGCAAAAAAAAAGTGTTTATACACACACACACACACACACACACACACTGTATATAGGTGTGTATATATACAGTAGATATACCCTATGGAGTAAAATTAGTGTTCTATCTATCCATCAGCCAACATTAAAAGCAAGTCAATTGTAATTAAATAATTCATCCCTACTCCGTTTGTTACATTCTAAATAATCTAAAGTCCATAATTATTTTTTTGTAAACTTTACCAATGATGTACAAATCATCTCCGTATGCATGATGTTTCCTCCTAAGTGATGATGCTGATTTCAGATACCAAAAAAAAAAAAAAGTTTTAGGTTTAGTTGTATTCAATCTTCAGTTACTAGTTTATGATGTGAAAAGAAGAATAGCTAATTTCATCTAAGGAGAAAAATGCCAATTTGGACCACCTTGTAGAAATTGGAAGCTGGTAGGTCTTATGTTCAAAAACCCCAAACCACCAAGCTACAACTGTTAGTCCCTTCAGCAAGGCCCTTAACTCTCATCTCCTCAGATGTGTATTGAGATGAAAACATGTAAGTTGCTCTGAACATGGGCATCCGCCAAATGCCATAAATGCCCGCTTTCTATGAGCGTGGTGGGCTAGTTTTGATGAATTGGTGGCTGAAGTGTAACTATTCCTTTAGAGTCTCTTCAGAGAAACCTCACGGCATGCACGTTTTCCTCTGGTTCTGCAATGTCTGGAATGTTGGTTTGGCACTGTCCATGCCATGCCCTCATGCCGTATGGCCACTACAACCATCTACAGTACATTCTACCATTCTACCATCTACGTGCAGTCACCCAAGTCCACAGTTAAGGATGGATGAAACTGAACCACAAAACACATAAATACATGTCTTGTTTAAGACATCAATTATATATCCAGTATGATATTTGAGTATCCTGCCTGAGCAGTAGGAATTGTCATTGATATTTCAATCATTCAGCATGTGTGAAATTGGCATGTTATGGTAAAGGAGGTTATGTGTGAGTAAAGTGTATTTCAGGCATGAATCTATTTAAATCCATTGTTCACTGGTGGTTAAAAGAACCTATTTTGTTGTTCACATAAAGAAAGAAAGCCACAAAAAAATCATGTGGTTGCTAGGGACTTGGAACAGGTTACATAAGGAAGGATGCACTCTTGTGGTAGAAGGTGTAAAAGTGATGAAAAAAAATGGTTTAAAATTTGTGAATAAGTATAAAATCAAAGTGTTTTATTATGGTGCATATTTGCAAAAACCTTTTTTTTATATTTTTTTTATTTTTTAGATATAATTCTGGACAATACCCAGTGGTGATTTAATACTTTTCCAGAATTAAAGTTGTACCATCTTAAGCACTGAACAGTCTTTATTCCACATTGTTCAGCACTGGGGATTTTGCTGTGTAGCAGTGTGAGTGTGATCCTGAATAGAGAGAGAGGACCAGTTGAAGTGCTTAGCTGTCAATTATAAAGTTTCTGCCTTGACAGCTTAAAGTTTGAACTTTTTTTTTTTTTAAAGAATAATTTATGGATCATAACATATAGTTTTCATTTGATGAAGTTTGTGAATGGATGCAGTTTGTCTGTTTTTAAAGTTTACTTTATTTCATCAATGTTAATGTTTGCACTGTTCAATCTGAGTTAACAGTAAGAGACGGTAAGGTAAGATTTTATCTTCCACTGTTGTTGGAAATGACTTGTTACAATTTGGAGACCTTCATTACAGACACGATATAAAAGGTTGATTCCAGCAGCTTGTCTGTGTCATCACATTATGTACATGTACATTAGTATACACACTAGTTGTGCCGGTGACTTCATCTGCATGGAATTTAATTAAAACTCATGAGCACATTTAAAAAATATATATACAATGCCATCTGTAGAATTTTGGACTAAACTAAAAGTTTTGTTACAGTGAAGTGCGTTTTTATTAAGCAGATTTCAATTGCACACACATGTTCAGCACTATTTTTTTAAATTTTGAGATTCATGGCATGCTTTTTCAAAGGTTGATTTATTTTTATTATTTTTATTTTATTTTAATGTTTTAAGGGAATTTTTCATTTAAATTTCAAATTAGCACATCATCTCTTCCTGACTGCGACGAAACAAAGCCTATGTTACCTCAAGTTCGGCCAAATGTACCTACCTGTGAAACCCGCAAAAGTTTTATGTGATGTGTGCACAAACAGACAAAATCTGTTGCAAACCATCTTGCGTCCTCCAAATTCTTTTTTGTTAACATCTTCAATATACAGCTTGTCTGACTTAGTTACTTTTATTCAACAAGCAAGTTTTTTTCTTGATCGAAGTGACACTGGCGTCTCCCAGAAGATAATAAGATGAGAGTCATCATTGTGGGGGAAAAAATCTTACTATTATTACTATTTTTTTATTTACATTTGAACAAAAAGTGTCTTGTCCAAAATTATTCATACCCTTCTCAGTAATCAATTGAAAAACCTTTACGCTTCCTATAATTGCTGACCAGCTTTTTGCATGTCCCCACTGGTATTTTTGCCCATTCAGTGATGGTCTCGAACTCTTTCAGGTTAGAGGGTCTCCTTGCCATCACCCTGATCTTTAACTCCATCCACAGATTCTCAATTGGATTTTAGTCAGGACTCTGGCTGGGCCACAGCAAAACATTAATGTTTTTGTCTGCTAACCATTTCTTCACAACTTTTGCTGTGAGTTTTGGTTCATTGTCTTGCTGAAATGTCCACTGATGCCCAAGGCCAAGTTTTTCTGCAGACTGCTTGATGTTTTTGTTAAGCATGTTGATGTATTGCTCCTTTTTCACGGTGCCATTTATTGTGATTAGGTTTCCTGGTCCACCAGCTGAAAAACACCTCCAAAACATTAGGTTCCCACCACCATGTTTGACAGTGGGCATGGTGTTCTTAGGGTTGAAGGCTTCTCCTTTTTCCTGACCATAAAACAGAAGACCAGAGGTCTGAGAGAGGTAAGAAGAAGACTTCTGGTCTTCTGTTTTATGGGTGACAAGAACACAGAATATGGAGACGAGATAAAACTACGGTGATGCACCTAAAAGCCAGCAAAAGCCTTACTCCAAAAAAATAGGTCGTACACTATGAAAACTGAACCTTGAGCCATATATTAAATAAAATGATTACATTAATGGTGATCAGCTTTCTTTTAGCTTTAACCTTTAAAAAAAAAAAAAAACTTTTAACTCTTCTTACAAACTCTTTATTCATACTTGAGTGCTATATATACTGTATATAGTGTGTGTGTTTATGAATGTATTGTTTATATATAATGTACTGTATATATCTCCAGCATGCTCAGTAAACCCTAACAGCTGTACTGCTTATGTTCAAGCGAAGAGTTTTCACACCAAGTGTTGACCGTTTATTGTTTATTACTTAGTGCTTTTTATAGAAGTTTTTTTTTTTTTTGTAGAAATGTTTTCAAACGCATCATTGCAAATGGCTTTGTATGGATGTTCCCAAGACTTTGACACAGTACTGTAAATAAAACAGCTGTTAGGTTTTACTGAGCATGCTGGAGAATAGGAGTTCTTATTACATTTTTTTTGCCAACCACATGCACACTTCTGAGGTCTTGGGCTGGGTGCGGGGGCATGGGGAGCGATAGATTTGCGATTCATCAGAACTCTCCTTATGGCCCCTCACCCAGCCCCAGATCACAGTAATGTGCATGTGGTTGGCAGGAAAAAAAAATCCCCACAACCACACTACAAATTCTATTGAAAGGCCTTCTCGGATCTGTGGAGGTTTTTATAACAGCAAAGAAAGACTAAATCACATGTTTGTTGGCCTTTTTAACTGTTAATAATGCATGGGTAATGAATGGGTGTAAATGCATAATTAAATGTACAAATTGCATAATGTGCTGCAATATAGTACAAAAAAGGCTTAATTTTTTAAATACTGTACAAACCTCCCCATCTAGGTTTTTTGACTTACAGTATGATGCTTTTTGCCCCTGCCCTAGTGAAGTGTGGAAGTGTATTTTGCAGAGATTACGAAGCACTTCAGTAACTTTGTCAATTTGGATATTAAAAAAATTTCTTACATCTACAGCTTAAGTTGCACTATGTCTATGCCATTAATGCAATAAGAGGATTTTAGCCATTTTAAACTGAAAAAAAAAAACCTTTTTATTGCCTCTTCTAGATCCAATTGAATGATTGATGAGAACGACCATAGCGCTTAAAGCTGGGCTTCTGAGAAATATTTCCTCAAAAGATGAATATGTCTGATGACCGGATCAACTGCATCATCAACCACAATATTCACCAGTACCTTTTTTTTGGCATCTACATCCTGGTCTTACTAGTGGGACTTCCTACCAATGCCCTAGCTCTCTACCATGCTTGGCTGCAGCTGAGAGCTCGCAATGAGCTTGGGGTCTACCTGCTTAACCTGACTGTGTCTGACCTTCTGTACCTGGCCTCTCTGCCTTTCTGGCTGCAGTACATATATTATGGGGATGACTGGATGTACAGTGAGCTAGCCTGCATAGTGTGTGGCTTTCTGTTGTATGAAAACATCTACATCAGCATTGGCTTCTTGTGCTGTATTTCAATAGACCGTTATCTGGCAGTGGTCTATCCTCTCCGCTTCTCCTCTCTCCGCACCATGAAAGCAGCAGCTCTGGTCAGCGCCATTGTGTGGATCAAGGAACTGGCAGTAGGCATCGTCTTTTTCCAGCACAAGGATCTGAGCATTGACAAGGCTAACGATTCGGTGTGCTTTGAGCATTATCCAATGCAGAATTGGCAGCGGCCCATAAACCAATACCGTTTTTATGTAGGCTTCCTATTTCCATTAGTAATCCTGTCTGTCTCGTACTTTTGGGTCCTACGGGCTGTTGGCAAGAGTGCAGGGACGCAGACGAGCCAGAAAAAACGTATTAAAAACCTTGTCACCATCACTATCCTCATCTTCCTGGTGTGCTTTTCGCCGTACCACATCTTTCTGCTAGTGCGGACATACTTGGAGACCGATTGTGCTTTCATTGAAAAGATTTTTAACTATTATCACTTCTCACTCTTGCTCACTACTTTGAATTGTGTAGCTGACCCAGCACTTTATTGCTTCGTCAGCGAAAGTGTACAGCAGAGCATCCAGCAAGCTGCAGAGGCATGTGTACATGTTCTCTGCTGCTGCTCCAAATGCAAGAGCAGCTTCAAAGCAGACACTGGTGAGGCAGCAGCAACTGTTGACGATGGCTCAGGCACCACTGTGGTCAAACTGCTCCAGCAAAGCAAGGTGGAACTGTCTAATTAGTGATTTTTATTTATTTTATTTTTTGAGCTTTTCTTTTGAACCAGAAAGATCATTTTGCCAAAGCATGTTACTGTATGTCTGTGTATTTTTGTCTTTGTTCCATCTTTTGTGATGAATAGAAGTGCTGTATACTTCACTAATGCCTTGTCCAGACCATATGCATGAATTTGCTGCTGCTGTTTTTAATGCTTTTACTGTATATCAGTTTTATTGATGTAATTCTCAGGGACGGTCATTAACGGGTGCCATTTAGATTTCAAGGGAGAAATTGGATGGTAAAGGGACCGACCATGCCAGTCAATTAAGCCTATGGAGCTCCATGTTTTTTTTTTTTTTTTTTTTTTTTTTAAACAGTTAATATAATTTGGACTGTGATTTCTTTATTTTACAGTTTTAATGTTTAATATGCTGACTGTGGTCCGTTTACTGAGCTGAGGGATCAGTAAATATTTTCAGTGTGTGCTTGCATATGTTTACATTTAAAATACATTTCTAATTATTCTAGACTTCTTAGAAACATAATCATACTGTATGAATTAAAGTGTATGCCTTTGTTAATAACTTTTGACTCTTCACATGCTTTATAAAACTTTTTAATGGGGAAATGCTTTGTTGAATATTATTTGGTTATGATTTATTATTAAATAAAGAGACCCCAACCCTACACATGAAATCAGCAAAGCACTCAACCTGAACACTAGTAGTGACTGATACAGAAGGTTCTTCCGTATTAAGAGTTTCCATATTAACTTTAAAGAATGTCACCTTATTTTAATAATTATTATTAGTCGTTTGAGTTTTTTTTCCTTCTGTGCAACTGGATCTAGAGTAGATTTTTAAGGCAAGATACTCAATATATGTTTTTTAATAACAAAAAATTTACACTGTGAAAGAAATGGCATCAAAGAGTGACTATACGACTAGTTGTGTGAAAAGAGACAAAGCTCCTCATGATTACAGACTTTGGCAGTTTCACGACTTTTCTTTGTTTGAGGTTATCACACTTGGCTCTTCAAACCAACCACATACAGTACAGTATTTGCCACTTGCTGCATGTTTTCAGTGAGAAAATAAGAAAAAGAGATCTAGTTATTCTGAAAGATAGCAATGTAAGCCCAATGAATAATCATGGGTAAAACCAATATAATTCCTTAAGTTGATCAGACTGAATTCTCAGTACTCGGCTTACTCACTGTCTTAATTCTCAGTGTCTAAAATTAAACCTAATGTTTAATTTGTCTATCATGGCTTTATTGAAATCAGACAAAATCTACTATTTGTCTAAAATCAACTCTAAAAAATTGAATAATTCAATGATCACACAAAAGACGTCATTAGTACTTCAACAGAATTTGGGCATGTGAATGAGGACTTTATGGGATTAGGTATTTTTTAGATTAAGCAATATAACACTAGCAAAACTTCTGATGTAATAAATTATGCAGGTAATCACATAGCTGTATATAACCACACTATGAAGAATTTATGAAAGTATACTGCTGTCATACATTCTATAAATAATCTAGAAAGTAATAGAGTAATTGACCTGTTGTACTACACACATTGCCCAAATGTTTGCATTTTTGGTCGCTAACAGGAACCGGACTCAAAGAAGCCACTTTCGCTTTATATCATGTCAAATAGCTGGCTAGCTCCGAGTCCCTTCTTCCTTTAAATCTTTAACTGGGGAGCATTTCTCTTTCAAACCAAAAATATATTCACTGATCAGCTATAACTTTAAAAACCACAGACAGGTGATGCATCAACACAGAAGCTACATTATTCGAGAAGCTGTGGAATCTCCATCTTCAGGTTCCTGAGGGTTACAGAGGAACTTTCTTGGTGTGACAACTGGGTAGGGAGAGACGAGGTTAAACAAAAGCTCCCATTCGAATTGTAAAGAAGACCCGAGACCATGGCAGGTACGCTAAAGCGAAGTCCTCTGTATTGTAAAAACACCACAAGATGTTGTTTCTTGTACTGTATTGTCTTTAACTGTATCTACTATATTGTTCATATTTTTTCATATATATTTTTTTATCCTTATACAGCGTATCTTAATGTCATGATACACAAAATTGTCATTTTGATAATAATAATGAGTAATGATAATAAATTTTTTTTTTTTATAAATATGTTCAACTATACACTCAGTACTTGGTTGTGGCTTCACTGTGGGGGCATTTCTGAAGACCAGGTTGCCTTCAGGCTGGTTGTTTTTAATCTTCCTACTATGCAAAAAGCATCAGGTCATGTGAGGTGGCTGGCCTATCAAGTACAGTGATATCTTGGTTATCAAGCTATAAAGCTTGTCAGCAGACAAAAGACTGAAGTGCTCAACGCAAGCAGGTGACATGGCACTCTGGAAACTTCACACTGGACATCTAGCAACTTTTGAGCCACTCCACTCTTCCTCCAGACTCTGTGAACTTGGGTTAGGGTTGGTTATTTCCAAATGAAATACAAAAAATGAGTAAAAAAAAATTTACTCTCGTATGAAAAGAGTACTTTGGACTCCTTAGCAGTGTTCCAGTTTTTTTGCCCAGGTAAGACAGTACGGAACAGTTTTAGCTCATTTCTTCTGGAAGATGTCTGTCTGTGGGACTCTTGATGCACTGTCTTCAGCCTCACTCTACTCCTCACTTCTACTCCCTCTTTCACTTTGACACTATTTCAGTGTTGTGTTTACACAATGGCAGTAAAGTTCTTCACCGTCAGTTCTTAATGTTGATGTGCTGGGAAAAAAAAAAAAAAGGGCATGTTTATGCATTTGAGAAGTGTCCGATTGTGATCGCCTCAATTGTAGATGAAAGAAGAGCTATAGTGAAACATAGTTCATATACAAAGATCTCAGAACACAATGTTCCTCAGTTTATTGCATATTAGCTGTGTACTGTATCCATGCATGCTGACCCATATCCACTGCCAAAAGCACCTATAACGGACACCTGTAATGAGCATCATAACTGGACCATGGAGCAAAGGAACAAGGTGGCTAGGTTGAATGAATCACATTTTTTTTTTTTTTACATTATGTGTCGACAGCCAGGAGTGTGTTGGAAGAGATTGCAGCAGTATGTGCTATGGGGATATGGGAAGCTGGCAGAGGAAGTGTGATGCTCTGGGCAGTGTTCTGCTGGGAAAAGGTGGGTCCTGGCATTAATGTGGATGTTACTTCAACACATACTGTATCAACTACCTAAACATTGTAACAGACCAAGTACACCACTTCATGGCAACTAATGGTGTTTTTAAGCAGTTTTGATGAGGTAGAAAATACTTGTGCAGTTCATACTATTTAAATCATAATTACAAATAGTAGTATAGTATTTCCTGAATCTATCATTTGCAAATTTCTTTACATAACAGACTGTAATACCACACTTAAAATTAATATTTTCCATGTACAGTAGCAGACTATGCTTTTTAGGTAAACTATTCATACTGTATGTTTCTTAACATGTTCAAACCTGTCTATGATGCATGATTTAAACATAAATGTTTCTACAAATAATTGCAGGTACCTCAAATAATTCAGCAACACATTATTCACAGGATATTGATATGTATCGTCAGACGTTCCACTTCAACACATGTGAATCATGTTGAATAAGCTTTAAGTCAGATCCCCTGACAAGCAGGGACTTGTTGCCTGTCGTATCTGAACTGGTCTCTTCATGTTTTGTTTTAGATAAATATGTGGATTGTCGACACTTATTGAGAGCCATATGAAATAGGCCTGTAATCCATATGTAATACCACTTATGTAACTAGTGTGTGTTCACATTCTAAATCTTTGTTTTCAAAGCATTAATAAAGCTATTGTTGGCATAAATATTTAGCATCATCAGATGGGACTCCCAAGTTTAGTGTTTTTACTACAAGCATTTCCTTCTTTTTTTTTTTGGTAAGATAATTGTTTTGAGTGTCATCCTCCTTTCGAGCAGCTTGAGCTCGTTTGTTGGAGACGCATAATTACATCAGGATGGTATTCACGAAATGAAAAATAGGAGAAGGGAAAACATTGAAATGCTTTTAAGAAAAGAAGCACTACTTCTCAGAAATCATGCAGAACCAAGCCTCACCTACTTTAAGTAATCTCACTTCGCACATGCTTAATGTGAGCTTTAACTGCATTTGTTATATTGTTCATATTGGTGATTACATTTTTTATTTTTTATACTTATACAGACCGTCTAAAAACTTTCAATATTATGACACAAAATTGCCTTTTTAATAATAATAATAATTTTAAAAATACAAAATATATTTTTTAATTATGTTCAACTATACACTCAGTACTTGGTTGGGGCTTCACTGTGGGGGTATTCCTGAAGACCAGGTTGCCTTATAGGATAGGACCCTTCAGGCTGGTTGTTTTTAATCTTCCTGCTATGCAAAAAGCTTCAGGTCATGTGAGATGGCTGGCCAATCAAGTACAGTGATATCTTGGTTATCAAACCAGTTAGGTTTTGGCACTAGATACAGATGCTGAGGCCCATTAAAAGTAAATTGACATTTTTATAAAGCTTGTCAGCAGACAAAAGAGTGATGTGCTGAATGCAAGCAGGTGACATGGCACTCTGGAAACTTCACACTGGACATCTAGCAACTTTTGAGCCACTCCACTCTTCCTCCAGACTCTGTGAACTTGGATTAGGGTCAGGGTTGGTTATTTCCAAATGAAATACAAAAACTTTACTCTCATGTAAAAAGAGTACTTTGGACTCCTTAGCCCAGGTAAGACACCTCTGAGGCCTGATAGTACAGAACAGTTGTAGCTCATTTCCAGATGTCGTCTGTTTGTGGTGACTCTTGATGCACTGACTCCAGCCTCACTCTACCCCTTCACTTCTACCCCCTATCTCAAGTTCTTGAATCGGTTTTGCCTTCTTAAGCCTGCACTTTTCCCTACCACACTTTTCTCTTCAAGTTAACTTTTGAAGAACATGCTTTAATACAGAATCTTATGGAGGGTGTCGGTGATGGTCTTCTGGACATTTGTCAAGTCAGCATTCTTCCCCATGCATTGTACTGAACTAGACAGAGAGACACACAGTATAAACATATTATGAATAATAATTTACTCAAACTTGGAATAAAATATTCAAATCCTTTGATATGCTTGATTTTTAGATTTTCTATGAGCCATAAGCTGTAATATGTAATGAATGTAGAACATATGAGAGTTTCACTTTGACACTATTTCAATGTTGTGTTTACACGATGGCAGTAAAGTTCTTTACCATCAGTTCTTAATGTTGATGTGCTGGAAACAAAAAAATGAGTTTATGCATTTGAGCAACTTTGAGAAGTGTCCGATTGTGATCGCCTCAACTGTAGATGAGAAAGATAAGCTATAGTGAAACAACTAATGATAGTTCAGATACAACACAATGAACACAATGTTCCTCAGTTTATTGCATATTAGCTGTGTACTGTATCCATGCATGCTGACCCATATCCACTGCCAAAAGCATCTATAACGGACACCTATAATGAGCATCATAACTGGACCATGGAGCAAAGGAACAAGGTGGCTAGGTTGAATGAATCACTTTTTTTTTTTACATTATGTGTCGACAGCCAGGGGTGTGTTGGAAGAGATTGCAGCAGTATGTGCTATGGGGATATGGGAAGCTGGCAGAGGAAGTGTGATGCTCTGGGCAGTGTTCTGCTGGGAAAAGGTGGGTCCTGGCATTAATGTGGATGTTACTTCAACACATACTGTATCAACTACCTAAACATTGTAACAGACCAAGTACACCACTTCATGGCAACTAATGGTGTTTTGATGAGGTAAAAAATACTTGTGCAGTTCATACTATTTAAATCATAATTACAAATAGTAGTATAGTATTTCCTGAATCTATCATTTGCAAATTTCTTTACATAACAGACTGTAATACCACACTTAAAATTAATATTTTCCATGTACAGGACAAACTTTATATTTTCCATGTAGTGTAGCAGTATAAGCTTTTTAGATAAACTATTCATACTGTATGTGGATTGTCTATGATGCATGAGTTAAACATAAATATTTCTACAAATAATTGCAGGTACTTCAAATAATTCAGCAACACATTATTCACAGGATATTGCTATGTATAGTCAGACGTCCCACTTCAACACATGTGAATCATGTTGAATAAGCTTTAAGTCAGATCCCCTGACAAGCAGGGACTTGTTGCCTGTCGTATCTGAATCTGAACTGGTCTCTTCATGTTTTGTTTTAGATAAATATGTGGATTGTCAACACTTTTCTTATTGAGAGCCATATGAAATAGGCCTGTAATCCATATGTAATACCACTTATGTAACTGGTGTGTGTTCAATAGTTAGCATCATCAGATGGGACTCCCAAGTTTAGTGTTTTTACTACAAGCATTTCTTTTTTTTTTTTTTTTGGTAAGATAATTGTTTTGAATGTCATGCTCCTTTCTAGCAGTGTGAGCTCCTTTGTTGGAGACGCATAATTACATCAGGATGGTATTCACGAAATGAAAAAGAGGAAAAGGGGAAAACATTGAAATGCCTTTAAGAAAAAGAAAACACTCCTTCTCAGAATCAAGCCTCTGTCGAGGCCTACTATTAAGTAAACAAGCCTACTATTAGGTAAACTCACTCTGCACAAGCTTAATGTGAGCTGAAAGCTGAACTGTACTCTGCAAGATGGCAAGCTGTTTTTGAAATGCAGGCATATTTTGCTAAGGAAGCTGTGTTGGATAACCCGGGGTAAAAGGAATTTTGTTTTATACTAAATTAACTCTAAATGACTTTCGGAATTATAAATCATTGATTAACTATTAAATGAATAAATAAATAAATGTAATGAAATACATTTATTTGAAATGTATTAATAAAATAAAGGTAACTAATCCAAGTCAAACAATAATGGTAGACCAGATGTAAATGTATATTTAAATGATTCTTCTAACAAGATAATTGAAGTTTAATGCTTTTTACCCTTTGGTCAGATAAAAGACATGCTTATGCTTTCAAATGCATAACACAAATGCAGTGCAGCTTGTTTTGCTTTCCAGGCACAGGCTTGTATTTGTAACCCAATAGATCTTGGCAGATTCAGTGAGTGAATCGATAGTTCGTAATGTGCAATTTCTAAATGTTAGGCAATTACATTGAATTAACAGCGTCCACATACAAGCTACAATTATACAAATATACAAATTTCCCAGGGCTCTGGCCATATTCTGAACTTTTTGTGTTAGACTCTAGTGATTGCAAGAATAATAAGAACTGTTTTTTTTTTTTTTTTGTCGTTCATTTCCCATGTGTATACAGTACTTTATATTTACAGGGTTCAAACGCTTAGGAAAAATTAAACCTTAACTCATCTTTGCTATAAGTTGGCCTGGTTCAGGTTCATGAAATCCCTATAGTCTTGTCAGGCTTGCTAGGGAATCCAAACGATCGGCCCTATATCTACAGAAGGTTTACATTTGCACAATTTTGATGTCGGCCTCAATTCTGGCTGTTGCTCACTGCGTACAGTGATTGGCGTAAAATAAGTGTTTGAACTGAATTAAATATATTTATCTAATATTTTTATTGTAATAAAACAAATCCTGTCCAGGGGGTGGAATGAGTAAATGAAAGAGTGTAATAAAACATTAGATTATGATAAAAATAAAAATAAAATAATAATAATAATAATTAAGCCTATTTCTACAGTAGATGATTTTACTAATGTAACGATTTTGTTTTATCAGCAGATATTTTAAGTATTTATTTTAAAAAGAAGTAAGCTCATCTGCCCACAGTACAAGCTCATCATCATCACTCATCATCATCTATACCGCTTAATCCTGTGTTCAGGGTCACGGGGGGCCTGGAGTCTATCCCAGAAGACTTAGGGCACATGGCAGGGTACACCCTGGACAGGGTGCCAATCCATCGCAGGGCACACACACACATATACACTCACTCATTCACACACTACAGGCAATTTAACAATCGAGTTATAAAACGTGACTATGAATCTACACGAGAACCATTAGGCTGAATATTTCTTTTTTCCTAGTAGCTTTAAGTAATGCCTGGATTATGAAATATCTTGCAATTGCTTTGCTTTGACCTAATGTTGCAGCTTTCATTTGGACACAGTGTCGTCCTGTTTTATTAAGTTACAAGTTATCTCTAGGGATTCTTATTGTTGTTCCAGATGGTAGAAAAGCACTTATGTTAAGCACTTTATTATAATATCTCCTCTTGAAGAATACCTCATGGGTGAAATTGAAACACTGAGGGGAGAATAAGACTTGACTTGTATCAGAAATTGACTTGCTGCTTAAAATGGAAGTATGTCTTATTGCATCATTTCCTCTGTTTTTTTTTTTTTATCAGAGGAAGTTCAAACCCCAAACAAGGCCGATTCCACTGATTGCAACTTTGTGTACTCCAAGTTGACACATTTTAAATTAGGTCAGTGCATATGGGCTCTGGTCACATCTGTTGCTTTTCTATAATTAAGTAGTCAATGTGACCATGCATACAGTAATACTTTCTGAGTGAATCAAGTGAATGATTTCTTGTGATTCTGCTGTTAAGATCACACTTATAACAAAACATATATCTTACTCTAGCATAACGATTATTATATCTTTTTTTCTGAATAAGTTTGTGTGTTATAAGTCTAATATAAGTCTAGGAAGACTGAAAAAAAAGAAGGAAAGTGAATGTTGGGTTAACATTATGGTATTTCAAGGCTGTGTTCTAGTGGCTATGGAGATTATATATTTGCTTCAAACAAGGTTTGACGTTCCCAACCACAAAAATAAAAATGAACCTTGATGACGTCACTACTGGTTTCTTCTCTGAAGACTTTTTACCCTTTGGTTTTGAGTTACAGTAGTAGACAGGAGCATCACTTTGCTTGCGTTCACAGTTTCTTATCGCACAAAAAAAAGTGTGTAATATTAATATTAAGGCATTTGCAAAGTTGCTGTGATTAAACAATGTGTGATTAAAACATTTCTCCTTTTTTATTAGTTTGCAAACGACGAAGCATATCTCATATAGGGTATACAAACATCTGATATGATGACAATCTGATATATGACTGACGTTGTTTTCCTGCTTTTCTGAGCTAGAACTGCTTATTTTGTCAGTTATGTTGAACACCCGTTATGATCATTCTGTCAGTAGGTTTTCTGTGCAGTTTGCTTCTTGAAGCTTTTATTACCCATCATCTACTGTATACCGCTTTATCTCTTGTGTGAATCGCACCTAAGAGACTTAGGGCAAAAGGCAGGGTACACACTAAACGAAGTGTCAATCTATCACAGGGTATACAAACTTGCACACATACATACAGACATGCAAACTCATTCACATACTAAGGGCAATTTGGGAATGCCAATTAATCTAATCTGCATGTCTTTTGACTGTGGGAGGAAACCAGAGTACCTGGTGAAAGCCCACCATGCATGGGGAGAACATACAAACTCCATGGACACAGACCCGGGGCGGGAATTGAACCCTTGACCCTGGAGGTGCAAAGCGACAGTGCTAACCACTAAGCCACCGTACCACCTTCTGTGAAACTATTTTAAAAAATGTTTTTATATTATTTCATTACTTGGAGAAATTGATCTATTGGTTACCCCTTACTATAAAAGATCTACCAATCCTCTGATCATGTTATAATAAGATTTTTCTTTTTTTAATTTTTTTATAAATAATCAGACTGGTTAAATTGAGATCTACAAATTATTTAACTATACAGTATTCACAGTATAGATACCATAGTAAGCATCAGTGCCTGTAATCCAGTGGTAGTGGTGATGTCTTGTGTATCGCTGACTCTTACAAAGAGGCCATCTAAAGCATGGCTCTCCATTTCAGTCAATAAAACCCAATCAATGTTTTTTTTTTTTCTTCTTTTTTTCACAGATCATCCACTAGTCATCAAGCTCTCCAAGAGTCAGATGTGCTAGAACAGCGTGAACATGAATTTGTAGCATACTGTATTACTGTACATATGCACTGAACAGTGAGTTCTCACTTTCCTACCCAGCCAAATATGTGAGGAATTTCCCCCTGTGCTTGCTGTGATACACAATCACATGATGATAAATCTTCTAATGTTGTTGTATTACAGGCTGTCAGATAATACACATACAAAATCCATTTACAGTTGTTGCTTCTGAATTATGTATTTCAAATTACTTTAAAATGCATTAGAAAACATTAATAAAACATGTTGCAGGGAAATTGAAAAAACAAAACAAAAAAAAGGCTTTCTTCCAACCAATCATGTATTGTAACACCTCGACTCGCTCTAGCAACCGAGCTATGTGTTGTTCTGCCATCAAGTGGACAAATAGTGCAAACAAAATGGAAAAATGTTGGTGTGTACAGTGTACAGTATGAATGTCCAGAAATAATAATATGTTACATACAGTGGATTTAGAAACATTGATGATTGTCTTTCCTGATAAGTTAAAATGAATGGTACTAAGTCAGTGCAGTGCTGCAGTTCTGCATAGAAATAACCTGGCTTAATCCATGTGACATGATAAAATGAGGTGTGGTGTGTGTGGTACGCATCAAACAAGAACCTGTTAGAGTAACGTAAACTGATCCACTGGGCTTAGGACCCTGCATCCAGTAGCTGGGTTTTAAAACAATCAAAACAAAGGTCTTCTGCATGGCAAGAGAGAACCACTGAGTTGTCGTCATCATCATCATTATCATTATCATTATTATTATTATTATTATTAGTAGTAGTAGTAGTAGTAGTAGTAGTAGTAGTAGTAGTAGTATATTGTCCATAAACATGGTTTGGTAATTTAAATCAGCATGGTGCCGGTCATTAGAGAGAGCAAAAGTCTTGAAAACCACTGGGCACACTTGTGCTCACACACACACACTAATTTGAGCATTAATGGAGTTCATGAGCATCAAAATGTGTTTTTGGAAGATATCTTAATAATCAGGGCAATTCACTGGTCTTGGAAAAAGCATAGTGTTGCATACGCATGCCATTTGTTATACAGAGTTTGTTACTGAACATTAGGAAAATATTCTGAATAATCATTATATATTTGGAAAATACTGAAGATTTTCTAAACTCTGCTATTGTTGTTATTGTCGTGTGAAGTGAATTGCACATCGTTATTTAGATCAGCATCAGGCAATGTAATACAGCTTCCTTTACTTAGTCTACTGTACATTTTATTAACATTTTAACTGTTTCCATTCCTTATAATAAAATGTGGTTATA
The DNA here is from genome assembly GCA_013621035.1 of Clarias magur. Classification (NCBI taxonomy): domain Eukaryota; kingdom Metazoa; phylum Chordata; class Actinopteri; order Siluriformes; family Clariidae; genus Clarias; species Clarias magur. Next base: position 768,080 of record QNUK01000323.1, on the reverse strand, counting down.
ATGAAAACAATTTGCCTAAATGCCGAAAACTAATGAAAATCAGTATTACAAATTACCGAACATACTATTCCAAAATGCTATAATTTCAGTCAGTCCTGACAAAAAGTAAGCAAAAAACATGTCTTTTTCTCTCTTTACCAAAAAGTATGGTCCACAATTATGTTTCTACTCACTGTTCATTCTTGCTTCTTTGTAATGCAATGCGCCAAAAAGCCTTCAGATCCAGACCCATATCTTTATTTATATCAACATGCCAATATATCAATATATATTCCATCAACATGACGGCAACATTTTAGATGGACGCCATTTAGCTGGCTCCATTCCGATTTATTTATTTATTTATTTATTTCAAAATTACAAATAAAAAATCAGACACACTGTGCACCATTTGGTTGCATGCATTGACACCAATCTATATATTTCTTTTTTACAAGTAAAAGATCTGACAAATGTGTTTTTATTTTGCTTTCAGTTGACGTTACATACTGTAAACGGTTGAGTACATGAATGTGCTGTTGTTAGACATGTCAAGTCCAGTCAAGTCCAATCAAGTAGGCTTTATGTCACGAGTCAGCCTGCGGGGGCATCTCTACTCACTTTCCAAACAAGAAAGAGAGGCCATGGACAAGTACATTTCAGAGTCATTAGCCGCCGGTATCATCATACCGTCGTCGGGCTGGCTTCTTTTTCGTGGCTAAAAAAGACGGTTCCTTACGTCCTTGTATAGATTACAGAGGCTCAACGATATCACAGTCAAGAACCGCTATCCCCTACCCTTGATGTCCACCGCCTTCGATCTCCTGCAGGGAGCCCAGATTTTTACCAAGTTGGACCTCCACAGTGCCTATCACCTTGTAAGGATCAGGGAGGGAGACGAGTGGAAGACTGCCTTCAACACCCAGTCGGGTCACTATGAATACCTTGTCATGCCTTTTGGACTAGCCAACGCTCCAGGGGTTTTCCATGCCCTGGTCAATGACGTTCTCAGGGACTTCATCAACACCTGTGTCTTCGTCTACCTAGATGATATCCTCATCTTCTCCCGCTCCTTAGAAGAACATACAGTATATGTCCACCAGGTACTTCAATGGCTCCTCGAGTACCAGCTCTTTGTTAAGGGAAATGTGAGTTTCACTGTAGCACGGTTTCCTTCCTCGGTTTCATTATCGCCCGTCTAAGATCCAGATGGATTCTGCCAAGCTTCGCGCTGTGACTGACTGGCCAGTTCCAACCACCTGTAAGGATCTCCAGCGTTTCCTGGGCTTCGCCAATTTCTACAGGCGGTTCATCCGGGACTATAGCTCAGTCGCTGTACCACTCTCTTCCATGACCTCATTGAAGACTCCGTTTGTCTGGACTGAGCAAACCACCAGGGCGTTTACTGAGCTCAAGAAGTGATTCACTTTGTCCCCGATTCTCCAACAGCCTAACTCGTCACTCCAGTTTGTGGTGGAGGTGGACCCCTCAGATTCAGGATTAGGAGCAGTATTGTTACAGAGGTCACCCAAAGACAATAAACTGCACCCGTGTCGTTTTCTCTCTCACCGACTTTCACCCGCCGAGAGGAACTACAACATTGGAGATTGGGAGTTACTGGCCGTGAAGTTTGCGCTGGAGGAGTGGAGGCACTGGTTGGAGGGGACAGAGGTCCCATTCATCGTTTTGACAGACCACAAAAATCTGGAGTACCTCAGGACAGCCAAACGCTTCAACTCCAGACAGGCGAGGTGGTCCCTATTCTTTTCACGGTTTAATTTCTCCTTGGCCTATCGCCCGGGCTCTAAGAACACCAAACCTGACGCCCTGTCTCGCCAGTTCTACCCATCACCAGACCAAGCACTCGAGGCCACCATCCTGCCCACTCAATGCCTGGTTGCGACAGCATTGCTGGATGTTGAGTCGTGAGTCAGAACGGCACTAAAACCAGGAGCCCGGGCCTCCAGAGACCCCTACGGGCAAGCTCTTTGTCCCAGAGGCAGAGCGATCCTGTGTCCTGGAATGGGGGCACAGTTCATGGTTGGCCTGCCACCCGGGAGCAGCACGCACTTTAGCCCTTGTCCGGCAGCGCTTTTGGTGGCCCACTATGAGGAACGACTCCCGTCGCTTTGTGAGCGGTTGCGATATATGTGCTAGAAATAAGACAACAAACCCCCGGCTGGCCACCTCAGACCGCTTCCAATCCTCCACAGACCATGGTCCCACATAGCCCTGGATTTTGTAACCGGACTCCCCAATTCTGAAGGTCACACCTGTGTTCTCACGATAGTGGACCGCTTTTCCAAGGCGGTTCACTTTGTCCCACTGTCCAATCTCCCCACTGCTAAGGAAACAGCAGAACTGCTGGTCACTCATGTTTTTCGACTTCATGGTCTTCCAACGGACATGGTTTCGGACCGCGGGCCTCAGTTTGCTGCCCAGTTCTGGACCGCCTTCTGTAAACTAATTGGGGCGATGCCCAGCCTATCGTCAGGGTATCACCCCCAAACTAATGGCCAGACAGAGCGGGCTAATCAGGACTTAGAGACAGCCATTTGATGCATGATCTCAAGGGAACCGCGTTCCTGGAGACGGATGCTCCCTTGGATTGAATATGCACACAACTCTTTGCCCACGTCAGCCACTGACCTCTCTCCATTTCAATGTTGCCTCGGGTACCAGCCTCCCCTGTTCCCCTCGCAGGAGGAGGAGGTCTCAGTCCCACCATGCGCCGGGTAAACCCCTCTTTTCACGTCTCCCAGATCAAGCCTCTGGTCTCCTGCCCACTGAATCCACCCATCCGCCCAGCTCCTCCTCCCCAAATTATTGATGGTGGTGAGGGATACGCAGACTCTTGAAGGCTTGACGGCGAGGCAGAGGCCTCCAGTACTTAGTAGATTGGGAGGGCTATGGTCCTGAGGAGAGAAGCTGGATTCCCTCCAGGTTCATTTTGGATGCATCTCTTTTGGATGATTTCCACCAACAACATCCTAACGCACCAGCTAGAATGCCAGGTGGCGTTCGTGGGGGGGGGTTACTGTCACGAGTCAGCCTGATCAACCAAGCACTTCCAGACACTGAGACTCCACTCCTGATCTTTCTCCCCACGCACACATCTGTCATTCTGGCACACCTGAACCTGATCAGCCAATTATCTCTCCAGCTTATAAGCACACTAAGAGATCCACTCAGTGCCGCAGTATCTCACTCGTGTGCCTCGCGGTTTCTCTGTGTAAAATAGTCATTGTGTATCCTAGCCTGTGTTTTCGACCCTGCCTGGTTTCCGGATTTCTCTCTCGCCTACGCCCTCTGGTACTTCTATCATTATCGAACTGATTAACGTAGAATTGGAATTGTACTCACGATTTGGATTCGTTCACCCTCGTGCTGGATCACCGGATTCTGACCACCGCCTGGAAAAGACGATTCTTCTAGCCTGTTGCTGCTTCCACAGCACGCGCACTTCCGTGTTCGCGGACATCAGGGAGAGAGTTTGCGCCGCGCGCCGACCTCCGTTTTCTCCGAGAAGATCGCCACTACATTCCACCTTCCAATCACCGCGAGCTACGCAGGTTAGCAATCTTTGACACACGCAGTTAGAAATAAGACCAAGTACATAGCTATGGTATTCCCTGCTAGCAGTGGCTTCTTTCAGCAGAATAGTGCTCGGCAGGATCCTCGGCAGCATACTCACTTAGCCAAAGCTAACGCTAAGACTGGCACACTGGAGCACAGCTCCTTTGTGCTTCACATGTCCAACAGGTTTGCTCTCATTAGTGAAGCACCCGCTGGAATGCCTGAAAGAGAGCTGGCTATAGTAGATTCTATTCTGTGAAATTAGCTAAGACTTTAGCGGCACCAGCGGCAGTAGTTAGATATATCCCGGGAGCAGGATGTAGCAGATAATCTTAGGGCCTTAGGCCAACATAGAGTAGCTTTTCCAAGATATTAGTACATGCTAGATCTAACGGTATCCGCATTCGTCGATCAGAGGCTAGTAAGAGTAATTTTGTAGAGGTGATGTCTGGTGAAGTAATATACTGTACTCTGTCTCCTTCCCAATGCGACGAGCAGACATAGAGCAGGTTATGGTCAGTGGATCGCTGAAAATCCAGGGGGTTCTCTGAAAGCAATGTTGACTTTATAGACAATTGGAGTACCTTGCTGGCAAGATGTCGTCATCCCACATGGGAAGGTGCTGCTCTCATTTCTGTCATTTTGAGCTACATAGTCTCAGAACTGGCCTAGAAAATCAGTGACTGTCCAGAGACCAGGCCAGGGAGCAGACAAACAGGTTAATCCGATCGTCTGTTAGTCGTCCTTCAGGTTCCACCAATGAGACTGTGTCTGTTTCCCGAGCTAAACAAAAATCTAGAAAGACTCTTGTAGAAAGAAAGGTTTTAGCAAGTAGCAATTTAATTCATATTGAAAAAACAAATTCAGACCACACTGAAAACACAGCCAGCACCTTTGACCTGAAGATAGGACTGTTAAATATTAGACTTCTCACATCTAAATCACAAATGAGTTGATGTCATAGTTATTTATAATGATAATACATTATACAAAAATATGGACACAAATGTAATGCAACTGAGGTTCTCTATACTCTATCTGTAGCAAACATAATCAAAGTCGATTCCACTACAGACCCCCTGATGTACTCAAATTTCCTCTTAAACCCAGATGTTTTAATTGCTGGAGACTAAGAGTTAATATTCATTTTGAGAATCCAGAAGAACAACATTTATGCCCACTGTGGACTAGGAGGAGAGTAAGAGTAAATCAGTGCTTAGCTGGACCCACTCATAAGGCTGGTCACACTCTAGACTTCATATTAACCATTGGATTAACTTCCTTCTGCTTAATACTGACAAGACAGAAGTACCAGTACTAGGATCAGATAAAAGTACGTTTTCTGATCACACAGGAACACTGGATGGCCTTTCTCTTTCATCATGTGCAGACTAAAATACCCTGGTGTGATTATTGATTCCAGTCTTCCATTTGAATCTGATACAATATTACTAGAAGATATCAGAAAAATTGCCAAGATAAGCGGTACATTCGGAAAAACTAGTTTGTGCTTTTGTCACCTTTAGATTGTAGATTTTAATACCTTACTGTCTGTATGTTCAACTAGGTGCATAAAGAGGCTCCAGTTAGCACATCACCTGTAAGAGTATTTTTTTAAATATATAAAATAGGTTCTCTCTACTCTTTACTCTCTTCCTCTTGTCCTCATGGATCTGATATTAATGTATTAAATCTTTGCTACTACTGTACCTTTGTGTCTCCTCTTGGATCTGATATTAACATTCTACCTCTCCCATAAACCCCCCCCCCTCCCCGTTCCTTGTTTACAACCTCTACAACCTCCACTCTTTGTTCTTTAGGATTTCACCAGGACACGTAAAAATGGTTGATGTTCTTTGAAGTAACAGATGTACTGTACAGGACACCAGTCATTTGGCCAAACATATAAAAACGTATTTTGCCGTCTCTAAAAAAAGTATTTTGCTGTGAATAAATAGAAACCTTTCTGGCACACGATGTGTTTTTTTTTTTTTTTTAATTGTGTCTCTCCTGACATCAGTAAGCTTATCGAAGTATACCAGACAGACCAAGAGACTCGTTTATTCATTTGCTTACCCCTACTGTACCTTATCCATATTGTACTAGCCCCGAGTGAAATTTTGCATTGATTTTAAAATGCTACTATCGCCTTATAAGGCACCAAATGCTCTTACACAACAGTACCTGCGTGAACTGCCTCAGTCAAAGAATGCAGGCTGCTTGTCAGTACCTCGATTTATGAAAACTACAGCAGGAAGTCCAAAAGTTATGGATTAGCCTTCCAATTAATGATTGGGTTTCAGACATAATCTGTGTTTAAAAGTAGACTGAAAACCTTTGTATTTAGTCAAGCCTTTTGTGACTACAGCAACGGCCAAAGCTTTTGCGAATGACACAAATATAAATTTTCATGAAGTCTTCTGCTTCAGTGTTTTTAGATCTTTTTGTCATATGATACTATGGTATACTGAAATATAATTGCAAGCATTCCATACGTTTCAAAAGCTTTTATTGACAATTAAGTCCCTTGGCTGAGAAGCAACCCCACACATGAATGATCTCAGGATGCTTTACTGTTGGCATGTCACAGTACTGGAGGTGCAAGGTTATAATTATAATTTATACATTACAAAACATTCAAGGTGTTGACTAGGAATCAAATTCCCCTAATGAAGCATCTGTGAGATTTGATAAACCACCTCAACTTGTAACTTACAGGAATTAAAGGGTCTGCTATAAAAGTCTGGGTTGCAGATACTCCACATGCTCCACTGTTTTGGCAGCAAAAGAGGACTCGCACACTTTTTGGCAGGTGGTTTGACTGTCAGCTAACTGGGCTAATTGGTGTAATTTTCCCATTTCCATACCAATTACACAATTAGCACACCCATTGTCTTTAGATGGGTAAAATACCTCTTACTTTCAGTAACTGCTTAATCCTGGCCTGGCTTACAGTGCATCTGGAGTCTGTTCCAGGAATAAATTCTGTTCTAAAATACCTTGATTAAATTGATATATTTTTTTCAGACACAATTCTTGTCCAGGGGGACCTGCGTGTTTAGTGTTTTTCCTGCTCCAGACACATTAGATCGAACTACTTGGCTTATCAGCTATTTAAAACTCTGCATTAATTTAATTAGATCAAATAAATCACTTAACTGTGCAGGACAGAGGGCACTCCGGCACTAGAGTTGTGAACAAGTGGACTCAAACAATACCTGTAAAATGCTTCTTACAGGATAACAGCATTAATTAAAAAAATAAAAATCTTTGCCACACCAGAGGGCAGTGGTGGCTCAGTGTGTTAAGGCGCTGAATTACTGATTGGAAGGTCAGTGGTGTGAACCCCAGCTCCGCCAGGTTGCAGCTGTGTGGCCCTTAAACAAGACCCTTAGCCCTGTCTGCTCCAGAGCTGCTGTATAATGGCTGACCCCAGCCGACTAACAAGAAGCTGGGATTTGCGAAGAATAAATAATTTCACTGGGCAGTAATGTATTATGAATAAAGGCTGTTGTCAAAACTATAACAGCAAATTAACCTTCATGGTATAATAATGTAAAAAGAGAAATGCAACTAACCACCAGGCTGCATGTAAAGGACACCTAGACTTCATCAGCATTACAATTATCAAGTTTAGTGACCCCAGATTACTGAGCTCTTATGACTTACAAATTGTAGTTATTTGTTTTCCAAATACATTTAGTTCTGAGAAATATTATTCACAGCATTTACAGTATGAATTTCTGTTGTTTGTTGTATTTTCAGATACAATAATTTTTTTTTTTTTTACAGAAAAATTATATATTCCTCAATAACGGATTTGGTGTAAAGTACAAAAAGACAGAAATATGACAACACTGTGTGCTCTACAATAATGAAATACACGCCACCAAATATTTATAAATGGTAAAAGTTTAATTTGTGTTCATACAATTTTATTATGATTCAAATATGAATGATATTATTTTTTAATAGTTTATTGCTTCACAATAAAATGCATTGGTTGGATACATCCATTTATAGCAAGACAATACATTCAAGTTAAACACTGTTTTAATACAGTATCTTTTAAATTTTTTAAATCAGTGGCTTGGAAAACCATCAAGCACACACACCCCAACACCACCCCACCCCACCCCCACAGTGCAGCAGGTCACAGTCTACTCTGAAATATGATTGCATATGTATGTGCGAAGAAAATTGTGTCCTGTACTGTATGTGTGCACCATCATGCAGGAAAATACTGTAAATCTACTGTAGGTTTTAAAAATCTATCACCTTAAAATGTTTCTCCTGAAGAGGTATACAGTGGGTTTTTCTGTGCATACAGAGACGTCGGTTTATATCGGAACGCTACCGCTGGTAACAAAGATCCCCCTCCTGAGTGATCCTTATCCCCGAAAGGAAGAAAACAATAATCCGGTCACTCAGGTAGCTGTGCACGGTTTATAAAATACAGCTAGAGTCAAAAATACAGATCTTTCCATTTAAACTTAGTTAATAATAACCATTATGATAACAAACATGCCACAGGAACAACTGACTTTAAAGTAGATCATATAAATGAGTAATCTACAGTGATTTGGTATGATTTTGATATTAAGTGTACTATAGTAGTCTACTTGATTTTACAATAACAAAATAGGAAAATATTTGCATATATGTGAACCATTGAATTCCATTATAGAAATTTAAACAAATCAAACAAGCAAGTAAATCGTATAATTCCGTCTTGTTTTTGAAACACACAAAAAGTGTGCCAATAGCTGTCCAAACCTCAAATGACATTCATTAACCGTGAAACAACCTAAATATGTCAAAGGTCATTCCCCATATGGGCGCTGATCAACTATTATGAAAAAATAAAATAAATAAATAAATACAATAAATCACTTGACACCACCATACTGCACAGCACACAGCCATGTACAAAGAAGGTGCCATTCCTTATAGCACAAATAACGTAGGGTAGTACAAATATTTGCATGCTGGAGGAAGAGTATTTAAATATAACCAGCCCTTCTGGTTACATACTACTGGTTACAGTTTTCACTTACTGAGATTGCATATGTCCTTATACTGTATACTGCACACATTGAAACACTGCACACACCTGCCTTTCAACATGAATAACTGAGACAGCATCTTTTAGCACTGAACAACAACACCTGACATTTCCACAACTGATACAGACACATAAAGTTCTGCCCTTTACTCGGGGTAAAGATCTCCTGAGCCTCTTGGGTTTGTTGCAGGATGGAGTGGTAGCTGCCATTTAGGGAGATCGATATGATTTGCTGTGTCAAATCATGCACCACACACAAAAACGTACTACAGAGATGCAGTAAGGGGAACTGGAGTGAACGGGCCAGTCATACAGTAGATGTGCATCCCTTCCTCTTCCCCATCACCTGGAAAGAAGTACTGGCTCAATGTCAACACCAAGATTTGTGTTCGTCAGTAACTTCAATTCTGAAATATGCCTTCAATACCATCAAGGGCCTTGAAACCAGTTTTAAATGTTGTATCGGTCCTTGGTGATTTAATGAAGTCCTTGACTATCAGTTGAACAGACAGGAAATGTTAATCAATATTGAATGGATCTTCGACAGCAGGACTCAACTGAAGAACTGCAGATAGTATCTATTTTCGCATATGCTGCTTCAGCAAGCTGCAGTCACAGTCCTGCTGTATTACATTGCTGCCTTTACAAAAATCAAATATTATCATGTCATGCTTCAAAAAAAAAAAAAAAAAAAAAAATCTGTAATGACCTAATTGACTGCTTCTGTTTTTATTGCTTCCTGTTGCATTAGAACAGAAAAGAGTTCAAGTCTTTTCTTAATGCAATCATAGTGTGACCTAGAGTCTTCACCCTACAGTATAGGTATAAAGTGCATGGTTAATTTTTGTTGGATTTTAATATCCTTCAGGGAAGACCAGATGAAAGAGTGTAACTACGATGTTTTCATATTGTTTCACTGAGCAGCATTCCTCATTTCCTGTGTACGGACTGGACATGCTATAATGCCAGAGTCGGAAAATCCGGTAAGAATGAGTGCTGCCCAGACATAAATCTATTTGTCTGATATCCTGGACACAGAATTGACGCCTCATCTCCATGGACAGGTACAGCATAATGTAATGTCTTTGACTGCAGTGTCACATGGTGTGGGACATGGTAGTTTTCAGCAAAAATAACATATTGGGAAACTAATTGACAAGGATCAAGGGTGGTACAGTAGGTCAAAACTAAACCTTTCAGACCTCCTGACACATGGGCAGATTGACAAAAGTAAAAATGTTGTACTCGATTAAGATGGAGAAGCACACGAAGATGGCGTACAGCAGCAGCACATACACCCCCAGCTTTAAGTCTAGCTTCCATCTGTTGACATGGATCCCCAGGACCTGTGCAGAAAGAAAAAACAAATACAATGTACAGTACACATACATGAAGTTGTTTGTTTATAAAAGTCAATAATCAGGTCAGTCATTAAAAGATTACAATGATAGATATAGCAGCTAAAGTTCTTGTATGCTGTAGATGTTTTGTGACTCATCCAAGGGATACGTTACTCTATTATGAGCTTAAAAAAAAAAAAAAATTATGGCAAAGCATCCTCAAGATTGTACGAAGATTTTTAAAAAAGAAAAAGCTGTGGAGATTGGCTCATGATGATTCAGCAATCCACTGATATGAAAAGGAAAACCAGTGCATCATTTGCAACTCATCAAATGACCTAAAATGTCCTAAAATGTCTTAAAATAGTTTAATCTGCTGCAGCTTGTGGTGTTTATAATGAGGGAGCCCTCATTGGGCATAAAAAAATGTCAATTACTGTACTACATTTGTTGTTATTTCTATGAATTCTACCCTCCTTTCTTTTTCAGGAAAATGATTAATTACCCTTTCACACCAACAGTAAATCAGAGATTCCAGAGATTTTATCAGTTTCCTCTCAATGGCCAGTAGGGGCACAAGAGGAACCTACACAATATAGGGCTTAATTATTTGCGTTTTAACCAGTGGTGGCCATTCAATACGGGGCGCCGCCCCCCTTAAAGTTAGGCTGCCATGTTGTATCTCGTATTTCCCACGTGTGAGTCACAGAGAGGTAGCCATGGCAGCAGCCCCATCATACTGTATGCCTGTATGAGATGTCTCATTAACTTTCCATGCTTAAAAAGGGAATAGATTTTCCTCTACCATTTACCATAACATAAGAACTCTTCTTGTTTGCAAAATTGAAATAAGCAACAGTTCCAAAATAACTCTATTTACACACGTGGACAAAATTGTTCGTACCCTTCGGTCAATGAAAGAAAAACTCACAATGATCACTTTAATCTGACAAAAGTAATAATAAATAAGAATTCTATGAATGTTAACCAGTGAAAGTCAGACATTGCTTTTCAACCATGCTTCAACAGAATTATTTAAAAAAATTAACTCATGGAACAGGCCTGGACAAAAATGATGGTACCCCTAGAAAATACTGAAAATAATGTGACCAAAGGTGTCACGTTCCTGCCACGTACCGCTGTCATTCACGTCTCCTTTTTCCCACGCTGTCATGCCTTATGTTTTCCGACTGGATGTCATGCTCTCTCACACTCACCCCGCCCCTTTACACACCGGCATCCCATTCACAACTAATTTCTCCCGGCATTTAAGGAAGCGTAGAACGCTGTCTCACTGCCAGATTATTGCGTGCCTTCAGAGCCCAGTTTTCTCGCGTTTCTTTTCCGTGATAGTTGTTTCCGTTCTCGACCTCGCTTGTTCTCGGTATTTGCTTCTAGCCTCTCGTTTTTTGGATCTTGTTCGCTGTTTGTTTTCCCGCTGGTTTTGACCTCTCGCTTCGTTTCACGTTTACGTCTCTGCTCTCTCCCCTTTTGGATTACTCGCATCGCTGACTGACTCACTGGCTTTGAACTCTCGCTCTGGCTCACGACAACTTCTCTGCTCGCCCCCTTTTTTGGCACACGCATCGCTGACTGATTTAACCGGCTTCCGACCCATTGCACCGGCTTTGTACTACGTCTCCAGGATTCCCCCTCCGAACACGGAAGTGTTCAACGGCCAGCGCGCCACGCCCCCCTCGTCCAAAAGCACGTCTAAAGCCACGCCCCTTTGGTGCTGTAAATCTGCACTTGGGTCCTGCTCCTCTTTTTCTCTTCATTGCTTTGCCTGACAGAATAATCTGGCCACTATGGACCCAGCAGACATAAACAGACTAAGAACAGCTTTGGAGAGCCAGGGTGCTATGTTGGGCTCTCACCAGCAGGATCTCCAAAACATAAATCAAACTCTGAGAACCATTACGGATTCCCTCGCTGGCCTTTCATCACAAATTCAGCACCTCCAGGCAGCTTCCCCGGCACAGCCCCCGGTGCCCGCCCATGTTCCAGCAGTAGCTCCTCTCTCTGTACCAGCTCATGAACCCCGCTTACCCGCTCCACCTTCCTATGATGGCGATCCTGGGATCTTGTCCCAATGTTCCCTGGTTTTAGAACTGCAAACTTCGTCCTTCCCCACGGAGCGCTCCAAAGTGGCTTACATCATCACCCTGCTCTCAGGTAGGGCCCGGGAATGGGGCACTGCCCTGTGGGACGCCCAAGCTCCATGTTGCGGGGACTATAACTCGTTCACCACTGAAATCAGAAGGGTGTTCGACCGATCCTACACTGGACGACAAGCAGCTGTCCAAATCCTAAATCTTCGACAAGGGTCTCGTTCCGCTTATGACTATGCTATTGAGTTTCGTACTCTGGCAGCCTCCAGTGGCTGGGATGAATGTGCTTTGTGTGACGCCTTCGTTAATGGTCTGGCGGAATCTGTAAAGGATGAATTGGCTTCCCTAGATTTACCCTCCAGCTTCCCAGAATTAACGGACTTAGCCGGTCGCGTCGACAGCCGCCTTCGCCTTAGACAACGGGGGAGGGGCCGGACGTCCAGAGAATGCAGCTTATCCTCCCTTCCTGAACCTGCTCCTGAACCCATGCAAGTAGATCGCACCCACATCTCTCCAGAAGAGCGTCTGCGTCGACGCATGGAGAGAGCATGCTTCTATTGCGGGCAAGCTGGTCACTTTCGAGAGACCTGTCCGTTAAAAGGCAAGGCCCCCTAGTGAAACTGAGGGTCCTAGGGGGCCAGAAACAGGACATTAACTCAACCCCTCGCTCCTGCTTTCCTGTCACTGTGACTGTCAACAATAGGACTCACACCGTATGGGCCCTCATTGACTCTGGAGCCGACCAGAACCTGATCTGCCCCCGTACTGTAGACACCCTCAAGATTTCATCCACCCCTCTTGAGCGCCCTCTTCCTGTTCAAGCTCTGGATGGTAGCAGCCTTAACCGCATCACTCATCGCACTCTCCCCATCAGTTTAAGAATTTCCGGCAACCACACGGAGACTATCTCATTTCTCATCATGCCTAAGTCCCATAGCCCAATCGTCCTTGGACGCCCCTGGTTAGTAAAACATAACCCTCATATAGACTGGGTCCGGAACACGATCCTAGGCTGGAACCCAGCTTGTCTGTCCTCATGCCTTCTCTCTGCATCTATTCAGCCTCCTCCTGCTACCAATAAAGGGGAGCTCCCCGATCTCACCAATGTACCCCCGGAGTATGTAGATCTCCGAGAGGTCTTCAGCAAATCTCGTGCCATCTCCCTGCCACCACATCGACCCTATGATTGTGCCATCGATCTTCTCCCAGGCACAGCCCCCCCAAGGGGGCGTCTCTACTCCCTCTCCTCCCCTGAGAGGGAGGCTATGAACCACTACATTACTGAATCACTGGCGGCTGGAATCATCCGACCTTCGTCTTCACCGGCAGGGGCAGGATTCTTCTTCGTAGAGAAGAAAGACAAATCTTTACGGCCATGCATTGATTATCGAGGACTTAATGAAATTACGATTAAAAATCGTTATCCCCTTCCGCTCATGACCACGGCTTTCGAGCTATTGCAGGGAGCACACATCTTCACTAAACTGGACCTCCGAAATGCCTATCACCTCGTCAGAATCAGGGAAGGGGACGAGTGGAAAACAGCATTTAACACTCCTACCGGTCACTACGAATATCTAGTGGTACCTTTTGGACTGACTAATGCCCCTGCTGTTTTCCAAGCCCTGATTAATGATGTTCTAAGGGACTTCCTGAATGTATGTGTATTTGTCTACCTTGATGACATTTTAATCTTTTCTCACTCCCTTGAGGAACACGTTACCCATGTTCGCCAGGTATTACAGAGGCTGCTGGAAAACAAACTTTTTGTCAAGGCAGAGAAGTGTGAGTTTCACCAGAAATCCACTTCTTTTCTGGGGTTTGTAATTTCTCCCTCCATGATCGAGATGGAGCCCTCCAAGGTCAAGGCGGTTACTGACTGGCCCACGCCCACTTCTAGACGAGAACTGCAACGCTTCCTAGGGTTTGCTAATTTCTATCGCAGATTCATAAGGAACTATAGCACCGTGGCTGCTCCCCTTACAGCTCTCACCTCCTCAAAAGTTCCCTTTAAGTGGAACGCAAGGGCAGAAGAGTCTTTTACTAGCCTCAAGCGAAGATTCACTTCGGCACCTATCCTTTCCATCCCAGACCCCTCTCTCCAATTCACTGTCGAAGTAGATGCTTCTGAGACTGGGGCTGGAGCTATCCTTTCTCAGAGAAGCCCCAAAGACAACAAGCTGCATCCTTGTTCCTTTTTCTCTCGCCGACTCACTCCTGCAGAAAGGAACTATGACATTGGTGACCGAGAACTACTAGCTATCAAGCTAGCCCTTGAAGAGTGGAGACATTGGTTGGAGGGGGCTCAGCATCCTTTTCTAGTTTGGACTGACCATAGAAACCTCGAATACTTAAAATCTGCCAAAAGGTTAAATGCCCGTCAAGCCCGCTGGTCCTTATTTTTTTCAAGGTTCAATTTTATTATATCCTACCGCCCAGGTTCTAAGAACACCAAGCCAGATGCTCTCTCTCGACAGTTCTCTTTGCCCCAGAATTGTGCCCCCATTGAAGGCATCCTCCCACCACAATGCCTTGTGGCTGCCACCCAACAGGACATTGAAGTCCTGGTCAGACAGGCCCTAGAGCAAGAACCAGGTCCAAGCAACGTTCCTACCAACCGCCTATTTGTTCCAGAGTCTATTCGCCCACATGTACTTGAATGGGGACACTGCTCCAAAATGGCCTGTCACCCAGGAGGGGCCCGCACCCTGTATCTGATCCAGCAACGCTTCTGGTGGGCAACTATGAAGGAGGACGTTTTAGGATTCGTGGCAGCTTGTGATACACGTGTAAGGAACAAAACATCCAACAAGCCTCCAGCAGGTCTCCTTAAACCACTTCCCATCCCTCACCGTCCTTGGTCTCACATTGCTCTCGATTTTGTCACTGGACTCCCAACTTCGGAGGGGAACAATTGCATTATGACCATCGTTGATCGCTTCTCCAGAGCTGCCCATTTCGTCCCCCTGACTAAACTCCCTTCGGCCAAGGAGACAGCTGAGCTACTCATCCTCCACGTTTTTCGGCTACACGGACTTCCTGTTGACATTGTCTCCGATAGGGGACCCCAGTTTTCTGCACACTTCTGGAAGGCCTTCTGCAGACTCATTGGCGCTACGCCTAGCCTAGTCGTCGGGTTACCATCCACAATCCAATGGACAGACAGAGAGAACCAACCAGAAGCTGGAGACCTCTCTGAGATGCATGACGTCACAGAACCCAACTTCATGGAGCAGGATGCTCCCATGGGTCGAATATGCCCACAACTCCCTTCCCACCTCATCTACCAGAATGTCTCCCTTTCAGTGCTGTTTGGGGTATCAACCACCCTTGTTTCCTTCTCAGGAAGAAGAGGTAGCGGTCCCTTCAGCACAAAGTTTCGTGCGCAGCTGCAAGAGAACCTGGCAGAAGGCTCGGTCCCAACTCCTAAAGTCAGTACAAGCCTTCAAACTACAAGCAGATCGACGGCGCTTGGCTGCCCCAAGATACAAGGTCGGCGATAGAGTAATGCTCGCCACACGAGACATTCCCATCAAGACCATCTCACACAAACTATCCCCTAAGTTCATTGGCCCATTCACTGTCACTAAGATTATCAACCCTTGCTCTGTCAGGTTACGCCTGCCTTCAACTATGCACCGGATAAATCCCACCTTTCATGTCTCCCAAATCAAGCGCCTGGTTACCAACCCCTTATGTCCACCCACCCGCCCGCCTCCTCCTCCCCGTTTCATCGATGGTGGCAAAGCGTTCACAGTCCGCCGACTTCTCAGGTCCCGCCACAGAGGGAGGGGCGTCCAGTATCTGGTGGACTGGGAAGGGTACGGTCCTGAGGAGAGAAGCTGGGTTCCTGCCAGATTCATTCTAGACCCCAAATTAATTTCAGACTTTTATAAACATTTTCCTGAGGCACCCCGCCCAAACGCCCAGAGGCGCTCATGAGGGGAGGGGTACTGTCACGTTCCTGCCACGTACCGCTGTCATTCACGTCTCCTTTTTCCCACACTGTCATGCCTTTGCGCTCACGTGCTTATGTTTTCCGACTGGATGTCATGCTCTCTCACACTCACCCCGCCCCTTTACACACCGGCATCCCATTCACAACTAATTTCTCCCGGCATTTAAGGAAGCGTAGAACGCTGTCTCACTGCCAGATTATTGCGTGCCTTCAGAGCCCAGTTTTCTCGCGTTTCTTTTCCGTGATAGTTGTTTCCGTTCTCGACCTCGCTTGTTCTCGGTATTTGCTTCTAGCCTCTCGTTTTTTGGATCTTGTTCGCTGTTTGTTTTCCCGCTGGTTTTGACCTCTCGCTTTGTTTCACGTTTACGTCTCTGCTCTCTCCCCTTTTGGATTACTCGCATCGCTGACTGACTCACTGGCTTTGAACTCTCGCTCTGGCTCACGACAACTTCTCTGCTCGCCCCCTTTTTTGGCACACGCATCGCTGACTGATTTAACCGGCTTCCGACCCATTGCACCGGCTTTGTACTACGTCTCCAGGATTCCCCCTCCGAACACGGAAGTGTTCAACGGCCAGCGCGCCACGCCCCCCTCGTCCAAAAGCGCGTCTAAAGCCACGCCCCTTTGGTGCTGTAAATCTGCACTTGGGTCCTGCTCCTCTTTTTCTCTTCATTGCGCTGCCTGACAAAAGGGACATGTTAATTCAAGGTGTGTCCACTGATTAGCATCACAGGTGTCTACAATCTTGTAATCCATCAGTGGGCCTATATATAGGGCTCCAGGTAGTCACTGTGTTGTTTGGGGACATGGTATGTACCACACTCAACATGGACCAGAGGAAGCGAAGGAAAGAGTTGTCTCAGGAGATTCGAAAGAAAATTATAGACAAGCATGTTAAAGGTAAAGGCTATAAGACCATTTCCAAGCAGCGAGATGTTCCTGTGACTACAGCTGCACATATTATTCAGAAATTTAAAATCCATGGGACTGTGGCCAACCTCCCTGGACGTGGCCGCACGAGGAAAATTGATGACAAATCAAAGAGACGGATAATCCGAATGGTAACAAAAGAGCCTAGAAATACTTCTAAAGAGATCCAAGGAGAACTTCATGCTCAAGGAACATCAGTGTCAGATCGCACCATCCGTCGTTGTTTCAGCCAAAGTGGACTACATGGGAGACGACCAAGGAGGACACCATTGTTGAAAACTAATCATAAAAAAGCCAGACTGGAATATGCCAAACTACATGTTGACAAGCCACAAAGCTTCTGGGAGAAGAAAAGAACACTGTCCCTACTGTGAAACATGGAGGAGGCTCTGTTATGTTCTGGGCTGCTTTGCTGCATCTGGCACAGGGTGTCTTGAATCTGTGCAGGGTACAATGAAATCTCAAGACTATCAAGGGTTTCTAGAGAGAAATGTGCTGGCCAGTGTCAGAAAGCTGGGTCTCAGTCGCAGGTCATGGGTCTTGCAACAGGACAATGACTCAAAACACACAGCTAAAAACACCCAAGAATAGCTAAGAGGAAAACATTGGACTATTCTAAAGTGGCCTTCTATGAGCCCTGACCTCAATCCTATTGAGCATCTTTGGAAGGAGCTGAAACATGCTGTCCCTTCAAACTGGAAACAACTGGAGCAGCTTGCTCATGAGGAGTGGGCCAAAATACCTGTAGAGAGGTGCAGAAGTCTCATAGACAGTTACAGGAATCGTTTGATTGCAGTGATTGCCTCAAAAGGTTGTGCAACAAACTATTAAGTTAGGGGTACCATCATTTTTGTCCAGGCCTGTTCCATGAGTTAATTTTTTTTTATAATTCCGTTGAAGCATGGTTAAAAAGCAAAGTCTGACTTTCATTGGTTAACATTCATAGAATTCTTGTTTATTATTACTTCTGTCAGATTAAAGTTATTTCTGTGACCATTGTGAGTTTTTCTTTCATTGACCGAAGGGTACCAACAATTTTGTCCACGTGTGTAACTCATTTTATTTAAAGGATGTACAAATTTGTAAGGGTTTATCTTTTGCAAATTCCACAACAAAGCAGGAGTCTGTCTCAAAGCATCAATTGTCAGCACAGCAGCAGATTTGATGCATTCGATGGAATCATCATGCCAACTATAATGACGTTTTTCCAAGTCTCTGAGCAAACATCACACATGATTCCAGGTGTCTGGGCCAGGCCCACTGTCTACTGACTCCCAGAGAAGCAGAGCTTCTGGAAGCAATGTGATAAATGCAGATTATCCAATAAATGTCTAGCTTTTCTTTACTGAAATCAAAGCATGTTCTGAAGTCCCGTCAAATCACACAGATTGTGGGTTTTAAATGGGCAGGTTTCCATAGGCTATCATGAAAAAAAATTTTTTTGATAATGTTGATCAGTAAAAAAGTTACTGCTGTAACAGCAGCATACTGTATCATATGTGTCTCACATAAACTTACAGTCAAACCAACAGAGCCCAGGAGCAGCACCACGGAATATACCAATCCTCTGCTGTTGATTTTCACCTGAGACAAGAGTAGAGAAATTGAATGAACCAACAAAGTTTTTCACATTTACAATGCCAGAAGTGCGGTGGCTTTTTGGGTTTGTGAGCATATGTGGGCATGTGGGTGTGAGTGTATTTGTCCAAGAGAGAGAGAGAGAGAGAGAGAGAGAGAGTGACAGATACCACGGATCCATAGTTGACAGCCATTGTCTGCAGACCCCAGGGAACACCGAGCCCAACCAGAATATCAAAGACATTGCTACCAATTGTGTTGGAGACAGCCATATCTCCCAGACCTGTCGACAAACACACACAATACACCATGGATAAACAAATATAGAAATCTGGAAAGAGAAAATAGAACTTCTAAAACATTGTCAGTTCCTAAAACATTGTCAGTTCATACATTGTGTATGAATGCAGAAAAACAATACCTTGTCTAGCAACTATAAGGCTAGCTATGCAGTCTGGAACACTAGTGCCGGCTGCAAGAAAAGTGATGCCCATTATAACATCGGGTATCCCCAGTGTGTATCCGATAATCGTCACCTGCACATAAATATAAACCAGCACTATTAATTACAAATATCACAATACTAATCATGAACATTACCTAGAGATTTTGACAATGCAAAGGTACAGTACAAACATTGTTCCTTGCTTGAGAGATACCTATGTACATAGTGATGGAGAAACTCAAACGCACTCACCATCCACACCATGAAGTATGAGAAGACAGCTATCCACAGCGTAGAGAGAATAAAGGAGACCATAAAGAAGTTCTCCCAGCGTGGTTTCCCACAGTTCGGCACAGTGAAGTACAGCAACACCAGGATAGGCCATGAAACAATGAACTTCACTCTGTTCATAGCGTCCCCTGCAGGTACAAGGAGACACAGCACCTCAGTTATTGTGCTGCTATGGGAGTTGGTTCACGAGAAATTCACTGGTGAGATTTGCTCATACAGAAATACTGTTACTCATACAGTTTTACACGTGCCCTGTGGATTGTGCAACAGCTTCTTATGAGCTAATGACTGCCTGGCTCATAAGAAAACACATGCAATGGCCATTTTAAACGTGACTGACACCTGATGAAAATATCAATGAATGTTAAGCTGATAATCTTACAACAATAACGGAAATTTACGTAAATTATCATAATTTTTTTATGTCAGGAAAGGTTAATCATGTGGCTACTTCTTATCTGGCATTATTCTTACATAAAAGCTTCATTATTAATTTACCTACTAATAGCGATGCAGCTTTATTTATTATCAGATTTTTATATGTGCAGTGGAAGCCCCATTACTAAAGAGTCATATGGTTAGGAAATAATTATAAGATTGTACTGCTTAGACAGTTTCCTTGTAGATAGCCAAAAAATATTATACACACTTCAGAAAAGAAAAATATTATAATGTCTCATATTAGTATAATAGTATTAATGTTATCATCAAAATATATATATATATATATATATATATATATATATATATATATATATATATATAACTTAATAATAAATTTTGTATTAAAATATTTCTAAAAGAAATTCTTTAATTCTCCAATGTTTTTTTGGCTGCTCTGTATATACAGTATACATGCGGTTTTACTGAGCATGCTGGAGAATATGAGTTCTTTGGTAACTTTGTCATACTCGCTCCTTTCTATTTTCATGCAAAACCCAGGAGTCTACATTACTGATTTTTTTCCCCCATCTGAAAACTGGTCTGTCATGTAATATGTCGCTTTCTTTACAGGCATGCAAATATTCTTCTGTAACGTTATTTACTCATTAATTTTAGGGTATCTTTGTAGGGAATGGTCTTGTACATAATAATGCAGACATAAACTTATATAACAAAATTTGTACTACAGATAATATGGCACCTAAGACTTCTGCACATAGTATAGCTATCTCCCAAGTAGTCCCATGTAGTCAGATTTTTGCTCCAGAAAATCCACATTGGATAGGTCTGTTTACTTGTTGGAAGTTTGTGACAGTATATATGGCTACACAGAACTGTGCATAGCCAGTAAAGCAGCAACCTTTGACAGTCTAAAGTTTGTTGCCAGATAAGTGTGCAGTAAGTACTGTAGAGCTTCTATCTCTCTCTATGTGAAATATGCCAAATATTGCCCAGTGAGATCACTGAGATGAAAAATCAATTGCTTGTGATAGTAAAAACAATCTTAACAGTTTTAGTTACTATAAAAGTGGAATTTGGCTATATGACATTTTACCACATACAGTGGAACCTTGGTTTGCGAGCATTCCGCAAGATGAGCAAAAATTTGTAATAAATTTTGACTTGAAAAAATGAGCAAGTATTGCTTTACGTAAAGCGACTATCATGTAGCACACATGCGCTTCTTGTTTTGATGCTGAGAGTCACGTGATCACAACTGAGCCAATGGTTTTTCTCTCTCGCGCACTGTGGAATTGTGGGTAATCATCTCCCCTGTTGGGTCTTAGTGCGCGTCTCTCACTGGTATAATCAACATCCGTGCACGCGTGTACTGTGACCATGTGTGTATGTATAAAACATCTTTTATTTTGTGTTTTTATGTTTGTGTGTACAGCGCGCGTGTATTGTTTATTATAACACATTTGTGTGCACGTGGTAAAGCAAAAGAAAGTCTCATTAGAGAAGTTAAAGATCCATGTTCTCTCTTTCTCTCAGGCTGCACTGCACTTTGTGTGTGTGCGCGAGCGTCAATCCAACGTTCCACTGTACCATTTAAATAAGGAGTAATATGTGCATGCACATATGTGTGTGTGTGTGTGTGTGTGAGAGGGAGTGAGAACGGTGTAGGCTCTCTAACCAGGTATGGTGAAGGGTGAGGACAGCTCATTATCCTCCTCCTCTGATAGTTTGTCCTCTGGTACGCTGCCGTTCTCCATTGTTTCTGCTTTGCCATCAGATACTAGCGTCCCCTCAATTCCATTAGAGGACTGCATTAGTCGCTGTTGCTAAAAGAAAAAAAGAACAAAACTCCAGTTAGATAAACAGTTAGATTTACACAATAAATTTATTCTTTATCATTCTCTGTTTGGCAATAATGGGGTTTATATTCTTTTTAAAGTAGCTCAATCAGTATAACATTCCAAATATTGCAATACATGTGGAACACTATATGGCCAAAGATTTGCAGACACCTGACCACTCATATAACTTGAACATCTCATTCCAAATTGTGTACATTCAGTTACAGGGGCATTAGTGAAGTTATGCATTGATGTCAGGTGATTGGGCCTGCGGCATAGTCAACATACCTGTTCATGACAGAGATGTTCACTGGGGTTGAGGTCAGGGTTCTGTGGAGGCCTGTCAGGTTTTTACGCACTAACCTTGGCAAACCATGTCTTTATGGAGGTCCCTTTGTGCACAATTGCTCTGCCTTTAAGGAGTTTTAGGGAACTTTTAAGGAGGTTTAGGGGAGACCATGTATTAGGGGAAACAATTTAGGGAAGGTCAAATTTAGGGAAAACATTTGACCATATAGTGTTTGGTGACTATATAGTATAGTTAGTTTCAGTATTCTGCATTTGTATTATTAAGTAACATTATTCACAGATTACATGTTGTTACTGTTGTGAGCCAAGGGAAATTTAACTGATCAGCCTCTCACATGTACAAGGTGTTTTCGTTTATGAAATCATGGAAAATATTGAAAGAGCTCAGGTCGTTGGACTGAGGAAGCATTAACAGGTGATTTCTAAATCCCAGTGGAAAATCCCCAGTGGGTGGAAAAATAACGCTTACTGCAATCTACTTCTGCTGTTTCTGCGTCACCCTAAAATTCCATTCTTTTACTGCCAGTCAGTGGAAAATCACAGCAACCAGTTAAATCCCTTTTTAGCTCATGCTTAGGACTCCTGCTGGCAATGTCTGGCAACTCCACTTCTTAACACTGACGTGCCCATTAGTCAATTGAAACCTGCACACCTCATTAATGATGAGTCGGCTCGCCATGCGCAGACGGGTTTTAGGTCCAAAATGGTTGGTGATCATGACTCTGAGGCCAGCGTCTGGGAAGCGGTAGTTTGGAGGACTGGAGTTCATCATCTCATCCACCATCACAACTGAGCCACGTGTGTACATCTTATTGGGCTTTACTATAAACAGAGAGAAATGTAAATATGCATTAAACCTGTAAATAGATTTAGCTCTATTTTAATGAATTATGGGAAAAAAAGGAGAATCACACCGAATTTTCTGAAATTCTGTACTGTATGGTACTTTTATGGACGTATTCTCACCGTAGTCAACATTCAGAAATTTTACAGTAAATATTATAAGAACAGAAAAATGCTTGCTCCTGTTGGATTATAGTCATAACTCTGGCTCTCTTTTAACTTCTCTCCATAGGAATAAATATAAAAAAATGGTCATTGTGAGTTCTTTCTGCTATATTACAATATACTTTTAATAATGCAGTATGTGAAGGTTGTCATTTCATCTAAATCCCAGGTCCCAGAGTTCTGTCTTGACTGGCTCATCTGAAACACTTGCATTAAGTTCAAAGAGGTGATGTAATTTACTCTGCAAATGTGAAATCTTAATCTCACAATTTTGATTCAGAGCACACTAGGAACATATACAAATATATACAAACACTCAAACACAAATACAGAAATAGAGAGTGAAAGCCTGAAGGGTATGATTTGGTCGACTGATCAGAAAGGGGAGAGTTCAAATCCCAGCATCAAGCTGCTAATATTGGGTCCTTGAACACGACCCAAAACCCCTTAACTGCTCAGCTCAGTTCTGACCTGTCGATGTATGTCTCCAATAGATAGTGTGCTGTGGTATCTGGCACCAAGACATTAACAGCAGATGCTTTAAGGTGTGGAGCCTGCATGGATCAGACTTGTTAGTCCACTACATGCCACAGATTCTCAAATGAGAACACTTAAGATCTAGAGAATTGGAGCCTAAGACAACACCTTAAATCCTTTGTCATTGTTCTCAAACCCTTCTTGCTGAAAGAGCCAAATGTCATTACAGAATAATCTTGCCATGAAGGGGTGTACTTGGCCTGCAGCAATGTTGATGTAGATAGGTGGTACTGGTCAAAGTAACATCCACATGAAAGCCAGGACACAGAAAATTACCCAGAGCATGCTTGCCTTCTTCCCATAGTGCATCCCGGTGCCTTCTCTTTCCAAATTAAGTGATGCCGTCATGATTCTTTAGACCTGGCCACATTTTTTCCACTGCGCCCTGGTCCACTTCTGTTGCTCACAAGCTCATTGTAGGTACTGTACATGTACTTTCAGGGATGGGCACTCTGACAGTAGCTCTTCTGTGAGATCAGAGCGGACGGGCTAGCCTTTGCTCCTGTGAACATCAGGGAATCTTGGGAGACCATGACCTTCTCTCCGGTCTTCCTTGGACAATTTTGATAGGTAGTAACCACAACATGCCAGTAACGCCCAACAAGAATTGCTGTTTTGGAGACATTCTAACCCTGTCATATAGCTATCACCATTTGACCTTTTTCAAAGTCTCTCAAATCCTTACACCTGCTCATTTTTTCCTGCTTCCAACAAATCAACTTTGAGAATTGATTGTTCACTTACTGCCTAATATATCCAAGTCTTTGCAGGTGTAATTAGATCATCAATGTTATTAATTTCACCTTTCGGTGGTTTTAATGTTATGGATGATCATTGTATGTAACACACATACTGTGCATATCAATGACAGGAGAGCCAATTTTAAGCGCAGACTGAAAAGAGATCAGCTAGACTTTTGCTTTATTGTGGGAACAACTACAATATCAGAGCGTTTTTGTGGTCAGGAAGTCCATGATCATCTACTGTAACTACCCTCACTGTATGGTGGGAAAGATGTCATTTATTTCCCCCTTTTGCAAACAGCCCACTTGCTAACTGTTAGCTTATATAGAGGGAAGATGGCAGCTAGCATGTGCTTTCAGCTTCATCATGCATTTGCATGAATAGAAATCTGCAGTGCAGTTTTTAAAGATTAAAGTTGCACTTGTATCAGAGCATGCATGTTTCCTACTCCCAGATTATTCCCAGGTAATTGTCTAATGGACAAAATCAAACTTTTATTTGGGATAAAATGGGATAGAAGAATGGAAACAAACAAACAAAAAACTAAATGAAATTACATTAATTAATTATTTATTATATATATTATATATAATAATTAATTAATAAAGACCCATCATCACCTCCTCAACGTACATCATCACTGCTAAACACTGACGCAAACGTGGCCCGTTTTGTGTAACGACATACCATGTGACATTGGGGGTGGGGGGGGGGGGGGGGGGGATAGCACAGTAGGTAAAGGCTACTCTTTTATGCACGTTAATAATACAGCGCACACATACATGTGGTTAAAGAATACATTACATTGTGAAATGAGAAAAGAAACAATCACTCTCACCCTCTCACACACACTGGACACTGGAGGCAGAAGGAGAAGGTAGGAGTATTTAGTAAGGCTAAGCAGACAGGCTTCAGAAGAAATGTTAGAGGGTTTCTAATGACAGATTCTGAAACACAGAGCATACAGGATCTATCCAGAAAGGCAAGCAGTTTCTTCCTCTCTACCTTACCGACTCTTAGTATTGGCAGCTTGTGTGTACCTGTATATCTACAGTACTAAACGGAAACAGACAGAGAAGAGGGAAGAAGATGTGGCTAGTCCCGACTGTAATCAGTGTGAGAGTTGATTGGTTTTAACAGAGGAAGAGCAGAAGAGGCAAGCTGAGCTCTTGCAGAGGGAAGAAGCCTGTCTAGTTACCCTTACCTGAGCTGAGCAATGGCCATGAGGGATCATCCCAATACTGCTCATAATATGCATTACCGTCCTCCAGCTCGCTGCTTACTGCATTACCATTGGAAACACCCTTATCTTCTTTCCCCGAAAAGTAGTTATGTAAGGTGGTGTTAAACCTGAGACAAAGAGAAATGTCCAGCTGACACTTGCCATTTATACAAAAGAAGTCATTAATAAAGATTATTTTCTCTTGTTCTCTCATCTAATCATATATTGTAACATTATTTATTGTTGCCATGATATGTTCACATGCTTTCAGTTATATTATTATGCATTAAGGTATTATGTTAATTAAATATAAAATATTTCTTAACATAAGATTTACCCAAGCAGCTACATAAACTCATGGAACACTTTATTACAGTAGGAACACCATACTGTACTAATACAAGCTGGAGCTCCATTTGGTCTCAATTCTTTATGGTCTGTATGTACACAATGCTGGAGACATTCCTTTGAGACTCTGGATCATGTTGACACGATTGTATCACATACCGTAGAAAATTCTTGCAGGATTTTGAATCTGCCACTCAAACACATCTCAAAGGGTTTCTCATCCTATGACTGAAGAACATTAAACTTACTATGCAAAATAGTAAATTGTGGCCATGAAGGGAGGCGCATGGTCAATGTATACAATGCTCAACTCAATACTCAAATAGGCTGTGGCATGCAAATGCTTATTCGTATTAATATGCCCAAAGTGTGCCAAGAAAACATTTCTGACATCTTTACACAACCTCGACCAGCCAGGATTGGTGACACAAGACTGAAGGGTCCATGGTTTCATGCTCTTGCTGCCAAACTCTGACCGTAACCATCTGTACCATCTGTGACCCTCAGTAGAAGCAGACATTCATCAGACCAGGGGTAATTTTTCTAGTCTTCAGCTGTCTAGTTTTAGTGAGTCTGGCCCACTGCAGACTGAGCGTTGTGTTCCCGGCCAACCTTGACGTTGTCTTCTGCTATTGTAACTCATTCGCCTCAGCGTTTGATGTGTTGTGCATTCTGAGATGCATATCAGCCTTTCTGTCAGCTTGAACCAGTCTGGCCATTTTCCACTGATGTCTCTCATCTATAAAGCTTTTCACTCCCTGAACTTGCTGCTCACTGGATGTTTTTTTCTGCAATCCGAGTCAAATCTATTTGTAAGATTATTATGTTAGAAAATCCCAGGAGATCAGAACTTTGGGAAATACTCAAACCAGCCTAGCCAGCCCCAACAATCATGCCACCGACAAAATAACTCAAACCATGCTGGTCTCCATTTTGATTGTTGATGCGAAAGTTTCCCAAAGCTGCTTGGTTCGAATTTGCATGAGTTGATGTACATTCACTGCTGATTAAATATATAAATGAATAAGCAGGTGTGCATGTGTGCCTAATAAAGTGTTAGGTGAGTGTATCTGAAGTCGGTTCAGCTGGTTCAGCATTGTGCAAACTGCATAACTCAATCAAAAGCGACTAAGATTAGGATAAATAGTAATATTAAAATATATGCGGCGCTCGAATGTAACTTGAGATTATGATCTGAAGCAGATCAGTCAATCTGGTTAGTCTTCTTCACACAATCAGAAGCATTAGGATATAACGCACTCGCTCACTCACTCACTATACTGCTTTATGCTGTATTCAGGGTCGTGGGGGGCGGGGGGTTGGATCCTATCCCAGGAGGCTTAGGGCACAAGGCGGGGTACACCCTGGACAGGGTGCTAATCCATCGCAGGGCACACACACATACTGTACACTCCCTCACACACTCATCCACACACTACAGGCAATTTGGGAATGCTAATTAACCTAACCTACAGTACATATCTTTGGACTGTGGGAGGAAACCGGAGTACCCAGAGGAAATCCACCAAGCACAGAGAGAACATGCAAACTCCATGCACACAGAGACGGGAATCGAGTCTGGCCCGGAAATCAAACCCAGATCCTGGAGGTGCAAGGTGACCGAGCTAACCACTACACCACTGGAATATAACTGTTTTTGCAAAAGTATGTTATTTATGAGTGCCATAGCAAACTAAGCACAAGCATGTTAAAATTTACATTTGCAATCAGATAACAGCTCTCAAATGTCAGCAAATTGGTTATTTTGTCATATTCTCATTATTAATATTTTTCCTAAATCGTCTTCTGACAGTATTTTTACATAATATGTTTACGATATCTTAATATGCAGCAACAATACAATAAATACATGTTTTACACTGTCTGTAAAACCTCAATAACAGAGATTTACTGAACTCACTTCATAATGATTATGTAGCCAACATACATGACCATGAGCACCAGACTCTCCCACCTGTAGGCAGAGAGGAGTGGACAGTAAGACAAGTGACGAAAAACAAGCCACAGACACATATACTTTTATAGTTTTATAGTATTCAGTGATTCCACTTACCACACAATCTGCCCGTCATAGATGAACTATAAAAGGAGACACACTAAAGTGAACAATCATTAAATAAGTCCTTTTTTTCCCTCAGAACATCAAAGTCATGCTTTGTATGATCATGTGGTTATTTGTGAAGCTGATCCTGAGAAATATGCTGAAGGACCCACTGGCAAAACAATATAGCTCTATCTGTTTGCTCATATTACAGTAGATGTCCAGCCTAAATTATTATTATTATTATTATTTTTTGCAAATATAAAATGTGTTATATAATATAAAAAAACGCATTGCATTTACAGCTGACTTGAAGTGATATAGGATACGCCATACAACAAAAACATTTCTCAAAGAAAAACGCAATAAACACTGTTTATTTATAAAATTATACTTACTACTATAAGTGCAACAACAGACAGCGTGTAGTAAAGTGAATCCCGAAAGACAGAAAACTTGGTGAGATAGACAACCTTCAGGAAAAAAAAAAACACTGTTACATTTAACATGGCAGTGCATTTATTGTTCATTTCTATGTGTATATTTATTTATTTGTTTTAATATCTGCTATACAACATCATTCATATAAAAAAATAAGGGAAAGCAATGGTACTGTCAAGAAAATCAGTATATTCATCCAGTTGGAACTAAGATGCAGTAAAAACTTTTTAGAGAGTTCAACACACACCTGTCCAGCAAAGATTCCACACACACCAATGATGCAGAGAATGTTGAAGACAGCTGAGCCCACGATTGTGCCCACACCCACATCTCCATGCGTGATGAAAACACCTGCAGAAAACACAATTCAAAGGCGTATACATGGATTTGTGTGTGTGTGTGTGTGTGTGTGTATATGTGAGTGTGTGTGTGTGTGTGTGTGTGTGTGTGTGTGTTTGCGTCTCACCAATGACAGAGGCAAAGAGCTCAGGAGCTGAGCTTCCAGCAGCCATAAATGTTGCACCAGCTACGTCCTCACTCAGGTGCAGTTTCTGACAGATGACAGGAGATGCATACAAATGATCACAGTACAAATAATAGCGGAAAGCCTGAGAGTGTGTGATCATCGGAGCAGGGATGAGGAGATGAAGGGAGTTTGATGGAGTCTAACTCGAGCCTGGATTCAGAGCTTGAGTAATTTAGCGGTAAAAGCTTTTATAAGCCCACTTACTTCACAGATCTTCTCTAGCGATGTGACAAAGTAGTCATCACACACAATAGCTAGAGCCAGGAACATGTAGACAGCCTAAAGAAAACAAGCAAACAAAAACAACAATTAAAAAAGTACAGTAATACAAGTGTCATTTTTTACTGTCTTAAACAAATGAAGACAGGTCTCAATGCATCCCCAAAGAGCGTCTGTTAATGCTCCCCTGTTTCATTCCTCTTATAAATGTGGCATTTGGACGTCTATATAAAATAACCAAAAAACAGCAGAGATGAGCAACAAGCTGTGGGAGGGGATTTCCTTATGTGAGGTCACATTAGGGGCTTGTTTAGGGCCTGGCCAGTACAGAAATTGAAAAAGTACAGTTTTTTGCTTGTACCTTCACATTGGAGACCCATCTGAAATTGGGTCTAAAATTACTAAGACTATCTTTATTTCTCTACATAAAATCCCCTGCTACACTAATGCACATACCACAGATTTTCGTTAGTCAAAGGATAAGGAAACTTTTCTCAGTATGTCTGTGCCATGATTGGACTGCCTTATTCACATCTGAAACAGGAACTCCTTTAAACGCTCACACTTAGGAATGGCTTCGAGCGAGGTCAGAACTGAACGGGGATGTGGCAATAACTCTAAGCTCAATAAATGTTTACGGGTACGACTGCAGTGAGGTCAGAACCCGCTCGGTCATTCCCATACCTTCTTTAAAAATTTTCTGCACTATTTGTGCACCATTCAAATGGTTTATGGCAGCTAAGAGTCTTCTGTCAATTTGTTTTACACCTTCATTCAGAAATTTCATCAGTCTAGTTTTACTTAAATGCCCCCCATCACCCCCCACCCCCCTGCCCCGCACAGAATACATTTACGCTTTGTATACTGTGTACTGGAAAGATAAATACGTTTCTGATATCATGTTATACCACCAGTAAATATGTGGAAGTACCTTCAATAGTACCATTGAAATACCATTTCTATTTTATATTATTTCAGCAGAACTCTGCCTATTATGAATGCAATGTACATAAGGCACATCTGGAGTCACTGAAGGCTTGTTCGTGTTTTTATTCATTAAGAGCTTTAGACACTGTAGACAAAACCACTCACATGGAACAATGAATAGCTGACAAACACTTTATAACCATCATAAAGTTGTCAGAGTTGCTCCATGTGCTCCAGATGCCATGATTATTTGGGGAGAGTGGCCAGGCTTTGACAGCACAATCACAGACACTGAGTTTACCTACAGCAAATATATGTAGCAGGACAGCTCCTCGCATTCGCTCTCGGTTTGTGAACAGATCCCCAGGAAACTCATGGATGGCTGAAATTGGAGTAGAGAATTGTTAGATGCAATTCTTTTAAAACATTTTATGGGACTATAGGCACAATAAATGCCACATCTGGTATCCTTTTATTAGGGCAGTAAAAAGTGAATTGATAACATGAATAAAATAAACACTGAGATAGGACTGATATTTTGGTGCTACAAATATAGAGGCAACTGAGAGTTAATTTTAATTGAAAAATATTTTCAAGAATAATATATTTCTTTTATTTGTTGCTGCAGAAATTGCAAATTTTTCTTTATATTCCATTATTGATGTTTTCAAGACTTCCTTGTAGTGACAAACTGCACTGATGTCTAACATGACTGATATGCTCAAATGTCTAACACCACAAAACTAACACTCAAATAACACTAATTCCCATTATGTACCAACAAACTGGTGACCGGATCCTGGACACCCATGTTCATGAGGACTAAAGAAAAGTCTGTCTGGTCCAGTCATACAGAAAAGCCCATGCACAACCCAGCCTCCAAACTTTCCAGATCCAAACCCGATTGGGCACCCTGACAGAGATGAGCCAGACAAACTTGTACGATGCACAGAAGCTTCATACCGCAACAAACAGCATGCAAAAGGATCCAACACTGTCCTGTTGCCAGACATCACAAAACACCCCCAGAGGCCCTGCAGAGCTACACCCTGAGGGGCCAGAGCCACAATGGTGGCACAAGGGGAAATCCAAAACCCCATGCATTTAGTGTTTTTATGGGTTTTAATGTTACAGCTGATTAATTATAAACACCCCTACTAAATATTTTTTTTAAATTTCATATATAAAAAGAACCACAAATGCACAGAGGGGTCCTTTGGGCATAAACAAATGGGTAAGCTATTTAAAACTAAATTGGCACCCTAACTTTTATTATTGGCCTATACTGTATGAGTCTCCCCCGGCAAAGATAATGCCACTCACTTACTGTATGTGGTGGTGGAGTTTGAACCTGGGATCTTCCGACCAGTAGTCTAACGCACTATGCACTGAACACCATTGCTCCATACATAACATTTAAAATCTTTATATTTTTAAGTTGGTGCATGTTTGAGCAGTATGCACTGTATAACAGTTGTGTGCATACTGTCATGTGTAGTCCACGTCTAACCAATCCCTGAAGTCTCAGGTCTGCAAACCTGACCCAACCTTTTCCTGTTTGTGCTCTGTCACACACGCAAATATTTTCAGTTCCTTCTTATTTTGGTATTTTTCCTTTTGGTGTAGGTCCTGTGATGAGCTAACTTAGGGTGAAGTTAAATAATTGTGATTGTCAGTTCATATTCCTGAGCATTAAACTCACTAAGCATACAGTCGAAAACAGTCAAAAACATGTTACTGAACTGCTGTGAGTCAATATTCATATATCATATGCTAGCTCAGACACAACAAATACTGTATCATCACACTTGAGCTTCAAGCATGAGCTAGTAAGCAATCAGGAGAAAGAAAGAGAAAGCAATATGAACGTCCATATTTGTAATGCTAATAAAGCACCCTTTTGAGAGAGAGAGAGAGAGAGAGAGAGAGAGAGAGAGAGAGAGAGTCTCTTATAATCAATAAAACTGGAAGGAGAGATGACACTAGATATATATCTGAGAAATTACTTTTGGTCCCCTGAAGTGAGGAAAAAATAGTACAAAAAAATTGCATTCTTTACCCTATGGACATGAAATGAATGCATTTCCTGCATCTGGACTATTAGAGTTTTACAGTATATGTTTGCTTTTTAATACAATAGGATAAAGAAAATAGCCACTATTATTCTTTCAATATCCACCTAACTAGAAACTGGTCTTATTTGAATTTTAAAAACCTGAGCCAAATTACGTAATACAGCATTCTTTTATTCAATGTGATGCTAGACCATAACAGGACTTTCACACTTATAAGGGCAATTTAACACAGCTGGGATGTTTTAAGAAGGTGGTTGAAAAACGCAAAACAGCACAGAAGTCTTTCAAGACAATACCGTCTGTCAGCTAGTGTCACATATTTAGTGATGAAAAGAGCTAATATAACACATTAAAACACAACAAGTCCACAGACCTCTGAGACTCTTGGGCCAAAACACAAACTAAGTGGTGCAGAAATAATCTCGTCTCAGGATGATGCTTTTTAGGAGTAACTCCAGCCTGAGGTTGTCCCTGTTGGCCACTGACAGACTGAACTGCAATGAACCGAATCTGGACACCTCCGCTGTCCATCTGTCACCCATGGCTCTGGTCCTTTGAGGCCTGCAACCCCATGTGACACTGTGACTAGCTGCATCATCTTATTCTGACAAAGACACCACTGGCCAAAATAGCTCCGCAGTCCACAACCAACATGCAATGCTTGAATGTCAAATTTACTGTTGCCTACTGTACAATATGTCTACAACTACACGAAATGCTATACATACTGCCATATCCTGGAGTCAGTTCATTATTACTGTATCTGTGTGCTGTAGTTCTGCTCAGAAGCAATATTATTTATATATTTATGTCCATTCCAGATGACCTTAAATATACTTACGAAATTAAAATAGAACTAGTGATAATTTTAGGATGTTTCCTCAGTGTTTTTATCCATCTATTCCTGACAGCCATGAGCAACAGGGAGAAGTACAACAGAATATCGATCACATGCTCTGATCGGATTTCTCTATTCACGGACAGCCCCCACCTTATCATACTGAGGGAAGAGGAGAGGATATGGCTTGGTGGACAGCCTCAAGGTCATATCTGGCAAAGAGGATTTCATATAGCCACACATATTTTGCATGTGCCAAATGAAAGCTTCAACAACATTTCGTTATTCACTGCTGTTGAAAACACAGCTCTTCTTTCAACACCTTGGAAATGAGTGCCTTAAAATGATAATGCAAAAACTACTGTGTACTCTATCACAGGAATACATTAAAATCTACAACCTGGCACTTTGGAAGCACAGTATAAAGAAATGATGAGTGGTTCAAGACATTTGCACTGTATGTCTATCTATTTAGCAATTTGAGATACAGTGGATCAGGCTACATGGGCCAGCCTTCACTTCCTACATAGAAAGTGATCCCAAACGTTTAAACTAAAATGTTAAAAAGTGAAGCCTCAGTCCACTCCTTGTGAATGGCCTTTTCCTGACAATTCTCTCCAGGCTGTGGTCAACCCTGCTGTGTGTGCACCTTTTTCTTCCACACTTTTCCCTTCCACATTCCAACTTTCTATTAATGTGCTTTAATACAGCACTTTGGGAGCATTTTCTGAGATTGCGGATTTGGGGTTTTCATGAGCTGTACGACATAATGATCTCAATTCTGACAAATCACGGCTTGAACTTTCTTGCTTTGCATGTAATGAGTCTATCTCATATACTAGTTTCACCTTTTAAGCTGCATTACTGAAATAAATTAACTTTTGCACGATATTCAAATTTTTCGAGTTTCACCTGTATATACAGTATAAAATGTCTTCTTTCTCTTCCCCATTTAACTAAAAGATCAGTCTTTAAAATTTTAATTATAAAAACATTTAAGTTCAAATCAGTCCAAATATAAATAACACATTACACTAAGTTGGCTTTAACGAAATGGAGCCAGTCCCAGTGGATATTCGAGAAATTGCAAGTTCTGGCACTTCCGCCTTGGCTTCATTTTGTTGAACTGGAGGTTTCCCCTTGGTACAGTACAGTACAAATTACCAGAGAGTGGATCTAACACTGCACAAATCCCAATATCATGGGATTATCATTACTTGCTGCAAACATACTCTTAAATCACTATATATTCGTTAATCAATATAACCTGACACTAGTAGAAAATGTGTCTCTCTCCGAAACCAAAACCCTACAAATAACTCATCCATTATAATAACTGCATGGTGTGAAAAATGCTGCTCTCTGGTAATGGTCCAAGACAACTATGGTCTAAACTGTAACCAGTTATTTTAGCTGAGCTCATCCTTCTATCCCTCTCTCCTCTCTCACAGCCTTGATTAACCCACAGAGACAGACAGTCCAACTGCACTTGAATCCCTTCCCAATCGCAAACACCGGGTATTTCTGCACACATATCGGAGCACTTACAGCACCTAAAAGATGATGAGAGCTCTTAAGAAGTTATTGTCAGCAATTTCTGACTCCAATACACACTGCGAAATATCCTAAAGCACATCACAAGCCAATCCCCCATTGGCCTGTGTAATGACTCCACTTCACAAAGCTCCGGGCATTTTCTTTACTTTCTTTTTGATGAGTAAGTGAGAAACAGTCATTCAATACAGCCAGGGTCACTTCAGAGACGGAAAACATAAAACTAAAAATAGCTCCCAATACCTCCAATTAAGCCATGAATGGAGCTGTTTCAAGTGTTTACTTTACCCCATAACTGCAAATATTTCATAATCACAATCACTGAGCACACCAGCTTATTAACAGTAGGGAATAACCCCGGGTGGGAGCCGGATTCAACAGGCAATGGTTTAATTTCCTTCTGAAGGAAATGGCGCGGTTAACAAAGGATTATGTTTATATACAAATGGTGTACTAAAATCAATCTTTAAATGCACATTTATTTACACATTTAAACTGAGTTCTCAGCAGGCAAATATTTTGTTAAATTGAATTCAAACCAAATTTTAATTTGGATATTTGAAGGGTGGAGAAACATGAACATCAACCATTACTACATCAATATAATTACAATGCAGTGGCACAAAATACTAAACAAATCTTGTTGTATTAGAGATAAAGTAAAATATCGAATTTTACCTGGGTCAGAGCAGTTCTTTTCTGTAGTCTCATTGTCTAAGTCAGTGGCCATCAGTCTTCGACCCAGATGGTCTGTGGGTCCAGCAATGTGCTCCTTCAACACAATCCCATGACCTGACACACACACACACACACACACACACACACACATACACACACACACACACACACACACACAGGATCATCTTAAAACACAGATTCTAGATTCTCAAATGTGTTCTTAAAAATAAGGGACTCCTTTATTTGTGAAATTAATTCTACAAACCCCACCATATACCATAGCTTCAACCCCTAAACATTAAGGATCTGTCCAATGACGGAACCTTCAAAGCTTTTTTGTAAGTCGCTCTGGGTTTGCCTAATGACTAAATGTAAATGTGAATGTAAACATTTTTTAAAGGTATACTGTACTTGTGGAGCATTGTATTAGGAACACCTGTACACATACATATTGCCTTACATTCATGCAGATTTCTAATTAGACAACAGTGCAATGCATAATATCATGCATCAGAATGGGGGAAAATGTGATCTCAGTGATTTTGCCCATTGCATGATCTTTGGTGACAGATGGGCTTGTTTAGGTAATTCCATAACTTCTGCTCTCCTGGGATTTTCACACACAACAGCCCTGCGTTACTCAGAATGGTGCATTAAAACATCGAGTGAATATCACTTCTGCAAATGAAAAAACCTTGTTGATGAAAGAGATCAACAGGAAATGCCCAGACTGGTTGACAGAAAGGTTAAAGTACAGCAACTCAGATAGCCATTCTATACAAAAGCATCTCGGAATGCACAACATGTTGAACTTTGCGGCAGACACAAAACAAAAGCAAAAGATCATGTTAGGTTCCACTTCTGTCAGCCAACAGAACTGAAATCTGAGGTTGCAGTAGACAAAACTGCACAGTTGAAAATCTTGATTTCTGCTGAGGCACACAGATGGCAGGGTCAGAGTTTGGCACCAACAGCATGAATCCATGGACCCATTCTGCCTTGTGTCAACAGTGCAGGCTGGTAGAGTTAGTGTAATTGTGTAAGGAATATTTTCTTGGCACAGGTTTGGTTGGTTAATGCCATTTAATCACTGTGTGATTGCCAAAGCCTATGTGAGTGCTGTTGCTGACTATGTGCATCCCTTCATGACCAAAATTTACCATCTCCTAATGGCTAATTCCAGCAAGACAATGCAAAGTCATTCAAACTACTGTAGATTCGTAAAAGTGACACTGAGTGTAGCGTTCTTCAGTGGCTGTCCTTATCAACGGGAAAACAGGAGATTAGTAGATTAGCCCCACCCAGTATGTGTATAGTGTTCCTAATACGGTGTTTGTTGAGTGTATATTTAAAGCCATAGGACTTTCTATTGTTAAACTTGCCACTAACAGAACACATTAAATCCAAGATGAAATTATCTGTAGGCATATTTATAGACATTGCTGTCTCTCAGCACCAGGGTCCCAGGTTCATTCCTCAGCTCAGGTTACTGTTAGTGCAGAATGCCTGTGGATGTCCTCCTTCACGTGTATTCATATAGCTTTGTGAGGGGAGTTCCAGTTTCATCCTATAAATGAAATTATTTATTTATTTATTTATTTATTTATTTTAATTAAGAGTACTGCATTTAAATAGTAGTGTTTTATCAAAGCAACAGAAATTGCACTGGTGCTTTTTTTCTTTTCTTATATGTTAAAAAGGTAGGTCATGTGATTTTAATCCTTTATCTTAACAACTGAAAATATTGACTTCTGTAGTGTCACTATAACCATGTGATTTTAGATAAATAAGGGCTAACTTTATATTAACTAGCATCTAGCCAGAGACTTAGTAAGGTACCTGCCTGACAATGTGAACACTAAAAATAAAAAAAATATTACTTCTATCATTTACTAATCCAAAATCCATGGAAAGGTTTAGTTTCATCTACCAACATGAAGTGAAAAAAAGTCTCATTTTATTAGGGATTAGGGATATCTAAATTCATAGTTGAAATGTATAAAAAGAAAGAGCTAATGGATAATGGAATGGGGATTTCCAAGTATACTGTAATAAGATATAAAAAGTACCTGACATTTGTTAAACATGGTGAAGCCGAAATGCACCATATGTAAGATGGTGTAATATGGGTGGAGTACAAAATATTTCCCTAGTACCAACATGCTATGGGGTGTATATTATACTATACCTATAGAGTGGGTATAGTCATTTTACTACAAATATTTTATTTTACTTCACAGGAACTGATGTTATTGTGAAGTATGTACAGTTAAAGGTTATTTACATTCAGCAACAATATTTAAGTTATATCACTACCTATTTAAGTGATTATTAAAATTTCATCTCCCTCTCCACATTTACTTCAATCAGTGATAAAAATTTACTGAATTCCGGAGATCGCTAGTTCGAATCCCGGGTGGTGCTGTAACCTCTCGCAGCCGGAGGTCTAGAGAGAGCTGATTGGCTGAGCTCTCTCAGAGGGGCGGGATGACAGGTACTTAGTGCTCCCACATTAATCACAGCTCTACAGCCAGTCAGGGGCGTCTGTGAGCTCGCGCAGCGGAGGGAGCGGATAGCGCTGTCCTCC
Organism: Clarias magur; assembly: GCA_013621035.1. Lineage (NCBI taxonomy): Eukaryota > Metazoa > Chordata > Actinopteri > Siluriformes > Clariidae > Clarias > Clarias magur. The sequence goes on along the minus strand of QNUK01000323.1, from coordinate 730,489 downwards.
GTGTGTGTTACGCCGCCCCCAACGGTGCGCGAGCGAGCAGTTCGAAAAGATGCGGTCGGCTGGCGTCACGTGGTTCGGACGAAACACGTGATAGTCTTCGGCCCTCCCGGCTGAGTGGTAGTAGTAGCCTTAATGTGGGAGCCCCCTAGTGACGGGGAGGAATTGGACACGACTAAATTAGGGAGAAAATCGGGGAAAAATAATAAATAAAAAAAATACTGAATGATGTTGCAACATAACATTAATTATGTTTGTTTTTTTTGCATATTATGCACTGTTCTTTTTTTAATCAGCATCAGAATAGTTTCTTCACCATACACATGTAAATGTATATGTACTGTATGAGCATGATTTCTCGGTTGTTTTGTCACAAAACGATACATTCAACACACACATCACAGACAAGACAACTCAATTACACAACCCAAAGGTATCCTAATATACAAATGTTGCGCTTTATACAAAAAGCTTACCCATTAAGTGAAATGTTAAGCCCATCTATAAATTACTTTATAGTAAGTAGAAACAGCAGCTGAATACAGAAAGTAATTGTGATACATATAAGAAGTAATAACAATAAGAACATACACTACTGTGCAAAAGTCTTGAGCCACCCCTCGTTTCTTTGTATTTTGTCATAGTTTCTGGTATTTTTAATGTAATCTAGGGGAATTGTTTTTTTTTTTGTTGTTTTTTTGCGCTCATTTTCAGTCCATTCGCTGTACCTGACCAGTTTCAGAGAATTTTTTTGTTTTTTTGATAAGCCACACAGCAACCTATGAATTATTCAAGTATTAAAAACACCCAAATTAAGGCATAAAACTGTGAGAAACCGTTGCATTGTGGTGAATGATGAGTGCATGGAACAGATGAGAGGGAAAATGAGATTGCTGCTGAGGTTGTTACTGTATGTAAGCAACCCATTTGTAAATTGTATCATTAAGCATTTTGCAGCCTGTCGCAGTAAAACATGTTGTGTTTTCCCATTTTTTTCATTCACATAAATCTACATAATCTACCTAATTTTATTTCATTTAATAAGAATTAAAGACTTTTTAATTCTCAAGACTTTTGCACAGTAATTAATCATTAATATATTTAACAGGTAATTTTACTACTACTACTAATTATGATGATGATGATAGTTATTATTATTATTATAAGTTTATTGTTATAATATTATTATACGCCTATTTCTCATAAGTGTCTCATAAGTGATCGTGTCCCTAAAAGCAAGCAACTGTACATTCCACTTCTTAATCAACTTGCTGGAAAAATCCTTCCATAGTAGGGGATCTGCTTACAGGAATACTTTTTAAATTAGTACTGTAGAACCTTACTGGCAGAGCTCCTTGTGAGCATGTGCAGTTTTTTAGGCTTTGACTCAGCTCGTCTGTAAATGTCAGCTGTCTCAGGAAATCGGAAAAAAAGCCTGTACACATTTAAGTTTTCTCCACCTTAAGACCAGAAACTCAGACAGAGAAACATCTACCTCTTTATAAATCAGTTGGACTCGCGCCAACTTTGTCATCATGAAATGACACCTTACTTACAGGAGACCTAATGAGATCATTGCATGACATAATTTTTGTTGAGTTTAACTAACTGTTAATGATATAGCAAATACATAGATAGATAGATAGATAGATAGATAGATAGATAGATAGATAGATAGATAGATAGATAGATAGATAGATAATCACCACCAATACGTAAATACATGTATGAAAAGTAAAGTTTGAAGACATGATTTCCTCTTTTTTTAGACAGGAACTGAATTTTTTTTTTTTTTCAGTTCAGTTTTCAGGTTATTTTTAAAGAGAATGTGTGCTGAGAATGAGAATGTGTATAAGAATAAATCCTAAAAGCCTGATTATTACACATTAGGTATCTTTATTTCATTTATTTATCTGTATCACTCCCTAAAGTCATTTTATTTTTTTATGTTTTGTACAGTTGAATGGAAAATTATTTTGGGTCCACTTGTTCCCTAAAATGAAAAAGTCTGTTAATATCAATATGAATTTATTTTTACCCTATAATGAAACAAGTTGTATAATTTTGAGAATGTTTTTTCCACAATGAAAATGCTCCCATCCATATGAACTGATGGCTCACTGAATGGTTTAGTGAATATGAAAATTAGATAATGTCATGTCATGTCAATAATCATGTGCTGTGGCATTCACATTTACCAGAGATTTTTGAAAAAGTGTCTCACCTCCTGTAGGTGAAAAACAACATTTTTCATAATAAGCTCCAGATACATACTTCGTTTTTTGTAAATATGCATACACAATTACATTTTTATATCAGATAAAAATAAACACATTTGCTAAATACAGTTTCATGCCATTTTATATATATATATATATATATATATAAACCTGAAAATGTTTATTATTTTAAAATGTAAAATTAAAATGCATGAATTTGACATGGCTTTTAAGCTTTTACTTGTATTTAAAATTATTATTATTTGAAGCAAGACAGTATAATGCTGAAAAATTGCAATTTTGGGCCTCATATAAAACTTGAATTTTTAGGGAAGCAAGATTAGTCATTTCAGAAGTGTGTTTTGGCCGTTTTTGAGTTTTATGCTGTTTATAAAGTATGCATACATCATATTGTTTGTATGAGTGCTTTGATGAGTATTTATCTACTATATAACGTATTTAAATAAATATATGATTTGATGTCTTGCTCACAGCTCTTTCATTCTCAGCGCCAGTCTATCCAACTCCGTTCAGGCCAGTGAATAAAAAATACCCAGAAAAACAACGTGACCATTGCACGGACAGTATGCATGTAGGTAGACACGTTGGCTGGGCAGAATGTGTAGTAGGTCTAACAGGGGTTACAGCATATCTGTTGTGCACACACTGCGGCACCTTTCAGACAGGCACGCGCGCTGGAACATGCGACCGAATGTACACATCCGTTCATTCTGAATTATGGAAGCAGATCTCTCCACAAAGTAGGACTAAATAAATCACCTATGCAAGCGGGACAAATCTTGCATCGTGATTTACATCCAGTCCCACATCAGATGAGCGTCCCACACGGAAACAGACGGTTCCACACCAGCGGCCACTAACATCACACTGTCCAAATCCGTAGCATACATTTCTGTGTGTGAATCTGCAGTTCGACCATAACAACCGAAATGTACGGATGCGTGTGAAATGTAGAGGGGGAAAAACACTCCCTGTCCCTCAGCGTGAGACCGGAGGCTGGCGATCCCCATCCCCATCCCCGTGCACTCACCTGTTTTGGTAAGAAGCGCTGACATGCACCAGGCCGCCAGCAGCACTCCGCACACCACACACACTTGCGCCAGGAGCATCTCTCTCCGCTTGCGCACCCTGAAATGCTCGGTGATCATAGTCTTCTTGGATACCGTACAACTCCGCTCCAGGTCCGACATGGTGGCCGTGGTCCGCGCGTCTTCAAATGACATCCGCAGATGGCCGCGCTCAGTGGGATGTCGGCTGATTCGTGGTGTCACGCCGTGCACGATCGGTGTGTGCGCCTCATTTCTCGTCCAGTCAAACCCTGGTGTGTGTGTGTGTGTGTGTGTGTGTCTACGCGTTCGTGCGAGTGTGAGCGCGTGTGTGCATGCGCGCGCGAGAGAGATCGTGCTGTCCCAGGCGCTGCAGCGTTATGGATAAACAGCCCGTGAGCCGCGGTCAGCACACTGCTAAAAATGTTCGAGAGCTTCCTACTGAATATTTCTATAAATATGTTGTATAATTGTAAAATAATAATAATAATAATAATAATAATAATAAAATCAGTAATGTCTACAAATGAACCCCGAAACCTTCCTATCAGTGTTGTTACTACAGAGGTCAGAGATAAACATGCAAACACACATCATGACAGGAGGCTTTTACACGGCTCTCGCGCTCTCTCGCTCTCCTCTCCTCCACGTGACTGGCCGTTCCTATTGAACATGTGACTGGTGCGCGCGCTCGTCCTCCCTCCCGTGGCTTTAAAACGTCAGGCGCGCACAATGCCCTGCTCAGTGTTACGGCACAAGTACGCTGCGCTGTACAAGTGCGCTGTTTATGTTATTACTGCCTTAAAGCACTTCCGATGTTACCCAGGCAAACATTTCCAGTGGGCACACAGACTAACCCTCACGTCCTCTGTAAGGCTCTTTAAAACAGATACATCCATTTCCATCAGCTTGTGCACAGAGCTTTATCAGTCAACTCCCAGAGCTAACAACTATGATTGGATCACAGTCTGACCCCCACACGCCTTAATCAGGAGAATGAATGATTAGAGTCAACGTTCTGCTATACTCCAGATAATTTAGTTTGAATGCAAATTCAAACTAAATTGGCAGCATTCTTTGCATCAAATCATTCAAGGTTAAACTCAGTCTATTTAGCTGATCATAATTTATATTACGTTGAATAGATGTACAATTGTAAGTAAAATTGACTTAGCCGAGTATTTATAACTAAAACCACCGTTGTCTACACTACAATCAGACACAGCACGTTTTTACACATATATTCAGTTTCAGGGCTGTAGTGGCAAATCTGTTAAATGATCTCTATCAAAGTAAAAATCTCTCTTCTTATATATACACAGTGTATATATAAGAAGAGAGATTTTAATTTTTTAAAAAAAGTGATAGATTATAATTTTACACAGTATGGCAGATTTTTTTAACAGTCACCATCCAAAGAACATTCCAACTCGAATATTAAAAAAGAAAGAAAAAACTATAGCTCTATAAAATATAAAAGAATATTCACAATAGTTTCGTGTTTGTTTATTTGTTTTTGTTTTTCACTTGAAGAGGCTTCCCATTCCAGATACCCATGTTGTCAAAGTTTAACTGATCAACTCATCAGCTGACAGAAAACAAGATGTTATTGGTCACAGTAGAGAGTCGAGCTACCGTAAATGTTGGTGAAGGAGCGCACTTAGAACACACTACAGTTTGATTCGGCAAAACAAAATGAATAATACTACTACTACTACTACTACTACTACTACTACTACTACTACTAATAATAATAATAATAATAATAATAATAATAATAAGGACCTAAACACTAAACAAACCATTGGTAACACAATACACCACCATGGATTGAAATCCTTCAGCACCTCTTCAAGAAGGCACATGTACTTTACATGGAGTAGGGAAAGTGCTGAGAGCTCTTTGGCAGCAACTTGACTCTCCATGTTTGGAGGAAGAAAAATGATGACTAAGACACTAAGAATTCCCTCTCTACAGTCAAACAAGAAGATGCAAACATCATGCTTTGATGCTGTTTCTCTGTTAAAGGTACAGGTCGACTTTGCCGCATTGAGGGGCCAATGGACAGGGTCATGTATTGTGCAATCTTGGATAAGAACCTCCGGAAGATGGGTTGTGGATGGGTTTTCCAGCATGACAATGATCCAAATCATACCACCAGAGCAACAAAGGAGTGGCTCAAGAAGAAGCACATTAAGGTCATGGAGACCTTAATCCTATAGAATATTTATGGAGGAAGCTGAAGCTTTGAGTCGCCAAGCAACAGGCAAGAAACCTTAAGGATTTAGAGAAGATCTGTAAAGAACAGTGAACCAAATCTGTCCTGAGATGTGTACAAACCTGGTAACCAACTACAAAAAAAACATTTTACCTCTGTATTTGCCAACAAGGGTTTTTCCACCAAGTAATAAGTCATGTTTTGTTTGACACTCAAATACTTATTTTACTCATTGAAATGCAACTCAGTTTATAATCTTAATATTATGTTTTATTCTGGATTTTTGGTTGATATTCTGTCTCTATCCTTTACAATAAACTTATGATAAAATGTACAAACCATTAATTTCTTTGTAAGAAGACAATCTTACCAAATCTGCCTTGGATCAAATAATTATTTCCTCCACTGTATATTAAACCTAATTCTTTAAACTTAAAAGTGTAAGTAAAAAATACTGTATTTGTTGTTGTTGGTTTTTTTTTTATCTTATGCATTTACTCATATCCATTGCTTGCCAGGCAATCGGTTTTTCTTTGCATTGAATTTCGTTGCATTGAATTGTTATTTTAAAAATTGTTGTAATGTTTATAAGGGACACTGCAAAAGCAGTGCTATCACAGTATTTAAAATATTGCATTTTTTTCATATTGTGCAGTTTCACTATGTCTTTAAGATCTTTTGAAGGATTAACCAGACCATTTGTATGTTGGTTTGAGATTCTATCGTAGCAATAAGCTACGTGTCAGTAGTTGGATGGTGTCAGTAGTTGTATATATTGTCATATTTTATGTTTTAAGCACCTTCTTAACAGTCAAGGCATTACTCAGCAGTTTGGAGCTTTGATTCCTGTAAATAATAGGAGTGGAAAGTACTTGTCATCTAAATGATTTTGTGTGCACAAAATAATGCTCTTTTTTTTGAAGAAGCCGGCAACCCAACAATCTAATGAAAAAGAAAAAGGCGAAAGTAACACTGGAGTCATATGGGCAAGAGTCCATACATATGAAGCAAATCATTTGAAATGCACATGCTCAAGTTCATGTAAACACAAAGAATCTCTTGTCTCTTTTTTCACTTTTGAACACATCAAACAAAATAATCAATAGAATCCATGCATTTTGCATCCTTGCCACAGAGGTAAGTACAATAGAGATCACACTCTAATGTACAACACAACATATCATAACATTGATCCACTATTAAATTGTTCAGATCATGGAAAATTTCATATTTTGATGAGGGTTCGACTAAAACATTTAAACTTATCAGACATAACACCATTAACACATAAAACCATTAACACTAAAACCACCTACAGTAGGTTCTAGGTTCCCCTTGTGCTGCCATGGTGGCTCTGGCCCCTCGGGCATGGCTTCATGGAGTGTGCTGTGGTGTCACTGGGCAGTGAAATGTAAGCAGCAGACCATTTGGGTACTGTGGGTTGCCATGTTGTTTTATACATCCCACGGATGATTAATTGGATTGAGATTTAAGGAATTTGCAGGCCAGATTAATAACCTTATACCATAAAGTCATGGCTGATCGTTGTTTATTTACATACTGTACACTGCCCCGGCAAAACAAGTTGCGCACTCTAGGATTTCATTCAATCACCTTTCACAATCTGAGTCCTGGAATATGCCTGTGCCATCAGGGAAGAAAAACTCTACTAAATATATATTCCGGTTGTCATCAGCGGACTTCAATTGATCAAAGCAAGCTTTATACATAGAATTTTTTTAAGTAGCATTCTTATCTTTAAATACAAATGTTTGCTTTAGATTAAATGACATTCACACTTATTAAAAAAAAAGATTATACTGCTTTTTTTCTGAGGAAGAAAATACAGCGATTATGCAGAGCTAGCCACATTTAGCTCGCCAGCCTGTTGCCTGGAAATAGTCATGCAAGAAATAGATTTTGTAATGTGGACACTCTAATATTAAAATATTCCCAAATAGTTGGCTTTTGTATTCTACAAATATACATTAGACCACAATTTGACATGTATTGTTATTGTAGTTGATGATGATTAAACTAATCAGAGAAGGTAGCTACAGGAGAGAGGAAAATTAAAGGTTTAAGGGATTAAACAAAATTGACATTTTTGGCACAACCCTTGAACTTAAAATACAGCTTTTAACATAAAACATAAAGGTTTTATGTAGAATTGTACAACAGAGTGTTCATATTTCACAGATCTAAGAAACCTTACTGTACAAAGAACCCTGATTATCATTTTTTTCAAAAGGATACTGCCATAATGCAAACCATGACACAATATTAGGTTAAGCATGGTAAACCTAAGTGAAATAACTTTCAGCATGTGCTATAAAGCCTAAGAAAATAGTTTCTTTGACTAGTGAAGAAAGCAGATTTGATAAACCCCTCTGGATAATACTTCAGTGTTGGATCTTAAGTGCTTACTGTTGCAGTCTGGAGCAGCCTTGAACCATTTTCCCCCTGTGTAAATATAGTATAGCAATCATTGTGCTTCAGTCTGACAGGCCTGGAGACTGATGGAACATTTTACCCACTTAAATCTTCACTGCCCTGAACCTCATTGCACATATCAGTTGCTGATGTGCACTTCAGCAAACAACCCCAGCAGTGCCTCTTTGCGTTGTCATTTCCTAATTCCAATATCGACCTCAATCGTAAGGTTTAGACATTAATTGTCTTTTTGAGCAGTGTAAACTGCCATGATTTCACCTTAATCGCCCTCCATACTTGAATTACTGTGAGGAAGTGAGGGGTGTCGTCCTTTCAGGAGCTTTTTTTGAGGCCTGGGATTCAGAAATCAGACGTGGGAGCTTAGCGAGGCCTGTCGTCTATGATCACGTGACTAGTCTGAATTCTCACGGAGCATGTAAGAGTACGTGTGATTAAGAAGTGTGGTGGAAAGTCTCTGAGTCACTTTCAGTGGAAAGGGTCAGCTGACAGGGATTTGGAGTGTGAGGCACCAGGCGGAATGGTCAGCTGAGGAACCCAACAGCACAGGGGAGTGAAAACAGAAAACGTTTTGTGCGTAAAGGCTAATCACTGCAGCAAACCCATTCCAGTGACGTGTGAAAGCTTAGATTATGGTAGAGTAGAGCTGTTAGCTTTCCTCCCACAGACCTGATTCTTCAGCATGTACAATAGTTGAAGTTATTTTATACACAAAGCAATGCAGAAAAATGATTCAGCGCCACAGAGTCTAGTAAGCACTAGATCCACGCATCAAAAACCAGCGATTCCAGTAGCTTCAGCTTCATCTTTCCTCAGTAGCCCTGTTCAGGCTAGTAATTATTAATAAAAACATGTTAAGATTAAAGATTTAAAGACTGGCTAAGTGAGTCGGATGTAGTGTAATGTAATGGAACAAATACGCTTCTACAAGTAAGAAACTGTGAGGTTTTTGACTCTCTCACTTTTTTTTTTTTTTTTTTTTAAACTGAGCCACTACATTGAGAAGGTAGGTCTGTGCTGGAGCTGGCATTAAGGAATAAGTAACAGGATTAAGATTATAGATATTTCTGGCACGTTTGGTCAATGAGGGGGATTAAAAATGGTCAAACGTTACAAACTTTCTATTTATTTATTTATTTATTTTTTTATTTTTTAAATATATATTCCTGTTTAACAACTATACTGCACTTGCAAGTGTTGTTGCACGCAGGGTTATTGAAATTCACCACAGGAGTAAATCAGGGATGGGCAATTATGAAGAAATTTGGAAGGAAGTGTTTTATTTATGTTTTAATACTGCAGACTTGCACACCTGGGCAGAATTTAGAGGGGGAAAAAGCTCTTTGTATTTCATCGATTTCGGCATCTATCCACATTTAACGTGGAGTTTATGGGAAGCTATCAAAGGTATTTCCTTTATCCATGCATACAGCTTTTTTTCTTGCACATTAAAAATTTATACAATCATTGTATATAAAACAGTTCTATACTTGATAATAATAGGGACAGTGCACAGTGACATACAGATTAGGGCATGTTTGATTTTGGCCTGTTATTTGGCAAACCAGGCCATATTTTTCTACTATAGCGTTGTGTGACAAGAAGAAATGGAGCGAGAAAACGAACTATTTAACCCCGAAACAGCTGCAAACCGTGTTCAACTATCCTTATGATAGACTTCCTCTATTATACAGTAACAGCGCACCTCAGTTACAAAGCAATGTACTATGTCTATGGATCAGCACACTGCTGAATGTTACATGGAAATAAATTGAAGCAGCTGTGTGATTAATAATATGGATGAGACCTATGTATATGCATCGCACATGATGAAATACGTGATCCATTTTCTTTCTCATACTGAAAGTAAATGAAGCAGTAAATCATATACAGTACACTATATGGTCAAAAGTGTGTACTCTATTACATTCATATGTGGAAGATCCTGGTTCCAGGTCTGGTCCCACTGGCTGATATAAAAAAATACCTCCACTAATCTGGGAAGCTTTTTTATTAGATCCTGGAGTGTGACTGCTGGGATTTGACAATTCAGCCACAAGAATATTAGTAAGGTCAAACACTGATGTTTGGAGGGTATGCCTGGGGCTCAGTTCCAAATCCACCCTCAAGGTGATAAACTGTGTTGAGTTCAGGGTAAACCATGTGTTTATGGAGCTTGACTTGTTCATGGGGCATTGTCCTGCTGGAACAGGTTTAGGCTTTGAACTCCAGTGAAGAAAATTGTAACGCTACAGCATAGATAAGGCATTCCAGATATTTACATGCTTGTGACAGTTTGAAAAACACTCTCATGTTGATGCAAAGGTCAGATGCCCAGAAACTTTTTTTTTTTCATTTGATCTTTGTACTGGCCGTCTCTTGCCAGGTGTTCCATAATTTTTTTATGTCTTGTCCTTTTTTTCAATGTTGGATCAACTCCTATTCTTACAATTGAGTAGTGTGATCTTACATGCTTCAAATATTGTGTGTTTTTGTTTTTGTTTGTTTTTTACCACTAAGACGTTCCTTTTTTTTAAATTAATTTTTTCCACTTTAATTTAGTTGGCTGCTTTTTCCACTTTAATTTAATTGGCTGCTAGAATGGGGGAAAAAATCTTATTTTAAAGGCTGGTATTTTAAAAGGAGTGTATATAATTTTTATTTAAACAGAAAGTCTAATTTCTTTTTTTTATGTCATTATTTTATTTGTTCATTTGTGTGCAAAATGATGGGAAGCACAGCAGCACAATGGATTAGTGGTTAGCACAGTCTCCTTGCACCTCCAGGTTCTGGATTTGATTCCCACCTCAGGTCTGGATGTTATCACTGTGCTAGGTGGATATCCTCCAGGTACTCCAGTTTCCAAAGATATGCAGATTAGACTAATGATTGTTTCCAAATTGCCTGTAGTGTGTGTGTGTGTGTGTGTGTGTGTGTGTGTGTGTGTGTGTGTGTGTGTGTGTGTTTGTGTGCCCTACGATTAATTTGCACCCTGTCCAGGGTGAGCTCCGCATTGTGTCCTAAGTCTTTTGGGATAGCCTCCAGACACCCTGTGACCCTGTACACAAGATAAAGTGATGTAGACAATAAGTGAGTGAGTTATGATAGAAAACATAATAGCTTTGTCTCCCCTCTGTGGTTATGTTGGGCATTTTTCAGAAAGTGCATCATCAACCTGAAAAGCAGCAGGCAGATTTACAAATTTTGCTATGGATCAAGAAAAACTTATTTGAATATACTTGAATATTATTTGAATAAGAATATACTAAATATTCTTAACCTAAAAGACTTTTTTTTAAAAGTCACTATTACTAAACAGCATTATTCCTGTTTGCTTGTTTCTTGCTTTTCATGGTGATGAGATGATAAAGAGGAAATATTTGTGATGTCACACTCCACAGTAGTAATTACCCATATAAAAGTAGACAAGCAGGGCTTTACAAATGTGCAGTTTTCACATTTCTTTAATATTTCAATTTTATTGTGGTAGATGTACAGTAGCGTTATCGTGGCGAGGTGTAAATTAAATTCCCAGTAGGGGGCACCCACCCTTTCCTTTTCTCCTGAACACAGAGTGCTGATACTTCACACACTGCAAAAGACAACTATGTCCTATGGGCACTAGGGCCTCTCAGGAAAATATGCCCAGAGGATATAGATGAAGTAGACACCAGGAAAACTCAAGTGGCACGGATCTGTGTCGGCAACACAGTATATGTCAAAGACGAATAATATACAGCGTGTGCTTAAATTGAAGGTGTGTGTTAAGAGGAGGCTTCAGTCATCAAACTTGGCATTTTGGTTTTTAAGACATGGCAGGTGGAACAAAAGTTATAATTACTTTAACAATGTGTAAATTTTTACCATTACTGGAAAATGGGAATGACATTGCAAAAATGTAGAACGGACAAAATTAACATGTCACCCTTATTTTTTTGATTATAGAAACAACCGAAAACAACCATAAAAACATGTGATCATGTTAACTGTGCTATTTCTTCGCCTACGTGACATTTTTTAAAAATGTTTCTATAATTTGTTAAAACAAAGTAAAATTCAGTTTATTGTATTGAATATGTTGTGAAAAGAATATCCCACTCTGTACAATCCTGAGCCCTATATATATATATATATATATATATATATATATATATATATATATAGATAGATAGTTTATATATCTAGATAGTTTATATATATATAGGCAGCTTTAAGATCTATATATATAGAGAGTTCCACAACCATCATTGAATATCAACAGATAGCTAATTAATATCTAGTGCTATCTAATTAATAGATCATTAATATCTAGTGCTAATATTTAGAACAACAGCACAATTTCGAGTGCAATATTGCTTTTTTTTCCCCACAACCACCACTGAATATCAACAGATATATAATGTTTCATTATGTAACCATTTATTTCACTTTACCAGTAAATATCCTTCTGCGACTGGCAGAGCTGGCGACCGATAGTATAGTATATGGGAGTAGCTTTAAATTTTTTACCGGTTCTATATAGCCAAAAATTTGTGGAGGTGAAGAAAACAAACCATGGAACATGGACAGTCCTATAAATTTCTTACGTTTCTTTTTACAGTATGTTTCCACATTTCAGCTGATTTAACGTACAATTTTTGTGGGTCCCCAAATAGGGCAAAATCTAAAGCTTGTGCACTAGGGTGTACAATTATTTGTTCCACACACCAATTAATGCCTTTGATTTAGTGGTTATGGAGGGTTTGGTGTTTCAGCTTTGTGCTAGTTAGCGTTGTAACTCACCTTAGGTGTACACAAAACAACACTGTGGCAATTCGGAATGACTTAGAAGCAGTGAGGAGACAAAGTGTTTATTAAGATGATGTCAGATGTGTTTTCTTGCTGAAAGTGCTTCTGTGATCGGTTTTGAATGTGGATTTTGGCAGGCAGCTGTCCTCTCCTCAGTACTGCAGACACTGTCTATGTGACTAACAGTTAGTGTAATTAACAGTTATTAAAACACCTGTGACGTGGAGTCATGCATTACCGTCTATTGTCACAGTCGATCCTGTCAATTGGGAGGAACAAACTGTTGTATAATATAAATTACACCACTAATTTCGGTAACTTTAGCACTAAAGTAGAACTAAAGAACTGAATGTCATGATAGCAAGAAAACTTCTCATTATTATTTTTTTTCTTTGTTTTGGATTTTTCATTGTAACCCAGCTGACAAAACAAAAGTTTTTTTTTCTGTCTAATTTTGATCACGGGACCTTGAACTGTTGTAAGCAACAACACATCAAGAAAACAATAAATATGCGAGCAACAATGACACCAGTATGACAAGAACACCTGTTTTCCCAAATCAGCACAAAAGGCATCAACTATTTAAAAATTATTTATTGTGCTGCGAAGAAACAAACAAAATAATACAAGAAATTGAAAAGATCTGCTGTGCTACGGGAATTCTGAGTCAAATCTTCATCTACCCTCTTTAGAAATCTGCAATATCATCATTACCAAGATTGACAATTCTTACTTTTTTTTGTTGTTGTTTTTTACATTTTTTTTTACATGAGCATACAACACCAGTAGTATACAAAGTTAAAAAAAAGTCTCTGTGTGTGTTTTCTGTGGACAGACTGAGCAGAAAGGAAGATATCAGGAGAGAAATGTCTCCAAATGTATTCAGCTTACTTACTGGAACACAGGACCGGGCCTGCCTGCTGTTCCAAATCGGAAAGAGCAGTATTCCAGGAGAGGAATAAAACGGGGAGGAGGGGAAAGACAGCCTAACAGTTGAGGATAAAGTGTGCCCCGTATCATCAAATCTAACCATTCTTAAATCCTTTGAGAGACCAAGACAACAGCAAAACTGTCGCACGATTTCAGCTGTGTCGTTCGATTCAAATTCCTATATGCTCAATTGTTCTGCTTGTCAATAAATTACGAAGGTATTTAAAACAATAAATTAAATCTTTTCATTTTAACCGCTTTCCAAGCTTTTTTGTCTTTTTTTTTTTATTTTAATTTTGTTTTGGCGAGTGATACTCAAGTATTTACAACAATACTTGGAGGATGCACTGAAAAAAACAACAACATAAAAATCAAAGATCCTGCGAGACCCTTTGAACATGCAGAGCTGTTGGAAGAGTAATAATGCTTCCCCTCTGTAATTAGATAACGCCACACCCAAAACTCAACATTTCTGCACTAAAGACAATTGAAATTGAAAACGACAGGTAGTAGGGGTGCAGCCACAACCTGTTGTCCAGGAGCACTTAAAGATCTTGGCTTGAAATTTAAGTTTGAACTTAAAATAAAAGTTGCATATCGAGCTTTTATGGTTTTACTCTATAAAACAATTGTTTACATCGCTCTGTTCCACTGCTCGTTTATCTCGAGTCTCTTCACTTGCCGTGACTGTGAGCCAGAATGTTCAATAAGCTGCGGCGTTTACACAGTGAAGAGAGGCTTTGTGACTACACCAGAGGGAAGCAGATTTATAGTGCTTTCTCTGTGTACTCTCTTAAGATAAAAAGGAAATATTCTCATTTTTTCCCCCGACTCAGTTCCCATCTAAGTGCCCATCATGCTACCTCCACAAATATGATCACATGCTTCCATCAAAACTGAGAGCTAGTGTGTATTATACAGTATTTAAACATAAGGGAAATTAACACATTTTTAACAAAATGTACACTTACGGTACAGTATGTACAAAACATCCTCTAAATGATTGTCATTTCTTCGTACAAAGTCGTCACTCTAAATCAAGATGATCTCATATAGCATATCTGGTGCTGTGCATATACAGTAATTGCGCTGCAAGTCTAAATGCAATAGGAATTTTAAGAATATATGTAACGTTTTTGAAGACATTTTCCTAAAAAGTGTCAATTTCCCGCGTGGCACCCTCTAGTATATAACAGCCAGAACAATAACATCCACCTGCTTAATATTGTGTAGCACCCCCTGGGAACACCAAAACAGCTCTGACTTGTACCTCTGAAGGTGTGCTGTGGTATCTGGTGCCTAAACGTTAGATGTGAGGTGTGGCCTCAATGGACCGGACATGTTTGTCCACTATGGCATCCCACAGATGGCATTCAAGATGAATTCTGGAAGATTTAAAGGCCAAATCGCCACCTGGAAATCAGGTGCATCAATGTGACTCTTGGCTCTGTTAATGGTTCACAAGTTGTCCCTCCTTTGACCAATTCTGGTACGTACTAATACAAGGAACACCACGTAAGATCTGCCATTTTAAAGACCCAGTCATCTAGCCATTACAATTTGGCCCGTGCTCAGAGGTCTTGCTTGCTCATTTTTCCTGCTTCCAACACATCAAATTAGACAACAGACGTTTCAATCTCTGCCGGGCTGATATATAACAAAAATAATCAATGTTCATTTCTTCTGCTGCTAGTGGTTTTAATGTTATGTTTGACTGATATATTTAGACTCATTGCACATCGCTGCACTATAAAGGGTCCCGCATGTTTTTTTTAACACAAAAGGGCTACTTTTCACCTTTTTCCATGAAAAGCATTTGTAAAAAAAAAAAAAAGAAGAAAAAGAAAAAAACAAACAGAGATTACTCAGTAAACTATACAAAAGTGCCAAAAGTATAGTTCTACACATTATAAGACAAGCTATTTTTGACACAACCAACAAGAACTAGTCCTGCAGTCCTGCTCCAGCGCCCTGATTTTCAACAGCTCATGGTTCAATCCTGTTTCGCCCCGTAACTGCATTGGTTATGAACCATTGGCTTTGCACCCTGTCTAGTGCCTAACAAGAGGTCTTGTTTGGAATTCGACTTGTGTGCCAAGGTTCCAGTAGTTCTGATGCCTGCAGGGGCATGTGAGCGAGATCACTGTGTGATCAATAGAGAGCAAGAAAGGAGCATAAAGACATGACCTGCAGTCCCAAACTGTTTTCAATGTACCCTTGTTGACTTGAATCTGGAGTGGTATATGAGTGCCCACTTGTAGCACAAGGGTTGACGGCTATAACAAGAAGTATATCTTTTAATTAAAATGTGCTTGTCCTTGGTAGGGAGCAACGTGCTGTTTAAGCGATTTACATGGACACTTTCCTCCAAACTGTGTATAGGCATAATAGCTTACCAAGTAACAGTGGAGAAAACCATTGTTATTATACACATTGTCATGTACAGACTGATTATCTGACTTCCACAACGGCCTATTTAAACACTGCTGATTAACTATAATGTTGATTATAAGTGCTTACATTCAAGACTGCCAGAGATATTCCCTTCTGAACTAGTGGTGCAGTTGCATGTGCCTTTGTTACTTGCCATGTGCCAATAGCAAACTCAGCACCTTGTGACCGTGACCCCAGTTGAGTATGCAAAAAAGCTATGCCGTCGCACTGGTCACTTTTTTCATTCTTATCTGAAGAACATGAAGATGTGAACTTCTTGTATAATTACTCCAAAAATCTGGGGGATGGTAAATCTAGCGGTGGAATTTTTAGCATTTCATGACTGTCATACCATGACAGTTTGTTCTGCCTGACCTTGATGGTACTGGAATGACCACTGCCCAAAGTATGTGGACAAAGCTTAACTGTGAAATCATACCAAGAGCATTACGTGGAGTTCATAGTGTAGGACCATTTTCCCCTTTTTACAAAAATGAACAACAGACACAACTACTGATACACTAAGAATGATAAAGTAGGTTCATTTGCTGCGTTGTTGCAGCAAAAACAGAAATGGGCAAAAGGTTTGCCTGTTGAACCCCCTAAAACAAGCAGATGCAGATACTGTATATCGTCTTCTATCGATATATCTGCAGCCTTCATTATGACCAGATCAGTCCCGGAACTGCATGCATTGTTGGTCAGCACTGCTTTGTGTTGGGTTTACTCCTTATGGGCATTACTTGCTTATCCTGTACAGGGTCGAAAGGGGCCTGGAGCCTATCCCACAGGATTCACCATGGATTGTGTGCCAGTCCATTGCATTTACTCACTCACATACTACAGGTCATTTGGAAACACCAAATGACCTGTAGTAATCTTAGGGGACTGATTCCCACCTTGGGTCTGTGTCCATGGAGTTTGCCTGTTTTCCCCATGCTTGGTGGGTTTCCTCGAGGGTTCTAGCTTCCTGCCACACGCCACAAAGAAATGGGTTGGGTTCATGTATGTCATGTATGACACACCAAACACCTTTACCAGATGTTGCTGGCAATACAGATCACTATTAGCACCTTAGCAAGTAAGCAAGTGCACTCTGGCAGTCCTGCATTTCCTCATAGACAGCATTTAAGTCAACAAGGGATTGTTTCAAACATTACGGAACTGGGTCAGCTCCAGGACCGCTCCATTCGAAACGAAACGAAATGAAACACTACGTGAAACGAAACAGAGGAAGGAAGTCAGAAAAGCCAATGGAAAACAAAATGACAAAATAGGAAACAAATACAATGAGATGTTTGTCTTTTTCTTTCTGCCTTTTCTTCTCTGTGGGTCCGTCTTTCGATTTACTATCATACAAGCTAGGCAGTGGAATGCCTGTCGTGTTAAGATTCCTGTAGACAGAAATCTCGCTTTAAAAAAAAAAAAAACTCAGTCATAAATACATTCAATAAGAAAAATGAAACAGAGAACTTTACAGGTGAAGCAGAGTCAATGTGCGCATGCATGTGCGTTTGTGAGCACACACGTACATACATGCCGGCACAAACATACACACAAATATATTTACTCACACAAATATCTGATGTCTATTCGTCATAGCGTTAATATGTACATAAAACGTTCCTATAAGGTGTGTAGGATTCTGAAGCCAATTTGAAAGCAGAGGTTTTTTTTCTTTTCTTTCTTTCTTTCAAGCAAGGATTAACAAAAGGTGCTTTGACAGCATTTTAAAGCTTCCAGACTAGGAAGCTGGTTCATAATTTGTAGGAGGAAAAAAAAAGAAAAAAAAAAAAGGGAATTTGATTAAAGAGCGTTTTTTTTTTTTTTGGCCTTAAACGAAAGTCTGTTAGTAAAAGTCATTACAATGTTGTTTGATTTTGTTTCCTTGCCTGTTTCCCAGGGATGCGATTGATACTACTGTTCAACCCATCAAAAAGAACAAGGTCTACAGAATCAAAGCAAAAAAAGCAGCACTAGCACAGACTCATCAAACCAGTATAACTACCTCTTACATTTATCCCATGTAAAAACCCTTTATTCTCCCTCGTTGCTGGGAGTGTGAGAAGTCTATTTGCTCTGTCATAGAATCAAATCAAATAAACCAAAAAAACAAACAAAAAAAAACGTAATGTGAAAAGGGGGGAAAAAAAGCTTATAACTGTAAGCAGAGAGACCGACACCTAAGCAGGAACTTCTAATTTCCACTGAGCTTCCTTCTCAGTTGTCCTCCATTCTTCTTTTAAAGGGGCTAAAAGAGTTGAGCCCTGTCACTACAATAAGTGGGAAATGTCTTAGCAGGTCTGCTCGCGCTCTCAAGCCTTTATCATCTCATCCTTCTCTTTCTCTTCTCACGTTTTTCCACATAGTCCAGTATCTTCTCTACCACGGAGACTCATCTCTCCCAGAGAAGCTTTGGTTAAACATTCACACCAAGCACTTGATTTGAGTGTCTCTCTCTCCCTCTCTCTTTCTTTCTTTCTTTTTCTTCAAAAACTTTTCAAATAGCTTTTTTTTCTGTGTAAAAAAAACAGGAATGCACAAAAAATATCACTTTTGAAAACACCCCCAGTTTGCCCTAATCCCAAATATGTATGTTTGAACTCAATAACCTCCAAACACAGAGACACACACACACACACACACACACACATTCTCATTATAACATACACAACAATAACCCAGGAAATGCACTCGGCACTTCCCACTCAAATAAATACACTCCTGCAGTGACTGACTTGGCAACGTGATCACGTCCTGATGAGACCTTTGGTCGTCTTGCGTGCATTTTGGAGTGGTGTTCGATTAATGCGGGTATTATGATTATTGTGTTTTTATCAGGGTCTCAACTCTGTTCTCTCTCTCTCATTTTTATTTTTTATTTTTTGTCTGCTTGGTTGCGCTGTCCATCACTGGATTTTCTTAGCCATGATAATAGCTTTTTTAATAATAGTCCTTTGATAATGTGCTCTCTAGGTTTGGCGGCTGATCCCAGTCTCTGTCTCTCTCTCTCTCTCTCTCTCGCTAAATCTCTCTCACTCATCGCAGGATGATCTCGCTCACGCAGTCTGGTAGAAGTTGTCCGCCTCCAGGTTGTTGTGTTTCTGCATGCTGTAATAACCACTGTAGCGCGAGTCGGGGTCAGCGATACGCAGCATGCGCTGAGAGCTGTCCACCTGCACCTTCGTCCCTTTCTGGCAGTCGACGTACACAAGCTGGTTATTCAGACACGTGGGCTGTACCAGGAACACAAACAGAAACAAAACTATCAGTTTTTTTTTTTTTTTTTTTTACAAATACAGAAACGACCTGCTCACAACTATTTTCTAAACTGAGCAGTTAAACAGTCACATGAAAATGAGCATGCACAACTCGATAAATTCCATTTATTACTCATTCTGGCACATAAAAGTCTGTAACTTTTTTTGAACATCACTAGCACTGTTGCAATTGGAAGCCATGATCCACTTTACGCTAACACTTTGAAACAGAAAACGAAACAGAGTGATAATGCCAACGCTCAACATTACAGTACCATTAACACTCAACGGACATGCAACCGCTTTGTGTATGAGATACAGTAGATGTGAGCTAGACATGAGATACATGCTTTGTGTGCGAGAAGATGTTGCGTGCACTGGTTGTATACACTATCTTCAATTTGGATTGCTGCAATGTCATTCTAACTTCATGAGACATTGGATATACAGTACTGTATATGCCCCTGAACGATGTCTGAACTGACTGTGTGTGCTGTGTAACTGATGTGGAGTACTGCAGTGAAAATGAAACTGAACTTGAAGAGAAACAAGTTCATGACGCATTGTGAACTGAAGTTTTTGTTCATTAAAATCAGTTTTTAATCACCAAAATTACCAGTCTGAAGTGACTCATTTACATCATTTACATTTACGCATTTGGCAGATGCTCTTATCCAGAGGGACTTACAAAAAGTGCTTTGAAGTTTCCATCACTGGATAGATACTTACACTGGGTTAACTAGGTTACTAACCAAGTGCCAGTCCAACATAGTTGGGGATTAAAAAAAAAAAATATATATATACAATATAATATAATATTTATAATATAAATATATAATATATCTTTTTTTTCAATTAATGTGACGCATCTGTTTTTTAAGGGCTGTCTGAACACACCAATCTGATGTTTTTTAGATCAGATCCGGGTAACTGTGATATGTAGTCCTAGATTGAATACATATCTGGTACATGGTCGCGCATTTTGAATGAGAACGGGCAGATCAGAATTCAAGCACTTTTTTTGTTATGTTTTTGATAAAATAACACCAGTCATTTCTATTAAGTTTGAAATGACTTAGTGGTTGCATAGTTACTTTTAACCCAATCTGTTTTAATCCAGATTACTTAAACGAAGACCTATCAATGTGCGTGGTGTTTCAGAGGACAGACGCAGTCACAGTAGAGTCGGGTAAAAGTCAATTGTAATTATGAACGGTTGTGTCAAAAAAACTAAATTGGACAGTTTGGAAAAAATTGAAAACTGTTTAAAACTAGTGTGGCTATTACTATAGTAGGTTCAGTCAGTGTATTTGTCTGTTGGTGAATTACAGGACTGGAGTTAAAGAGCCCTGCCCTAAACCCTCTCAGCTCCAAGTGTGCCATATCACTGCTGACCCTGCGCTCTGACCCAAACATGGGATACGCAAAGCAGAGAATTGAACTGTGCTGTAAAGCATGTGACAGATAAAGCCTTCATCGGCAAGTCAAAGTGATATGACTCGATCAATAAAACGTTTTCTATTAGACAGATGTACTTGGAGGTCTCTCATTTTGTGGGCAAACGGCTCACATGCCCCTGTACGAGGTAATAACGAATAGATCTGCCTAGAGAGGTGCTATATGTCTCAGCGACAGACAAATCACTCTTTAAGCACCCAGGACAAGCAGACACATCAGTTTTTCATTCACAGTTGCCCAGCAGACAGGCCGGTTCACTAGGCTGTTGAGATAATAATCATGTCCAACAACTAGAGTAAGAATTCAAACTCTACACCCTATTGACTTTTGTGAAGAAAACATTTAACTTAATATTGATAAAACGTAACACACTTTGACTTGTACATGCATCTTCTCAGTAGCACAAAGTAGCACTCTGCCATGCATTACTCATTTCCAGAGTCCTGCCGCCTTCTGGGTTATGCATGTGAACCATGCCAGAAACTTTGCATATTAAATATTAAGATCAAATGCTGGGCAGTCTTTCGAGGATCAGGGATATGAATAGTATTTTATGCTTACACTTCTACTGTACCTTAGAGGGTGTGTGGTAGCAAGGCATATGCATCCACTGCTTCCTCTGGTTGACCAGCAGCAGGGTGGTGATGGTGAGCACCATCATGAGTACAGGCAATGCTACCCAGGCCCAGTGAAGTCTGGGGTCCTCACTGGGCATCGGGGATTTCCCGTCCAAAGACGGCATCTGCAGGCTGCCAAAGTCACCTGCTGCAAGCACATCGCAATTAGTACACATAATGCTGAACACAATTCATCATACCGATTTATGTTTAAAATGAATGTAGAGTGGAGGCCAAAAGCATTAAGATAACATATGCCATTGCTAGTTCTAGTCGTTAAAGACAACTGAAAATTAAACTAAATAAATGAGCATGTTTATTAATATAACTGCTAATATATATATATATATATAAAATACATGACCAAATAATAAATCAATTAGAAATAGAAGTAGTCAACCTCTTTTATAGCCTTCACACCTCCAATTTGTCTTTCTACAACCCCTTCCAAAATCATGGGCATTAATATGGACTTAGTCTCCACCCCCCTACCCCCGCCCCCCCCCTCAATGCTATAGCAGACTCCACTCTTCTGAGAGTTTCGATTAATCCTATATTAATCCTCTAATGTGCTTCCAACTAAGTGGGGGACGGCCCACATATATAGTGCAGTAAGTGTGGTGATGCTGATTGGTCATACTATATAGCGCATGCTAATACACTTATGTAAATCACGACTGCAAACATAATGTTTATTCGATTTTAAATTAATGTTGCTTTCATGCTTGTTGTATGTATCAGAAAATTAGAATTCTATACATATATGGCCTCATTGCAAACTGCAGTCAGATAAAGCGCACTTCAATATACATTCATTTTTAATAGTCTGGTACCTTTTGCTTAGGGAGGTTCTTCGAGTAATGCAAACAATATCTCATGCATTTCTAATGCATGTGATTTACAATCCACCACTGTCTTGCAAATGGAGCTATTTTGCTCAAACTGTGAACAGTGGTGACATTTGCATCACTTTAAGTATAAAAACACACAGTGTGCATCAAGTGTGGTAAATGAATAATGAGAAACTACAACTCTCCAACTGTTGCCAAACGTAGCAGTTATCTGACTGCCAAAAGTGTATGAATGTGTGAGGACAGATCCTTCATAATGAGGGTAAAAATATGTATTGATATGAACCTTGACCTCTAAACTGGGGCATGATGTCGTTCTCGCTGTGCGTAGGCCAAGCAGGTCGATGTTTTAATCTGTCTCCATGCTGGTCCGTCTTCTCGATGGGTACGTTAGTGGGAACGGCCTCTGTAACACAAATGCACATTGGTACCGTATATTTCCGGTTCTTAAAACTTTTATGCATTCTGTGTATTGATGGGAATCATAAGGGATCACTCGATACGACCTGATACAGTATGATCACGATACCTTGGGGCCGAATCGATTTGTATTGCGATTCTGTTAGAAAAGAATCCTAATTCGATATTCCTTTTTTTTTCTTTCAGATTTTCCCACAATTCTAAACAAATCTAGCAAATAATGTACTCCTACGCAACAGAATGTTGAACTAATGTGTGATTATTTTAGAAAACCACCTGCAGGATTATAGAGGAACCGCAACATTTTACCGCCGTAAATGCATACAGGTATACTGTATATTAAAAATGAAAAAATTAAAAAAACATTTCTATAGTCAGTTTGCCAAATAAAAGAATCGTAATACGTAACTGAATGGACTGAACTCGAATTCTGTGCTACATAACCTTTTTGCATAAAAATAAACCATATCTGCACATGTTGCAGTAAAAGGTGATAATGCTGTATCAGTGAAGCAAATGTGCCATGTCAGGTGGACTATCAGAAAGCGGCAGAGGGAATCGCAATGCCGCGAATGCTTTTTATGAAACGGCTTAAAGTAGATTTGGAGTTTCTAAACCAGCGTGACAGCAAGGTCACGGAGATATTAAAAGCTGCGTTGCAGTGACCCAGTCCGGCTGTATTCACAGTGCTTTTGAATTTTTCACCGAAACAAGTCCACGTTCACTAAAGCCTGACTCAATTAGAGTAAACACCTCTTTACGAGAGGGGGAGCGAGACCGTGAGAAAGACTGAGATTTGTCTGGATGACAAATAAATGATTGCAGCTACAGGGCACAGAGTCAGACATGGCTCAGTCTCAGCCTCATCAGTTGCACGCACCAGTTTTTATCCGTCTGAACGGGAGACAAAATTTTCATCATCCTAAGAACAATGGCATGAGATATTGTCAATGGATTGGAAAAAGTTTGTGAGAGTCTCAGAATCTCACATCCTACGGCTGTCCTTATTCTTGTAAAAAAAAAAAAAAAGTCTACAGTATGTCTGGCCATAATTGACAAAAAATACAAGATGATAGCTAAATGACTGAATGCCTTAGGTTTATAAACTCCAGCAAATCAAAATTAAAAGCTAAGCATCACATTTTGTCACTGACGTAACAATACAATACTGTAATACACAGCAAGCTCTGCACCAGATAAGTATAAAGATAACGACAGCAATGTGACTCATATACAGTACAGTGGAACCTCGGATTGAGAATAACGTGGTTTACAAGTGTTCCGCAAACCGAGCAAAGATTTGTAATAAATTTTTAATCGGAAACTGAGCAAGTATTAGTTTACGAGCGCCGAGTATCATGTATCATGCATGCGACTCTTATTTTGACACCGAGTGGCAAGTGATCACAACTGAGCCAATGATTTTTCTCTCGCTTGCGCTGCGGGAATTATGGGTAATCGTCTCCCCTGCTGCGTTCCCTGTGTCAAAATAAGAGTTCCCTGCGTGTTAGTTCTCGTCTCTTATAATCAACATCTCCCTCTCTCTTCTGTTTGACTCTGTGCCCCACACACACCGACAC
The DNA here is from genome assembly GCA_013621035.1 of Clarias magur. Classification (NCBI taxonomy): domain Eukaryota; kingdom Metazoa; phylum Chordata; class Actinopteri; order Siluriformes; family Clariidae; genus Clarias; species Clarias magur. The sequence continues at coordinate 706,200 of QNUK01000323.1, read as the reverse complement.
ACACACACACACACACTTTTTACACACACACACTTACTTTGTGTGTGCGTGTGTGCGCGCGCGCGTAATTTGACACCAACACAGACACACACACACAGATCTCTCCGGTGCTTTACACATGCGCTTTATTTACTTTTTTTTAAATGTTAAGTGCAGGTTAATTTGTTTTATTTTTACTTTATATGTTGTATTAATTATTTTTATGTATTTACTGTTTTGGGCTGTAGAACGAATAATTTGAGTTTTCATTATTTCTTATGGGAAAAGTCTATTTGGTTTACGAGTGTTTTTGGAATACGAGCCAGCTTCCGGAACGAATTATGCTCGTAATCCAAGGTTCCACTGTATTCTTTTAATTCAGCTTTATTTAATTTACTTTTGCATATATCCCAACACCACAGGGCAATAACATGGCAATTCTGAAATAACTAGGATATAAAGGCCAATTCTAGCACTGAACTTGTGAATATCAAAAACCTTATCCACCCGTGTCTATAAAGTGCATATGATGGTCCATGCTGGACTCAGGTATCAACGCTTTTTAATATGAGGTAGCTGACCTGGGCACAAGGGGCAGCAGCTGCCCTCCACCGTGACTGGCTGATGGCAGGGAAGGGCAGGGCAACTGACTGTGGAGCACAGAGTCTGTCCTTGCAAGCAGTAGCAATGTGTGCAGCTGTCGATGTCCCAGCGCTCCTCATCCACGTATGTTTTCCCGTTGAAGTGGCACACGGCTCTCGGTGTGGCATCTACCAGCAGGAAACAGATGTTAGGCCTGAAGCCAAGTGACTTCACAGCAAAGCAGCTACAGCTCTATTAGCTCTATAGCTGTACAGTGTACTTACAAACACTCATGAAAATGAATCTGGTGTAAGATATTTGATTAGTACCTAGGCAATAGGGGCAGCACTGGCCCTTGCGCAGGACGGGCCGGGCACAGTTGACCGGAGGGCAGGACTCTGAGAAACAGCTGATGACTCCATCCACACACACACAGCTGGAGCACACGTTGGGCTTCCAGGACTCGGCTGCCAGAAAGATGTCTCCTTCCTCATTGCGGCAGTAGCTGGGCATGCTGTTGTTGCTGGGGGCCAGCGGGGTAAGCGGCTCGTCTAAAAATGTGGTAAAAGCATATTGTTTATAAATGCACAAATCAGGTGAACTTGAAGTTAATTATTCGTCCCGCGTAAAGCATAAATCAAAATAACGTGGTTTTAAACAAATATGAAATATGACACAATTATACGGAGATCAGGCACTGAAGCCACTGGGCCGTGGCCAGAATGATACACATATTGAGTGACCTTTAGAAAGCCTGTAAACGTGTTCATTCCAGGAGTTTCTGTTTACTGATAAGCGTGTTGTATCAGCCTTTGCAGCTACTTTGTAGATACAGAGCTTATCTCTCGGTAAAGAAACACTGTTCCTATCCTATTTTTATTTCTCATGATTATGAAAGATCATTTACCGGATTACAGGGGGTAATTAGAAAAACCACCGGGACACAGAGAGAGAAAACGGCATCAGTTGATGGCTGAGAAATTTTGTGTGTGTGTGTGTGTGTGTGTGTGTGTGTGTGTGTGTGTGTGTGTGTGTGTATGACACAGCAAGGACAAATGTTCATGTAATGACCAGCAGATCACAAGCTTTTCCCTTTTCCTCACGGAAATGTGCTTCGCTAAATTATAGTTTGATCTACAAATGTGACAAATGATAACGGCTGAAATGATAATCACATTCGCTCTCAAAAGAGAGTTCATGAATATTTATCATAATTACTCAGCCATATTAAAAAACAAAATAGTATTTGCATATTCTTGAAAAAAAAAGAAAAGAAAAGAAGAACAATAGCCTTCTTTTCCACATGGTGCATGAAAATGCTATATTCATTTGTGTCCGTTAATAGAAAGAAGACTTTAGATTACAATCCAACAACATAAATAAATAAAACTATTAGATAAACAAACGGTATACGATTGAACCCATCAGTCACAAGAAAAGGCCTAACATCAGCTAATTAGTTCCCTCCTGATAAGTAACACAAGATTAATAGTGTATCCCTAAAGGCAACCCGTGCTGGCATGCTGATTATTCCAAGCCTGATTTTGCCACATAAATGTGTGCACTAAACACTAAAGAAGAACATGTAACAGTTCACACACAAGCGATTGTGAACATGCTTCCTAAACAAAGCGGCGGCCCTTTATCATCCAGTTCCCTCATGTCGCTCACGCTCCACCTGCCTCCGGGTGTCTGATTCGAGCCAATCAATATTCATGAGCCCTCGGAGAGCGCATCAACCTTCCTGCGGATCTTTACTCTCCCGTTCCAGCTGGAGAGCGCTGGCTTATCTCGACACAGGAAGCGATGTTGAACAGAGTGGCCAGACTGGATGAAATTAATCTGTTTGTGCGTTTTCCACATTCTCTTAAGCAGGCTGCTGTATTATCACTGCATCATGCTGAAACATCTGTAAGCTTGCCGTGTACCACTTCCTCCGCTTAGTGTTCATAAGTACTTCGCTTATGCACTGATCTTTTTCACAAACGTTTCTTCAGATCATGTGGGACAATACTGCAGCTATAAATAAGCCACCTAAAAAAAAGGGTGTTTGACCAAACGAAAAATGCATTTTGTCAGCAACGATGGCTCGAGATGTGCCTGCCTTGGCTGTCCCCATCGTGTTTGTTCTATCAAGCCTTTGAAAGGTTGTCTGTAGTTGAGGAAATATGATGACCCTGTACAAGGTGGTATCAATATTTATTTCAGTCCTCTTAAAAATACATGAGGCTCTAAACTGATATAAAACCCTGCCAGCTTTAATAATAAAACAGAGCAGGGATTGTGGGAAATCTCACCTGGACAGTGTGGGCAGCAGGAGTCCTGTGTCCTGACTGGGCTCTGACAGAGCAGGGGAGGACACACCTCGGTCTCGCATAGCACGCGGCCGCTGTGGCAGGTGCACTGCGTACATGAGTCGATGTTCCACGTCTCTCCTTCCACAAAGTACTCTCCACCCGGGGCGAGACACACAGACGCCTCGCTCAGCTCCGGCCTGTGAGAGCCAGACTCATCTAGACAAGACACAATATATATATAAATATATATATATTTTTTCCGGACACCCAGTCACAGACTAAAATACTTGCTGAAATGGAAAATATCTACAGGCGGTGTGAATAAGTGACTGAAAAAAATGACGCAGTATGGTAGGAAACTGTACTTAAGATTTATGAGTAAATTTGCGTGATATAACTACAAACACCACTAATGCCATCTATTGTACAGGCTTACAGCTGAATGGAATCCATAATTATGGGAAAAATCCATTAATAGTGAGAGAAATCCACTAGGTTTGTGCTCTTGTGCGTGTTTGTCTGTTTTACCGCTTGGTCTCCACAAGACTGGAGAACTGCCTACGACCTGTATACTGTATAAAGAATGTAATGCATAGCAAAAACATTCATAATGCAATGTAGCTTATAAAGTCAAACATGTTATACATATTTATCATATTTTGTCTTGTATACACTGATCAGCCATAGAATTACCACCAAAGCCAGGTGAATGGACAAAATTGATCAGCAACTATACACCAGTAAACTGATCTGACAGGATCATGGACACCCATGGCTCACTCACGTCTGCGGGGACCAAAGGCCAGCCTGTCATCAAATCACACAGAAAAGACAATGCAGCACAAATCCCTAGACGATCCTGGCCTTGTTTACATTTAGGCATTTGGCAGACAACAAAAAGTGCCTTGAAGTTTCCGTCATTGGATCGATACTTACATTGGGTTACTCGGTTACTTACTGAGTGCCATCAGTCAAACACAGTTGGGAAGGGGATTTAATTATAATTTTTTTTTTTATGGGGTTGGACGATTAGCCTAAGAAAGGCCACGAAGGAAAAGCACCAAACTCCCCAAACTCCAATCAGATCGGGCACCCATGGAACGTACCGAACAAACAAGTCGGCTTCTGGAAATCTCCACCCCGCAACCCACGGCACCCAGAGGAATTGCTGATAACATCCTGGTGCGACAAACTAAAACACACCCCTAGAGGCGCTGCAATGGTTTTAACTTTAATAGTTTTAATGTTATGGATGAACTGCGTATATCTGCGGTACAGTATGTCAACTTATGCACATGGTTGACTTATTATGTCAACAACTATCTATTTTGTGGTAAAAAGCATGTAATACCTGAACAAATTACTCATAATAATTGATTGCTGAAACATTTACACTCTAGCTGATTGCAAATGACACTCCACTGTGCCACTCAGTAGGCTGTGGGTCAAATTATTAGTATTTAGCTTTTTTTTTTTTTTAAACAATTAGACCATTAAACGAAGATAATCACTAGCACAAAACAAATCTCACTCATGAGAGTATATACATATGGACATACAGTACAGTAGCATCAATGTAACAAAAAGAGAGTTAAACCTGGGCAGGAAGGACAGCACTGGCTGGCGCGTATGCTTGGGTTGTCACAGTTGGGCACAGGGCAGGAGATCAGGGCGCACATCTCTCTACCATCATGGCAGTAGCACTCCCTGCAGCCGTCGTGCCAGCTTTGCCCGTTCTCGTGTCTTCGACCGTCCATAGAGAGACATGAGCCTAGCTTAATGGAGGGCCCAAGAGGAGAAGAACCGTGGTCTAGAAGGAGACACACAAAAAAAACCCTGCTAACCCCTCTGAGGGACATTTAAAGAGTCGCTCATTAGTGTGATTCGGATGTGTTGCTGATTTCAGGAGGGAGCGTAATCGAAAATTCTTGGGAGTTACAGTGCAGCCTGGTCACAGTAAGAGCAGTTCGTGAAAAGTCCTTCGCGTCGTAAAAGAAAAAACGCACACACATTTTTCAGTCAGCACTATTTATATTTAAATTCGTGCCACCTGATCTAATCAGAGAGGTGCCTTCTCTACCCACTCTAGTGGCTGTGGGCTACAATTCAGTGCGCAGTGTCTTACACCCCGGTCCCCAGTCCCCCTGCACTCGCTCTAACCTCACTCTATCTGCCAGAAGCTACACTTTTCATGAAATCAGCAGCAACAGCCAACTGAGCCCAAATCATTACTACTGAGAGAACTCACTTTGATTAAAATCCTACCACTGAGATATGAAGTGGAGGTGAAATCTTTTTTTAATTTGAAAGAAAACTGGATTGGAAATAATAATTTGATGTTTCTTGTTAATCAGATTGCAGCTGGGGCTGCTCATGAATATTTCACATGCAGCAAGGTGTTATTTGGGGCACATCACAAGACAGGCAAGAGAGTACAGAGGCTGGGGGGGAAAGAAGAAGCTCTTTATGAGCAACAGGTGGGTTTGTAAACAAACAAAAAAAAGTGAACTCCCTCTGTGTGTGTGTGTGTGTGCGTGCGTGAGTGAGTCGAATATTTCTCTGATGTCTGCTCGACCGCTAATGCAGAATTCACTCAGCAACGGCTCAGTCTGCTGCAGTCTTTCAATCAAAGGTGGACAGAGACGACATCTCAGTACGTGAGGACACAGAGTCACTGCTGCTCTCAGGATAACGGGATTTGGACATAACAAGGTTCTCTTATAGTCTGTGTTATCGGATTCTTGTGAGATTACATACAGTAAATCCCTGAGGAGTAATTTGGATACCATCGCAAACAGAAATAACACCGGTTTGTTTTTGTCCTGTTGAGGATTTACATCACTAATTACAGTCTACTCACTCAATCAATATCTATACCGCTAACCCTGTACAGGGTCGCAGTGGCTTGGAGCCTATCCATGACACGGCACAAGCACACACACTCACACACTACATGCGTCTTGAAGACACCAATTAACCTACTCTGCCTTTGGACTGTAAGAGGAAACACGGAGTAGCCGAAGGAAAACCACCAAACACAGGGGGGACACACAGTGGGACTTAAACCCTTGACCTTGGAGGTGCAAAGGCACATGCAGAACGTCATCTTGTTGAATTGTTTTTTCAATTCATTTTTAGAGACATTTTACTTTGTATTTTCTTTATCGACATTTCGAAATAAACCGTTTTACAATTTTGGGGATGTGTGTGTACTAAATGAGGGTGTATACAGTACATCAAACTGTTTAAAATTAACTAAGCATTAATAATATTTAGTTCCATTATTGTAAAAAAAAACACACATTTGAAACTCAAAAATGAGTTTAATTATCATGTGAGCGGACATTATACATATTATTACTATACAGTATACTGTATACCGATGCATGTGTACTGGGTATGTGTGACACAGCAGGTGCTAAAGACTGAACAGTGTGAGTCTGCTTGCGTGTAGCAGTTTAAGTGGCAATTTAAATAAATGGAATGATTAATGCTTAGTTTCATTCTCCATGGAGTAAACAAACAGATGCTTACCTCTGCACTGGCAAATTAGACAGCCCTGCTCATCCTGCTGGAAGCCCACCGGACAGGACTTGTCACATGGAAGTTCCGGACATTTTTTACAGCGGCATGTATCGCAGCCATGCTTGTTTTTACTGTTAGAGAGAAAAAAAAAGGAAAGATTTGCATTGTGTTCAATAGGTTATACTTACTCTGTATAATTATTGCTCTAAGAGTGTATTCTCCCACTGGAACATTTCAGGCTGTGCGTTCTCATTTTTCAGGCAAACAGAAAAACACGCAAGGACAATGATTTGCACACAACCCTGAGCGTAAATACTCTGAACTGGAATAACACCGGGACTTCTCGTCCGCCGTCGGCGCAATGAGACCCCTTTCTTTTTTGCACTAGTAGAAATGAGGTAATAATAGGCAACATTGTTTTGGAATGTGATATTCAAAACATGCGTGTCCACATAGTTTTGCTTATACACTGTATCCACCAAATGTGTGTACTTCTATTTATTATAAAGATATTATATACTGTAATAGAGGGATATATTACACAGCATGCAGTCATGCCCCCCTACCCCCCCCCCGTATTAGTCTTTAGTGAAAGGTTAGCTCTGGCACATTTAAAAATATTGCCCTCTTGGTATGCATATTAATGTGGAGTCGTACTCTCTATGTAAATATGGAGAACATTGAAAGTTATTATGTACTCTACAAGTCTGAAGTTTCCTCAAGAAACCAAGAGTGAAAAGGGTATCAGGGGTACTGTTAAATATAGGCTTGATTTTTGAACTCTTCTTATTCACTACATCAATCCATATGTGTTCTTTTTATACTGTAGGGACATTGTCTCCCTTATAATTCTGAAACAGCAGAAAATGCCAATATATATATAAAAAAACTTTGTATAAAGAGCTAGTAGCTTGTACTTTGTTTAGTCGTTAAGACGTGTCCGACTCTCCGTGACATCATGGACCACAGCACGCCAGACCTTCCTAGACACTGTTCATGTTTTTTTCTTGGAAGGATACTGGAGTTGGTTGCCATTTTCTTTATCAGAGCAATATGGGAACGCCAATTAACCTAACCTGCAGGTCTTTGGACTGTGGGAGGAAACCCACCAAGCACGGGGAGAACATGCAAGCTCCATGCTCTTAGAGGCGGGAAACGAACCCAGGACCGGGAGGTGCAAGACGGCAGCGCTAACCACTAAGCCACCGTGCCACCCTTTTCTTAGTTAGAGAATGAATTTTGTGAAGTTTATTGTGAACCCTTCATTTGACAGTCTTTACTGTAGCTTTGATTACAGCATGAAATGTGGTGGCGAGTTCAGGTGTGAAAACGATTCCTCATGCTCCCAGAGGCACTTTTGCACAATTTGAGTCTTGGAATATGTAACAAGGAAAGAAACTCATTGATGCCAGAACATTTTAGAACATTTAAATGATATTTTCCGCTTTTCTGTTTCCATTATATGAAAGGAATTGGATTCAAATAGTAATTAAAATGACGGTGCCATGATGTACCATCGTACAGTAACACAGTGTATAGTGATATACTGTAGTACAAATTTTTTCCCAGGAGGGAGTAAATGCATTGTGGTATAATCTAGTGATAGGGGGTGGGTTAGTCATGTAATATTAAAAAAAGAATTTGCTTTTAGTGGTATCATGGTATTTTACTGAGATTTACTGCAAAACAGGTAAGTATGATCAAATCAGTGATTGATTTCGGAAAAATTATTTCGCATTCAGCAAACTTTTACCATGAGCAATTACAGTCTGTGGGTTTTGACCTGACCAGCCATTTGTCATGAAGCGTATTGTAATTTATCAACGTACTGATATCACATCATCAATACAAACATAGGAATGCAGAATCTGACAGAGTGACAGAGAGAGAGAGAGAGAGAGAGAGAGAGAGAGAGAGAGAGAGAGAGAGAGAGGGGTTCTGAGGTTGCTGAGATAGATATCAGTGTGAAGATCAAGTTATGAATTATAATAAGCTAGGTATAACCTTTAAGTTAGACTTTGTCATTGCTTATGTATATACTGATGCATTCATATTGTGTATGCGTAACACACCAGGTGCTGCAGATGAAGCCCAATGTCATCAGTTAACGCAGGACAGAGAGGGGTAGAGTGAAAGAAAAGGAGAAAGGTTGGACCTTTCACTGAGGCATGTCAGCAGATGGCACATTATAATTGACTAACCAAAGGGACATACACTTCACCTAGGCATCTTGTTTTTTTTTTTTTTCAGCTGATACTCTCGGGTGTCAGTCTACCGGCTAGAAGCACAACAGCTCTTAGCGCGTACATACTGTTCGCTTGTCCATCCTTCCTCTTATCTCAGAAATAATAGCCATGAAGACCAGCCATATGCAACGTGCATTTGGTTTGCTGATAAGGAGCTATCGGGAGTGATTTCCCTGCTGCGGAATAGGAATAGATTGTGAGAGAACAGGTAGATCGCGCGTCTCTTCATGCATTATTCACACCTGGCGCTGTGCAGGCCCGAACAACCGCCATCGCTTTGAAGGAGCATAAATAGATATCTAAAATTAGAATCTTTGATGTGAGCGTGCCAGCTCACGTGACCCTGTACGGACGCCGAACCGAGCGCTGATGACGACGCTCGGGAGAACAGAGGAAGCGCGTTTTTTTTTTTTTTTTTACGACGCCGGCCGAGAAACTCATTCTGCGCGAGATTATAGAGGTACCCGGCCTCCTGCGTGATCTCTGGCTTTTGGGTGGGTGCTAATACATCATTTCAAGAGACATGTTATGTCACGAATCAATAAAACCGCTCGGTATTTGCCATCTGAGATTGCTGACGTGAGGTCAGGAGTCTTTTCTCTTCGTGTGATAACTTTCGTAAGGATTCAGAACGAAATTGTGTGCACTTCAGCTGTCGTGTTCTGAGGCGTATGACGGCTTTGAGAAAAAAGGTACAAGAGCAATGCAAGGAACCTGTTTACTTTTAAACACCAAAAGTCAAGGAAGGTTAACTTTAACGCTACATTAAGGGTTGGAAACAAAACATTCATTGTGCTGTTCGTACGAATGATACTGAAAAAATTCACCTTTGATCAGGTATGGTTAACTTACAAGAGGCAAAACAATCATCAGTTATATAACCAATACAACGGTAGAAATGCTCCATACAGAAAAAAACCCCAGCTTTTCTGAAATGTCCTGCCACAGCTGATATGGGTGCGTGCCCTCACACAGTACCCACACTAGGTTTATTTGCAGTGGAGCATGAACTCGCTGTCATGGGGATTAGGCCTTCAGTTCCACTATTCCAGACTGTCCTTTAAGTGGACCAATTGCCTGCGCTGATCTCAACCGAGCCTAATGAGCTGTCAGTCGTGTACCTGCAGCTGCCTGGACCCAACAAGCTGCCCGAACCCCGAGCGAACATTTAGTCAGTCAAAATTCACACTGAGCGTTCAGGAACGGAAAAAAAAATAAAAAATCACACGGAGTCCTATTAGCTAGCGCTGGAAGCAGCTGTAAACGACACAGGGGCTCGAAAATGAAGCTGTGGCAATCCGGGGAATGTAGGAGAACAGATTGCCTCCTAAATTAGGATATTAGAAATAAACTGACGATAAACTGACTGAGTTGATGACGAGACAGAAATGTGGAAAGGAAAGTTTCAGAAGGAGGAAGTAAGCACTTTCTATACGGTCTTACACAAAGCCGAAGGGGCAGTCCTTGGCGCAGACTGCCGGTTTGCACTTCTTGTGGCGATGCCGGCACTGACACATGGCACAACCGTTGGCGTCTGTCTGGAAGCCGAGCGGGCACTTCAAGGTGCAGCCGGAGATCAGAGTGCTGCACAGTTCCTCTCCTAGAGACAAGAACATCAGAGGTGATTTTATCGTTTTTCTCATTGGATGAATCGCAGGCTTTTAGCTTTACGAAAGTGAGAAATCGGAGATCTCGATATCTCTACTTTCACTGAAAACAAACCACTTTCTAAAACACTAGCATTTTGTCCATTGGCAAGACAACCAGTCTAATAGAGCTAATTGCATTTCTCATTAGACCCACTTGTCACAGTCATCCTTCCACTCTTAGCAGTGATCCTGGTTTAAATAAGTCTTAGAGTCCTGAAGAGAGAAATAACATCAAGTCTCCTAGCCTTTGCCTTTAACATCCCTCTCCTGAAAAACAATGTCACAGCTGCAATAAGAATGGTCATCCCGCTAGCCGTTTCTTCCTAATATCTGCTAAGATAGCCCTCGACGTGGCTAAAGAACATCAAACAAAGTCTTTCGCACTTCTCCTTCATCAGCTGAAAGAGCACTACTCTGCTTTTTCCCTTTGATATTCCTCAGGATCATATATCCACTCTCGCCCTTTTAGCATATTAAGCACAGCGCTGTTCCTGCAGCGTGTACTGTGTGCTCGTCTAAACTGGTCTCTTGAATCCAATTTTGCCTGGAAAGCTTCCAGCTAAATGCTCGGTGACAGCTGGCTGTCCTGTTCTGGAAATGAGGATGAGGACCAGAGTGACAACGCTCAGTTTAATGCTCACTTGTTTTGCAGCTGCAGGTGCGGCAGCCGTGCGAGTCGAGCCGGAAGCCGAACGCACAATCCTTTTCCGTCAGCGTGCAGTTCTCCAGCAAGGTGCAGCCAGGGGGCGCCATGGTGATATAGGTGGGCTCTGGGAAAGAAAAAAAAAAAAAACTTCAGACACACATTGGCGTTATGGAGGTGAGTCAGGCTGAGTAACTCAGGGTGAGTTAGTGAGTAACTCGCTGTGTATGTGTGTGTGTCTGTGTGTGTGTGTGCATTTGTTTTTGAGAGATGGTAAAAAAAAAAAAAGAAAGAAGGAGAATGTGAAAACTCATCCGGGACTGGGCTGGTGAGTCACAGGGGTTGAAAGCAATTTTAAACAAAACCCTACCTCCTTGCTTCCGTTAGTGGCTGACAGTAAGATAAATCAGAGCACGACAAAAGGCAAACGTAACGGAAAGAACAAGAAGAGCGTGAGAGCAAGACAGACCCCGACTGACACAACATAAATGGAAAGTCCGTTCCGTACCCCTGTTGTAATTTGAACAGAAATTCTTAGTGCTTATAATTTATTTGTTGGAGTCCATTAAAAGATTACGGGGCTTTTTAATATGGCACAGTGTGCTGTATATCGCTGCTGTGCGGTTTAGGTTATGACAGCTCTGACATGCTGCAGCGCCATCGCTGTCTTTCCTGCTTTAAATCACGCCATGCTCTGAACTCGAGAAACCGGGGATCGCCAAGAGTTGAGCTCAACATTCCTGAGATCACTAAGTGGACACGTACTTGCAATCGAAACAGCGCTTCCTGCAAAAGAAAGAAGAAAAGCGTATAGGACCAAACTCTGCCCCTAGGATTCTAACCCGGACACTTTTAAGCAAACATGTGGAGGAAAAGGGGGTGGCGGTCTGTAGTGGCATGTCTCAGGATGACAAAAGGCTTATGTCATGCGTCCGCTGTGGCCGGGAGGCTGCTGAAGCATTGCAGCTATTTCAGTTTTGGTCAGAGGTCGTTTTTTTGTTGATAATTCCCACGGCTCACTCGCGCAGAATAAGAAGCAGGGCTGAAGGCAGATCAATGCCTATTATTTTTAGGGTGAGAAATTTAATTAAGCCAGATCAGATACAGGCTGAATGCGAGCCTTCTCTCATTCTTTCCATCTCACTCTTTCCTCAGCGTCTACCACCTTTTCTCATTTCATCTCCCTGTACCCAAGGTTATTTTGTCGGAATATATAGTTATTATGAATTAAAAATGAGCTCCCTTTGATATGGACAATCCCAAGGCAAGTCCTCTTTTTCTAATTCATTAAGAAAGCTGCTTTTCATCAAGACCATGAGGATCACTGGAACACCGAATAGCCTTTTCATGCTGACGCCTATCTATCTTTGTGTGAAAATAAAGGGGAATAAAAAAATTTGAGTTAAAAAAAAAAAAAAAAAAACTAAAGGAAAGAATCCATCGTAAAAAAAAAAAAAAGGCTCAAGTGAACCTGATCAAACAACATACAGATATTTTTATAAATGAATTCATTAATGTTGGCACAGTTGTGAAGTGGTTAGCATGTTCTTCACGCATGTATTTCACATGCCAAAGACATGCAGATTAGCTAATTGGTGTTCTCAAATTGTCCATAGTGTGTGATTGTGTCTGCCATGGACTGGCACCCTCTCTAGGGTTTACCCAGTCTAGTGCCCTGGCATACGCTCCAGGTTTCCCCCTGACACTGTGTATACAGTAGGATGAGTGGTATAGAAGATAAATGACTGAATACCAGAGGCTTGTAATTCAGGAGAGGATCCCTCAGCAGCCCTGGGATGAGTGTCACTAAACTTGGTGCAGGCTTACAGTGGCTCGTCCCAGTCTGACAGACTTCCTTTACGTAATTACACACTCTGCATCTGGCACAAGAACCTCCCCTGGCCTAAAAGCGTGTCACCTTGAACACACATACTGATCAGGGAATAAAACTGCACTGACCACTGAGAAAAAGCTGTAGCTCTTGCTGTGGCTCTTAAATCAGAAAAATGCCTTACGGAGCATTTTTTTTGTTCTGCCATCAATTCCATGTCCATAATGACGTGATGCCAAATTAGAGCTAATCCACAAACCAGGTCAAACTCAATAATAAAAGAGTTGCGACCTGTCATATCAAATCAGTCGTATTCTGGGTGATTTAGGTTATGTATATTGTCAGATTCCTGGTTCAATTACTGTTATTACAGTCTCATGCTGCGAGATCATCAGGATATCAGGACATCTGAAAAAAGCACTGAAATGATTTGTTTGGAATATTTAAATTAGGATTCCATGATCCTATAAGAAAGAGGGAACCCCTCAGCCTCATCAGCCTCATCTGGACACCAGAATTTCCCCAAAAATATCTTATAATGTCTTATTAATATCTTAACAGCGAAAAAATAAATTATTTTCTATTACAATTGGTGTAACCTGCTTGGATAGTGTTCATTAAAGTACTTTAAAACAATGGTTAATGTTTAAAAATTCAAATCTGCTGAAGGATCAGGAAAATTTATGCAGAAAAAGAAAATTTCAAGCACATCCCACCTACTGCACTTTATTAGCCATAGCGCAAAACTAACCTGTTTGACTCAATAGCTGACTTATATATAAAATATATAATAAATACAAATTTCATTAGCAGATTGTCTGTTATGAAGCACCATAATGCACTACATCACTTCACTTCAAGTAGCACAGCTATTCGAATCACTATAGTTAAACCTGATTTTTTTTTTAAACATTGGTCTCAACCCAACAGAGATGAATTTTAATGTAACTCATATAGATAATGTATTCGCACTATATGCTGTATATCAAGTCGCTGCCTGTCTTCAGGTTCACATACTTTAAGTTAATGCCAAAAAGAGTCGTAGGCATTAACCTGCGACCCTCAGCCCTGAAGCTTTGAAGTCAATTTCACACAGAGAAATTGATTCAATTTGCACAAATATGGCAAGTAAAAGGAATTTGAATCTTTTTGTTTGCAAGGAAGCCTGTGGATATTGGCCTTTATTTTCAACTCGAATGGTCAGAATTGAACAAGTCGGGGCTTAAAATGTGGGCAAAACCTTTTTCCAGTGATCGAGGCCATTGGTTTATAGTATAAAAATGTACGAAGGCTGCAACCTCATGTTTGGCTAACATCAACATTGATGATATACTTCTGCTATGGCACAGTGGTTCAATGGTTAGCACTATCGCCTTGCACCTCCAGGGTCTGGGTTCGAGTCCCGCTTCGGGGTCTGTGTGCATGGAGTTTGCAGGTTCTCCCAATGCTTGGTGGGTTTCCTCCAACAGTCCAAAGGCATGCAGATTAGTCTAACTGCCATTTCCAAATTCACTGTGTGAATGTCGACCTGGAGGTCCTACCACAGTTGTAAAAATGAGTATAAATACAATGGAAAGTAACGAATTACATTTACTCACGTTACTGTAATTGAGTAGTTTTTTTGTGTACTTCTACTTTTTAAAGTAGTTTTTAAAATCTGGAAAAAAAATTGCACCCTGGAAACCTCTGCACTGATTGCTTGATTGCTTGATTGATGGACGGGGAGAATTGATTGATTGTCTTTTTTGAACTACACTAGAATCCCCCATCCCTCCGCCGCTGTTAAAAAAAAAAAAAGTAACCCGGTAAATTTTTAAAGAGCTACTTTTTACTTTTACTTGCGTAGATTTTTATAATGTAACTTTAATTGTACTTCAGTAAAATTTCACTGAAGTAACAAAACAAAAATTTTTTGTTGATTCTTTCCACCTCTGGTCACCATTGGCTTCCACAGTCCCTAGTTGGACTACAGAGGTTCCTAGATGGATGGATGGAATAGTTTATTAATCGTTTAATTGTCTATTTCCGGAATTACAGTATCGCATTTAGTTACCTGTTAATGAATTAATCCTACTTAAGAGTTTCATTATTAAACTGATTTCTTTTGGAATTTACAAAAATATCATTTGATGTTTAGTATTTTCTTATATATATATATATATATATATATAATTTATTCATTAATCGAGGAAAACAAGCAATAAATGGACGAATTATTAAAAATAACCATTATAATAAATAGCACATTGTGAACAGAACTATTTTTCTAGTCATTGTTCCTTTCACTCCTACACAGTGTGAGCCTATAAAGTTTCTTCATACTCAAGTTAAAAGCCTGAGTTTGTGAGAGAAACAGACCTACACACACCTTTATAGAAATTTTAAATGCCTTTGTGGATGACATTTGACCGGCCTATCATTTTCCTCATTGTCCTCTCTCACCAGCTAATGTACAGAGCTGCTAAAAGCCTGTGGCGATCTCACCACCTCCTCCCATGGCGGAGTCTCGCACACATGCCTCATGGAAATGAGCAAACGCAATGGACAAAGAGTTCTCTAGTCCTTGCCAACAGGTACGGATATTTTTAAAATACATCTGCCCGGGTGGGAGAGGGGATATCGCTACACCATGGCTTTATTCCTTACCCGTGCTATAATAGGCTCACGAATGGAAGGCCGGCATGCACAGGGGCTTAGAGCGAAACACAGCCTTCTTCTAACCTCCTCTCCTTTGGGATCACACAATAAATGGCTCTCCCTCTATTTGTCTGCGTTACTACTGTATGAACAAAATAATTGAGGGGTAAGGTCAGAAGGGCACTGCGTAGCACGGCGCGTTTGATACACAGGTAATGTAAAACCACGGACGCCCGGCGAGATCATTATAAGCCACCTTCTGAAAGAAATTTGAGTGCACAGACCTTTTGCCTGGAGTGAAGAATAGGGTCTTTAAACACTGCGAGGGTTATCATTATATAAACAGATGTCTTTAGCGCCGAACCTCACACAAGATTTACCCGAATACACACTGTCTTACGGCGAAATATAGGCTAGTGCGCACACAATAAATTACTGAGCAGGGCAGGAACGACTGGAGTCGGAGAAGCGGTGTCGGAAGAGCGGTGTCGGGGCCCGCGAAGTGCGATGATCTAACTTTTCGCTGTGCGCGATGATGCCTGACGTTCTTTGATCTGAGCTAGACGGTAGTTTGAGAAAAGAGAGAGATAGAGAAAGGTGTTGGGATTATAATGCATTTCTAGTAGTGTTCTGTGATCTTCCTGTGTGTGTCCTGTGTGTGTGTGTGTGTGTGTGTGTGTGTGTGTGTGTGTGTGTGTGTGTGTGTGTGTGTGTGTGCGCTTGCTCATATAGTGTATGTGAAGGTGCACCATACAGTCAGTAAGTCCCACATCTCTAATTGCTTCACGGATGGACAGCTGCATAAAAGATTAATTGAAAAGGGGTTTGAGAGAAAGCGCGCGAGGGAGCGAGAGAGAGAGAGAGAGAGAGAGTCGGTGCTGCCCACGCACATAAAAAAGGACGCCTGTGGCCATGCTGCTGCCTCCTTTCATTCATCCTTCTCGTCTTCTCTCCCATCCCTGCTACCAGCCCGGGTTCTTCTCAGAAGACTGGTACATTTCTAATTGGAGCTTTTGCATCCTGATTACATGAGTAACGTGTAATATTCATTTGCAGGATATTTTTCTCCATTTTTGAATTTTTTTTATAATGTATTGATCCGCATGGTAGCCTACTGAATTTTTGCAGATCTGTAATTGGAAGGAGCAACCGGCAGAACAGACAGACGAGAACCCTATTACATACACCTGCCCGGAGACATTTAGGTAGTGTAGCGCTC
The DNA here is from genome assembly GCA_013621035.1 of Clarias magur. Lineage (NCBI taxonomy): Eukaryota > Metazoa > Chordata > Actinopteri > Siluriformes > Clariidae > Clarias > Clarias magur. The sequence continues at coordinate 689,592 of QNUK01000323.1, read as the reverse complement.
GGGTTTATAATGAGACAGATCCCAGAAGCTGTTGCAGGAGGGTGAAATATATATATATACGCCACCGGACCCCTTATATATCCAGCTTATATTCTTAGCTGAAATGTCTTATTTTTAAAACAATAATGGGTGTAATTTTCCTTTCTTCAGAATCGATACGGGAAACCTCAGGCGCCGCACGATTGCATTTTTATTTCAGACACTTCTCACAAGCTATGAAATAGTATAGTGTGTGTGTGTGTGTGTGTGTGTGTGTGTGTTTACCCTGTTGAAAGATTGAGGTGAGAAATCATTGTCCTCATATTCAGAACTGAGGCTGGCTGCATTAAGTAAAAACTGATTAGAGTTTTGGCACACTCTTAAATCACGGTGAGGGACTGTGATTGTGACCGTGCGGAGAATTAAGTGGAAACAAGCGACCGGCGCTCGAGGCTGCGCATCTCGTTTAGATCGAACCTCCATCCTCCAGCTTGACCTGAGAGAGACGGCGCCCTCTGTGACCGTGGCCCGGAGCGGGCATGGGAGAGGGTCTGACGCTCATCCGTCACCCGTCCCTCTGTCCGTGGCGTCGGTGAGTGTGTGCTGAGCCTGTCTGAAGCCTTGCCTCCAGCGCCAGCCGAAATAAAACCCTTGATTCAAACGGCAATCCCAAACGTCTGGGTGGAAATCTATACTGGAATCTGTTTGATCAAAGCGAACAATTTGCTGCCAAACAATGCAAAGCTCTTTGCTTGTAGCTTTCACTTAGCAGGCAGACAAGATCGGTGCGGTGTAAGCATGTGTACTGCTTCGGGCCTACAGTGCCGTAGCTAATACAGATCAGTAGCAATAAACACATGCTGTGGCGTGAGCACCGAATGGTGTTTAATCATTACAGAGATAAACAGAACTACAGAGAAGGAACCTAGCAGGGTGAAGATAATGTCGATGTTTTGGGTATTTTTTTTTCCTTCTTTTTTTTACATTTGATTCGATATTTGGTCGGGTCTTAATAGCGAGCGCAGCTTTTTCTGGCAGATGAATCTCTTTACATTGAGAAACAATGTTTGGTCAGGACATACACGGTGACCTACAAACATATATATTAGGAACAATGAACAATGGAGAAGAGGGAGGGAGAGATGAACCGACACACACACACACACACACACACACACACACACACACACACACACACACACACACACCCTGTCCTTACCCTCGCACACAGGACAGCATTCTCCAGGCACCGTGACCGGGTGGAGGCAGTTATGGCCGCAGGCAGCGGCTACACAGCGAGCCTCGCCGCTCACGCACTGACAGAACGTGCAGTCGTCCTCCCGCCAGTGATCCCCGTGAGCCAAGATCTGGCCATTCACGTAGCAGCCGGCGAAATTCAGAGCAGGGAAGATTGGATCTGCAGGAAACAGATAGAGAGATAAAGAAAGAGGACTTTACCCTTTAAAACCGGCGGGAGAGCCGGCGAGGCCATTTGCGCCCCTCCATTTAAGCGCCAATGAAATCATAACCAGATAATGCAGCATAAGAATCCTTTTTATATTCTTTTTTATATCTGCGTTTCCAGTAAAAAAAAAAAAAAAAAAAAACACACACACACACAAAATAACTAAATTGTGCGTTCTGTATTAAGTTGCATGTTCTATAGATTCAAGGTCGTCACGGTGCATGCCATAGATATCTACTATATGGTGTTTCCATGCTACTCCTGTGACTGAGCCATCTGATTTCTTGTGCTTCATCTGTTGCTACAGTACATTAGCTCCATTGTGTTTTAATCTTTGCTCTCTGTAATCACTGCAGTCTTGATCAATCTGACATTGTAAAACATTTTACGATGTAAAATAAAGTACCGAGCAACTCGGTACGACCGAAAAGCAGGTATATCATATCATATCAGGAAGTCTACTGATAAATATCTAACATTAATTACATTTATTACAACTAGGCCTCAAGATCTGGAAATGATCATTAAGTAAAGAAAGTTGGAAAAACTGAATTAAGATGAGACATTTAGTGCGTTTCCACACGCTAAAACTTTTCATGCATGCCTAATCTTAGAAACTAATCATACACTCTTATTTTAACAAGTATTATACTGAACATACAATATGTGTGTGCATCGAGTTTTACTATATCAGTGCTATCGAGAACAAATAGATGTTTTATGCATATGAGGCAATTTGTGTTGTTTGTAAATCACCCACAACTTATTTATCACATTGAACCTGCTAATTACCATGCATGAATCAAAATGTTAGGGACCGGAGGGAAAAAAAAAGGCGATGCAATATAGATGTATGGAGACGGCGCCTCTAATTTGAATGAATTAACAAAGGTGGCAACTAAGTGATAGAAGAGAGTTTGGTTCATTTAAAACTATGGTCGGAACCACATGCCTTATAAAGTATAACCGCTCCATACTTTACATATTTCCACATGCACCATGTTGCTCACCTCTAAAACACACAAGCCATGAAATTACCTCGACTAATACAGTATTACAGTATGCAGCGTAATGGGGACTTCATCTTAATTAACCACAGCGCCGAAGAAAACAGCATAAAACTAATCTGCACACAAAAATAATCTGATCATTCTGATAGCAGCAGCCGAAGGTACAGTAGGGAGCTAATATGAGGCAGTCATACGGTATGACGGGACGAAGGTCTACCCAAGAGACACACAAAAACAATCCAAATTACACGCTTGCAGGCATGCTACTGTATGTTGGGTTGGTCTATAAAGTCCAACAACAAGCGCTTCCCTGAATTAATAACCCAGGATGCTTGCTTAATTGGGAGAATAAAAAATGATGCAAAGAATTCATTGTCATATCCCTGTGCCAAGTTCACACGACGGGGTTTTCCCTCGTGATCCGTTTTTTTAATATATTTCAATTTAGAAAAATTCCTGCTGCCATTTAAATGCCCTACCAGCTTGTTTCAGAGGTGCAGGCATTTATTAGCGTTCTTGCTCGGATAATCATCATCAATTGAATCGATTTCCAACCGACATTAAATAGAAGATGCGGGAGAAAAAAAAAAGAAAGAAAGAAAGAAAAAGCCCTTCGGCTAAAATGGTTCATTACAATTTTATGACTGTGGATTGATAAGTGAAGCCCAATCAGGGTAATTTTTTAAATAAAAACGTCAGGATTAATTTGCTGGTCTTTGCTTCAAAGCACGGAAGCGGGATTTCAGTCTGAAACTGCATGTGGATCCATTGAAACCGTCTTTACGCAGAAGCAACCCTTTATTTATGGAGTTACTGGTTCAAGAGCTGTTAAATGGCTGTTGTGTTGCTGCTAATAACATGTAGTTACAGGTAGGGCGGGGTGACTTTGATCACAGAGTGAGTGGTTGTGCTCGGGCAGTGCAGACTCGCGGCTGCGCGGCGTCGGGTTTTTCCCGCTCCGGCTTGCGCATTACTTTACCTTGAAATATGCAGGATATCACCGCCCTGACAACTTGAGCATCGGAGTCATATTTACCAATTCACTGGTTCATTACCTCCTAATTACAATATTCCCAACATGACACGAATGCATCGTTACATCCGTTCTTTGTTATGTTAGCAACTTTTAAAGCACTGACAGTCGTGTGATTGCGGTCACCTTCACAGACGGGACAGCACTCTCCCTCTGGTACATAGTAGCGTTCGCAGTGGAGGACGCCGCACTGCGCCGTGAAACACACCGACACGCCGCCCTGGCAGCGGCAGAAATGGCAGGCGTCCATCCTGAATATCTCGCCATCGCGATACTCCACTCCACCGAGGATGCACGCCGGCTTAGTCTCTGTAAAACATAATCACAGGTTTTAGACATTTAGACATGCACATAAATATACATTTGCATCAGGAATTGTATAATTTTATATATATATAAAACTATTATTTTCAAATAAAGCAAAATTTAGCACTATGGTCCCGCACATCCAGGGTCGCGGGTTTGATTCCTGCCTCGGAACTGTGTGTGTGTGTGTGTGTGTGTGTGTGTGTGTGTGTGTGTGTGTGTGGAGTTTGCATGTTCTTCCTGTGCTTGGTGGTACTCTGGTTTCCTCCCACACTCCAGGGTAGAATAGGTTAATTATTCATTATTAATTATTAATTATCCCCCCCCCCCCCACACACAACTAATAAATAAATAAACAAATAAATAAAATAGTGTGATACCCATCCATGGGTCTGGAGAAGGTTTCTTGGCATAGGCTCCAGGCCACTACAACCCTGTACAGGATAAAACGCTGTAGAAGATGAAGGGAGAGTTTATAATGTGCATGTTTTCTTTGAGTCACAAGGGTATTAAAAGGCATAAATTCCACAATATGTTTTTCAAATTGTTTGGTTTATACAAGATTTCTCAGAAAGCTAGAACTCCACAGTTTTGTCACAATGAATAAATCGGCCTGCAGGTTAAACGTGCAATTTAGTATTAATGATCTGAGCAAACTCGTGCATTGACTGTGTTTTTGTAGTGACTCAAACAGAAAGTGGTGGCAGCAAATTTGTGCCGAGTTCTCTTGCAAAGATTTTTAAAGTTCATGAGAAACATTATAAACTATACAAAAACTTCACTACAGCATTATCAGCCTCCCCCTCTAATAGTCTCAGTTACCCTCATGTAGTTAGCGACAGCTCCGTATAACAGTACAGGTACACACCGTTTAACCAACTGCTTTCCATACGGAGCGCTTGCACAAACTCGTGTACACAGACTGGTCGTGCATACTGTACAAGTTTTGTAATGTTACTGCTCTGCTTCGCCACAGCGCTTACGCTACAGCAACCCGCCTAGTTTGGTTAATAACATGGTGCTCAAATAACCTCCGAATCGTATAATAATGTCTTATTTTGCAGAACGTATTGCAGACGTTAAGCGATGCGTGCCTGTCACTTATTACTGCCAGAGTGACTGCAATGGCGGAAAAAAGTCTGTAAACATCCTTTTCTTGGTTTAAACATTCCTCAAAGCCCTTTTAAACACATTTAAAGCACTCGCCACAGCTGGTGTGTGGCACGGGATGGTTTGCTTTGCTGATGACGTGGTTATGTGTCGTGCTTTGCTTTTGCTCAAAATGTGGAAGTTCGAAACTTCTAAAATAAGCAGTTTTCATCTTTGAAATGTTTTGTTTTAGACAACATTGCATGCCCGAGTGTAATCATTTACCAGAAATGGTGTTTATCAGCTGTTAAACTGTTACTATACAAAAATATGGAATACACAAGAAAAGAGACAAAAACAGAACGCGAACAGTTAAAGAGCGACAGTTTATAGCTGATATACCGTAAAAAAAAAAATAAAATAAAGATAACAGGAACTAACACGTCTCGCAGTTGTTCCACAGCATTGGATGGGCTGATGGGCCATACTTTCTAATTACTAAGGAACGCAATCACGGAAAATGCTGTGGTAGAATTTAATCACAGATTATAACACAGTGAGGTGTGATGTCATTGAAAAAAAAAGCATCTTCGAGTTGATTGATGATTATAACTAGGCAGATTATAACTCGCAGAAACTGTAGAAACAGAAGTTGAGTGCCATGCACCGTGCTTTTTCTTTACTCCATCTGAAAGTGAGTCTAACAAAATGATGGCCTGGTTCCTCGTGCTGCAACGCTGTGATGCATCTTCCACTAGCTCTGCCACCTTCGGGGACCCTTCTAACAGGAGCTGTGCGCAGAAATTGCAGACTGAAGATTCGTCTTACGTAATTATTAAATCAATTCCTGTGATCTATTTTGCCGGTGTGGTTTATGTCCCCATGTGGCTGTTTTCCTCCGGTTTAGACGGGGATGGGCTGTGCGGAGAACCTCTCCATCATGTATATGTCTCCGACGGCTTTTAGAGCACAACAGGGTTGGTGTGCTGGTTACCATGGCAACGCTAGGTGCAAAATTCACCTCTCAGCCGACGTGTTACGATGTCTGCCATTTGTACTAAACTCGAGAGCTGCACGATCATATGCTTGGGAAGCGAAGCCATTACCTTGAAAAAAAACGAAACCTGCGCCATTATGTAGCGCGTCGGCAGCATCTGAATCGAAAGATCAGTGGTGGAACTGAAATAATGTTAGTAAACAAACATCTTTACAATAACCACCATTTCCTTCAACTCCCTGTGCTGATAATGAGTGATGCTGAAGCTGTACTTGAAAAGAACAAAAAAACAAACAAAAAAAAAACAACAACACATCCTGTGCATCAGGAATCCGGCATCTCGGCAGAACCCTGGGTCTCTGTGCATTCAGCACATTTCCTATTTCAAAGTTCATGTGTAGTATTATTAGGATCATGAGATTTAAAAAAAAAAAAGCCCAATTCCATCTGAGAATAAGCACTGACATGGTTTCAGCCTGAACAGGGTCTATCTTTAATTCCAAAGACTTGTTTTGCTAATTAGTGAGGGTTTAATGAATTACACAAAGAGCGCAGTTGTCAGGCGCTAAACGTCAATGTGAGGATTTGCTACAATTTATAATTTTACATTTTTTATCGGCTTGCTCTTTTCTTGGAGGGATGAACTGCATAAAAGTGACAATGCTGGACCTGGAGCCTATCCCAGAAGACTTAGGGCATGGTGCGGGGTACACCCTGGACAGGAGGTTAAACCATCATCATCATCGCAGGGCGCGCGCACACACACACACACACACACACACACACACACGCACACACTCACCCACACTATAGGCAATTTAGGAACGCAAATTAACCAAATCATGTTGCATGTATTCGGACTGTGGAAGGAAACCAGAGTGCGCTGAGGAAACCCACCAAACGCGGGGAGAACATGCACACAGACCTGAGGCGGAAAATCGAACCCTCGACCGTGGAGGTGCGAGGCCACAGTGCTGACCACTTGTGAGGAATATCTGATATTCAGTACAACAACCTGACAGAGTGTGATATTGCTTTTATACAACAGTTCCACAAACACCATTTATTATGAACGGATTATGATTTTTGTTTATTTACCGCGACTAGTGGACCAGTTATATACAATGTAATTAACAGGGAGTGAAAGTTTTATTAAATTCTTATCCAAAAAATGAGGAGAATAAACCACGGAGGTGGTGGACAATCATGTAAATCTCCTATGTTTCCCTTTACTGTATGTCTCCACTTTTTCCCGCTTTAAAAATATCTTCGGGTAACTAATTGTTTCTTGGGTTGATTCCCAAATACTGTAATATCGTAAGCTAGTGTGCTCTGTACAGTAAGGTGTGCCAAGTAGTGCCCTTCATCCTTGGATTAGAACACCTGTGAAGCAAAGTGATACATAAAGTTAAACATTCCAGTGCTGTTATACTCTATATCAACACTCATGGAATGCCTCTTGTCCAATAAAAATTATTTGGTCGCAACTAACTGTTGTATAATAAAGTCAGTTAAATATTAGGCACGTTGATTTATTCACAAGGTCAACTCTTGCACTACAAAAATATTCCACATTAAAGGATAACTAACACAAATGAAAAGGCAACTAAATAAAAAGGTAAAAGCATGCGCTGCATTTTTGTATCCCAGCCTGTTACGGTAGCTGAGCATGACTTCTGCCTGCATGGGATCGTCTTCACACAATGGTGGTTTACCCATCTGATTATCCTGTGGTCGGTTATAGTTGACCAATATATGCAAACTCGACCGCAGAAGCAGTGTTTATGGAAACCAGCCGCAATTTAACCATGCGCATTCATCATACTATAGGTGTGCTCGGGTACAAACAATACTACACCTCTGCACACAGCTGTTGTGTAACATGCAGACTGAGAGTGCGGTGTGTTAAAATCCATCACGAGAGGTTTGTACACTAACAAATCATTCGTGATGAACGAAACATGTTCAATTACACTAAGGCAAAACAACAGACTTTATAAACCAGGTAGGAGGATAAAAAAAAGAATGCACATTACAAACATCTGGAATACTTTGCACCTGTGCTTTGAGTATAAAAAACACTCAGCACAACATGTCTTAATGATAAACAACCTCGAGGTAGAGAGCTTCTAATGAGTTTAGTGCTGTGGGCAGTCCAGCATGACCAGGGTATGATGAAGGGTCAGGTCATTTAGACAGAACCTGAGCGGTAGCGATGCAGCTATTCCAGATGTTCACCATGTCATTTTAGAGCTGGGGTAGCTATTTATAAACAAGACTCTACCAAGCAGCACAAAGGCTTCTAGTAGCCATTAATAGTAACTGATAGTTTAGTGAAAATATAGACTGTACATTTTATCAGAACTCAGAGCTTCAATGTTTAGCAAGCAGGGATTTCGCAAAGAACAAATAGCATCTGCTTCATCACTTGTTATGAGCTGTATATTAGACATTGATCTCTGACATCATCATTCCTCGAGCTGCATTCCCGTTTCTAAAGGATGCAACGTTAACAGTTGTTGCTTAAAAACATCCCTTCAAACTTTTGAACTGATCTGTACACAAAGTAGCTACAGTATGTGAACTTGAAAAGAGTTGTAGAACAGACGTTTTCAGTTTTAAGTCTCTGCCTTGGCCACAAATCCTCTTTCACTACAGATGGTACAGATGATCTGGGGTTTGCTTTAGTTGGTCAGGTCTAACGTTAGGTTAGAAACGTTAAAATGAAGTCAGATGATGACCTGAATGTATTGAATGACCAGGGTATCACATCTATGACGATCTGTATGTATGATAATGTGGAAAAATACACCAATTGGGAATACTGTGTGGGTGTTCCTGTGGTCTTATGCATTATCATGTTAGAATGATCTATTAGAAGATGGGAACATTACGGCCGCCAAGGGAAGCACACGGTCTGCAGCAAGACCCAAACTGGGTCTGGCCTTCAAGTGACGATTGCTAGAAAACATTCCCCACAACCTTACACCACTATCACCATCATCAAGCTTGATGAGAATAGGCTATATATATATATTTTTTTTTTTTCACACTATGACTTTCCAGTGTGGGTGAGTCTGTGCTGAATGCAGCCTCAGCTTTCTGTTCATGCCTGACAGAAGTAAAATGCTCATTCTCCGCTGCTTCAACCAATCCGTCTCAAGGCGTGACGTGTTGTGCATTCTGAGATGCTCTTCTGCCTACCCCAATTGTACAGAGTGGTTATCTGAGCTACTGTAGCCTTCCTGTCTTGCCAATCTCGACTGATCTCTCTGATCAACAAGGCTTTTCTGTGCACAGCACTGCTGTTTACTGGATGGGCTTTTTTCTTTCCTGTATTGCGCTATTCTGAGTTGACTGATGTGTGTGTGTGCGAATTTCAAAAAGATCGGCAGTTACAGAAATACTCATAGCAGCCTGTCTGGCACCACCAAATCACTCAAAATCCTTGAGAGCACATTTTCCCCATACAGTTGACTGATTAGATAATTGCATATAGTCTGTGTACAGGTATTTCTAATAAGGTGTGCAGTAAGTGAAGTGAAGATTCAAGCAAACTACTATAGTTAGGTCAGTAGCTTTAATGTGGGCTACCATGCATCAAACTACAAATACACACACACACACACACGCCAAGGTGCTCCAACTATGTTTCTGTCACTAAGGAGCTGAAAATAATCCATCTCCCAAAAACTACAGTATCTGGTCCATTTCCGCCAAGAGACTGGACAAAGGCACACACATGGGCTACAATCATTAAATATACATCTACAAAGCGACCAAAGGATAAGTAGACCTGATAAAAGGGACAAAGAGTGTAGTATATTTCAAACAGTAAAAACGCATCAAGCTATTTACATCAGCTATTTCCAGGAGATCATGAAACATGGCTGTAGATTCAAAAAAAAAAAGAAAAGAAAAACCTGTTCCACACTCATGATAGACTGCATATGGGTTTGCATTGAACTTACACGTATTAGACACAAGTGCTAGACATCATTTTTCATCCGTGTTTAGTTTATACTGCCTGGCCACAGGGAAACAAGTGGAATTGAGTTAAGCACTGCATTAATAAAACCTGGAAGGACAGTGCTGAATCAGCAACGACGTAAAAGAAATGTGGGTGGGGAAAAAAGCACAACTGACCATGCATTTAAACACTTTGTGGGGGGGGATGACAAAACGCGACAATAAAGTTCACAGCTACGTTTAACGGTAAAAGTAAGAGCGTTTACATACACACAGTGAGAAAAAAATCAGAAAGAAAGACTTCAGATTGACCCTATTGCTGAGCAATGGGTGTGTCAGGGTAAGAAGGGATGTGCATGAAGGAATGCACCCCTCATGCATCATGCCCGCTGTACAGCCGATTCCCAGGCCGTGTTCATACTGTATGCTCAAATGAAATTTTTTTTTGGTTCTGCCCACTGTGAAGTCTTTAATCTGCCAGAAATATAACAAACGTAATTTCTTCTCCAACTTTGAGGTCAGGTTAGGCCGATAAATCTCTTCTTCTGTGTTGTGTACATTGGTGTCTAATTTATGATTGTTTTTTTATTATGGAAAAAATGGTGCGCCAATCAGTGCCTCTTCCTCAGTCAGAGACCCAATGGACGAAAGTAAAGACCGGTGGCAGAGAGATGTTCTCAACACGCATTTTTATTTCGATTGGGCTGTTATTCCCACCATTGGCGAGAATTACATTAGGCTACATGTAAATGCATCTAGTGTAATAGTCTGGGGTTGCTTTAGTTGGTCAGGTTCGGGCGCAGCAACGTTATGTCGGCAATAAAATGAACTTAACTGGCGGCCTTAATGACCAGGTTATCACATCCATGTAGTTTTTTGCTTCCCTGATGGCACAGGCACATTCCAGTTTCTAAATTGTAATTTCAAATTGTGGTGTAGTGGTTAGCACCGTCGCCTTGCACCTCCAGGGTCCGGGTTCGATTCCCGTCTCTATGTGCATGGAGTTTGCATGTTTTGCTTGGTTTCCTCCAACAGTCCAAAGATATGCAGATTAGGCTAACTGGCGTCCCAGAATGGTCCGGGGTGTGAATGAGTGTGTGTGCCCTGAGATGGATTGGCACCCCGTCCACGATGTACCCCGCTTCGTGCCCTGGGATAGGCTTCAGACCCTCCGCGACCCTGAATACAGGATAAAGCTGTATAGATGATGATGATTTAAAATTGTGGTTCCAAGAGCATGAGGAATCGTTTTCACACATGAATTGGGCCACCACATTGTACACCATAATCAAAGCCAAATGCAGCCAAAAAGTTTTTTTTGCCAATGTTGCCATATCACAAATGATCTGCTGTAAGCAGAGCCAGACTCGAGCAGATTTGCAATTAAATGGTTTGCAGGTTACTGAAAGGCAAACAACTTGGAGTGCGAGCAGAAGACCACTATGTCTAATCAACACTTACAGAAGGCCAAGTCAGTGTGTGAAGGATGCTGTGGGGTGCGATGTTTCCAAGTGGCTCGGCTATAATCACATAACTGGTGTCCTACAGTGGCCAAAGGCAGGTGTCCAACCTAACACACAGGTCTGGCTCTAGAGTGGGTCTGTCGTGATTAAATTCAACACAGAATCACCGCTATAAACACCTTTTCTAATCAATTTTGCACCAATTTTGCAGCTGTAGCGTTTGGCACTGCTGATGAGCCAAGAATGCCGAAGGCAAATGTTTCGCGAAATGTCGTGATGCTGTGCAATATCACGTTAGTCCAGTGTGAGGAGCCATTATAGTAATGTACAGTGAGGAATTTGAGTCATAATGCACCTTGCTTTGTAGTCCGACTCTATTATTTAATGGCTGATGTATATCTTTACTGATTATACAGGTGCACTAGGAGCCTTATCTGCTGCTGGAGTATGTTAAAGCAATCTTATAATAGTTGGTTTGTCTTACATTCTTTAAATTCTAACCGCGCCAGAAAAAAAAAAAAATTGCTCCAGTTTCAATTACTAGGCATGTCCACTTTTAGAGTCTAACAGACGCCAGTCATTTTAATTCACGCATGTGCATGTATGCAAGGATTGCAGGTGTGGAAAATATGTGACTGGTTACTCTGTCTTTTTGCAATGTCACTCATATGGCGAAACAGACACCGCCACCCACACACAGACAAAGCTTATCTACAGACAGAAGGCATCTGAAGAGAAAGGAGCCTGTCTCATTGGTGTTCGTTCACAGGACTGTGTGGAAGCAGCCTGTGAAATTCTCTAGCTGGAGATTAGAGGCACCTTTAAACCTCAGACACACAGCAACGAAGCACCGGTTCAAAATAAATCACCGTCTGTGACCCAGAAGCCGCTAACCTTCGCGAGGGAGCAGATTTACATAATATCATCCATAACGTACTTATGAAAATGTTGCTTTAAACACACCGTGTGGAGTGGAACTGTAATTGAATTTGAGCTGAGGGTCATGACTTGCGCATGGATTTAAAACAACGAAACCTGTAAAACGAGGCTTTTTAAGATACAAGTGCACCTCCAGACCGAACCCGAGCGGCCGGAGTATACAGTACCCATGCATTTCCTTAACACCAGGGCAAAATTTGTCTTTAGACAGGGATGATTGCACGAAGCTTAAAGTGACCGTTATTTTGGGCTCCTAATAGGCCGCGGTTTTCCAGCAGCCCTGTGTTTTTCTATCCTCCCCTGTAGTTCGGGCAGAGAACAGCCCATCAGACACTGCCTCCCGGCCGCCTGCTTCCCTCCCCTATGTTGGAGCCCCTCTTGTTTTGGCTGCAGCTGCCTCGAGACAGACTAAATAATGCGATAAGGCGCACAGAGCTGCAGGTGTGCTTCGCCTTGGCAGGCCCGAGACAACTATGACCGTGTAAATCATAACCCTCCTGCAAATCAAGGCCGATTTTACCCGAAGTGCCTTGTGCAAATGTCTTAGCACTCCTAATTATGTGTAACACAACATAGAACACAGCAAGCTTCGCCGAAGTACAAAAAAAGAAATAAGGAAAAAAAAAAAAACTGTGAGGTGTGAGGATTGTACAGCCAGAGAAAAGAAGAGTGGAGAACCACTTTATGGAGCTGTCAATCATGGCAGGATTTACACTATAGCTGTAATGCTGTTAACCCCTATGTGACTTGTAAGCTAGAACGATCTTAATATCGCGCTTCACTTCCAATAGTGGCACATTTCCTACGTCGTTCTTATAAAAAAAAAAATTTTTTTTAAAAAGCATGTAGGTGAAGGGACACAATGATCTGCTTACACTGCCAATCGAACATGCCATGCCATGAACACGATCCAAGATAATCTCTTCACCTCCCGCTCGGTTGCTTAAGCCCTGCACTTCACAACATTGTGTGGGTCTTAATCTTGAGTCCATCCTCTGAAAGAGGTTCACTTGTTCTCAAATTTCCATACGCTTCTTAAATGCAACAGAACGTGTATTTAAAAGGCTAATCTCGGGTCTTACTGCTTAAAAGCCGGCAAGTTGGGGGTCCTTCAAGCCTATGAGAACATACTCTCCCCTTAAAACCGAGGGCAGTTGGGGAGCTGCGGAATGGAATTAAGGATTCTGAGGTCACGATACTGTATCTTTTGACCACATCATTTCAAGCGACTTTATATAAACCGCCAATCATCCTCTTGACAATGACAGCCTTTCTCTGAGCAAAACTAGTGTAATAACTGAGTATGGTTGAGGGTGGGGGAGCACACATTGACAAATGGAATTGCTTGTGTGCGTGTGCATGTCTGTGTGTTCGGAAAAATATCATTATTGACACACTGAAATCAAAATGGAACAGAGAGAGGCTTCAATTCTACAGCACTCATGGACATGTGTTTGTGTATTCACTTGTAAATAACATTATCTCCCTTCCTCTGAAATGGAGTGATTCGAAGATAAGTGGATAAAGACAGCAAAAACGGCAAAAGAGGAACACTGTGATTTTGATGAGCAAACAAATGAAAGACGAAAGCTCCGTTATTAAACAGAAAGGCTGTGAGTTGGTAGAGATAGGAAAGACCTGTGCGCTGCTTGTTTACACCAGGTAAAGGCTTGTGAAAAAAAGACGTAATTATGAGGCAGCTGAAACACACACTCGGCTCATATAAAGGAAAAAAATTGCATTTGAGCATGGGTGTTTGGTGCACATGCGTACCAAACGCGAGGAGGCTCGTCCATTGAGAACATTTCGGAAAAACTAAAATGACCAAGCTCATATGATATTGAGAAATTGTCTTAATGTTAAATTTCCAACAGCAGCCTGTATTGCATTAAAAAGTTACTGTACCCCAAACCTTCATTGGCGTCCCGTTCAAACCGTGACTTTCACATGAGGGTGAATGTCATTAAGGAAGGATGAGCTCCCCTTGCGCACGTCTAGCCGGAGATTCTGGGTTTTGCCCCTGACGGTAAATACATTAATTAGTGGAGCAGACGGAGTCCTCCGAGCCAAATCAGAGATTTCAGAGAAGCGACACCCCGCCAGCAAGAACCATACAGCGTTATAATCATTCAGCAATAATAGTAGTGTTAAAAAAAAGAATTATTAAGAGTTAATATGGCTAGAACTTTATATTGAATTGAATATATTTTATTTTATGTCAAAGCCAGCTAAAGACAATCCCTTAGAAATGCAGGTAACAAGCACTTACTGTACAGTGATGGTGTCAGTAAGGGAGCATCTAAAAAATGCATGACCTAGGCAACTGTGTAAAATTTACATTACATTTACATTGCGGCATCTGGCAGACACCCTTATCCAGAAGAACTCATTACACATCTGAGCAGGTGAAAGTTAAGGGCTATGCTCAAGGGTTCTACAGTGGCAACGTGGTGGTGGTGGAGGTGGGATTTGAACCTGGAGTCTTTCGAACCATAGACCCAATGCCGCTACCCCTAGTAGTATCTAATGTATTACATTGTTAGGATATGGTATGGAAACAGCATTTATTCTTGTATAGAACATATCTTAATAATGATAAATAACAATATTCATGAATCATTCATAAAGATATACATTTTTAAAAGAGGGAAACTTATTGTGTCACATAAAACCCTAAAATAAGTCTTAAATGCTTTCCACTTTTAAATAATCTGTCTCACAAAACTCCAAATTGTTTAAAAATGGTTTTATAACCCTTTCCAGATTGATGTGCAGGAACAATCGCTTCTCAAAAACAACTGCTTGTAAACCTTGCCCCCTTGGCATTGTGTTCACACACACCTGAATGCTCCAGACCATCAAACTGCCAAAACTTCTGCACAACTGCTGATTATCAATAAATCGACGGCTGATGACCATCACCACCTGGCTGCCTCTAAAATCCTGTTAAAGCAGTAATATTGCCTTAATTTCTGTTAAATAAATAATGACATGATGAAAAAACATGTATTCATACTTATACTGTATAACATACTTGTTCGTCTGAGGATGTACAGTATTTGCCTAATACAAAGAGCCACTATGGTCAGATGATTTTTATTACGCTTTTACACAAAAACACAGAATAATAAGGGGGGTACTAATTTTTCAACAGGACAGTAGATGATTATTAATGTTAGTAAATTCACTTGGCGGTGATGTTAGTGTTGTGGCTGATCAGTGTTATTGTTTTTGATCCATTAATATGATGCAGAACATCTCGTCTATAATTAACCGATTTCTTCCCTTAGTTTTAAAACTACCAGCTGTGCTGACACATGTGGGGTACGTGTAATGTATGTACTGTACTGTATGTATGTAAGTGGCTATATCTAATAAGAATTTACTACAGTATAACCAAATAAAAAAAAAGTAAATACCTGCCCCTGACCTGCTTAGTTTAAAAATAAAAAAAAAGCATTTCAGTGAAATAGAAGGACAGCTTTTATAAAAAATCTATTTTACTCTGCGAGAATAAAGCTGCAGGATTGTCACTTTGACTCAAGGGGATAAAACTGTCAGATATTCCTGTTTGTGTGAAACACATGAGGACACGAACGCAAACACACTCACATAATCAGCCACTTATCAATCTCCAGCTGGGTGACATCATTGTCTGAATGAAAAAATCTGATGAACAAACACACTGTCTGAGAATGCTTTCTCCCTCACTGCCCCGAATACACAACCTCCTGTGCCAGAGTGAGCAAAACTGTACTCTGTCTCCACCAAACATCTGCCGTCGATAAAGTAATCTAGCCGCCGGTTTGTTTGCAGATGGCACAGCTGATCCAGACACCATGTGCTCAGAGCCTGCACGTCCTTCCTGAAGATGGAAGGTAACAGCAAGGGTGTGTTTAAACCCAATCACCCTCATCTCAACACAGACAGATACACACTTTCTAAACCATTGTGCTGTGTTCGCTAATTATCAATGGATGTGAAAGTGAACCGTGCGGACTCCTTCGGTTTTACAGCAAAATACTCTTATGGAGCACTTTATTTCAGAACACCTGCCCACTTATTTATTCATGCAATTAACTAATTAGCCAATGCTGGACTTGTAGTGCGATGGATAAAGTCATATCATGCAGATATGGGCCAGCAGCATTTGGTAATGTTCACAGTGCTGAAAAAAACAACAACATGTAATCTCAGTGATTTTAACCGTGGCATGATTGCTGGTGCCAGACAGGCTGGTTTGAGTATTCCTTGAGTATAACTGCTGTTCTCCTAGGATTTTCTCACACTACAGTCCCGAGAGTTTACTCAGAACAGTTCAATAAAGAAAACATCATTCGGAGCGCAGCAGATTTGTGGACGGAAATGCCTTGTTTATGAAAGAGATCAAGAGACACTGGCCAGACGGGTTTGAGCTGAGCGAGAGGTTATACTGCAGTATCTCAGATAAAAACACAATTGTGGTGAGCAGGAAAACACCCCACAATGCACAACACGTTGAAACCTTCAGGGAGATAAGCTACAACAGCAGAAGACCGTATCCCATATCGGCTTCCAGTTCTATCAGCCAAGAACAGAAAGTGGAAGCTGTAGTGGGCACCAGCTCGCCAGAGCTCAACTGGAAAGCCATGGCCTTGTCTGGAGAAACTTGCTCTGCTGAGGCTCGCAGACGGTAGGGTCAGAGTTTGGCACCAACAGTACGAATCCATTGACAGAAACTGTCGTGTGTCCAAAGGTCATGCCGGTGGCGGTGATGTAATGGTGTGAGGATTGTTTTTTGGAAGAGTTTGGATCTCCAACCAATTACTTGAATTAATTATACTTTATTAATGTTGTTGGCCATCTCAAACTGCTTTCATGAACATGACAAGTTCATTGGTTTCCATTCACTGGATCTAAATCCAGTAGAACCATTATGCGGTGTGGTAGACTGGGAGATTTACATGATGGAAGTGTACCTGAAAATCAGTAGATGTGTCACACTTGGACCAAAATCTCCAAGGAATCTTTAGAACATCTTGTCGAATCCATGCCATGAACAACTGAGGCTGTTTTAAGAGCAAAGGAAGGTCTTACCCAATATTAATATTTCTAATAAACTGTATAGTGACTGTATTCAAATTATTTATTGTACAGTACCTACTAATGTGAATAATACAGTACAGACCAAAAGTTTGGACACACCTTCTCATTCAAAGAGTTTTCTTTATTGTGTTCTTTATCGTGTTCTTTAGCCCAAACGCGTCTCTTCTGCTTGTTGCCTGTCCTTAGCAGTGGTTTCCTAGCAGATATTCTACCATGAAGGCCTGATTCACATAGTCTCCTCTTAACAGTTGTTCTAGAGATGTGTCTGCTGCTAGAACTCTGTGTGGCATTGACCTGCTCTCTGATCTGAGCTGCTGTTAACCTGCGATTTCTGAGGCTGGTGACTTGGATGAACTTATCCTCCGCAGCAGAGGTGACTCTTGGTCTTCCTTTCCTGGGGCGGGCCGCATGTCAGCCAGTTTCTTTGTAGCGCTTGATGGTTTTTGTGACTGCACTTGGGGACACTTTCAAAATTTTCCCAATTTTTCGGACTGACTGTCCTTCATTTCTTAAAGTAATGATGGCCACTCGTTTTTCTTTACTTAGCTGCTTTTTTCTCGCCATAATACAAACCTCTTTGAATGAGAAGGTGTGTCCAAACTTTTGGTCTGTACTGTATATAATGAAAATGACAAACAAAAGCTTTATAAACAGGGTTTTTTTCTGTTAGCTTCCTTAAAAAAAGAGAAAGTGCTTCTTTTCTCATTCCTCACCTTTCAGTGATGTTTAGTTATAACATTTCGATGGGAATTTCATCATAAAAGTAGCAGAGACAGAAATCACTGGATTTAAATTCACATACCGCAATGGAATTGTACAATGTATTTTCTCACAGTTATGACGAACACATGACTCAAGTGGTGAGAACACTCTATGATGACGACCATGATGGTGCTGAACGTAGAATAAGCATCAAGGTTGAAACTTTGGGATGCAATTTGACGTACGGTATACAGATGAGGAGGCGAGAGAGATGGACACACTACAGCTCTGCTAAATAGATGTATAGACGAAGCAAGGACTAATTCCCACTGGCACCACCATCAGTCCGTTGGCATTGTAGGTAATGTAAGAAACCATCAACATGATAAACCACCATGTTAATGAAAGCCATGCTAAAAATCAAGTCGGGATTTAATCTAAAATTAATTCTGGATGCCACTGATGATTAAAATGTAATTTTAAAGATTAATATGCCAGTTATTCATGGTGGATTTTCCCATAAATTCTTGGTCATCCAGTTAATATCAGTGGTGTTCAAAGGAAGGAGGACGCAACTTTGTTACTTTCATGTCTCAACAAAATAAAAACCGAAAGTTTTAAAATGGTATTCTATTCAGTATAAAAAAGTTGAAAGACGAAAAATGAAAAATAAAAAGACCAAGTTAATTGCACCAGGGAGAAAATGCTAATTTGTATCATCTGCAATAAAATCCGGCCTTTACTTAAAGAGTGTTGGTTAGCAAACTGAGGCTGCTTTCACACTTGGCACTGGTATGACCGCTCCCCCTCCCTTCTCCCCCACTGGTCAGCTTTTACATTAGTAACATTGTTCTGTACCCGAGTACACTTGCATATTTACACCCCCTGATCCATTAGATGACAGTATGCATGCGCCTAGATGGTTCGCAAAGCCATACACATGAAAGGAAGGAGAGTACAATTAAATCAACCCTTTCACTTTGCCTAATATTATTATCATATTTAAAAAAAATTTCTGGAAAAAAAAAGAAGAGTGACCCTCAAGAGTGAAGAGTGACCCTCTTGCGTGCCTTCATACTTTATCAGCTATGGCTGTGTAGTTCAGATGATGAGATTGGCGTGTCCTGCGCTCGCGCGCTGAGATAACGTCGGAGACAGGCGACGTTCATGACGTTGCCTGGTAAACAGTGGTCCATTTCCGCGTTTAGATACGGTTGACTTTCATATCTGATTCGATCCGTGCCAGGTACTTCAAGTGGAATTGAGCACGGTGCACTGCTCCGGCAATCTTCGGCAAGTTCGCGTGATGCGAACACTCCGTACCATGCCTGGGCTTAAAAGCAGCGAATAAGTAGAGGACGATAAAACCAACTACTTTAATCTCATCAAACCCTTAGGATTAGTGACAATCAAGAAACGGAAACTGCATTACAGCCTCATCAGCATTACATGTAGCTGTTTTGCTTCTTAACTAAAGTGTTAGTAACACCCTGCAGTTCGGCGTGGGCTCACGTGAGTAGATGCGTCATGCAACGCTCATCATTTCTTTTGTAAGCTGCATATTCATGACCTGACGTGATGACAGAATCTTGCGATGGGAGTGTGGGATGCGAAGGATTGCAACAACACAGCTGATGATGTAAGCAGGACAGCTGTTTCTGATCAATCGTATAGGTTTACGCCCATACAGAGGGGTTCGTCCTATCCTCTTCTGTGCTATCTTTCTTACTCATTCCTCCCTTAGGCTGCGTGATATTAATACAGGCTCGGTGCCCAAAACGTAGCCACCGGTGGCCAGATGTTCAATCAAAGTGTTCCGGTTTCCGGGGCTTTGATGCTCCCCGAGCTGATCTTGAGCCCTGCCTCTTTGTTCTCTAATCAGCCGCCAGACACAGGGCTACTTCACAGCGTGCCACCGAGATGACACACACCCTGGCTCCTCATCATAGCGCAGATGTTTGCGCTCGCCGCGCTGCATTCGCGTGCCTCCGTCTGTAAACGTATGTATTGTGTGTTCATCCTTTTCTTATCCTCCGAGCATCGAGCACAGGAGGCTCTTATTAAATGCTCTCTCATGTGCGGCATGTGCCCCGGGCTTTACTGCAGGATAAACAGGAAACAAATAAACACCTGCCAGAGAGGTGCAATCATTTTAAGACATGCCTCTTTTCCTGGTTCTCCTATATTGATGCCTGTGTGCAGTCAGGCAGACACACACACACACACACACACACACACACACACAGGATGTCTTGTTTTTCTTTAGTTCTTATTCGATCTGGTTTCTTCATGCTGCCTTCCACCGTCGCAGGAAGGTGGTCTTCCTCCTTTATTCATCCTTTAAATATCCGCAGCTCATAAAGGATGGCGGGGCCTAATTCTACAAAGGCACCTTTTGTTCTGTCAGGTTTACAAATATTTTGACATTTTTATATATATATTTTTTTTTACAGTATTTTGACTGTATATCAAAGTAAAACACAAGTACATGCAAACCGTTTGAGAGTTGAAATATCCTGTACGATGATGCGAGAGGACAGACTGTAATCCCTGTGTGCTTCTTTGGCAGGCGACACAAAAACAAGGATTCATGTACCTTTCTCTGTTCTCTTTTAAAAAACAATTATGTTTTCACGTTACGAATGACGTTACACAATGTGAACGCGGACTGTCACGTCATTCGCCTGTCCGATTGGTTTATATGTTGTTAACGTACTTTGAATATCAAGCGAATATATCGAAATGCGATCCGACTTTATTGCGGTGAGCCGAGGCCAATTACGAGTTACTATTAGTTAGAGGCGAGAAACACGTCTGAATGGCAAAGTCTACGCTTGGCTTTATTCAAACGGAATTAAACATCAACTATACAAGCCAGTTGTCCGCGACACAGCGTTCATTAGTTATACATGAGCTGTAGAATATAGCAATCACACCCTGCACTTCTCGTTACAGAGGATAATATGCTCCGGGAGGTAGCTAATCAGAGCGGCAGCGTCACGAAACCTCTTCCCCTGAAAACTCCTCCAGCTCTAATCTACCACAACAAAAAGCGAGTGCTGTTATCGTCGCGTTATCTGGTATTACCGTAGCATACAGCCGCATTACTAAACCTCATTACAACGGCTTTTTTTATTTATTGATTTTTATTGATTGATTTAATAATAGCCTGCCTTCCAGTATACTGTTACAGTATACTGGACATTATAAATGATGAGTCTTCCCAGGTGACGTGTCATCTGCCTGCTGAACTCCTACAAATGAAAAAGCTCATGCACATATACAGTATGCTTCCTATTCAAGTAAGCTTTTATTGCCACTTCAACCACAGTGAAACGAAACAACGTTCCTCCAGCACCAAGGTGCTACAGTACATACAACATAAATTAACACAATCTAACTAGCTAACTAAGAAACCTAATTAGCTGGCTAGCTGAGCTTCTGGGCTTAATAAAGCGTCAGTGAAGGTTTGGTTCAATTCCTATGAATGGTTTACCGGGTGATGTGGATAGAAAACGATGTGCAGACGACGTCACACATTTTGCCTAATCAGAACTCGCTGTGTTTTACGATTTGTGAAAGCGTGTGTAATGAGTGAGTTTCAGACTAATTCGCTCACAATGTTCGACACATGTGAGGCAGAATTTCGTACCCTGGTTCGTGAGCTGAACGGGGTGGCCCTTTGGCATAAAGAATGTTTGGCCTTGGTTTTGAGCGTCAAGCGCCATTGTGTGAAGTAATGTGCATGAACGTATTCATTTCCGAAGACATAATTTGGGCAAATATTTTTCATTTTTTAATACAATAATACAAATTTATGACTGCTGCTCGTAAAAAAAAAATGCTTTAAAAAAATTTATTCACAACTAAATTGTTTTTTTTTTCCCCCCCATCTCTGCTCGGGATGATTTATTAAACCTGCATGGATTGCTAAGGAGTAATAGGAAAGAGTGACGTGAGATTAGTTAGGGTAGCTACTGAAAGAACAATATCACAGGCTCGCCTGTTGGTTTCCATTTCACTCTCAGCATAATCGTACAAACAGAATCTAACTGCATTGATTCCAAAGCCAAGTTTACAAAAGGCCTAGTGTGTTTTCTCTCAGTCGGGTATAGAAATTCAGCTCATCACCTCTCTACAGAGTACCTGCTGTCTTTGCACTGCGTTCTTCCCTTCAAGGACAACATGGGAGTGAACTTAATGCAACTCTGTGTGACTATTCGATTGCTTTAAACAAATGTACAGTGGGCTTTTCTGAGCTGTTGAAATGATCTTGCCGCTGTGTTCATGTTTGTTAAGAAGCTCATTACGAGGGTCGGCATTAGTATGTTTGGATGCACACATCGCGTGCACACACACACACACACACACACACACATACACGCACACGCATGCTGTCCTCTCACTGTTACTCAGTCAACAGACAACTGGCTTGGCTTCTTGTTAAGATTCCATGCACACACTTCACCTCTGAACCTCTCCTTCACACACACACACACACACACACACACACACACAACACATTGAGCAAACAAGACCTACCATTGACACACTCGTACACATCACAGCACCGTCCCGGTGTTCCGTCACCGCGGGAGACCAAGTGGGGCAGCGTTCCTGCTGAGCATTGTGGGAAGGCGCAGACGCCAGGCAAACACTCACACCTGAGAGTGACAGAGGGTGAAAAATGACAGAAGAAATGACAAAAATCGGAAGGCAGACATGTCAATCAATACAAAATTCGGGATCCATTGTAATGCCATTACTCTTTTTCGGCATTTTTACAGGCTTGTGTTTCACTAAGCGATGGAAAGCCTGTGTAAATAAAAGCGCTGCAAAGCAGCGTGAAGTTGCTGTTACAGCGAAGCTGAGCATAATGGAGATAAACGCTAGGAGAGGTTAAGGATTGTGGTCTTGGCTGGGAGAGCTATGCTAAAGAGATGTGGCATGAGAGTGGGTGTGTATGCGTGCGTGTGCGTGTTTGCGCGTCTCACCTGGTGGGCAGTGTGCAGCAACCGTCTGCTGTGAGCCTGACCTGCGTCTCGTAGCTGTCCACAGGACACTGCATGGGCTGTACGGGAGGACATTCCACCGTGCTGCAGTCCACGCTGAAAACTGCCCACACAAACACAGAACCGCTAAACGCTCGAACACTATTTGTCAAATCCTCAGGCAGGATTGCAAATAATTTGCCTTTGATTTCACACTCAGAGCAGCTCAGTGCTGTTTAAACCAGAATACACAGAGGCACTAGGCTAAGTGCTGGAAAGAAAAAAAACACACACACACACACACACACACACACACACACACACACACACACACACACACACATAAAAAAAAACTCCTGTCATTTTGTTTACTGCAGCTGCCAAGAGGCACTGACAAGAAAACAAACAAGAGCCGAAATCAACTGTTTCATGTGTATATTTGGGTTGATGCACTCTCATTCATGTTTTACACCAGGCCCAGACAAACCCGCAGCTCTGTCAACCAAAACTGTCATAAAAATTACTACATGTGCATATAATACAGTATGGGGCAAAAGTCTTGAGCCAAGCCTTATTTCTTTATATTAACTTGAATGATGATGTAATGTAGATTAAATTAAAGTATATCACTCACTCATCATCTATACCGCTGAATCCTGTATTCAGGGTCACGGGGGGCCTGGAGCCTATCCCAGGAGGCTTAGGGCACAAAGGCAGGGTACACCCTGGACAGGGTGCCAATCAATCGCAGGGCACACACATTACGGCCAATTTGGGAACACCAATTAACCTAATCTGCATGTTTTTGGACTACGGGAGAAAACCCACCAAGCACGGGGAGAACATGGAAACTCCATGCACACAGAGATGGAAATCGAACCCGGACCCTGGAGGTGCAAGGCGACAGTGCTAACCACTACACCATCGTACCGCCTACAGTATACCATTTTTTTATATTATATATTATTATCTAGATAGTATACGTTAAATAGATTAATTCAAACAAGAAGTAACAAATGTTTTAATGTGACAGTCTAAAAATGTGCCTAAAGATACAATTTACAAATTGGTTGTTTATGTAGCAACCTTAGAAGCAACCTCATTTCCCCTCTCATCAAGTCTTCCAACCACTCAGCATTCAGCATCACCAGTACACTACGAATCACCAGCCTGACTCATCTGTCAACATCTGTTTCTGCTTTTATGCTTGAATTGAATGATTGACAGGTTCCTGTGTGGCCAAACAAACCAAAACATGTTTCTGAACCTAGTCATGTACAGGGCCTGGATTAAAAATTAGAGCGAAAAAGTGCTTCAGGAAGCCTGGAGAGCTATTCCTCAAGACTACATTAAAAATACAACAACATTTGACTCTATAGAAGCAAAATATGAAGAAATGATGTTTGGCACAAGCCTTTTGCACAGACAGTACTACACCACATGTGTAATTTACCAGACACTTCACTGTGTCAACAAGTGCTACCGACGTGTCAACAAGTGCTACCGACGTTCAGATAATATATTTTCTGTGTCATGTGACAACACATTTTATATCCCATTCATTGACCGGTGACTTTGTAAGATTACGAACACCTTAGAAACATTGTTTGACAACCACAAACTAATGCATTGAAATGGCTAAAATTAACCCCAAATCCGATTATCAGTACATTATATCCCTATCATTTATTTCTGGGCAACTTAAACCTATGACTGGGCACCACACTGTGGCAGTAGCTCATAAATGTGCCTTTGCCCGCTCCTAAACATTAAGCTGTGCATTCTTACCTGGCTTGCACTCGTACAGGTCGCAGCACTCTCCGGGTTTGCCGGAGCTTTTGGATACGAGGATGTTGAGGTATCCAGGTTGGCACACTTTTCTCAGACAACCGGCGGGGCTGCACACACAGCGACTGGGCAGAGGGCAGCATTCGCCAGGTGGGGCATAACCTTCAATCAGCACCGAGTCTTCAGGACAGTGGGGAGAAAACTGTACCTCACACCTGGCTTTAGAGCAGTCAGGCCTCTCCTCTGTAAAACAACAGAGAGAGAGAGAGAGAGAGAGAGAGAGAGAGAAATTAGTGTGTAATCTAATACTTTTGATCTCAGCTAATTGCTTGCATTGGGTATTTGTGGTAATTTGGCAGGGATGCAGACCCACTTCATACAAAATGTTTTGGTTATTATTGTTATGTGGAGAGAAAAATCCCAACAGAGAAGGAAGATTATGACCTTGCAACCGCACTTGCCACTCGAGCTCATCTCTAATCATACCGTATCTCTTAGTGATGGCTAAAAAAAAAGAAAGAAAAGAAAACAATCCAAATCATTCCTTGAATCCGGAAGATTATATGTGATTTATGTGGATTATGAACCTGCAAGCACGGAGAGAATGCTGGTCTGAGTGCTAGAGTGGTCCAGCTGTTAAAGGGGTGAAAGTAGTAGCCAAAGGGCAAAGAGAATAAACCATGGAGGATGGTGGACGGTCCAGTAAATCTCCTCAGTTTATCTTTATGTCTCCATTTATTCCGCTTTAGAAAGCTAGCGTGCTATGTAGGGTGTTCTGACCCACATTAACTAACTGGACCCACAATCCAGACTGTTTAGAGGCAATTAGTAAGGATACAAAGGATGACAAAGTCATGAGATGTGATTTGTTGCGCGACTAGTTCTGAATGCGGGTTTTGGCAGGCAGCTGCTCTCCCCTCTTTCCAGTATTGCAGACCACCACTGGATCTTTCAGTGGAACGCAGCACCGGACTTTCACCCATGCTGGTAAATAAAAAGAACAAATGTACACTGGGAGGCTTGCACACTGAACCATCAAGAGTCCTGAACTTGAAGCCCTGATTTCGAAAGCTAGTGCATCGTTCTGAATCAACGTATATATTACGAAATGTTTTGCGGTACGGAAACCATTGAGTCCTTAAAAGGACGTTATGGACCAGGTAGACAGCGGTATCCTGAACAACCTTTAGACGAGAGAACCTTTGAAAACTAGCAAGTTCCTGTAATCCAGCGTATATTCAAATTTGTTGGCATTAAGGAAACGTCCTCTGACGTTGTGAAGAAACTGCTGATCTGATGGCTGATGTAATGCTGCAACACTCGCTGGTCACTCTCTTACATGCAAGCAGACGCATACTGTAGTGCGCCATGGTATGGTTTCTGATCCAAAGCTATCCACAATCTGACAGTAGGTCCAGGTATCTTTTCCGTTGCATAATGGTACACGTGGAAGTGGAATGAGCCAATAGTATTGGCATCTCTGATGCCACATTATTGGTAACGGTGTACACTAATGACAGTACCAATTGAGAAGCTTAAAGATCCGTGTTCGATTTTATGAGAACACAGACAAACAAACAGAACTTTCCAGTTTCTTTTTTCACAGATTACCACACATGACTGCTGGAGACTGCTGTGCTGTACAAGGCAATAGAAAAACGATTCTACTCAGCTAGTGGTTTTCTGAATGGCAGACCTGATTGAGTCATATGGCAATGAAAATATAAAGAAAATGTAGGTGGCGTGGCAGATAGTGCTGATGCCTCATAGCTCCGGTGGGGGGCTGGTTCAATCCTGAACTCAAGTTACTGTCTGGTTTCCTTCAACATGCAGGTCAAAAACATACAGGTAGACTGAACCCCTCTAGGTATCGATGCTGCCCTGTAACGGTCAGGCGTCACTGATGCCCTTCGCCACAATACTGACCTGCATTCGGCAGCTAATGAAAATGAATAAATAAATATGGGTTTGTTGATCCGTTTCTGTATTCTGCTGTACCACATTGCCTAATTTATTTTTTTTATCCTGTTTTTAATATCCATTAGGGTCAAAGTGCACCTCTTTGAAAGAGGCGCACCGAACACATCCTTGACATTCAGGAGACTGCTTACTCATATTCAATCTAAATCGAGAAGGAATGAAAGATTAGTAAAGACAATATAACCCGTAGAAGAGAAAGGATAAGTAAATGTCAGTAGGACAAGGGATAAAAAAAATAAAAAAAACACCACGCAGGATGATATTTATGTGGGCCAAGTTCTTTCGGATGGAGCAGACAGCCTCGTTGTTTCGTATACCTCGAACGGAAAAAAAATGTCACTTTTTGTAGAACTGCAACATGAGTTCATAAAGACGGTTACAAGTTCTGCTGTTTGTTTGGTATAAACCTTTCACGGCGAAAGACAATGGCGTCTAATGTATAAAATGCACCTATTATGTAGAGACAATGCGGCCCATTACTCCCTTTTGATGTGTGAGGCGAGGAGAGTCCTCAGTGGAGCTTCTCCTCTCTTAAGCAAGAGAGGGTAATTACCTCGACTGAAGGGTAGCAAGAGAAAGAGAGTAGAGGGAGAGCATAATGCCTGCAAATACACAATAAGTGTAGCAAAGAGACGGCTATTAAAAAGAAAACAGCTCATATTTAAGTGCAGTGTTTATGTGTCATTACACTAAAGCATGTCACGGCGTCTTTTTTTTTTTTTTTGTTCTGGATGACGAATCGGAGAAAATTACGTTAAAATTTGAAATGAATTCAACAGCCAGAGAAACAGCACGAAGAGTGGCGTTGTTATAAATCAGGTCTGTGGAAAGGAAGGAAAGAAAAGCGCAACTTCCTTCAAAGTTTCCTTCAAGAATGCGCAGGTGAAATAAAGCGATATCTAACATGGTGAGAAAATACGATCTGCATACATTTGCGAGCATGCACGGCCCTGCTGTAGACTGAAGGGGTGCATTAAACCAGGCGGAAGAGCTCACCGCATGCACCGCTTTGCACTTGGAGGAAACGATTCGGAAGTGTTTCTGCGTTTTGAAGGATGAATTCGGGAGTACGTTTGAAGTTTTCTTTTTTTTTTTCTTTTCAGAATAAAATGAGTGCCTATGCCGATGCTATAAATCGTTTCCTAAATCCTTCTCTCTCTCGTCCTCTCTCTCGAACCTTCTAGGCCGCTTTTCCATCTGCTCTTTCTGCCTGCCAAAACCCATCATAATGTGCTCAAAAGCGACACAAGACCATCAGCGGACAAATTCACTTTCCATGTTCCATTTCTTGCTGATGGACCAGCTTGGATAGACTTTTAATCAATTTGATCCATTTTCTCCGGGGAACACGAACAGCAGATCCAGGCCATGCCAAAGACCTGCAAGCGCCTCTCAGCATTTCATAGCCACGTCCGCTCGTGCTCTTGTTTACCATGGGAGGATTGTGGGTAATGCCCTAAGCAAATTTTCCCCCATTTATTTTTGAGTAGAATATGGGCTCAAAAACAGCAGGAATATGGAAACCCTAATACGCTCGCATTATGACACAGAAATGGCTGTGCCCGGGTCATTTTCGGTGCTGGGAAGTCAGGGAGAATGAGTAGCGTTAATGGAGTATTCAGAAAAACGTCGAGCATGTCAGCGAAAAAAGAATGATAATAGTCCACTGTAGCAACCCAGTTGCAGGAGAAGTTTATATATATATATATATATATATATATATATATATATATATAAAGCTTGTTTTTCTATATCACAATATTTTTTTTCTTCCTTTTTTTTTTGTAATGGCCTATGTTTGCCACTACTGCAATCATCCCAGGGATCTGGGAGAAGCTAGAGTGACACATGTTCAGCCTGGAGAGAGGAACCTGCTGCTGTGCACAGTAATAAGGTCCAGACAGACCTGGCACTACTGCTGCACCACAAACACACACACACACACACACACACACACACACACACACACACACACACACACGAGTACTCCTGCTTCAATAAATAAAAATCTGACCTCTATATCCAATTAAGGTGACGTCAGCAAACGCCTGTCTAACTGAACGATCCGGGAATAGGAATTCCTCGAATGCATCATCTAATCATCTTGCATCATCAACAGAGACATGCTTCTAGCAAGAAATGCTCCGTTTTTTTGTCACAATAAAGTCATTATCCGATATTGCATTGCATAAGATCAGGGTACCAGATATAGTGTGAGCAGAAAAGCAGAAAGAAAACAAATCTGGAGGAAAACACACTATTTATTCGATCCAGCTGGCCTTTGTCTTTCCATTTAAAACTATTAAAGTGGGCTTATTTGGTGGATTTATTCCCGCTTATATGAATTTGCACAGTGCCAGTCAAACTCATCAGTTGAAGTGACCCATAAATGATTAAAAAGAAGAAAAAAACAACAACAACAACAACGCAGGATTGAGCCAGCAAATGAATGTATGAAGTGATATCAAACAGAAATCTCATTCAAGATGCATAAAGCGAAACAGCTTGTATCTAATACATTTAGATGTGAGACTATGCAATAAGTAAGCGAGGATTCTTCAGATTCTGGTTAAAAGGCAATCGCTGGTAGAGTAGACGGATACAAATGAGGATAAAGACGCAAAACAAACACAGACTACATACTTGGCCTTCTATTTCACAGCATCACTTATATAAATACGCCATTAACTGATGCAGATGATTTCTTCAATATTCATCGGGATAAATAATGAAACGCAAACCCAATACCCGAAGCAAATTACTGTGCACCTAATAACGGCTACGAGTAGGCTCGGCTTGCATTTTTCTTGCACTATTGAGCAACGCAGTAAGAGAAATCATGCTGGCTGCTGTGAAACATGACTCCTAAGCATGAGAATTGCTCAGAGCCAAGCTGCTGTAATGAAATGCCTCTCTTCTCCCATTCCCCGCCTCGTATTTCAGCCAGCTGTGGACGCGCCATGCAGACGGAGGCTGCGGAGGGTATCCATGGAGAGCGATGGGATTAAAATGAGCCGGCATCGATACGATCCTCCATTGACTCATTAACAACCATGCTTAATCTAGTCTGTCAGAGGGAACATGCTGCAGCCCAACACACACAAACACACACGTTTTGCTGAACAAAAGGCTCTATGGGGGTCTCGGGTGAATTACAGCGGCGCAGACATTTACGGTAAAGAGACAGACATTCAGTAAACTTTCTAGAGTGCAAAATCCTCCAGTGACCCATCACTACCTGTTTACAACACAGTAAAGCCAGATTTATCGAGTCGCTCGAACGGCTTATGGAAAACAACTGCCTTAATGCTGTTCGTCCGGCTTGCTCGGTACAAATGAGTACCAAACATACTGTACGGTACATACGTTTAGTTAAGACGCCATAAAGAGATCGGTGCCTTAAATTTTCATTAAACATCTGAATAAACACGGGGGCTTTTTTAATACATGAAAAAAAATTAAAAAACGTGGTCATAAGGAAAATCGTAAAACACGATATTACACTGCTGCAATATCCAGGAACATTTATTCTGATTATACATTACTGTACATCACCAGACCTGCCAACCTTTATGCATTCTGCACAGGAGCTCTGCAATTTAAAATGGGAGGATACTAATACAAGTTATCACTCAAATTCTCCCAAAGGTCATGAGTTAATCAGCACAGGAATTTGGAATGATTTGTAAAGGTATATCAGACTCCCCAATATTAACCAGTGCTTCCTGGAAGTCCTGCCCCCAGTGCTTCCCCCAGTCTAATACTGTAAGCTTCCCCATGTGCCTCCTTGCTCTCTGCCCTGGTAACTGAAGATTCTTTAAGAGTACAGCAATGTAAAATGAAATGCATTAGTAACATTAGACAGGTTAATACGATTTAGATATTTTTATTATGGAAACCACTGAAAATGAATCGAGTCGACGGCTGAGGAAAGGCAAACACGGATCTTCTGGATTTCAACTGAAAAAGAAAAAAGGAGGAGGAGTGTGGTCTAAAAAGATTCAACAAAACTAATGTAATCTTTTTTTTTTCCCCTGATTTTCTCCCTAATTTAGTCATGTCCAATTCCTCCCCGTCACTAGGGGGCTCCCACATTACGCTACTACTACCACTCAGTCGGGAGGGCCGAAGACCGCATGGTTCGGAGAAAACATGTGACGCCAGCTGACCGCATCTTTTCGAACTGCACGCTCACGCACCGTTGGGGATGACGTAACACACTCGGAGGACAGCGCTATCCGCTCCTTCCGCCTGCCTGGGCTCACAGACGCCCCTGATTGGCTGTCGAGCCGTGATTAATGTGGGAGCACTGAGTACCTCTCATCCCTCCCCTCTGAGAGAGCTCGGCCAATCAGCTCTCTCTGGACCTCCGGCTGCTAGAGGTTACAGCATCACCCAGGAATCGGACTCGTGACCGCCGGATGACAGGGCGAGCACTTTACCACTGCGCCACTCGGAGGCAAAACTAATGGATCTAACATAGCAACTATAAATAGAAAGTGATTAAACATGCTCTTTTCTCCTGTGTCACTCAGTGCGGATGCTCAAATACCTACAGTTGCATCAAAAGTGAAAAAGTCAGCCATGTGGGTATGAGACTGCCAACTAAGATGTCCTTCTGACTATCTATCGAGTACTAGCACAATTTTGAAAGCTTCCTTCGGACCTCTTATCACTAAGGCAACCTTTTCCCTTTCCACTTGTTTCTCCGGTAACGGACACGGACTGCGCGCGCTCATCCTTCATCCTTCAGGCTCCTACAATGGCTCCTCCAAATGGCTTTGTCCGGCTGAGAGCCTGGAGCCTGAGTGCGGTGAAAGTGGCCTAGAGAGGCATCTGTACTGAACACGGCATCATTAGACAATGATGGACTGTCCCTTTGTACCTCATTCAAAAACACATCCACAACAGGGTCTGCAGCTGCCTTAACATCTGTATTATTGATAGGTCTTGGATGACTGCTTACATCTGGGTTTTGAATGTAGGCGGCAGTATTACACTGCACAATCCATTCAAAAAAACGAACCAGGAAAAAAGAGAAACAAAGGTTGAAAACCACCTGAATCATCCCAGTCTATATATATATATATATAGTATATATATATATATATATTAGGCACTAAGTTATCATTTTGTTCCTGAAGTTCATGTGTAGGAAACAGAAAAAATGAGCAAGCGTAAGGATTTTGACAAGGGCCAAATTGTGATATCTAGGTCACGTCTAGGTCAGGGCTATTCCTAAATTGCAGCTCTTCTGTGATGTTCTCGGTCTGCAGTGGTCAGGACCATAAAAAAGCAGTATAAAGGAGGAAAACTGGCACACTGATGAATGTGGGGAGTGAATGTTGGAGCTCGAAATAGGCAAAAAGCTAATGCTGGTTAAGACAGAAAAGTGTCAGAACAAACAGTGCATTGCAGTTTGTTGCATACGGAACCGTATAGCCACAGCCTGGTCAGGGTGCCCATGCTGTCTAAAAAAAAACGTGCACTGCCAAAAAGGCCTACAATGGACACGAGCATCAGAACTGGATCACGGAGCAGTGAAAGAAGAAGGTCTGGACTGATGAACCACATTTTTGTTTTACATCATACGGTTGGCTTGTGCATCGCCTACCCCCTTGAAGAAATGGCTCCAGGAAGCACTACCTGGTACATCCCTTCATGGAAATGCTATTCTCTCATAGCACTGTTCCTCTTTCAGCACGATAATGGTTCAAGAATGGTTTGAGGAACACACCGAGGAGTTTGATCTCTTGCTTGAACTGCAAGTCCCATCCTTGGAGGCTTCACCTCACAACTTACAGAGCTTAATAGATCTGCTAATGACTGCTTGGTGCCTGATGACACAGGGTGAGTGGTGTCCATGCATCGACATGTCACGGCTATTTTGGTAGCAAAACAAGGGAATATTAAATGTGTGGTCATAATGTTATGCCTGATAGGTACAGTAGTACACACACACACACACACACACACACACACACACACAACACAAACACATTTAACTTAAATGTGCTTCCTACACGAGACCGAGGACCGTCTTGCACACGACCTTAGAATCTCGTCTTGAACATGCTTTTCAATTTTCATGCAAATTCATGCAATCAATTATGAGTTACAGCTGCTCGAGTAAATTAAACTCTGCTCTGAAAGCATTCTCTGCCATGGGCGAAGAATGTTTTGCCCACAATTTGAGTTTCGGTCAGGAATTACCACTATGATGCATCATTGCTGTTTATACCTAGCCATTTCCTCTCGGAGCTTACACAGATATTTCACTAGAGAAATAATCCTCGACGAGCATCAGAACTTTGCATCCTTCCACCCACCGTATTCGTTATCCAGCACACAGGATCAAAACGTACCTGCTGGGCGTTTAAACAATGCGCCCGGGTTCCCTGTGGAGGGAAAAAGTTCTCGACAGCATCTTTAATAAAACACAAAGAGCTAGACTGCATTCAAACAGAAACAGAATGCAGCACGCTTAATATGGAAAGATAACCAGAAATGAAACGAGGGGTCTTAGAGCAACTGCTGAAGGGTATTGATAAATATGGGAGTACTTCAACCACCACCGCCTGCTCCAGAAGAGGGGAAAAAAAAAACACCCCACTGCAAACCATATTCATCCGCAATTCAGTTTAGACTAACTTTATTGTGCTTCCACGACAGGAGCATGTATATCTGCCACCATTAAGCACTCATTAGCTCTATCAGTAGCTCGCTTAGTGGAGAAAGCGCTTTATTAGCCCGGAGGGAGGCTGGATTTCGTTCGATAAAGAACCATCTACGCGACCATCAGCGTGCGGATGAAGCCTTAAGCGTGAAGGGAAAGACGGAGACGTATGCAATTCCGCTACAACCCAATGGCGCGTACAAGATGATTCATTAGCTTATAAACAGGATCGGTATGAATGTTGCATCCGGAGAAAGAGATTATCAGATCACCTCTGAGCACTACAGTAGCTCTGGTAACTGATGGCTGCTTGCGGGACGATTATTGGATTTGACGCAGAGACTGACAGCGTGTGAATTTTCTTTCTTCGCATCTACACACTCAGTAGAATGTAATAGCAGACGATAAAGATAGATCTGTAAATATAATACAGACCAACTTAAAAAATGAAAACATCAGGAAGGCCTTCCGGAAAAGGGATGCTGTCGGATACACTCCGAGCTGTGCATGTCATTGTAGAGTCAGCACAAGCTGCAGGTAAAGCCACAGAGTCGTCACGTCCGGTTAACAATATCATCCGGCTGATGGCTGAGCGCTTCTCTGCATGACGAGCCAAAGAGAAAAAGTGTGTGAGCAAGAACGGATAAAAACAAGCAGAAGACAGTGTGAGATATGAAAAGGGTAAACCGTAGTGAGAGGTGAGAGCTGGAGGGGGGAGCATGGAAGAGAATAGAGATGGACAGACAAAAGAGTGAGAAGAAAGGAAGAACAAAGAGTTAGGCGGACGAGTAGGAAAGTGTGCGGCTCGCTGACCCATAGCCAGAAAAGCGGAGGGATCGATGTGGTTTTGGACTAGCAGTCAGACGCAGAAGTTTGCATAAATAATGCATCTCTGTTTCCGTTCCTGTGATCTGTAATCTGCATATAGAGATATTCTCAAATACGCGCACACACACACACACACACACACACACACACACACACACTGCACATCTTTATTTTACACCAACCAGAGCACACTCATGCTCATGTTCATTTTAGGATTCATGTTAATATCTGTGTGTGTGTGTGTGTGTGTGTGTGTGTGTGTGTGTTTGTTTAGCGTACTAAAGCCAGACTAGAACTGTCCATTATGTGAAAGCAGAAAACACCAGAAAGAAAGCTGGCCAGTGCCAATCCAGCACACACACATGGCGATTTGGGAACACAAATTAACCTAATCTGCATGTATTCAGACTGTGGGAGCAAACCAGAGCACCACACAAACACCAGGAAACACCACACACACACACACACACACACACACACGCATACACACATACACACGCAGATCCAAGGCAGGAACTGAACCTTTGACCCTGGAGGTGCGAGGCCACAGTGCTAACCACCAGGCCACGATGCCGGGAGTCGACAGCTACATCAACATTCCGTCACCATCTGGGAATACAGAATACGACCTCTGAAATTACACGAGGATTTGTTCTTCATAGAGCACCAGCGGAACCAGAAATTTTGAATGTGGTTTAAAAAGAAATGCCTATAAATGCCTCTTTTTATAGTTTGAAGCCTAAATGCTTAGATTTCATTTCAAACTCAGTTTAATATATTACTCTTGTAGAATGGAAAGGTCAACCTGTATACTGTACAGCACTCTACTGCTGTGTCTTCTGCAGTGCTAGAATGTGAAATACTGATGATACCACTATATGTACTGTCAGTCACACAAGCGCGCTTTCTTTGGCATGCACCCTCGTTTCCTTTGGTATAAGTACTGTAGGGTGAATACGGAAATAATTCTCCATCCCCAGCCGTGTTTTCCTCTTCAGTTGCTTTGTGTTCTCTCTACAGTCCTAAAGAATGAATACAGTATTATATTTGATATGGAAATTTACATTAATATTTATGTTAATTCTTAATAGTGTATCGTTAAAACCCATGGAAAATTATATATTGCCACGAAAAAAAGCCTTAAAAAATGCTGAGGATATTTGAGATTTCTGTGAAATTGTAGGGGTTTCCGCGAACAATTATTTGTTAGGTTCTAAGAAAAAAATCCTTGAACAACTGAGGCCACAAAACTCTGACCCGCACTCTAACTCTGCGGGGGTCGACTGTATTAACAAGTCAAATTTGCAAGATGCAAAGTTTTTTCTAAAGCAAAACCACGTAGGGGAACACAGCATGAATAATTTGAGTATGAGAAATTATCTGCAAAGGCAGCAGCTAAATCTTGTAAATCGACCCAAACTCGACCACCATCACAAAGCTGAACCATACTCAACAGACAGTAAAAATCCTAAAACCACTCACTCACCATCTATACCGCTTAATCCTGTATTCAGGGTCCAGGGGGACCTGGAGCCTATCCCAGGAGACTTAGGGCACAAGGCGGGGTACACCCTGGACTGGGTGCCAATACATCGCAGGGCACACACACAGCCAATTTGGGAATGCCAATTAAACTAACCTACATGTCTTTGGACTGTGGGAGGAAACTGGAGTAACCGGAGGAAACCCACCAAGCATGGGGAGAAAATGCAAACTCCATGCACACAGAGATGAGAATCGAACCTGGCTGGGAATCAAACCCGAACCCTGGAGGTGCAAGGTGACAGTGCTAACCAGTACACCACCGTGCCGCCTCGAATCCTAAACCCATTATCACAAAAATGATAGTGAAGAGAGGAATAAAGGCTCGTTCTCAGCTCTGGCCGAGGCGGCTGGATGCATGTTTACCTTACCACTCCATGCATGCAGGCTGACAGTGAGCGACTATTCAGCACGGCTGCACACATTCTGGATGATAAGAGAAATAGACTGTCCCTTCAAAATGCAGAAATTCTGATATATAGAGAAATGCCTGCCCTCACTGCTTACTAATAAGTGACTGATGTCTGTGTTTATTTGAAATTGTTTGGTGCAAGGTTTCAATTTGTTCTTCCTCCTTGCTCCATGAGCTGCACTTCATAACGAGTATAGTATAGTATAGTATAGTATAGTATAGTATAGTATAGTATAGTATAGGATAGGATAGGATAGTACAGGACAGTATAGTACAGGATAGTATAATATAGCTTGAAGTCAAGCGTTCTTCCATATCAACTTTGGTATGGAACCTCAGTATATCTTAGTATATCTTTATGGATCTCAAGTTGTGTACATTGGCATCCTTGTCATTTGGGCCACGTACTTCCGGTAAAGTAATCTCAATGATACAGTATACAAAAAACATTCTAGACAATTATGTGCTTCTGGGTTGGGGAAGAACAGTTTGGAGAAGACTCTGATGCAGGTATGAGAGTCAGATATCAACATACATTGAGCACATAGTGTACTGTACATAACAAAAACGTCATTTTTAATCGGATGGTAGCTCTGTACACGAGTATAAAAGAAAAACATTAGAAAAAAATGCATGTGCCAGCTGTTTAATGTCCACATGACCAGCCATTTTCACTGGATAGTATAGTACAGTAGAGTATAGTATAGTATAGTACAGGATAGTATAGTATAGTACAGTAAAGTATAGTATAGTACAGGATAGTATAGTATAGTACAGTAGAGTATAGTATAGTACAG
Source organism: Clarias magur (assembly GCA_013621035.1). Classification (NCBI taxonomy): domain Eukaryota; kingdom Metazoa; phylum Chordata; class Actinopteri; order Siluriformes; family Clariidae; genus Clarias; species Clarias magur. The sequence continues at coordinate 652,541 of QNUK01000323.1, read as the reverse complement.
GATAGTATAGTATAGTATAGGATAGTACAGGACAGTATAGTACAGATTAGTATAGTATAGTACAGGATAGTATAGTATAGTATAGTACAGGATAGTATAGTATAGTACAGTATAGTATAGTATAGTACAGGATAGTATAGTATAGTACAGTAGAGTATAGTATAGTACAGGATAGTATAGTATAGTGCAGTATAGTATAGTACAGGATAGTATAGTATAGTACAGTAGAGTATAGTACAGGATAGTATAATATAGTATAGTACAGTACAGTAGAGTATAGTATAGTACAGGATAGTATAGTATACAGTAGTATAGTACAGGATAGTATAGTATAGTACAGGATAATATAGTATAGTATATTTCTGCATTTGTGAGAGCCATTTGCAAATGATTGCTCTTTAGCTGACCATAGGGTTTCAAGCAAATAGAACATATTGCATATGTTGTCTTTCATTAAATAAAAGTTTCAAATTCATGATACTTTCTCAGATTTTAATTCTATTCGTGCACTGGCCTTTAGAATAGTTACTTTTTACTGCTATAACCCCAAAAACTGTGAACGGAGCACCCATAGTATATATTCCATTTAGGAAGCTGGGTTCAAAGTTCAGGATTAAGAGCCTTGCTTCAGGGCTTAACAGTGACAACTTGGCAGTGCTGGGACTTGAACCCCCAACCTCCAGATCAGTAACAAAGAGGCTTAACCATCTGAGCTACCCCTACCCCATGATTCAGTCATTTTTAGAGATTTTAGAGAAAGAAGTTTTCAGCTAAAACTATTGAGCTAACCGATCATTTTTGCTGGCTTGCTAAAATTTGGAAAGGAAAACCTTAACGTGTTTGTAGAAAGGAAAATGTCGACTCTTGATACAATATATAGCCAAAATGATGTGGAGCATCTGAGTACTGTTTCTAAAACATTGGGCTTAATATTGAATTGTTCCTCCACTATTCTAAGAAAACTCTTCAGATTTTGGTCAATGGCTATGAGCACATGAGGTCAATGTCTAATTCCCAGCCATCTTGATAGTGTAGTCCCCCATGACAACAATTAACAACCAGGGAGGATGCAAGCCAAGGTCTTCCTCTGGCACACATGAAGCTGCCGACTGCATCGGCAGTTCTCAAACTGCTGCTTACAAACCATTAGAGGGCGATGTAATGCACTGGGGGGAACGCCATGATTGGTAAACCCCGATCATCACTATGATTGACATGGGAGTGCAGATATGCCACCGCTCTCTCAAGTCTCCCACCTACAGATAACCGTAGCATCACCTGGGAATCAAACCCGCGATCTCCGGGTGATAGAGCAAACGCGGCTCCGTTGCGCCACTCGGGAGCCGAGGGCAGGATTTATCACAAAGTGTATTCAGTGGGGTTGAAGTCAAGCGTTCTTCCATATCAACTTTGGTATGGAACCTCAGTATATCTTAGTATATCTTTATGGATCTCAAGTTGTGTACATTGGCATCCTTGTCATTTGGGCTCCGTACTTCCGGTAAAGGATAATCTCAATGATACAGTATACAAAAAACATTCTAGACAATTATGTGCTTCTGGGTTGGGGAAGAACAGTTTGGAGAAGACTCTGATGCAGGTATGAGAGTCAGATATCAACATACCTTGAGCACATAGTGTACTGTACATAACAAAAACGTCATTTTTAATCAGATGGTAGCTCTGTACACGAGTATAAAAGAAAAACATTAGAAAAAAATGCATGTGCCAGCTGTTTAATGTCCACATGACCAGCCATTTTCACTGCCACACTGAGACGAACTGCGCAAGCCTAGGAAGTAGCTTAGCTTATTCTGTAGGATTGTTCCTCCCGTGACTTAATTTTTAACCACGAATCGTTAAGCTAACACGATTTGTCACTTTTCCTTTTGTTCAGGCGCGTTGTAGAAATACGACCCCCTACCCGTGAAACATAAACGGAAACAAGCAGCCTGTCGAACCGAGCTCCCGAGTCTTCCCACTTCACCCGTCTGCCATCTTTGTCTGATTTGGAGCCAGGAAGAACCCTGGTGTTTGTGTGTGCATGTTACAAATGCGATTCCTGCGCCACATGCTGACTCCCTGCCTGAGAAATAAACATGAGCCTCAATAACACAGTAAGAGAATGAGCTCATGACGAAGGAACCCTTGCCTCAAAACACAGCATGAGTGATCCGCCCTGATCTGTTATACACGGTTAGAGACACTGAAGCACTTCTGCTGTTTGCTGTACGGACGTGTTATCGCCCATTTTCATTTTTCTTCGTTGTGTGCCTTTTGCAAATAATGGAACATTTGCTAGGAACAGGAAAATCTATGCCAAGTGGTCAGGCCCATACATCAGCTTATTTCTGTCAATAACCACACAAAAAAAAAGCCAATAGAGCAAAATGAAGGAGGGTTACGGCTCAACAACTTTGCAGGGCTGAAAACTGTGGGCACGTCTACCAGGCATGAGGACTGCTGAGCCCTTCATAAAGAGATTAATTACAGTCAAAACAACACCTAACACTCGCGACAAACTTTCACTGTCTTTCATGCTTTTGTTTTATTTACTGTGACCTTGTGTGTGCATGTGCATATGTGTGTGTGTGTGTGTGTGTGTGTGTACACGTGCCTGTAAGGCTGGGGCTCATCAGGAGCCAGAAGGATTAGAGCGCTGCTGTCTTATTAAAAACCTTCAGTTTGGGGAAAAACATTGCTGTCTCCACCTCCAGCAAACACGGACGCTGTGAAGTGGGTAATTATATCATCAGGCGAAAACATCGTTCACCATGTTCTCACCGTTACTCTTTTCAGTAAACAGATGAAAAAGCCTGCCACATTCCCGCACAAACACTGCATTCCCCAGAAACATGTTTTTTTTTAAGTCCTAGATTACAAATGTTTCACTTTAAGATAAATGGAGAAGTAGAACAAATCACACTGACCTCACAAAAAGTCTAATCTGTGTTTATGTGCGAGTCCATGATATGAAATAAGATTAGTGCGAGTTCAAAACCAAATTCTTTAGAGGATTAAGTACATCTGGTGTGTAACAAAAAAAAAAAAAAGTGTGAATGATGGACTTGATTCCTGCATTCCCTGAAACACTGCGACGGGAAACAATTTCGAACCGAAAGCTGAAGCTGGTGCGCTCTGTGGTTCTGTCTATTGAAGATTTCACAGCGTATCGCAGCTTGTCTTAATAAACGCCACGGATATTCCCAGCCTTTGCGGCTTTAAAGTGCGTCTATTCATTGATCACGGCTGTAGTGCCAGAGCAACACTTACAAGGTGATGGAAATCTCAGTGTTATGGATGTTGTTAGGTTTTCAGCCCGAATAAACTCAGCCGTATGATGAATAACTGAAAATGAAAATGTGAGGTGCAGTGGGTTTGTCACAAAAGAAAAAAAAAATGTCAACACAGCATTCTCCGCAGGGTTCCTCATAAATGCACTTTAGCACACTTTTTTTGAAATCTGCCCCCATCACATCCCCAACCCCTGCCCCCGCCCCTCCTTCTCTCACCATGGGGTCATTAGATGGATTAGGATTAGAAAGCTCCCAATGGAAAGACTGTAATTGTAATTGGGGCCAGTTTGAACTGCTTGCATCTCTCCTGCTGCTCAACCCTTGGGGGTGTAAAAAAAAAAAAAAGGGGGAAAAAAGGGACCATTTTCAAACACCTCCGCATCCCTCCGTCAAGCAGACAGACAAACAGGGAGGGAGAAGGAAAAGCAGGAAAGGACGAATTCCTTCTGAGTGACTCGGGCCTCAGCTATGCACTCCACCCACGCCGGCTGGAAATGGCCCGATTCTGTGTTTAAGCCAGGCTGACACCCACCTACTCTCGCTTTCTCATATCCTCCTAACCAGCCTGCCTCGTGCGTCTTTCAGGAAGCTTCGAGGACCGCTCTTCCAGAAGAAAAACACAGAGTGAGTGGGGAGCCGTCTCGACTGAAATGAGCTGGTGTAAGATGAGTGCTTCAGATGGAATGGCAAATGAAAGCGCTCGTCCGTCCGAGCGGGCGAAATAAATAACGAGGATGTGGTCCGGATGAAATTGCCACCCCGCGTTGAGGAGTGACTTGAAAGATTAGTGTGTTTCTAACATGAAAAACAGGCAGGAGAGATGAGAGGGAGCGGGAAAAAAAAAGACGCTCGGGCGTAATGACTTCATCTCCGTGCTCCGCGCTTGCCTTAGACAAGCCTATGAACGCAATGTGAATAATGACTCGACTTGAACTTGCTTCGAGAGAAGAATTTCACGACATTGAATCGTTCGTTCGAGGCGTCATTGCGAACGCTTTTCCTTCGGTTAAAAAATAGGGACTAAACAAAACCGAGGTGACGGTCGGACTGACCGCTGATGATGTCACAGGCGCAGTGCAGTTCATTATCAAAGTGAGGAAAGCGCGGTATCAGACGTCTCGTCTCCAGATAATTAGCAACCGATAAGGGCAGCGCAATTATGAAGTGCGTCTGGTAAGCTCTGTGTGAAAGTTCACGGGGGCATGTTCGGCTGCTTGTTTGGGTTTCGGCTCTCCCTTTGAAAATGCTCGCAGAAACAAACAGCGTTATTCGAAGACGAGTGCGATGGGAGCTTTCAGCGATCTCTTGCAATCTGTCCTCGTGCACTTTCTCTCTCTTTCGTAGCCTTACCTTATTCCTGCTCTGTCCGTTGTTCGGTCTGTCCTTGAGGCGCTGGAGGAGTGCGACATTCCGCTGTGGAGTTGCTCTTCCTGCATTTCTGCCATAGCACAGTTAGTCATGCAGAACCTTGCACAGCAAGGGTCCACAAATTATTTCTCAACATGTGTTCTACAGGGTTATTAATAAGCACAGAGAGCTGTACACAGGACGCTCATGGGGGAGGTTGGGGGAGGGTTTAAAAGGGCTTGCATGGTGTGTGTGTGTGTGTGTGTGTGTGTGTGTGTGTGTGTGTGTGTGTGTGGGTGTGTGTGTGTGTGTGTGTGTGTGTGTGTGTGTGTGTGTGTGTGTGTGTGTGTGTGTGTGTGATGGTCTATTCTGTTTGGCAATAATTAGACAAATAAGGTTAAACCACAAGCCTTGCCCTCTGAAGATTATCATGCAATGCAGCGCGTGCACTAATTTCATCGAACAAATGTATAAATAATTCTGTCACCATGTGACGGCAGCTGAATAGCAGATTTTATCTCCCGAAAGGTCAGTAAACAGAAACGTATCAGCTATTCTTCTTTACATCATTACATCTGCACAGTGCTTGTTTGTGTGCTCCCCCTTTTTTTTTTGCTGGTGGCATTGTGTTTGTACTTTAAGCCCTGCAGGTCAGTTACAAAGTGTGTGGAACGTGCTTTGGGAACAAAAAAAAAAAAAAAAGACCCAAACAGCAGCTGCAAACAAGGCATTGCCACAAGCGCTGCCCGGAAAATGCTAAGTACGGCTCTGAGTTATTGCATCCCATTCAGAGAGCTTTTCACAGCTGACATTATTAAAACCTGGGATCTATGTGAAGCCTGAATTGCTCATCCATTCATGAACAGCGTTGGTTGAGGGGGGGGGGGGGGGGGGGGATACCATACGCAGCGGTCACACCCTTCCCGTTCCCAAATCCTTTATCGCCGTTGTTGCATTCATGCACGTCCATACAGCGCATACAGTACAGCATGCACACACACACACACACACACACACACACAGACACACACACACAATACTTTCGACGTCGCTGCTGAACAAATAAAAGCTCGCTGCAGGAATTAATCATATGAATCACTCAGCAGGTGGCTTGACGGAGATTGATCAGCTGATTGCCAGCATATTACCTGCACGACAATATAACAAAAAGTGTCTTCCTCTCATCTTGTCTCATTCTTTTCATCTCCCTCTCTTGAGATTTTGACATTTCCAAAATCTGGCTTTCTAATAGAATTTGCGAAAGAAAAAAAAAAACACCACGCATAAAAAAACGAACATGTCTCACCTCATGTGCTGTGGGTTTAAAAGAAATTAAAGATGTTACATCATTTATGTATTTATTTATTTATTTTACACGCACAAAAATCCATCACAGAATATCGATTCGGTGTGATGTTACACTGCTTTATGTAACCTGTCACAGTGGGATGTTTTTACTTCCTATCACGCGATCTGTGATTTCCAGGCTTTATTAATTCCTTAAACGCGCGGGACGCTTTTGCGAATACAAGTCTACGTTCATACATTCTCAGCTCAGTCATTCATTCATCTTCAATATCGCCTATCCCGTACCTAGCCAGGTATATCGAGTAGACTTAGCAGGCATGTCTTTGGACTGTGCAAGGAAACGGACCAAGCGAAGACATGCAAAACTCCAGGCACACAGAATCGAACCCTCGACCCTGGCGGTGTGAGGCTACAATGCTAACCACTATGCCAACGTGCCACCGCATTCCTCATAGTTATGTAATTCATAGTAGACATTGAATCTTGGGTTTTAATATGAATAAGTGTATAATAAGTTGGAAGATTGAAGGGTTAAAGATTTCTCAGGTTCCATCCTTACTGATCTCTCAAAATCTATGATAAACCGGCTTGGTGTTCCCCTCCAAGTGAAGACCATCCATTGACATAATTAGTCACGTTAAGTAACATGTAATTCTATGTCACGCTGAAACCGGATTCTATTTTCAAAAACTTTAAGAAAGCAAAGAAAAATAGTTTTTTTTAATTTTTTTTTTTAAATACAATTGTGTCCCAGGTGCCCCACCCTCCCCACACCACCCACACGATGCCCTGCAGCAGTTTTGATTGATCTATGCTATGCTCTTTGTCCATGCCAAACAATTCACCAGGCTGCCGTGATCCAGTCACAGCCATTAGACAGATGTAAGAGGATATCGCTTCAAAAAGCCCTACAGTTGTGCCGAGACCATTGAGCACGTAACCTCGCCCCTGAGAGTATTCAATCGTTACAGTGATAAAACTTTGTGTTCATGTCTCAGCAACAGCAATATCTATCTGCTGGCCGCTGAGAAGGTCACGTGTCTCATAGAAACGTGAAAAATACCAACTGCACGAGTTAATCAGCTGATATCTTCTTAAACCATTAATCTGTAGCATTTAAAGAGCATCAATTAATCTGTTTTCTACAGTAGTGTTTGTTTTTGTCACAGAGCATTAAAATCACCATTCCAGCACACTGAGTGAGTGGGATCAGTACATGATTCCTCTAAATTTGTTGGTAGTATGGGACAGATGAGAGCATCTGACCAGCACACTGGTTTTTATAAGGTAGGATCTATCAGAGGAAGCTCTCTTCTCTGTTCTGCGTCATGACTCGACAGTCTCAAAGCCCCCTGCATTGACTGTGCTACTGGACTTTAACCTGGGGTTACACACAAGATCTTTAATACTTGCCAATACTTAATACTCCCTGACCTTTTCCAACCTTAATACTCTCTGCCATTTGACTGTTAATTAAATATGACCTTGAATGCATTACAGCACAACTGAAACATAGAATAATTCTGTAATTGTGTCATTTCATGGGCTGTTCTTTTTTGCTATAATTTCACCCAAATTGATCACAAGTACCTCTATGGACGCGAAGATGATTTATGTTGAAGCGACATGTTCAGAAAGTACCTCATAATTCCCGATGATGAAAAAAAAAACATAGTTTCACAGTCCATCATTCATGCAATCTATGTGTTATTCCATGTGCTCATGGCGTGCACTCATTTCCATGCGACTCCAATGAGGGTCGCTGCGTCTGCCGTCTTGCACGAAAAATATGTGCGGAGGCTTTTTCATTTCAATCCGTACGTGTGAAGTTAAGATTCAGTGGAACGCCTTTCCTGTAGTTTAACATGCATTAAGCTTGAGTGCTGCTACGCTGAGAATGCCCAAAAAGACTAACTAAAGCACCATCGAATGACATCAGTGCACAAATTGATCATTAGTGTACAGAACGTTGTGCAGGAATACATATGTGTACAGAGGCCAGGCTGAGAGGAGATGAGCTCTTATTCCTTTTTCCTTCTCTTTGAATGCCTTGTTTTCTTCCAAAAAAAAACATTAACAGAAAAATGTTGGGGCCAACCACTTGTAATTGCTGCAATTTCCCATTATCGGCAGTGACACAGAGGGATATGCATCATGCATACCTATATGAGTATATCTTGAATGAAGTTCATTTAAACACTTATTAAAAAGTGCTGAATGGTAGAAATCAACAGTAAAAAACAAAAACATTTGCAGTATGTTCTATGTTTAATAGTTATATTAAAAGCATTTCCATACATACACACATGATGAGAATCAACAGGATTGAGGCTAAACTGCTGTGTCTGGAAAAAAAAGAGGCTTCAATTTGTTATAGCGCATAAAGATTGGACCTTGGAACACTCATCGTCTATACCGCTTTATCCTGTACTCAGGATCGCATGGACCTGGAGCCTATCTCAGGAGGCTTAGGGCACAAGGCGGGGTACACCCTTGTGTACAGGGTGCCAATCCATTGCAGAGCACACACATACATACATACACTCCCTCACACACTATGGGCCATTTGGGAGGAAACCGGAGTACCCAGGAGAAACCCGCCAAGCACAGGAAGAACATGCAAACACAGAGACGGAAATCGAGCCTGGCTGGGAATCAAACTCGGACCCTGGAGGTGCAAGGCGACAGTGCTAACCACTACACCACCGTGCCGCCTAGGGTGAGTCCAGATTGATCCTATTCCAGACGATGGGTGTGTCAGGGTAACAATGGAGGCGCATGAAGCAATACCCTCATCACCATGTATATTGGCCACTGTACAAGCCTCTGGAGGCAGTGTTATCATTTGATTCCGTTGATCAGGTCTAGGCTCAGCAGCGTTATGTGACAATAAAATGAAGTCAATGGACGCCCAGAATGTACTGAATGAGCAGGGTATCACATCAATGGAGTTTTTCGTCCATGATTCCCAGTGGACTGGTCACCACATTGTGTGTTGTAATCAAAGCTAAAGGTGACTGAATGTAGCGTGTGCACCATTTTTTTTAGCAGAGTATATAAAAATTTCCATGATACAGACTCATACAGATGCATATTTCACCACACATGGGTATTGCATACACCATGGTAACACAACTGATGGACAGCATCATCGTTAGGAATCTTCAGTAATCTTCCCCTTCTTCTACACCGGCTTTCTGTTGACAGAAGCCTTCTTGTCAAGAGCAAATCAGTCACTCGTGACGACAGAGGCTCGTGCCCCGGGAATTCATTTTGCCTCCACTAGTGCCCAGATTCTTCTTTATTGTCCTATATTCATCGAATGCTATTCTTGTATAGAGCGATCCATTTCCGAGTTCCGAGCATATCAAATAAACTTAGGCTGATCCTGTACAAAGTAAGAAGTGCGAATCCAGTGCAGCAGGTTTATTAATAGTAGCAGATGTGTTTGGGAAGACAGAGACCTTGCTAGCGTTTGATATAAGACTTTATCTGTTCGACTTGGTGTGCATTATAGACAGGGAATATCCCATGAGGGTTCTGCTTATTCCAAGTCAATTAGCGAGTTTCTGCAACCTCCTGAGAGATGTGTCGCCTTATGGGAAGTGATGTGCGATCACCGGTGCCAGGTGCTTTCATACGGATGGGCATGATGATGTGGTTTCATGAGGTATTAATGATGCATGGAGGTATATGGCTCTTCGAAGTGGTGGTATTTCCCTCCTGCTGGTGAACAGAATCACCCAGCTAAACAGAGCAGGGAAGCACCTGAACACTGAATTGCAGGACTGAGACTCATGTTGGCTCGTATCAGATGTCTGACCGAATAAAGAGCATCATAACAACCTAGGAACCTTGCTAACTGAGTGATTCCAATTAGTATAGGGCTTCCCATATTGAACTACTGGGACGTAATCTAGTCTAATTCCCTATTGCACCTCCACCAACAGAGCTACAGGTGGAACAACAGAGATGTCAATGTCATGATTGAACATAATGCAGGTTCTTTAAAATGTTGTGGGCTTTTTTTGTTTCTTTGTTTGGGAGCAACACTGCCTACTGCACCATCACACCATTAATACACAATTAAGTCTAGGCAGTGTTTATTATGACACTATTATTATTCGCCAATAATTGTACGCTGTCATACATCTCCACTCCCATAATCGCAGTATTAGCCATCATCTCCACTACCACTTCACATCACAGAAGATAATAACCATCCCCTCTACACTCCTCCATAGAAATAAATGAAGCAAGCAAACTGTTGCACAAAGGCCTGCATTTCTTTGCCTACAAAAAAAATTCTTTTCCCACAGTGTTGCAGACGAGCAGGTGATGGATGCAGGCGTGTGGAGCAGCACAAAGCCACCATGTATCCTCTGAACCCACTGGCTCTTGGCACACAGGGTTCAAAGAAGAGTGACAGTAGGGAGAGCTGGAGCTGACAAGCAGATAAGCACCACTACAATGGCCTATCTATCACACATCTTTACCCAACTACCCCCTCCTGCTTCCCACCAACCGGTTGCTTCAGAAGTAGGGGCAACCTACACGTATCCTACAAAAATATCTTCTTCTTTTTTTTGGCTTGCAAGTTCCAGTAGAACACATTAGGCCAAAATGTGCATTAAATACACCCTGGTGTAAGATGGAGTCTGGTCTTCTTTAAATAGTGGCTATGTTCCTGCACTGAGTTACAATAAGTACTTAAAAGCACTTAAACGGATGTGGAATTAAATGAATCAGTAGGGCAGCTGGAGTTCTTTGTAATTAGCTTATACGGTTATACAATAAATTCGGACTTGTCATTAAGCATTTCTTTTCCTTGGCATGAAAAATTCCAGGTAACTCAAAAGAACATAAAATTACCATTCGCCGTTTTTAATGCATTCCCCCTTTTTATGTGGATGAAGGGATAGAAAATAAATACTAGCCATTTTGCCCAGCCTCGGGAGACCAGCGATTAAGCAGGAGATGGAAGAGAATTTTACCTTTCTATAGATCACGGGAAATTCACAGCAAAAATCGAGTCTCTCGGGACTGTTTCATGCCTTGTGTTAACATAAGCCTTATTTAGAATGACTTGGCTGATTCAGCAGTAACGCTCTATATAGACTGCTAAATCTATTCTTAGCCATCTGGTATTTGCTGCATGTGTGTTGGTCAACCCAAGTCGATACCGTTCACTTTTTTTTCATGATCACCATATCGACCATTTAACGAAAGAGAATATAAAAAGAAAGCACGGGTTCCCTCAGGGCACAGGACTAGAAGGTGCAGTGAAGCGTTAGGGCTTTGGGAGGAAAAAATGGCTACAGCCCCTGGAAGGAACATAAATGCGCTATACCAAGTCAATCTCTTTCTGGCTTGGTTCTGTTAACTGAGCACATATTCCTACGTGGTAATAGGATGGATTTTCGCCGGTCGAGTGGATCACTTTCCACTCCCTTCACTCCATCTCCAATCTCCCAACAATTTCTCTGAAGGACCTATCACCCAGTACTTGGACACGCTGCCTTTCCACCTTATGGTGCAAATATCCGCACTCTCTAGACAAGAGGCCAGCTTGAATTCTTATTCTGTAAGGATAGGGTTTTTGCGTGTGTGTGTCCTTGTGCAACAATTGGGAAAAGGAAGAGAGAAAGTGTCGGTATGAAACGAGAAGGCACAGGACGAAGAGAGGGAAAGAGCAAACAAGATGAAAGCACGAAAGGGGGGAGGGAGGGAGGGATGGAGAAATGAAGCTAGCTTTGAAAAAAGAAAAGACTAGATAGAAGGAGCTCTGCTATGCCAAACATTCCAGACGATAAGTCCAAACATGCTCTGCTGGAGAAATCCGCAACAAATATTCAGTTACGTAAGGCATGCAACCATTAAGCATCGACATGATTGTGTTGTTGCAAAAATCTGTGGGAGAAAAAAAACGATTACGATCGCTGTGCATTGAGGCACGCTACGCATGCAAGACTGAGCCCATAAAACTTCCAACACCCTTAAATCTGTCAGGGACAATTTGATTTCAACGCTAAGTAAAATTTCTTTTGGCGGAGACTTTTAACTTTCCAGCTGAATCTCCACTACAGAAATGTCATATATAACTGTATGGGCTGTAATCGACTCGCAGCATCACTGAGGTACAAAGTTCATCTTTCCTCCTCAGAATCAGAGACCGTCTAAAACACCTTACTTCTTCCTCTTATTAGCAAACACACGCATGAGATTTTCTCTTGGTCTCTCGTTGTGATGAAACAAGCATCTCTCCCTCTCTCAATACCCTCACTTGTCGTGGGATTTCTAGTCAAAACACTACACGACCCCCTGGGATCCTCACCAGTCAGAAGACAATAAGCTCTTGTTTTTGCACATTTCCTCTTTTTTCCCCCCTCAGACTTGTTTAGAGCTTTTTTTTTGTCCTGCTGTTAAAGGGACAAAAAAGAATGCTGCAGCATTCATTCTAAAACCGCAGCCAATGCTCATGCTCGTGCTTGATGAAAGCAAGAGTAACGTTAGCCTGTCCACAACCGTGGCGGATTGCTAAAATATTACTGTTCGACGGCACTTTGTGGTAGCGTTTCACATTTTCCTATTCCCTCATCGATATGGCTCCGGAGACGTCAAAACAAAGCAAGTCGTAAGTCAGTCCGGTGAACGGACTTAAAAATGTTAAAAATGCGAGCTGCGCTCAGAGGTGTCGCTTAATGCGATCACAAGGTGAGACTGAATCACAGAGTCTCTTCCGCATCTCCTTTTTCTTTGTTCAGGCGAGGAAACATCTGATTGCCTGCAAGCAACGAAACAATGCAATGCTGGCCAACAATAGGGATGCAAACCTCGAACCTGAATCCTGAGTCGTGCAGGAAACCCATTCCGTGCACAAAACGCAAAATCGACGATGTCACACTCCTGGAAGACGTTTTTGTTGACCCTTCGGTTGATGTAGTCATGACATCGGTTCCTCAGGGATTTTTGGACTCTATATTGACTTAAGGTGCACGTACTGTATGCAAGTGAGGACAGCGAGAATGGGACATAATCACATTTGAATGCAACCCTGAGCAAGGCAACTCCAGAGCACTTCGATTGCACTTAAGCAGCAGTTCAACCTTGAAACGACCTGGCTGCAGGAAATAAAACAAAAATGTGGTGCATTTTATAATTATACGTATGATTTATACATTTGTTTGCAAAATTAGCTATCTGGCAGTTTAAAAATAAATAAATAAATAAAAATCTACAGTAGCTTGTTTGTTTATTCCAGAAGAAGCAATAAGTATCAAAAGCTCTTAGAGAATATTTTCTGCATGGTGGCTTTGAGTCACAATGGTGATAAAAAAGCACAAAATGCCAAAATATTATGTGAGAATTGTTTTGGTTATATCAGTGTGATTTTTAAAATGCTCCAACTCGCACAGTTTTGTCACAATGGATAAATCAGCCTGCAGTGTTTGTGGTGATGTAAGTATGCAATTTAGTGTCAGTAATATGTTGGTAGAGTTTAAGGAAAAAATACAGCAAGCTCATGCTGAGTCACTCCAGGGGAAAAAAATTTTGCTTTTTCAAAGTTTGCTCAAGATCATGGAAAAACAATACAAATATTTCACTTTACAGCATCGTCAGTCAACCCATCCCCCCCTAACCCACACATTTTACACCCCCACCCCCCCTGCACCCGCCCTACAACTTTCGGTTTCATATCATAATATAGATATACTTCGTTTAACGTTTGTTTAGGCATCAACCGACCTCGGGCGTCCCATAAGATTAAGAATATGTCTCCATATTGGAGAGAACATCACATAGCGTCCACAACCAGATGTAGCAAATGCAACAGCTTCCCACACACAATGTGTCTCCGGCACACAAAGCGTTATCTCTTGCCCCTTGTGAATATTACTGTGAAGTGAATGACGGCATCCAGATGCAGTAAAACTAGTGCTAGCTAGAGTTCAAAGCTTCTTCAAAAAGAACATATATAGCAGGACTAATATACTGTAGAACTGTTTTATATTCAAGGTCCAGAACAATTAGTGATAACCAAATGACTTTTAATAAACTTGCCTATAACTTACAAGCAACACATTTTAATATTTAAGGCCGTCTGAGACAAAATACATTTAAAACTAGTTCGTGCAAAAGAAATGGCACTGCAAATTGCAATTTCAACCTTCTAACATTTACCCCAAAAAAAAATACCCTAAGGGGTCGTTCACAAGTCATGTTTAAAGACGTATGCATATTTCGATCGTGACATTCTCACCATATAGGGTGCGTAATTAACGCTGACGAAAGATGCTGAAGTCTTGCTTTTCTGTGATTTCTGTCATTTCTACAGTATGTGTAAAAACCTTTTACCACTGTCAAATTTTTTTACCCATACACGTAGAGTTTTAGGTTTGTGCTTGAAGCCTTACACAACCCTTTGGCTTGCCTCATTTAATTATGTGCGGCGTAAAATTGGAAATTGAAAATGAACCAAGTCAAATAGCGAACAAACCAAAGCTATTAATTTTGGTCTCATTCAGACCCAGAAAATGAACTGAAATGTCTGAAAGTGCCCTCAATACAAGTTGGCTTAGAGGATGATTTCAAAACACAACCGCGGTGAACGTTAATCTTACAGGCTATTACTTGTCAGAAAGCAACAGACGGTCTTCTTAGACCAGGTCAATTGAACTGAATAGCAAAACATGTTCATATTCATAACAACACCTCCATTTAGATGCTATATGCGAACAACTGTGTAATTAAAAAACAAATCCAGAGGACAAAACAGTTATTACTAAAAGCTTTTCTATTATCTTTTAACACGCAAAATATTGATGCTCTTAAGACAAAAAAATCGACACTAGAGTATGTCCAAAAGTGATGCATCTAAAATCGGTGCACTGTGCCACACCTTTAGACCCAGCAATCTCTGACAGCCCAACCACGAATGTCAACATCTGGCTAGGAAACAAACTAAACACCTCTGTGACCCCCAAAATATCAGCACACTTGCCTTTTCATGTTTGAAATCTTTCGGTCAAAATGTCTCCGCTTGGTAATCTCTGGATAGAAAGCGGCAGCTGAGGGAAAACGGGCTTATCGCATATCATGGTTTTGTAGCAATCATAGAGAAAAAAAAGGAAAGGGAATAAAAGTAAGCGACATAAGTGACTTTTGGTAAAGGAGGCAATTGTCAAGGCAATCACAGGCTTAAATGTCAACCTTTCAGCGGTCCTATTTTAAGTAAACTTTGTCTATATGTCTGCATCAAGGCGTACCCCAGAGTCTTCCTCCTCTAAACATTGGCTGTTCTATAGCAATCTGGCTTTTACGACAGTCAGGCTGAATGAATCTTCCGACTAGAACACATGTCAGCTTTTGTACTGCAGGATCATTTTATTGAACATTTGTGTCACATGCCCTTTAGATGTGTTAGCTCACAGTGACGGTAAACCAGACAGAGTGCTTCTGTAAGAATGTTCTGACTGTGACACTTCTCAAAAACATAAGAATTGTGTTCTCAGATGAATTAAGTCCAGTGAATACCGAGGACTCGTATCAGGAGCGGGACAAGCCTGGTACTTGATGCTCGACTGGTATCAGAACAGTCTCTTTACAATAAATCACGCTGTGAATTTGTTTGATCGTGCTGACTGTCCCTGCACAGATCACACTCATCACACCAAAATGTCTGTGATGTTTTGCATAGCTTGGCAAGCGGATAATTGGCTTGGTTACTTGAAGGCCCCGATTGGAATTAGCTAGATCAGCCATTACGCAGTGCTTTGATATTGGAGTTGCACGTTGTAAGAAACTTTAGCTGCTCTTTTGACTTTGTCCACTGACAGTTCTACAGTATGTAAGCATGATGGCTGTTGCACATTTGTTTTGTTTTTTGCATTAATTGGACATTTCCAAAAATTTATGTGACACATCAACATTGCGCAAGGTCAGTATGTGAAGCAATGCAGTTGATCTTATTGATAGGACACAAGAAATATAGTCTCCATTTCAAAAACGAGTGAACAATGAGTATGGCTGCCGCATACAGTACTGTCAAATGTCAAGTAGAAAGTTGGCCTTAGTCGGTAGCTCACACCCTTATGGCACTCAGGGGTCAATACTTGGCTATTGGCAGCTCTCCCAGTCTGGAAGCCTGGACACATTACTATTGATTTGATTGCTTTTGTTCCACATACAAAGGACAGAATAGCTTGGGTCAGAAAGACTGCACTTTCGTGCGACGGTGCATTGAATGGTAAAAGCTGCAGCTCTTCCGGGACTTCCTTAAAGCAGCTGAGTTTAATGTAAAATAATCTCGAACCCCAAAATCTCTCAATCTGGGAACTTGTTTGAAATTCCACACACACGTATCTTTACAGCAGAAATAAATTTTAACGGTTTTCATAGCTGATGGATCTTTAAACACTGATAGATTATCAACGCCATTACGTATGAATTATCAATGCCACTGCATGGCTTATTATACTGTAATAGATATTTTCTGGGATAAAGATATTGAAAACTTATGGATCATTGGTGAGAGCTTTGTAATGAATTAAGTAGACATTTAAATCCTGGTGTACAGCTTGGACTATACCAGTGAGGGCACTAAAAGAACATGAGCTTAAAAGCAACAAAAAATGAAAGAGATCTGAAAATGTAGATTAATTACTTTTATGATATTGTGGTTTTAGTGCTCGGTGCAAAGTGTCAAGCACACTTACATCATCAAAAGTAAGTGAATTAGACTGAATTTCCTAAGGGAAGTTCTACTAATAGACTGTAGTTCTTTGGCCAAGACCGCTACTAGCAATAGTGGAAGAATCAATGGTAATGTCACTAATGCTCTGTCTCGAGAGAACAAAGCAAAATTCTACCATCATCCTGAGCTTTCAGGGGAGAAAAGGTGAGGCATTATAGTTGTCATTATAGTCTTGAGTAAAGATTGAAGAGAGTATAATTTTTTTTGGGAGGGGGCTTTAAGGAGCTGCATAGGCGCTTAATCTTTTCTTCAGTAAGGAGGAGGTGCGTCACATTCATGCTGAATAAATAGATGTCCCCAAACATTCCCATGTGCCAATGTCAGGGGAGGTGAAAATAAAGCACAGCAGGAATGCTAAGGATCTGTTTACAAAGCTTTCAATAGCCACCAAGATTAATTACACTCAGCCCCCACAAATAATCAATTAACGTACACAACAATGGGCTGCAACAGGCATCTATAGACACTAATGGACTTTTAATTGTTTCTTCATGCCACTGTGTTGCCTACAAGACTTTGGTAAAAAGTTCAACCCTTTAACAAAAAAAAAATGCGTTGGTGTGCACCGCTTGACGGGATAAGAATAAAAAACGACTCCCTCCGCGCTCGCAATGTTCTCCTCGAAAACAGGACATTGTTGAGCTGAACAGAAACATGTTGCTTTTGGCACGAGCACCTGCACTCTCCCTGCACACAACGGGGCCCGCAATTAGCATGGCCAGCTCCCCAGAACAAATATTCTCCACTGTAATCCTGCAATAGCGTCAGAGACGCAGCTCTATGGCAGGAATGCTAAGCATTTCCTTTAATGTGCTTCGGCCTAACTGGGCCAGAGGAACCAAATTTCACGGCACAGCAGACTCCCAGAGAACAAAACTTCCTGTTTCTAGCACTTTCTTTTGCTTTTTTTTTTCACTGTCCCCTTAAATGTACTCTCATACTTGCGTCTCATATTTCAAATCCAGTCTCTCACCAGTAATCTGCACATGTGCTGCTTTAGCCGCTGTTTTATGCTTTATCAAGAGCAATTTTCCAGACAGGCTTCCACTCCAATATCAAAAGCAAATAATGTACTCGTAATCACTGCATGAGCACTATCAAGTGCTGGTTTCTAAAAGTAGTTTCATTAGTTTACGAAATGACAGCCTTAGGTTTCCAGGACTGGTTCACTGAAAGACTAGCGTTTACTTCTACGTTCATTTCAAAATCAGATCCTCTGAAACAGTAAGAGACATTTCTCGGTGCTCTTGAATTTTCCTCAAGGTCACGTCCTTCAAGGCCAGTTCTCCCTGAAAAAGACGTTTCTGATCACCCTGGTCCCAAAAACATGCATACTACAGCAGCACTGCTTCAATATGTAAGAGGTTTGTTTTGAAATTTTAAAGGCAGATACCATCGGTCTGAAGGAAAAAAAAAAAAAAAAAACAACATTCATGTGTCTTTCATTTCAAGTCGAGCGTAGCACACTGGAATCTCCATTCGGTGTCCAAGTATTCACTCGCTTTTTCTGACAGGATTTTTATTTGATCCTTTCTGACTTATAATGCCTTAGTTGAAAGTTAATTTTTCAAAACTCTGCACTGGAAACACTGAAGACGGACCTTCAAATTGTGGTCAACATCTTCAAGCAGTCTTAGCATCCACAGACAGGCCTAACTATGATTTACCACTCTGACATTTTTCCACACCTTGAGGAAAAATCTAGTTAGCCGTCAAAGGTCAGCATATTATTCCAGTTCTTCTGAGGATTGATTTCCCTTAGTTTCATAGTGGGATTGGTCCACAGGAAAATGGTCATTAGCAACCACCAAGGAAAGGCAGGGAGCATCATTATCAGTCTTCTTCTGCCCTTTCAGATGTCCGTTCCTTTTTGCCTAGTATTATTATTACTTTCTATATTTACCCCATATATTTATAGCGCCTAGCAAAAGCTACATTCACCACCAACCGCCTTTGTTAATAATCAATCAACCATAACATTAAAACCATTAACATTAAAACCTCTTCCTTTAGGTCGATTTAATGTTAGCTCTTTTAACGTTATGGCTAAACGAATCATTGAAACCTTTAACATCAAAACCTCCTAGGCTTTAGAGTTCCTTTGTGCTGACCCCTCGGGGGCCATGACCCCACAAGACCTCTGAATGTGTGCTGTGTTTTCTGGCACCAGGATGATAGAAGCAGATCCAAGTCTTTGTACATTGCAAGGTCGGGCCTCGTTTTTTGTCCCGCACATCCCATGGATGCTCGATCGATACACAGCAAGCTCTGATGCACTGAGTGTTCTGATACCGTTCCATCAAAACCAGAGTTAACTTTCTTCAGCAATTTGTGCTACACTGGCTTTTCTTCTGAATCATAAATGAGCTGTTGCCACTTTAATGGTATATAATTGGTAATCAGTGTTATTCAAGTCACATAATGGTGGTATGAATGTTATGGCTATTCAGTGTATAGACTACCTGAAAAAGAATTCCTGAAAAATGGGCTCAGTTTTTTTTTTTTTGATTTTCTGGATAAAACAAGATGAATGAGCTTTAATCATCAACTTACATTCCAAGTGCAGTAGTTAGTATAGAAGCATCTTTGTCCTTTTCCTCTCCTCTGCTGCCAGCAATCCAAAAAAAAAAAAAAAAAAGCAAATACAGGAGATGGGGACAGGGCTTAATCATATTATAGAGAAGGTTCCAATTGTCCGTAACAGAAGTGATTGTTAAATGTAAAATCAATAAGCTCTCACTGTGTCTTCAGACACCCAATGCAAAATTATGGGCCGAGCTGATGGATCGTGGCAGTAATGTTTTTCCTATGTAAATGATAACCACCAAGGACATACCACTACTGCAGCGAGAAGTGTGTCCCAATCCCCAACCATCACCATAGTGAGCTGTCCAAGGAGATACAGGTCCAAATACAGCAAAACAGCAGCCAAAGCTAGGCGCATTATCAGTAAACAATAGCGCGCACACACACATACATGCAAAACATTAGTCCAGGCTAGACATAACATCCCAATAAACAAGTGACAATTACACAACAATCCAAATCAGTCAAAACAAGATAACAACTGCTTATTAAGATGAATCACTGCAGGGAATGCTTAAAAAGAAGCGCAGCGCTGACGAAACTACACCTACCGTACTAGAAAAGGCCATCAACCGTTGCCAAGAACGGTGTGATAACAAACATATATTTTAGCGTTTAATTGCTAGTGCGCTGCCAATCTAACCTGAACACGCAGCCACATGAAAAGAATTAAGTGTGTGTCCATGAGGAACTACGTTATTCAATGCACCATTTGCATTCTGATAGCGCTTATCAGCTTTGGGCAAGTAAAGCTGTTTGTTAATCACAGGCGTTCCAAAGAAACCTGCAAACGTATAAACAACATGGTCCCCCCTCAAAAACGATAAGGAAAACATTTACTCTTCTCGCCACACCGTACGTAGGAGGGGAAAAGAAAAAAAAAGCACTGCAAAATACGATAAAAAATCATTAAGCTCCGAACATTTCCAGGAAAATCTTCCACACTGGTTGAGTAGAAGAGAGAAGGACTAAGATATGATGTGCCGTTCGGAATTTCTATGGGAACCAACTATGATTTCTTAATGAACAATTCAGCTGAATACCGTTAGAGAAGAAAGGTAAAGAAAAAAAAACAGAGCAGGCACATATTCATAGCTTATATCCTTACAGTATATGTAGTCTAACCCGGAGGAAGCCGCTTTAACAACATGTGTAAGCTTTTGTTTTAATCGATACGAGCCCATACAGTGCAGTGTTCAGCCTTGTGCACTGTAATAAAACTCATAATTTACTATGATGTTGAGATATTGCTGGTCCAGTAACCTAGTTGCATAAGAAATTGCTGCAGCGAATAGAGGTGCTAGAGCGAAGAAGTTGATTTATGTTCCTGCCTGTTGCATTTGTACAGTGGAACAGAGTCAGGAGCCATGCGGTTTGGATGGACGGCTGTTTACACTGCATTCACGTATCACTGACATGTCACATCTGCTGTTGATCCCAAGTTAGCTCATGCAAAAACAAAACATGACATTTTCATCGTACTCAATCTCCTGCCTATGTATTAGATCAGAATTGCGATTCATTTCCCAATGCCTAACATAGGTCAAATCGGTACGTAAATTAAACACAGAGATTACTGCCTGTCTTAATCATTTCTGAGCAACTCGTTCTTAACGAGGAAGCCCAGTTCAATTACCAATTTAATTACAAATTATTTAGCTTTGGTAGAAGAATGTAACATACTGGTGAGGGAGTATGCGCTGTTCAAGGAGTGACTTTTGAACGACATAACACCGATATGAGAGTACCTTATAGCGCATCAAAGTAGAACGCTTTCTCAGTAACAGCCTGCTTCACTTCTGAAACGCTGGCCTACCAGGAACTCCTTTAAAGGCCCAAACATGTGGAACTTGCTTGGACCGTGGTCAGGACTATACAGGGAACTCCCAGCCGAGTTCCTGTAATGTGCACGTGGTGATGGTGAATGACTGTGTGTACAGTTCCCACAGACAGATGTGTCTTTTCTGCAAACAGATCCCAGGTTATCCACAGCATCAGGCGTTCCAGTCGCTGAATGTTCACAGGAACGATGGTAGTGGGCTCCGGGAAAACTCAGCCACAGATGTTAAAATGTTTGCACCATTCCAATGTTTTTCTGAGTCTCATCACCACACTGTGCTTGAAATCTTCTGTAAATGTCAGTCGGTTTTTACACCTTTCCCCACATGTCCCGATTTGACTCCTCGTATAATTTAGTAAAGTCTCCCTCCAAGATCCCTAATAATATCCATCCATCAAATTCAAACTTCATTTGAATAATGAAACCAAATGAACACTTCCGCCGATGGACTTGAACAAATTAAAGTTTTTATGAGACTATGTTTGGTGAAACTATGGCTGCGGATGAGATGCTGTGTAAACCCAGAGTAAAAGACAGTGATTTTTACCTTCAATCTTCTTCAGCGCTGTCTGACAAGCCTCCTCGCTGGCAAACTCGAATGGGTTGTTGCATGTCCGTACGCTGTCACATTCACACCTCCCGTCGATTATGTTACAGCCCGTAACCAGGTTCTCATTGCATGGTTCAAATCCCAAGAGCTGGTCATCGTCCCAGTTTTCATCTGAGTAAGGATCAAAGGGAAATAAATATTTATGAAGCTTCGAGACAAGCTGATTTACAGGGGGAAAAATTATATCTTTATTTCTTCGCAGTTAAAAATCAACAGCACATTGATCCCTGTACATGAAGTTTTACCTGCGAATAATGTTAACAGAATTGTAACACATATACTGGTACAATAATTAAGAATATGTGAATGAGTGACAAAAATATTCTAAAGCATGAAGGAACATAATTTAAACATCATCGTTTTAATACTAATTCTGAAATAAGAACCTTGTTGAACTGTACTCTCTGAGCCACAGTATGAAATGTTATTTACACTGCAAATACACATAACTGATATGTGGACTGGGGTTCCAGCTTGCTCGCCCTGTGTGTATGTGTGTGTTCAGATGGGGGAGAACACAGAACTATACTGTACATCCCCGTTGTACAAGTGCGAGTACATGTATGGAGGTTTACTCGTGGGTGTGTAACGTGGGCGCATTCTGCGATCTCTGCCTGTACCGAATGCAGCCAGTAAATAAAGGCCCGTTCTATGGATGCTTCCTTTTCCCATGAAGGTCATCGAGTTGTCTAGTGAAATTCTCCTTTCTTACTGGCTAATATATAACAGGGGAAAACAGTGCAGTATCTTACTGCTTGACAACTGTGCAATAAATTGCCTCGTGCATGATTTTCTCAAACAAAGCCAACATCAATCTAGCCAGGGTCACATCAGATATATACCACATGCTGCTTTTTTAACTTGTGTAGTGTCTCACAGCTCCGAGGTACTTCTGGTTTAACCCCGAGTCCAGTTTACATGTATATTAACAGCTATAAATTGCACCGTGCGGGAATTTTGTATGTGCATGGTGCCTTATGAGGAAGCAGCTGCATCAAATGCATTATGTATTCCCAAATCATGTCCAGTGTTCTTGGGATAAAAAAAAATAAATGGTACTAAAAAAAAATTTTTTTTTAACTCAGGTTGATCCCTTTAAATATTGAAAGTATTTGGGTGGACACCCACTTCCCTTTTGCATTGACTGAATGTGTGCATGGCTGCTGGTGATCTGACTCCCAGGCGCAGCCCAGCCATTCAGCAATTGGAATTAAACATGCTGGGTGTGATCACAGCTGCACAGCACAATGCCTATAGTGTGTGCAGCAGAGTACACAGCATCTGTATTGTCCTTCAGTTCTAACACAGCTTTGATGTACTGTATATGCATAATAACAAAAAATAAAGAGGAAGTAAAAAAATATATATAAGTAATATAATATTGTAGTACAAGTAGAAACAGGTACAAATTAATCTTGGTACTCTAGATAACGCACTCCATATCTTCCTGAAAGGGGCATCCGCCTGTCTTCACGGTGACCTTGAATAGATACCGTCAACATAACTAAGCCAGGCTCCCCAGACAAGCCGTGGGTCATATAGCAGGGTGAGGAAGTTCAAGCTGGTGCACTTCTGGCCAAACATGTCTGCTTCTAGCCTGGCAAGGGGCTCGTACAATAAACACTCTCCTGGTGGTCTGAGCCACACGCAGAGCCTCGGCTTGGCAACGACCCTGAGAGACATGTTGCCGAGTTGCCTTGCATCTCTGATTCCTTCACATGGGCTGTTATTTTTTCACAAACGGTGCCATTTCAAGTCCCGGAGCCTTCTACGTTCCAGAACAAGTTGTATATAGCTGCGCGGATTAGATTTCTGTTCCGTGAGAGCGGGTAGAGAACATCGTTTAAAAGGACTCTTGTGTTTTGACACTCTTCCCAAGCCGGGCAAGTTTAACGGTTCCGTTAGTATGTTCAAGGATAAGGTAACACTTTTATTATCCTCCAAAAAAAAATTCAAGTTCTCTAAACCATGTCATTGCAGAATGAAATATTCAATCCTTTTGTAAGAAATTTCAAAATAAAAATCATTTTCAGTCAAATCTGGAAGGCTGATCATTACCATAACGTATAAGGCTAAATAATGATGACAATTGTTACCTTAAACGTGACTTAATAAAGTTCAACTCCTAAACAAACAAGCAGCTACCGCATCTCATAAAAATTATGCAAATCATCCTCATGAAACAAAAAAAACGAAAAACATTAACCACGTTCCAGTGTAATATATCTACTGCATTTGGAATATTAGTAGCTGATAATAGTAGTGTAGCTAAACCACAAACCCAGTTTTCCTCAAATTACAGCTCATCCTGCTATGGCGGCTCATTTAGCTGCTGTGCCCACAGTGGCACCTGGTTGTTATCCAAGCTAGAGACCTTCCTGAAGCACAAAGCATTAGCTAATTTGCATCCATGACACCTATTAATAAGTTCACTCCGAAAAGAGGAGCCTTTTTAACACACAGCCCATAATATATTCTAAACAATAGCAGGAGTGTGTGTGTGTGTGTGTATGTGTGTGTATGCACAGCTTGTGATAATGTTCAGTGAAGTTTGGCACTCCTGGCTCAGACTTGGTGAAGGTGTGGGATTTTGGCCCATGATGTGCAGCTGTTTTTCCCTGGGAGCAGCATCCACCTCTCCTCATTCATGCCAGGAAGGCTTTTTGCCAAAGTCTCACTTCTCTAGCCTGGAGCTTGGGAACGATAATCACCAAAACCCCCCGCATCCCGCTCCTCCATCGCAGACACTCCTCTGTACTGGAAGAAAGAGTGACAGGGAGGCTGCTAAAGGCGAGGAAAAGCATTTCCGCTTGTCTTCCCTGACTACACAAGGCAACCTGTGTTCACTGACAAAAGTAATCTGGCCTTCACTGGCCTTTTTTTTTCTTTTCTTTTTTTTACAAGGGACAAAGAATAAGAAAGACAAGGGCAGACATACAGAGTTGCATTCTGAATGTCTGCAGAACGTAGAAGAAAAGGAAGCTGAAAGCTTTAGAGAGTGGCCAGGAGCAATTCATATCTGCTGGCATCGCAACAATAAATGGGAAAATGGAGAGGGTAAACACAAAACCTGATGTATAAAAATATAGACAAGGTACAAGTCTGGCTAATGGGAATATAAGCCAGACAAACTAGGAAAGAAAGGTTCTTACCAATTAGCAACCCATGTTTCAAGTTTTTTAGCACTTGGCAAAATAATTCCAGAAAAAATGTGTCTACGACATTGATTAAGCGCAATATGGTGCTCCTTTATTTACAGGCAGAAGCCGGAGTATGTGGATGACGAAAACGAGGATTGACATGCCTTTGTTGTCGTCTCTGAACGAACCGCATGTAATTCCATATGCCCTTTGCCCACTTTTCAGTCAATTATGCAATAAAGACTGCTGATTATTCTCCCAGCCAGACAGATTGTGATTTTAGTGCATGACATTGCAACACTGGCAGCAGGGACTCGGCGCAAAAGTTTGGATGCAGAACCGGCAAACGGGTCCAAGGCGCCGATGCCAAACTCAACACTGATAATCAGCTTGTGGGAGACAAACCTCGATACACTTGTATTCAGGAAAGTTCCAGTCGTGTTTTACACACGCGTACAGTCGCCGTGTCCGAAATGCACTGCTACGAGTGATGGGGTGATCCGAGCGCCGGGCTGCACTGATAAATTCCGCCCGACTCCTCGTGCCATCGCCTTCCCAGGCAAACTGTCAATGGAAGCTCGTGAAAGAATGTTTGACAGAATATGAGAGTAAATAACCGTGCTTCCCAAGCGAGCGCGAGTGCCATACGTGCTTCTCTCTTTTGGGATTAATATGTGTTGTTTTGAAGGCGCTAAATAATTTGGCATCAGACAGCTGGGCTGACACCCAGCCAGAGGGCTGAAAACTCAGATAGGCTGCAACAGGCCGAGTGCACACATTCCTCGGTTGCACTGCAAAAACAAGGGGAAAAGGAAGTGTTTATGTGCGCTTACTTTTTACGCTCCTTCCTGGCCCAGCACTAGCCCTGCCTACAATTAGTTTGGGGAACAAACAAACCCATACTGTATGAGCACAGTTTCTCTTTTTGTCATGGCGGTAGTAATTATTTTAAAGTATCCATTAATGCTGGGTCAACAAAGTTGGAGAGTTAACTACAGATGTTTGCACACTTTAGCACTTGTGTATATACTGCTGTAATGGAGCCTCAATGATTACAGCTCTGGTCTATTGATCAGTCGCTTTATACTTCAAGTCCTCACGCTGATTAAATCTATCTATATATATTCATACATACCGCTATCTGATATTACTCTGTCCTCTTCCCCAATCTCAGTTTACCTTTAATCTCAGGCTGTTAATTGAAAAAACTGACACTCCGGGGGTATCATCAATTTTCTGAGGCTTCTTGATTTCTATTATTTTTAAGGATTACTCAAATAGCACAATCTTCTGACAGAACTGTTTTTTTTTTATTAAAGAATGAAAAGGAACTAGCTGATTGTTCTCTTGCAAACAAAATCTATAAAAGCTTAAACGATGACTAAATGTTTGCAAACCTACTTCCAAATCATAACCATGCACTTATTTTCTTATTATGCAAAAAAAGGACCATACTAGCTTTGTCGAAAAGCATTTCAGACCATTATAAATTCGCTTAATTAAAGCAAGCATCTTGTCCAATGTTCCTCTTGGAGCATTTCATTAATGATTAGTCAATTACATGGTTATTAACTGATGTGCAGTGGTACTGTATAAGATCTAAATTGTGACTCAGACCATGTGTGTGGTCTACAGAGCCCAGTATACTAAATAACAGGCAGTATATTTTACTGTTATGTGCTATGCAGTGTGTTGGAAGCCTGGGCTTAATGGAATTCCTCTGTTACAGCGCTACAGAGTAAAGGCAGTGTCCCATGGGAACCTGTGACTCTTATGTTAACACAGGACCTGAAACGTCAGCTCTCAGAGTGAAGTTCAATGTGCAGATTATCACACTGAGATGGATGTGTTGGGTACACATGAGACGCTGCATGACATTCTCTATAAGAGAAAATCTGACTTAGCTAGCAAGGTTTTAGATATATATATCTTTCTGCAGCCTGTTTTATGTTGGGGAAAAAACAAATAAAACCGTTTTGATGAAGCGTGTTTATGAGGTGTCAAAAATTGATTAAAGGCAAAAAACACACAATTTGGGCCAAAGACTCATCTCATCATTCATCTCTTTTGGCTGTTCGTCTGAACCCAACCACAGTGATGTCCAGTGGGTTTTCTCAGACCGACACACACTATAGGCCTGTCAGAGAATGTGAAGCTTGCTATAAAAACATATTGTGCATAGATTATAAAGTATTTCACTAGACTGACCCTGATCTCAGCTTCTAACAAGGTTAGGGTGGGGTCATTCTAGCATAGGATATTAGGGCCAAAACCGCAGCTCTTGTAATCCTGGCTTTGATCTTTTGCATTCCTGTGGCAAGCATTGCTTTGACACTTTATCCTGTTCTGTTTTCTTGGCTGGATTACATTAGATGTCACCTAAGAGATTACACGCAAAGCAGCCAAGACGCCTTCGGCATGTTTTCATAATCAGTTGCATTGAAATCTGACCCACAGCACTGAGCATAGTGTGTCTTCTGACCAAGTTCAGGACCAGTCCTAACAACAAAAACATCAAACCTCATCATTAGTTTGCAGTCTAATGTGCTGTTAGAAAAAAAAAATTATATACTAAACTGTACCCTCTCTTGTCCCCGGGGTGGTATCTCAAGGGTACTGGCTTGTTTTCCCCCTTGGTGCGGTTTGTTTAGGCAGGTCTGAACACAGTGATGGCATTCGGGTGCAAACTAAAGCAACCACACAGAGACCCTTTCTGGATGTAGTCTTGGTTTGGACTTGGGTTGGTCCCCAACGAACTCTGGAGCAGTTGGTTTATGGTGGGAACATGATCTGACCTCTAGGAGCACTAAAGCAACACTCACACCACAAGTTACACTGTTCGATTCAGATCGGATTTGAATGTCACATACGTTTACGTTCATAATTACAATTAACTTTTGTCTGACACATCTGTACCTCTTTGCTTACACCATCCTGTATAAAACACATTATATCTGTGCACCCGCACATTCATTTTAAACATTACATTAGCAAAAACTACAGTTAGTCGGCTGTATTTCTTGTCATAAACACTTTAGAAGCTATTGCCGGCACTGCTATGAAATCGTATCGCTGCTGATGTTGACTGATGACGCCAGCTCCCTAACGCACGCACCGACATTTAGGCATTTGGTCTGCCAAATGACGTAAAGGTAAAGGCAAAAAAATACACAAGAATTCTGATCTGCCCATTCTCATTCAAGTTGCATGACTGTGTATCGGATTTATATCTGATCTACGGACACATACAAAAGTGACTCAGAACCAATCTGAAAAACATCAGATACATAACTTTTAGTGACGCATTTTGATTCGTTTCAATGCGTGAAGCAAAAGCGAACCGAATGGAACACGGACCAAGTTAACAAACTGGTCCATGAATTCAGACTAGTGCAAATAAACTCCAGGTTTGCAAATTACCTAAAGGTTTAAAAGACCCCCACAGTGGCAAGAAAATACTATAGTATAGTTTAGTACTATTGTTTCTGAGAGTGTAGCCTGATTTGTCTTGGTACACTAATCATTTCGGTTCTATAACATCACTTAACTCCTTCTTTGGTCTGATGGACGTCTTTCTATTCAACAAGTAGGAAATGTTCTGTTCAGATAAAAGAAGATAAATGAGTCTTTGCATCAGACTAGTCATCACATTAGTACTAATAGCGACATCATGATAATTGTACTGAGCGTGTGCAGGGAGAGTGTGCACAGGGCATGATGCCGACTTCTGACACTCGTGATCGGAAGCTGTCGTCCTTCTGTCCTCTGGTGTAAAACACACAATGGGATGCGCAAGCTGAGCCACATAGCCGACATTCCAAAGGAAAAGGAAAAAAAAGGAAAAAACAACGAGCCTTGGTGGAAGGAGGCTGGTACCTCGTCCCAAAACAGCACGGAATCTGTTCTTAGTAACATCTCACAGAAATGCAAAACCAACATACTGCAAACACATTAGTCAACCTGCCCCCTTACACTCTCTCTCTCTCTCTCTCTCTCTTCTCCATGAAGGCTTCTGTAAACACTCCCAGGGAAGCATGTTTACAGTAAACAGCTGTAGCGTCCTTCAGCACTCGGGTTATTTTCGATCAGCTTTACACTCTGTACAATAAACAGTCTGTTTACTAAAACTTTGTATGGTGCAATATCTGAATACAGACTACAATCAAATATTTGACTTTCTGCCTTTTCGGTAACTTTCACCACTTCAGTTTAGATTAAATCGCACTACTTGATTCGTATTGGCATCGTGTGAATCTGATCGTCCGATTCTCGTGGTCTAGTTTAACGGCTTGACTGATGCGTGACGTTTCTAGGTATAGTCTAGTGCTTTGCTGTTTTTCTTTAATGGCAGGCTGTACAAACTGAGAAGGGCTAAAATGGTGGTTAAGCCCACGAGTTCGGACTTGAAGTGAAGCCCAGCGTGTGCAAACCCAACTTTCCGCCGGAGAAGCACAGCTGCGTTCAGGGCAGCCCTCGGGCTTGTCAGTTACCTTCGCAAACTCCGACTTCGTACTGCGTGATGGAGCCGCCGTCGAGCGGGGGTCTGATCACGCACCGCAGCCCCGCGTCGCACGTGCCGTACAGGCCGTACACACCGCCGCAGCTCTCGTTCTTCTGCTTGGCGCACACCGAGCAGCAGCCGCAGATCCCGGGCACCACGGCGCCGACACACTGCTTCGGCTCCTCGCACTTGGACTCGTCACAGGGCAGACACAACAGCGCGCGGCTGCTCCTCGCCACCAGCAGCAGCAGCGCGAGCCGCGAGATCAACGCGCATTTCATAAGAACGTGCATCCTGAAGGCGGCGACCGATGATGGAGAGACCGTGGGACAAAAACAAAGTAAACGTAAATCCAACCAAGTTGTCTCCCCGGTTGCCCGATGTTAGGAACGCAGAATCCCTCAGTCAAAAAAAAAAAAAAAACACTCACACACACACAAAAAGCTTGCGAACAATGGCTCTAAGCGAGCGCGTGACGGGATCCGTCCGTCTTCTGTCGCATGAGAAGAACCCCCGGTAAACTTTACACACGTCCCCGAAATCCCTTCAAACGCAGGACACGACACGACTACCCCACGCTGCACAGCGCGTGCATGGCTCAGCCGAGTTCTCTCGCTTTTCAGACGGGAAAACTTTCCTCCTCGGACTCATGCACCGGAGTCTTTTCGGTCTGTGTTTTTTTTTCTCTCTCTCTTACGCAAGCAGGGGAATTTCTTCCTGTTCCAACAAAGATCCAGCAGCAAAAGAACAAGAGCACTGCGTTCTGCTCACACTTCCCTTTTGAAAAGAAGTGAAAAAAAACGAGTTGTCGGTCGGAAATTCGCTCGAATTAAGGCCGCGTGAATAAAACGTTTCCTGCCCCTGTCGTACAGCTCATGTTTTGTCTTCTCTCTCTCTCTCTCGCTCTCTGTCTCTGTGTGCGTGTGTGTGTTGCCGTTGCCTTTGCCGTTGCTGCGCGCGCTCCGCTCTGTGCCTC
Source organism: Clarias magur (assembly GCA_013621035.1). Taxonomy (NCBI): domain Eukaryota; kingdom Metazoa; phylum Chordata; class Actinopteri; order Siluriformes; family Clariidae; genus Clarias; species Clarias magur. The sequence continues at coordinate 622,184 of QNUK01000323.1, read as the reverse complement.
TCCGTGACCTCATAACGGAACCACTCCCATCTTGCATTACTCCGCTCCGTTGGGCCGTTCACTCCACATATGGAGCACGCGGGAAGCGCGCGCACGCACGAGCCGGACACGCAGGAAAAGGGAGCAGGGGGCGCGTGGGTCGCGCTGTTTAAGTGCCGGTGTTTCATGAGGGCCCCGCATAGCCTGTTTTTCTTTCTTTTACACTCAAATTATATTTCTGCTAATAACTGGAGGAAAAATTGTGCTGAAACCGAGGGAAAATGTGAAAAGGTATTAAAAAAAAGAAAGAATAAAAGAAAGTCGAATTTCTGATATGAATAAGTTCTTAAAGTATAGGTCAACCTTAGATAAAGAAAGATGATTAATCTTAAAGAGGAAAAGGTTAAGCCTGTAATACTAACAGCCTATTGATCATTTAAAAAGATTGTTATCAAAGCAGAACGATCTCTTATAAAAGCAAAATTGTTACACTATTTTTGATTTAGATTTTTTTTCTTTCTAGGAGGTGGAGATTATTATCCATGTGTGTCTGTTAAAAGCAATACAGCGCATGAGTCCAAGTGATTCTCACCCTTGTTTTGCACATGCCTCCTGAAGCTCTATCAGATGAAATAATCCTACAGGTTTCTGGTGATAATCATGGGTGTGAGGGAAAAACACAAGCTTTCTGTTGAAACCAGATACCCTTGGACGGTATGTGCATTACATTTTTTTGTCTGTTTGCTGCCTGCCACAATGTCTTGTTTATCCACCTAGCAGTGACCTTTGAACTATGCCAATGTCAGACACTGTTGCAGCTCATACTGATGTAGTGCTGAATAGGTAAGTTAGGTGTGTAATAACTGTCAGAGCAGCAATGTTTGGGGCCAGCAACATAATAAATTTGTTAATGCAGGGTGACCCTTGACCATAGATTTGACAGAACAAGAGCATTGCAATTGATTTTAAAATGCTGTCTACAGATCAATAAAACACAATCATGGGGACCTTAAAAGTGTGTATCACCATGGTTTTTTTTTTTCTTGTCAGATTTATCTGACAAGCACTGAAAATCTCATCACAGGTTTTGAGCAGTTTTTCCTCCTCTGTACTTTGATGACAGATACAGAGGTTCAGGACGTCAGAAACAGTGACAGAGCATTAGACAGAAAGCGTGTCTTTGGACCATTGCATGGGTACAGTCAAATCAGTGATATTGTATATGATGACAAGAAATTGAAAAAATTATTTTGATAACAAATAACCAGGGAAGGCTTTTTTTTTCCCATACCAATTGCAACAGACAACCAATTGCTCTATATTACATTTAAAAAAAGGCTTTAATACACCACATGTTCTCGCAGGGTCTGTCTATGCTTCCTTTGGTGTCCTCCAACCTTCATGTGTGTGCGTCACATCATGTTATAGACCGGCATGCCATTCAGAATGTTTTAGTGCCTCAGGTCCAGTCGTCCTTATACAGTATAAGCCCCAGATCCACCCTGACCCTGACCAGGATTATACAACCAAAGGATGATGGATAAATGAAATAAGGCTAACCAAATCATTGCCATTATTAAAAAATGGCACAAATATTATTTACATCAATAAAATTACATACAATATGTGACCCTGTAATATTCCCTTTTAATATTCCCCATCTGTTATTTCACATATATGTGTCATAGATTTATTTTTTTATTTTTTAACCAGAAGCATCCACAGAGACGGACAAATTTTTTCTCATGACAGATACCTTTCTAAGGAAAAGGTACTGCCATTGCCAATGAGTTAACTGCAGCAATGTTCTGTCTCACTTTAATTTGGATGTGTCTAATCATGTAATGATGTTAGGCGCCGGCAAATTGAACACCCACTGTTCCAGCACCACTGTGTTTGTTGTGATAGTTACCAAGGAGAGAGCCACAGGTGCTCCTGTGCCCTATTGAATTAGCTTTGATGAGCCATGTCTTATCAGTCATCTGATTGCAGTGGGAGTATGACCCCTGCAAGTCCTCTCACGATCCAGAAAACATGCAGAGTACCTCAGGGAATGACTCTCAAACCCAGGGTTCATCAGTCAGAACCATCTCAGTCTTCATGCAATGTGATAAAGTAGTGGGAGTATGTCAAATGCCATGGGACGCATTTTGGACATTTGCTCATGTTTAGCTGTTCCACTATGCCCTTCATTTAGGGCAGCCTCCTCAAATCATTTTCAGTAATCAACCTTATTATGCACCGCCACCCCTACCGAGTAGTGAGATTAGATTTTATGCCAAACGCAAATCCCAGGCAGGGAACTCATTTTAGTTTATTCCTATTATGATGTGACAGCACTGCATGGAGATGCTGACATGTTTTCCTCTTCGACCTGTCGTGATTAAATCAAGTGATGCTGGGCACCAGTGCTCTGTAAAAATGCGCAAATCTGCACCCACTGGGACTGAGGCATTTTTCATCTGCTGTTTTCCACCAGAATGTCCAAAATGTATTGCTTTCTCAGCTGGGTACCAGCATGTGGACTGAACGCGTGCATACATGCGTTCAATAATCATTAAGTGTTATTCCCTTTGTTCATTAATATTTTGTCTGCACCGATTAAAGGCTGGCTTGTGCCACAGATTTGCCCTCGTGCATCTCTTAGAGGACACTTGATGCTGTATGGAAATGCTAATCTCAGCGGCATCTGCCTTTGTGTGTGCTCCTACACTGAAGCCAGGTTACTTGATATCGTTTCCTAGTGGCAGCACTCTGTCAGTTTCACAAAGGTCAGTGAGAGCAGAGATAGGGAACTAGATAACATTGGTGTTTAATTTAGGGAGAGTCTCTGTGACTGTACTGTAGGTGTGCTGATCCCACCATTAGATCTGTCACTAAATGTTTTGTTCTCTCTCCCACTCTGTCTATCGTGGTATTTGCATTAAAGGATTCTTAGCACCTCTGCACGCTCAGACATACGCTGATTAGAAGCCAACGACACCTAATGGCAATCGTTCTGTTTATCCCTCCAGTAGGCGTTTCTGAATTTCACATATTTTTCTCTGGCATTTACTCCTCCATTGCCTTGTTTTCTCCACACTCTGAAACAATTGCTTAGATTAATGGTATATCTTAAATTAAATAACGAAAGCCAGCTCCAATAAACTTCACTCTCACAAAGGGTAGGAAGTGGAGACCAAAAAAAAAAAAAAAAGGCCAAAAAAGCAAATAATTAATGTCTACACACAAAGTTACAGCTGAGATTCATGAGGTAATTTAATTCCCTTGGCCGCTGGAGTGAGCGGATGCCATAAACGTGGGACCAGGGAGCACTGCCGAGGTGCGGCGAGGCTGTGATGATGGCCAGCGGAGTCATTGTGACTGGAGCGTCAGCACTGCAGGCAGTTGGCTAACTGCACCATTAATCATCAAGACAGACAGAGCATCATCCTCCAAATACACAGCAGCAGCTGTTTGTCCTATAATGCCTTAAGATAGCAGAATCCGAGTTCGGCCTTATCACATTCTTTTGTAGTTGAAAAACACACCTATTTAATATGCACCTTTGTTGTTTATGCAAAAGGAGCTGATTGTTTATTAGTTATGGTTGCGTACACAGGATGATTGCACATTTTAATAGATAATTAAACACACTTTATTGTTTCATCAACTATTCCAGGTTTATGTAATATAATGCAGTAGAAGCCCCCATGTGGCCATCCCAAAAAATAGCCTTGGTCTGGCTATGGCTTGGGCTTCTTTTGCATGGCTGGAGTATCTCATAGTTACAATAGAGAATAAGTACAACCCAAACTGTCAAAAGAATACACACTGAACGACAGATGAATTACCTTATAATTGAGTTTGCTTCGTGTTGTCTGTGTGGCAAAAAAAAAAAAAAAAAAAGGGGGTTAATGCCTTTCATTCACCTGACAGCTAACATTCTGCACTCCTCAAAAAGAATCCCAGGTATCTCAGCAATTCCACATCTTTCTTATGTTTCTACACTGGAATGCACGTAACACGAGGATGGTAATTTAGAATGTAACTTTGTCCTTGGTAATTACAGACCACATAAAGCATAATGTTTTCTTTTGAATAGTTTAGAGCTTCTTCCCAACCTAATATAAAGCGGTTTTTCTTCCTGTAATATGACAGCTAACTTGGTTTGTGAGTACATGTAATGCACAAATGTCTGAATCAAGACCAAGACTGTAGCGAGTAGGCGCCATAACTGAGAAACAAGCAGGTGGGAGCCTTAGACAAAAGTTTTCCCTTGAACTGGTATGTCAAGCATTTAATATATATTTATGTTTTGACCTTTTATATCATCTTATAGATGTGTAAAAATATGTGTGAAATAGCAGCATATTATGCTTGGTATACTGAGTAACTACTTTGAATTAGTCACATGGTTCCATGTCAGTGTTTCCACTCCAGGATTTCATTGCCCCAAACTATTTAATAATACACTTTGGTTTGCCGGAATTGGAGAGCTCGACTTTCCAGGTTACCTCAAGGGCAAAATACATATTTTATCATCTTTCATTTTCAAGTAATCTATACACCTCTAGGCACTGACATACCACAGGTATGTGCACACTCCCACGCATTACCCGGCTAACAGGTCACGCGAGCATAATGCATACCTTTTAAATCATTATCTTTCTAACTTATTAAACTTGACCTTCTAATCACAGCGAAACATTTTTGTTAGCAGTCTTTGTCGAATTTAAACATGGTTACTGCTCTAAAGATCCCAACAGTTACTCAGAAGAGACGAAACTCTTTTTCACATGCACAACCGACTGTAATTTTTGTCTCCCTCTTCATTCTCTCCCTCTCGCTCTCTTTTTTCAGCTTGTTCTTTTTCATGAGCACATGACAAAAGAATGCGTGGAATGTCAGTGAGCGGCGAGCCAGCAGTGTTTCCAGTAGCACAAGCCTGTGAGAACTGGGAGTGAGGATAAGGGGGCTGGCTCCGAAGTCTTGACTCTCTTTACTGTGTTTGGGGAAATTACGTTTTTTTCCATATAAAGAAGTGCATGCCACAGCCTGACTACCAAATCTTGATACTCCCCTGACTATGAAAAGAGACACAAGGAGACAGAAATGGAGAAAGACAGACAGAAACCAGTCAGGGATAGTGACAGAGGCGACGAGATAAAGGAAGAGAGAAAGTCAGGTGGGTGAAATGAAAGACAGAGAGAGAGAGAAAGACGAAGAAGAGAAGCAGCAATAGTCTCAGGATGTAGTAAAAGGAGTCACTTTCGTCTTTCGCTCGCTCCGATAGACTAAATGGGATAGGAAGGGAGGTGAATTCAAGCTTGAATAAGGCCCATTCAAAGCAGATAGTTCAAGCGAAAGGCGGTGAGTGGATTAACCCAGCCAGTGCCAAACACACCTCTCTGCACTCGGAGGTCACACCATCAGACACAGACAGATCGAATATTGTTTTTGCATTATATGTTTTAGACTGTCAAGCCAAAATGCCTTGTCCTGGCAATAAATCTTACAGTGGGTCTTAGAGTGAATCGTGCATTGTTCTTGATCATTAGACAGTCTGTTAATAAGCAGCTGAAGCAGTGTAAAACGCACTTTAGCCGAGGTGGTAATAAATTCACGATCCAACGGAGGCCACACAAAAGACACAGAGTTGTATTACCGCCGATAGTCTCAGGTGCTCTGCTTTCACTCCTTTTGAGGCCTAATTATGGCCTCGTTCAATCTTTTTCTTCTATCCTTAACTTACTTTCTTTTTTAAGGTGTTCAAGGATATCTGCGTCTATGATGAATCCTTTGCATCAGTATCTTCTGATAGGTTAAAACTTGTTGCTTAAACAGTTGCTTGAACTGCGTTCTCCCAACCTCAGTCAGTATATAAATGAGTGAAAAATTAAAAGCAAAATTGTTAACAAAATTTTTTTCATTACGTTCTTCTATACGTTCTATTTCGAATAGGGTCATGGGGACCCGGAGCCTGTCCCATGCATGAGTTGGGGTACACCCTTGGTTGGTTGCAAATCCATCGTATGGCACACACACACACACACCATTGGCAATTTGGGAACGCCAATTACCCTGATATGCAGTTCTGTGGACTGTGAGAGGAAGCCAGAGTACCCAGAGGAAAACCCACCTATGCCACCTAGTATAATCATACCTGTAGCTCTGTTATACTGTATTATTATAATGAACAATTTTTATCTTGATGGTAGATGATTCTTTCCGGATGCACAGGATGTAAAAGTCAAAGGACAAAGCCAAATTGTGGTTTTATTGTTATTTCGACCACATACAGTTGGTACATAGTGAAATAAGACAAATAAACTTTATGTCATGGCCATGGTGCTACATAAAGCATATATATATATATATATATATATATATATATATATATATATATATATATTTTTTTTTTTTTTTTAACTAAAGATCCCTAGAGTACATAAAGTGCACAAGTGCAAGCATGTACAAACAGTGCAAAACAATATTTTTAATTCATATTTTTGTAATTAATGGGAGTAGAGTGCAAAACAAGATATTGCAATATAATAAATGGGATGAATGTAAATATGACATGCAGCACAATACAATGTTTTTGGCAGCCAGTTCATAGGATGAAGAATATGCAGGGGGAAAAAAAATAATACTGATACTCTAGAAATGTCAATGAAATGGTGTCCAGTTTATGAGCTTTCTTTAAGAGCTCACTTAAGGGTTTGCGAGAATGAGAATGATGTGAGTCATATGCTATTGCCTTCATTGCTGCGACTGCCACCCGATCTGAGCCCACTGTTTTGAAAAGAAAAAAAAAAAAGTTCATCTCTCGAGTACAGTGACAGAGGCTTAGGATCTATGGCCAGGTGCACTGAGAGTTGTTCCAGGGGCTTATGGATGCTTAACACCACATTAAGGCGCTTTATTTTGGTTTATTTTTGGTCACCCAGTTAGAACGGAGTTGCTGCAAATAAGAACATTTAAAGCCTTAAAAGGGAGTCCACTTGCCTGGCTGAAGTGCCAGGTAGGAGACAGGCAGAACAGGGCACGATGAGTCACCATTAGAGAAATCACAAGGGCTTATCCTTCCCCAACACTTAATGAACATTGGCAGCGAGGCTCAAACCCATAATCTGCTAGTGTGTTTGGAGCTTTCATAGCAAGCTCCAGTGAGCAGCCTTTGTTATTGCTTTTTTCTTTCTTGTTTTTCTCTCCCCCCCCCCTTCACACACAAAGTGCCATCAAGCTTTGCAGGGTAGAAACAGAAATGAACGAAAGACCACTCAGAGTCGAGCTGTAACATCGTGGGTCTCTGCTTCATTCTGCCAGATGTCTTGCAAATTTAATAGAACTTGCTGATCATCAGGTGTTCATTTTAATTCCAAATCTTGCTTTATTGTTATTCCAAGGCAACGGGATGCCAGTCATGCATAATCGTCTCCGCTCATTGTGAACATGGAACACATTTCTTGCCGATATAGTTGGTGCATGACCCTGTGACCGCCATGATCTATGGTTGCGACGTCCAGTTGCCATGACGACCGCAGTGCACATAGTCAAAATTGTTCTGTTGATTTTAGCCTGTATCTGCGGCCACTTGTCAACACTGAGGATTTGCCTACATCATTGCTATTTGCTTTTCACAAACAGAAGCGCACAGGTTATCATGGCCAAGCTCAGAACTCTGCATTTTCGTCCTCCACTCAGACGATGCTGCAGTGACAGGGCTAAACAATCAGTATTCTTTTAGCACCCGTTAGCCAGATGGAGCGGGCACTTCCACATGCATCTACCCCATGTCACTGTTTAAACTGTCATTTGCTCGCAGTCATTTACTTCTCATTCGTCTTCATCGCTTCATCCCATCTGTCCTCCCTGCTTTTCCTCACAGTCTGAAATAACTACTCTGACTTTGGCCTGTTCTCACACAGCTCCCTGTGAATGGAATTCATCAGAGCCTTGGACTCAAAGAAACAGAAAAATGTCCTCAGTTGTCACAATGGGTGGATGGTGCGTGCTGTGGCTATAGATGACTCAAGGTTGGAAGGTTTTTGCAGCATCTGGTTTCTTCTGAGAAACAAGTGACTTAGTACACAAGCTTAGGCAGAAGTGAAATCGAAGTTTGTTTTTTTTAAAATAATGTACATAACAGCCCCCAATGCAGTAAAGGTTACTTACGCAGTATTCTTAGTCATGTGACTATGCACATGTTTTCTATAATGAGCAAGGTCACATTTAAGACATAGAAAGATGCTTGAAAAGGCCTAAGGGTGGGATCGGAGCATGTAACTCACTTGTCATCACTTTTACCTAATAAACCTGGTGCCAAATTGAGATCAGATCTATTTCAGATGTATATCAAGTTTTCCATAAACAGACTGTGGATATGCTATATACTGTATATATACAGTTTATATCAGCGCAGTGAATGATGTACAGTATCATTATGATATGTATGCATTATGATATCGTGTGTAGCAGCAGCCCAGTCGTTCGCACTGTGGCTTTACACCTAGAGGGTCGAGGGTTCGAGTCCTGCCTTTGTGTCTGCGTGCATGCCTGGAGTTCTCCCTTCTCAGTCGGTTTTCTTTCACAGTTCAAAAACATGCAGATTAGGCTAATTGGGATATCCAAATTGTCAGTACTATGTAAGTGTGCGCACACTTGTCCCTGTCCAGGATGTACCCTGCTTAGTGCCTGAGTCCCCCGGGATAGGCTCCAGACGCCCCGTGACCCTGTAAGAAAATGAGTAAGTATTGAGTGCTTAAAAGCAGGACAAAACAAATATTTTATTCTAATGACTGCTTCAGATGAGTGTTGGCTTTTGTGCGTGCAGGTTTGTGTTTGCCGAGTGTTATTAGGAAGTCGAGCTAGAAGGCTGACTGATGTTCCCACAGGACCAGGTGACCCAATATGCGCCTGGTCAGGTTCAGCATCGGCTTGAATAGCCCTGTTAACTACAAGACACAGTTCCCCTGACACACATCCCCTCACATGCACACTAATTAATGCTGCTGAGCAGATCAGGCCTCTGTGAGTTTATGTATTAGTGTTGATGGCGTGCATGTACGAGTGAGACCCCTTTTTCATTTTCTTCATTACCACCGTGACTGTTAGTGACAAATGTCCTTGGGCAGAATAAATACATGCGCATCAGCAGTCGTAATGATCCTAAAATGTCCCTTACAGTATTATAAAGGTTAATACATTTGGAAGTTTGTTTCTCTTTACCCCCTGTCTCTCTCTCTCTCATCCCTCACGGAATATTTGGTAAGCGTGCATCGTGATAAGCAGTGTATGATTTGTTGAGGTTGTGGGTCATGCTTGATGCGTGGGATGTGGACCCTGAAAGGACGTGGAGCACGTGGAAAGAATGAACACCAAGTCACTACAGTATGTCTGACCTTGCAGCATATTTGCTCTGAGCTCATGAATATATGCTGCCTCATACATATGGTCAGAGATCTCATCCTACATCATTATCAAATAGTACATTACTTTAAAGGCTTCAGAGAGTCTTGGGATTAAATAAATAAATAAATAAATAAAATTATTTGTAAAATTATATATATATATATATATATATATATATATATATATATATATATATATATATATATATTCAGGGAGGGCCATTTATATGGATAGACCTTAATAAAATGGGAATGGTTGGTGATATTAACGTCCTGTTTGTGGCACATTAGTATATGTGAGGGGGCAAACTTTTCAAGATGGGTGGTGACCATGGTGGCCATTTGGAAGTCGGCCATCTTGGATCCAACTTTTGTTTTTTCAATAGGAAGAGGGTCATGTGACACATCAAACTTATTGGGAATTTCACAAGAAAAACAATGGTGTGCTTGGTTTTAACGTAACTTTATTCTTTCATGAGTTATTTACAAGTTTCTGTTGTAAACAGAGTTTCAAGATCAAGTTTCAAGATCGGGAGACCTTGGGGGCCATTCAACTGGCCCACGACAACCAATCCACTTTTCAGGAAACTTGTTCATCTAGGAATGCTCGGACCTGACACCCATAATGTGGTGGTGCACCATCTTGCTGGAAAAACTCAGGAAACGTGCCAGCTTCAGTGCATAAAGAGGGAAACACATCATCATGTAGCAATTTCAAATATCCAGTGGCCTTGAGGTTTCCATTGATGAAGAATGGCCCCACTATCTTTGTACCCCATATACCACACCATACCATCCCTTTTTTTGTTCCAACAGTCTTGGAGGGATCTATCCAATGTGGGTTAGTGTCAGACCAATAGCGGTGGGTTTGTTTGTTAACTTCACCATTCACATAAAAGTTTGCCTCATCACTGAACAAAATCTTCTGCGTGAACTGAGGGTCCTGTTCCAATTTTTGTTTTTCCCATTCTGCAAATTGTGTGCGCCGATCTGGGTCATCCTCATTGAGATGCTGCAGTAGCTGGAGTTTGTAAGGGTGCCATTTGTGAGTAGCTAATATCTGCTGAAGGGATGTTCGACTAATGCCACTCTCCAGTGACATGCGGCGAGTGATACGCTGTGGGCTCTTGCTGAATGAAGCTAGGACAGCCACTGATGTTTGTTCATTAGTGACAGTTTTCATGCGTCCACATTTTGGCAAATCCAACACTAAACCAGTTTCACGAAACTTAGCAAGCAGTTTGCTAACTGTAGCATGGGAGATGGGTGGTCTCGTAGGGTGTCTTGCATTGAAATCTGCTGCAATGACCCGGTTACTGTGTTCACCAGATATCAACACAATTTCGATCCGCTCATCACGTGTTAACCTCTTCGACATGTCAATGGATGTGAACAAAGAGAAACTTGTAAATAACTCATGAAAGAATAAAGTTACATTAAAACCTTTCTTGTGAAATTCCCAATAGGTTTGATGTGTCACATGACCCTCTTCCTATTGAAAAAACAAAAGTTGGATCCAAGATGGCCGACTTCCAAATGGCCACCATGGTCACCACCTATCTTGAAAAGTTTGCCCCCTCACATATACTAATGTGCCACAAACAGGACGTTAATATCACCAACCATTCCCATTTTATTAAGGTGTATCCATATAAATGGCCCACCCTGTATACCTTAGAAAACAGAGGGAAAATGTTATGCAAAAATCAATATTGTTACACACTATTGATGGTTTTTCATTATACAATACAGTAGACTGTATGAGCAAGTTCACACTCGTGCTATTAACAAAGCAACAAAAATGATCTTTGCTATATATTAAGATCGGAATTATCCAACAGCTATATTAAAGTATTAAAAGCCTTTGATGTGTTGAGCAGAGAACAGTTTGTTATTAATTTACATTTATGCACAGTTTAACAGTAAGCATTGGGAAATTAATGTAATAATACAAGACTAATTGCAAAGTCTATATTAACCACTTTGCTGCTCTTCTGCGGGGAACAGCTTTTGGAAAGAGAACAAAAAAAAAATATGCCAGACAGAGGAATTGGTTTGAATTGGCTTAATGCACCAGATGTCTGCAAGGATCCAATGAAGCTCTGATTTCTATTTAAGGATGTCACGTTCTCAATGGATATCATTAGTGCTTCATGTAATATACATTTAATGCATTTCATCATGCTGTAAGTACAGAGGGACATTGGGTAAATTGGAACTCTTTACCTTCTTAGCATTTATTTTCCTTCTGGATAAGTGAAATCAAAACATCCATAAACATCCACATCCATTTTTAAAATAAAAATTTACATATATGTATGATACGTGTTTAATTTACTACTGTAGTAAAATAAGCATACAGTTCAAACTATGAATATTCATAATGAAATAATTTTCAATTTGGTAATTTGTGGAACTCTTGAAATATAAAAGGGATATAATAGATGCATAGATAGATACCAGAAGCATCGCTGTGATTTACGACTCAAAGGCATAAAGTAAGGCACCATATGCACAGGATTTAAAAAACACAAAGTCAAACAGAATTCAATCCAAAGTCAAAACAGAACCCAAGTCTCCCATACAACTTGCTGCCAAACCTGAACTGTTCCTGCGTCTGGGTGTAGGATGGTTAGGATGATCTCAGTGGAATTCTGTAATAAGTTACAGGTCAAGGACCCAGGAATGTTCCTTAAGTCCATAGCCACATCGGTCCATAAGATATTACAGGTACATGATGTTCCCCCCTCACCTGGAGACAATGAGTTTCTTGATTGTGTATGCAGGCGTGCCTATGATCTCTAGTGGTGGAGATGCAACAGCTTTGGTCACCTCGTGGGATGATAAAAGGGACACATGGTTTGATTATGTAAATATGTGAAAAGTGGGTATAATAGTTGTAATAAAAGGTCTAAATAAAAGTAATAAATGGTGGACCATTTGACCTGGCTGAAAGTATGGCTGATGCTGTTGGATTGCTAACCTCTTTTGTCATTGAATGGTTCTCTGGAGATAGCCGTGCAATGCCTCCCAGGTGCGTTCACCATGTCTTATCCAATCATCAATGGCTGTCACACTGAAAGGTTCTCCAGACAACATAAAAAGTGGTGGTAAAAAGTGCTTTTGAGTATATTTATCCCAGGGAAGGTATTTGCTCTGGTTTTGTTGGTAACTGTGGCAGTAGACTCTCAAGAACCTCGTGAATTCCTGATCAGGTCCTCAGGCCAAGTAAAGTAGGTGAAGAATAGCACTCACCTTGCTGAAGTGTACGATCCTCCATGTTGATTTTCTGATCAGGAGCTGGGTGGTGTAGGGTGGGAGTGTTTGAAATTTCCATTTCAGCCTATTAGTGCATTCAAGGCCTCATGGTTACACTTAAGCTTCCTGGATTCTTTTTTCCCTTAAGGAGGAAAGTTAGTGGTAGTTAGTACAGAGCTTAAGCTGATAATGAACCTTTGATAACAAGAGATAAATCCTAGGAATCATTGCATTTCTTGGACAGCATGGGTGTGGAGACCAGGACATTACTGCCTTAATTTTGATCTTGTCCATCTCTCCTCTGATAATAATCACTCCCGGTACCCCCCCCCCCCAGCCCCCCCCAACCCCTCCAGTGGGGTCCAGCATGTATTTGGAAGATGTATGTTCTGCCTTCGTTTGGGAGAGTAAATCAGAATATCGTCAGTGTAAGTTATTATATTTAAGAATTCTCTGAGCAACCCATTTACAGTTCGAAGGCCTGAAATGCTTACAGTATGTCCTACCCAATTAGCATACCCAGCTAATCATAATGTCCATTTTTGGTACTGAAGGCAAGAAAATGGTTAAATTATATGTACTTTGCAGTTCGGGTTTAGTGAAGCCTTTAGCTACACTCATACATTCAAGTAGGAACATTTTAGCATGACCTTGTTCAGTCCCCTACAGTTGAATCCACTACAGACCGAGATCCACCATCTATCTTGTTTCAACAAAGAAGAAGCCGATGGCAGCAGGTTATGGGAATGGCCAGATGGAACCCAGTACCAAGGTCTTCCCAATGCTTTTTTCATGTCTTTGGCTCCTGAAAGAAAAAGCAGATGCACAAACCTTGTATGGGGTATAGTGCCTGCAAGCAGCTCAACCGAACATTGTTCAGGACAATGTCAGTATGGTGCTGGAATTCTCACTATGTTTGGATATCAATGATTTCTATAATGGTAGAATCACATGAAAAAATATGCTTAAAACATTTTTCCCTCCAGGACAATAGTTCACCTCTTGTGCAAGATATGACAAGAGCATAGAAAAATAATATGCAAAATAAATGCAATGTAAAAAATATAATTAAGTTGTTTTTAATCCATTATTCTTTAAAATAAGATTTTTGCCCCTTTACATGGGGATGGTCAAGTGTTTTAGAAATGCATCAGGTATTTATTTTATTATTGAAAAGGAAGCTTAGACATGGTGGAAATAAAAAAAGAGAGAGAAAAGCATATGAAATCAGCAACTACATCAGTTATCCATCACCACTGTGTTTGCTCTTAAAGGTTGCTTTGACAGTCAACTGCAGCAAGTAAAAATAATAGTGAAATGATGGAAGTAATCAACACATCACTCCAAAAGCACTGACATTTTTACAAGCATAGGCCTTTATACCAACATTTAACCTGGCCTTTTTTTTGTTCTGTGAATCTTGTGCTTGTACTTGAATTCGAAACAATACATTTAATGTGGAGGATGTTTGTTATTTCTGTATGACACAAATGTTCTAGTCTTCATCTTCCCTGTTCTGGTCATTGTGGTTTTCTATTCTGGCTTGGTCATTACCAGTTGGTAAACTGTCCTTGTTACTTTGTCATCCATTTAAGTATCTAGAAACCTCTGTATTCCCTGATTTGGGAACAACAATTAGCATAATCTTCATGTCTTGGGACTGTAGGAGGAAACCAGAGTACCAGGAGAAAATGCAAACTCCATGCACACAGACCCCGAGGCGGAAATCGAACCTGGACTTTGGAGGTGCGAGGCAACAGTGATAAGCACTAAGTCACCATGCTGTCTCTGCTATGGTATTTATAGTTAGTCTTACCAATAAAGTGAGATAATTATTGATTTATGGCCTACACCAAGCCTTAATTTTACCTTATTTTAATAAGCTTTATTTCCATTGATGAATACTCTTAATATTCATTTGAGTAGGAAAGAAATAATAAAGCACATTTTGTCTCTTCAATTTTACTCTATTCTCTTTAACACTAATAAGTTATTCTTTAAAACCTACCAATGACACATTAACAGTCCTCACTATTATATGCTAAGGACTCTTAGGTTCTATTATGAGATTAAATTTGACTAATATAAAATAGCTAGGTCAGCGCGCTTCTAAAGCCTTTTTGACTGACTTCAAGTCTTATTTACTTAGTTCAGCTCTCTGGAGAGGTGTTTGTGCGTCACACTTTGCCGAGGCTGACTCACTCACTACTATTCAGTGTATTTAAAAGAAAGCCCATGACAGACTGACCCTCTGCTGTAAAACTACTGCCTCAGCTCAATTAGTTACATAAGCCATTCAGCAACGCATTGAGAAGCTTTTAGCCAGACGTCATTATAAATTACTGCATCACCTTTTAGTCATGTTTATCAGATTCAGGGCCAGTCTGCCATCACCAACAAACTTTGGCATAATCACTACCTGAATCAGGGCTGTGCAGTGTTAAATTACAATCAGAAATAAAATGCATGACAGATAAGCTGAAATATTACCGTACCTCATATATAGACATATCAATCCTCTAAGTCTAAGGTTCAAGGTACATATTTAAAATAAAGCAATAGTTACTGTATCAGTTCTCTGGAGAACGCATACTGCCCACAGTGTTAGTCTTAAAATCATGTGGATCTATTTTTCCTCTGTGGCATTTACATTCAAACAAATCCTCAGAAAATATTGAATATGGTGCTTATTGAATTACAATTTTAGCTATTGCAGGAGGAATGCAATGAATTTCTGAGTTGCCTCATGTGATATCTCACTAATCTATTATTCAGTCATTGCAGGTACTGTTGTAAACATGGGCTGCATGAGTGATGTGTCAGGTGTGAGAGGCAAGAGGCAGACTCAAGTGCAAATGCAGATTATTTATTATGTACATGCAAGGAAAGACTACAAGTGTGAAAACAAGAACCGTAAACATGGACTGTGGAGTGGAGGCAGAAACATGCACACTCTAAGCAATACTGTGGCACATGTGACAATACATGGACAATAACAACAGAAGCTTGACAACCAGACAGTGGACTGAAATAGTAGTGCTAATCAAGGTAAAATAAGACACAGCTGATGGTGATTGTGATATCTGACATGCTGAGGCTGATGGGTAGTGTAAGTCTGCACCCCTGTGGTGCTACAATGACACATGATCTTTTTGCATACAACATAATTTTCTTTACAAGGGAGAATTATGCACTAAAATCTTATAGAGTGGCAATTAAATTACACTGATTAAAAGCAAGCAATGGAATACGTGTATAAAATTTTGCCTTTTATTTTTGTTAGGCAGCCAGTGTATGGTTATGAGCAAAATTGATTGTACAACATGAGCAATAACAAATACAGTGCTATGAAAAGGTATTTACCCCCTTCTTCCTTTTTGCATAATTGTCACACTTAAATGAGTGATCAAAGTGGTAAAAAAAAAAAAAAAAAAAAGTTGTCCGTATCTACCTGACCCAATGTGAAAAAGTAATCCCCCCCCCCCCTGCTAAATAATAAATAATCTGTGATTTATGGAAAGCTTTATTTAAATATCACTTGCCACACCCAGGCAAGTTCATCACACAGCATTTCATAAAAATTTTTTAAAAATCATACCAGCTGTCAAACATAGTAGTGATAATGTGATGATCCAGCTGTAAATGGCTCAAAACAAAAACAAAAAAAAGGGGGGGGAAAAGAAAATGAAGGTTTTGGAGTGGTCAAAGTCCAGACTTAAAAAGGCCATTCATGCTCAAAAACTCTCCAATGTGGCTGAATTAAAACAATTATGCAAAGAAGTGCTTGCCAAAATTCCTCCACAACGATGCAAAAGACACATTGCCAGTTATCTCAAATGCTTGATTGCAGCTGTTGCCACCATGGGTGGTACAACTGGTTATTAGGTTTAGGGGCTATTACTTTTGCACATCGGGCTAGACAGATTTGCTCATTTTTTAAAAATGAAATCATTATTTAAAAAACTGCATTTTGTATTTACTCAGGTTATCTTTGTGTAATATAAAAATTTAAGATAAAAATCAGGAGGGGGCAAATACTTTTTCACGGCACTGTCTTAATTTTGACTTAGAAATAGTTAAAATAACTGCAGACAAAGGGTCACCTTTATCAATCTATGGCAAAATTGTAGAAATGTGTATATACTAAACTAAAAAATATTAACAAAATACGTTCTGTCGACTTTATGGAAGTTTTCGAAATGGTGATTTTCTTTATGCTTGCATGCACATACAGTACGTATTGATGAATATCAGTCACCCATAAGTTGCCAGGTGCATGCATAGCAGATCTAATCATGCTTACAAAACTCCATAACAGGTGTAGGAGTATGCAGCCGTGGGAGTGCTTTTGTGCTGTCACAAGCACAAAACTATCAGTTTTGTCAAAATGGATAAATCAGCCTGCAGATGTGTTTCTGGTAATTTAGGTATGCAATTGAGTATCAATAATTTGTTGGTCGAGTTTTGATAAAAAATAAAAAATAAAAAAAAAGCAAAAATAAAAAAGCAAAGTGGTACTTTGGTTGGGTTTGTGTGTTGTCACTGTCCGCACATTGTTTTACTCAAAGCCTTTTAAATAAAAGAAACAACACCAAAGTCTAGTTTATAATGCATTATCCTCTACCAGTTTCAATTTAATTGAAGTAGTTGATAACAACACCTTATCATAGTGCAGGTATACGTCCATTCGTGCACCGCAAGCCAACAGCTTCAAACACATGTCTCTTGTACACAAAGATCATGTTTCTCTTTAGTGTTGTAAAGTTATCTCGGCGCTTAATTTTCTTTTGCCATGACACGCAGTGTGACTCCAAAAAGCAGCAAACCCAGTGTAGTGATAGCTGGAGCAAGAGGCAAACGAGAAGTACCGTCGTGGAAGTGAAACAGAAGGTTTATACTTCAGTATCCCCCAAATTGCCTAATTTCCTGTTTTACAAACTCTGTCATGGACTGTAAAAGACACATACTGGTAACCTCAATAGCAGTAACAAAGTATAAATACCCTTTTTCTTGACTTCAGCATTCTCAGAATGTGTGACTGAAAACATTAAGTTCTGTAAATAGCAACTGCTATTTACCCAGCAGGTAGTTCCGCTTCACTGATTTTGTGACTGAAAAAGCAGCTTTTCAGCACTTGTCATGCTTTGCTATGAATTGTGCTTGGTCCATGTCGTGGTTTGCCTAAATTATGGAATTTCACAGTTTCTAAAAGAAGATTATTTAGTGCTTTTCTAATTAAAGCTTTGTTATAGAAGCCTTGTGTGCCAGAGAAAAAGAATTTACCAGGATGAGTAAAAGTGTGAAAATGTCATTTACTGATTGCATTTTGCTATAAAACTGTTCATATATACACAGACATGTACACCATGAACATCACATCAGGAAGCCGATATTCTTTTTAATTAAAAAAACCTTTCTAGACAACGTTCAGATATTTCTACGAACCACTGTACCATCCCCAATTCTGTGCTGGTAAAGCTTGTAAAATTGTATTCACAAAATATTCATTAGCTTTTTGTGTGTAAATAAAAATGAACAGATATTAAAACATTTTAACATATACTCTGTGTTAAAAAAAAAAAAAAAGCAGTGACTCATCACAATTATATGACTTAGGCAATCAATCAAAATTTACATTAGTCTTCTTATGTGTCAAATTACACAAATTTATGAGCACAAGCAGGATGCAAACTTTTTTTTTTGCCTGAAATGACAGTATTTTCATTAATACCAAATTTCTTGTGTAAATGCTTGTATCAATGATTTATGAATAAATCAATTCCAACCCAGCATGATAAATGGGCTTCAATAGTTATACTTGAAAAAATTGTATTAAATTGAACACAGTCTCCAGCGACTCTAATGTGGCAATTTCCTCTTTCAATATAAATATAAATATGGGTTACGAACATATAGAATTACTATCTTAAACCATCACCATGAGGAAATCCAAAGAGGATTGATGCTGGGGTAATGAAATACATTTTCTTAGCTGATCCCATAAGATGCACAGCACTGAGGGGAGTACTCATAATTTTGGTCTGTGGATCCCTTTAGAATAACGTGATGTACGTACAGTATATTTGAATATCGGACATCAGGCTGTTTGTACACGTATTTTGTCTCAAGCAGCTGATGGCCGGAAGCCACTGATGCATAGGCTCAAGTGGTGTGATTCTAGTGAACATGATAGGGTACTACTGTTTTCATTTAGGAGCATTAAGAAGGTATTGGACGATGTAATCTAGCTTCCAGTTTCGTTATTTCAATGAGCAGATGATTATTTGCATACTGGAAAAACACTATGTTCACATATCAATGTAAAGGAATAGCCCAGATCCAATTTATGGCACTGTGTGTGTTACAGAAAACAGGTGATTGCTGATCAGAAATCAGGTGACTGTGCCAGGTGGTAAAAAGTCATGTGATAGGTCACATTATGCAGTTTGTAGTTAGCTGTTGTGCAAGGGATTATGGGAATTGTGTTTTGTTGATTCATCAAAGAGCAATTCTTACTCAGACATATTTGCCCAACACAAAATCATTGATTTACTGTACAGTAACCATTAGTTTCTGGACTTTAAACTTATTTTAAAAGAGGCTAGCCACGAAACCCTACCAGTTAACTATTTTCACAGAGTATAAAAAGGGTTTGAAGCTAGGAAAGTGTCGAGGAAATCAGTTCCCAGCCCATAAAGATAAACAGTGGTGTGGTGATAAGAGCACGTCACTACACAGGCACTTCCTGGTTTTTACAGCTGATACACATGTGACTTCACTCAAACAGCCAACTCTCCTTATTAGATCGCTGTTTCATTTTAGAAATTGGGAACTAAAGAGAAATGCATTCATTGCTTGTGTGACCTTGCATAGCAGGTATCCTTGTAAAATATAATATGTCACGATGTCTGGAGAAACTGAGGAGAACTGTTACTGTGGAGCCTGTGATTTTCTTTTACATGACCAGCACCTTCATCATGCAGCCAGCTAATCAACATCTGGTCATGGAGAAGGTAAGCAAGCAAAGCAAAGTATTGTGTCTGCTCCTTTAAGCTGTCCTTGTCCTAAAACAGCTTTAGAGAAAAGAGGGAGAGGGTGAAAGATTAATCAAAGTTGGTTCTATGGAAGTTTTGCTGTCAACTTAAAAAAAAAGGAAAGAAAGAAAAAAAAAACAGGTCAGCTGGGTGCTGTTTTAGAGCAGTTCGCACCCAGGGCAGAGCATGCATGAGGTTCAACAGTGCTACGTTGCACTCAAAACCCAAAACAACAGCAAACATTAATCAAACTGAGTTGACCATGACTCACAGCGATCTTAAAGCAAAACCAGAAGACTTTGTAATTGTTTGTGTTCTAGATTCAATTACTTTGATATACTGGCCGTCATTTTCTGAGTTTAGCTGTTGAGCAAGTGCATTAAGCTTGAAATAAGAGGCACCCATTTCAACTTTACCTGTGTTAACGGACGATAAAATGAACCAACAAAATGTTTTTATGCATTTGTTTTTGGCCACCAGAGAACCTTCACCTCTTTGCAAAGGTGTATGTTTGACAGGCACACTCGTATTCCTTTTCCGTTCTCATACCCTTCCTGTGAACATATGTAAAAAATTCATTATACACAAATAATATAAGCACAATGGTTTGATGAAAACAGTGTGTGAAGCATATACATGGTTCTGTTTTATATTTAAAAAGGATTTGCATGAAAAATTTAAATGGTATGAAGTACAATAAGAATAAAAAAATTAAGAAAATGCATACACATTCACAGAGCTGTATAAAGGTTCAGGACAAGCACAACATGTTACAAAAAGAAAACTACTGGTTATCAAGCAAGAAGAATTGAATATTATACCCTTAGTGGAGACAAAATGTACAAAATTAATAACAACTCTTCTGTTTTTCTCAATATCTGCAGGTTTGCCAAGATCTATATACGGACATATCCATATGCAGTGACTCTGTGCATAGAGAGAGTGAAGAAGTTGAGTCACGGTCCTCCTACATCCTGCTGCTCTATACAGCCATGACCAGTTTAGTATCTATCCCCCCAGCCATAACGTTGGGCTCCTGGTCCGACCATGCTGGCCGCAGGTCAGTGATGATTCTTCCGTTTTTACTCTCACTGCTGAGTGGTGGAGTCCTGTTGGCTATGACTCTGGTGCAGAGCCTGAGTGTCTACTGGTGTCTGCTCACAGCTGCCTTCATTGGCTTAACCGGTGGCCATGTTTCCATCTTCCTCAGCTGTTTCAGCTTCCTAGCTGACGTTACTATGCAATCCAACTCTAGCCGCACTCTGCGCATGGCCATTGGTGAGTCTATGGTCTTTGTTGGGGGCATGGTGGGATTTCTCCTGGGTGGTTTCCTGGAACAGGAGATTGGCTTGGTGGCAGCTTTCGGAGCCTACATTGCCTGCCATGTATTAGCCATATTCTACATCCTGCTGTGGCTGCAAGACCCCAGGCCAAACATCAGCACTTTAAGCTTCTATTCTACTGAAAATGGAGAGCAGGAGTCTAGAGGGTTTATTCTTAAGTATGTCAGGCTGTCCTTTAGAGCAGTGTTCAAGAGAAGGCCGGGCCAGGATAGACTGAAATTGCATCTCCTCATCCTGTGCACCTTCATCAACAACCTGGTAGCTATTGGTGAGTACAGTGAATTTTTGATTCAACAAATTAGTACAAGATATGTTATATAAGCAAATCTACAGTGCCCTCCAAAATGATTGGCAGTCCTCATGAAAATGATTAGGCCTCTTTCAACTCTACACAGTATACAGTAGAAGTTGTGGAACATGAAATGAATTCTTTAGAGAAAATGAGAGTGCTAAGTCGCTTCCTGTAGTGGTTAAGGTGGTTATAGAACACTTTTAAATATAGTTAATTTGTGCATCTCTTGAATCCAAAAGTTTTCAAACAGGTTTAATTCTGATCACAGATTGAAATGGTCATTGCAGAGCATTGAGCTTTATATCTTGGTGAAGCTCTAATAATGGCCAGGGCTGAAATACCTTGAAAATCTTCAGAATTAATAAAGGTTTCTTTTACAACAACTGCACAATCTGACAACGACACGCAGTGGCGGGTTGTAGTTCTAGTGACATTTGGTGAAGTTCAAGTACTGCAATTTGTAAGGCTTCTTCCTTGAATCAATTCCAAATAGTATGGTCTTGTGAAAGTTATTTTTAACACTTATTTTTAAAACTTGACAACCACAACAATATATGAAACTGTAACCATTCTGCATTTATTATGGCTTATGGCGTCATGTTTGGCACATCTATTCAGGAAGAAAATTCTAATGATTATTGTTATTTGAACAAATACAGCATAAACAGTTTCAAAGATTAAAGATTTGCATGTTGAAATGTATGTAATGCTTATTTTTATGAAGACTGCTAATAATTCTATATGCCATCATATGTTTGATATTCAAAGCAAATGTCTTTATGTTTGCAAAGACTTTACTATAGTAAATAACGCAGATGTGATTTACACTTCATTTCATTCATTTGTATTCAGTATGTGAAATCCTGGCCATTTATCTGCTAAAGAACTTTGGCAAATACTCGTAAGATGTCATTTACAAATGGACTTTTAGTGCTTAGAGCTAAATACACATCATTCCACACATCATTGTGAAAATGGTTATTATTTGGCCACCACATACACTTTCAGATAAAGTGAACAAGAAAAATTCCAGCCTTTATGCACAGATTTGATAAAGTAGAATACTAAAAATGCTCCACAGATCTTGGCATTTACAGTAAGTGAGTTTTTTAAAAATTTTATTTATTTATTTATTTAAAATAACTTTTACAGTATCTACAAATGTATTGTAAAGAGGCAGCTTCAAAGGAAAATATTTTTCTTTTAGATTTAAAAACTAATTAACCAAATATACTACTACTACTACTACTACTACTGATAATAATAATAATAATAATAATAATAATAATAATAATAATAATAACAACTTGTATTTAAAAGTGGGATGTCATTTAAAATGCGTTTATTCCATGAAGAGCTAGAGTACAAATAAAAATTTGTCATATGTATGTGCCATGTGTAAATAATGTGCACACAACTTTTACACAGAGATGTATGTATATTTCTTCATATTAAATTAAATTAAATGATATAGTTTAAATTAAGGAAATGGAAACAAACGTCTTACTGAGACAGTCTTCATGGATCAGATAAACAATGCAGACATCAGACCACATCTGCAGAGGTCTTGTGGAGAGCTGATCTGACATTTCAAAGGGACAATATTAGGCACAATATGGGGCTTAATGTGTTGGGTTTTGATGCTGTAGTTGATCGGTGTACTGTATGCATGTATGTATGTATATTATATAATATTATATATACATAGACATTATATATCTGTGTGCATATATATATTTATGGGGCCATCTACTATATATATATATGTGTGTGTGTGTGTGTGTGTGTGTGTGTGTGTGTGTGTGTGTGTGTGTGTAATATATATATATACACACACACACACACAAATATATAGTAGATGTTTGCTGTATATTTAAGCAAAATCACACAAAAGGGAGTGATGTTGTATTGAATATCAGTACAACCTTGAGTGTGATATTGCTTTTATGCAACAGTTCCAAAAATGCCATTTACTATCACCAGATTATAATTTGTTTGTTTATTTAAACAGCTGTTTGGCTTCAGCATCACATATCCTGCTTCGACTGGCAATATTAACAAACTGCGACGGAGCTGGCGAATGACAGTCAGTTAATTTAATTAATAGGGGTGAATGTAGTTTTAAATTCTTTCTGGTACTATGTAGCCAAAAAGTGAGGAGAATAAACCATGGAGGTGGTGGACAGTTCTGTAAATCTCGTAAGTTTCTCTTTCTACACTCACCTAAAGGATTATTAGGAACACCTGTTCAATTTCTCATTAATGCAATTATATAATCAACCAATCACATGGCAGTTGCTTCAATGCATTTAGGGGTGTGGTCCTGATCAAGACAATCTCCTGAACTCCAAACTGAATGTCAGAATGGGAAAGAAAGGTGATTTAAGCAACTTTGAGTGTGGCATGGTTGTTGGTGCAAGACGGACCGGTCTGAGTATTTCACAATCTGCTCAGTTACTGGGATTTTCACGCACAACCATTTCTAGGGTTTACAAAGAATGGTGTGAAAAGGGAAAAACATCCATTATGCGGCAGTCCAGTGGGCGAAAATGCCTTGTTGATGCTAGAGGTCAGAGGAGAATGGGCTGATAAGAGCAACTTTGACTGAAATAACCACTTGTTACAACCGAGGTATGCAGCAAAGCATTTGTGAAGCCACAACACGCACAACCTTGAGGCGGATGGGCTACAACAGCAGAAGACTCCACCGACTACCATTCATCTCCACTATAAATAGGAAAAAGAGGCTACAATTTGCACGAGCTCACCAAAATTGGACAGTTGAAGACTGGAAAAATGTTGCCTGGTCTGATGAGTCTCGATTTCTGTTGAGACATTCTGGTAGAGTCAGAATTTGGCGTAATCAGAATGATAACATGGATCCATCATGCCTTGTTACCACTGTGCAGGCTGCTGGTGGTGGTGTAATGGTGTGGGGGATCTTTTCTTGGCACACTTTAGACCCCTTAGTGCCAATTGGGCATCGTTTAAATGCCACAGCCTACCTGAGCATTGTTTCTGACCATGTCCATCCCTTTATGACCACCATGTACTCATCCTCTGATGGCTACTTCCAGCAGGATATTGCACCATGTCACAAAGCTCAAATCATTTCAAATTGGTTTCTTGAACATGACAATGAGTTCACTGTACTAAAATGGCCCCCACAGTCACCAGATCTCAACCCAATAGATGTGGTGGAATGGGAGCTTCGTGCCCTGGATGTGCATTCCACAAATCTCCATCAACTGCAAGATGCTATCCTATCAAATTCTAAAGAATGCTTTCAGCACCTTGTTGAATCAATGCCATGTAGAATTAAGGCAGTTCTGAAGGCGTAAGGGGGTCAAACATCGTATTAGTATGGTGTTCCTAATAATCCTTTAGGTGAGTGTATATTCACTTATTCTGCTTAAGAATATCAGCTATATTAACGTCTGAGTTTTGGTGTTGAATGCCAAATAGAAGGTAAGTGGAACGTGCTAGTGTAAAATGACTTGTTCCACACATCAGATAGTGCCCTTATTAGGGGTTACAAAGAGATTTTGGGATGTAGCCTTCTATTAGAAACTAGCTACTGTACCTTTGTAGCTTGCTTTGTAACAACACAGAAGGTTCAGGGACAATTCGAATAACTTCAAGGCAATTCTTAAGAAGACAAAGTGTTGTTTACGATGACATGATATGATTCGATGTGCCTGGTTCGGATGTGTGTTTTGCCAGGGATCTGCTCTCTCCTCAGTACAGTGGACCAAACCAATCTACTTTCATTCTGCGATTGACAGTTGTAACTAACATTTGTTAAAACACTTAGACTATCACTTTCAATTAGATTACTTGGTTGGAACTAACTGTTGTATAAGTATACACATACATATAGAGTACATATTTGCAACGTATAATTAACCTCTAATTTCTTGCCATTAAGACAGTTCTAATTCTGGCAATTTATTAGTCAGGCTAATGTGAGTGCATTGGCTGGGCTGCCTGTTTCTGTTGATATTTCTTCTAAGCACTTTTGAGAAGGGTTATAAATGCTCTCTTGGTATCAGTGCTCTTATGGCCAGAGGGGGTGGACAGAGAGAGAGCGAGGTAGAGAGAGAGATGTAGAGAGAGGTAACGATATGTGCCTTTATGTGCTTATTTCTTCCCAGGGGATAGTTCTGTCTTACTGCTCTATTTGATGTATGAGCCCAGAGAGTTCACAACTGCAATGTTTGGAGTGTTTAACTCTACCAAAATGTTCTTGTTGGTAAGTAGTTTTGTTTCCACAGAGTCATGTTCTCTTTGATGAATCATGTCTTTTTTTTAACCAGCTCAAGACAAGAATCTCAACATATCTTTAAAATGCTTGTAGTGGTCTATGCTATGATTCAGAGTTCCATTCATATGCCAAAATAAATTTCCCCTCCACTCTATCTTTGTTTGCTTTTTTTTTTTTTTTAACTTTGGACAAATTAGCAAAGGGCATTTTGGGAGCAGTGGCCTTAATTCAATTTACCATGCAATTTGTAAACTGGAACAGCGCACTTCTGTCTTTCCAGTGGAGACACAACCTGGACTTTGAATATTTAGTAGGGTGACTACTCTATAGAAAACCTTAGTTTAAAACATAATTACAATTAAATTCAAGATTTTGGAGACTCTATACAGCAAATCACAAAAAAAATACCATTTGTAGTTCAGAAAACAAACACTACTGTACAATACGATATGTTGCCAAAAGCTTGTGTATAATAATCATAACTCTCAAATCTGTCTGTGTGTGCGTCTGTGTGTGCGTCTGTGTGTGCGTCTGTGTGTGTGTGTATTCTTAAACATCCAATTTTAAACATAGTACTCCCCTTTGCTGTTATACAGTAATAACCTCCAACCTTCTGGAAAGGTTTTCGACTAGATTGTGCAGTATTGCTCTGGGGATTTGCCCTTCCAGTCACAAGAGTATTAGTGAGGTTGATCGATGTTGGTGTTCCAATTCATCCCAAAAGTGATAAACAGGGTTGAGCTCAGGTCTATCTGCAGGCAACACAAGTTCTTCCACACTAACCTTTGCAAACCATGGACATCAAAAAGAAAAAGAAAAAAGATAGTAAGTGAAAATATCTCGAATCAAGTTTACAACAAACCAAGTGCAAGATTATTATTATATGTCTACTGGAAGATAATTTTGCTAGTTTTCAAAGAATTGTATGTTTAAAAGCTTATTAAATATGTTTAGAAATAGTCTTAAGAATCTTACATTAGGTTTAATATAAAAAAAAAAGTTTTACAGTGTACTTGCTGGGACATGTTTGGACTTGTCCCAGTGAAGGGGAATTTCAATGCTACAACTGTAATGCTAATTGTAATGCTCATGTCATGGTCAGGTGTCCACCATTGTTTATCTGGATAGTGTCTCCTTTTCAGTTGTGGTCACAGATTTAAGCTGTACATCACTAAAGATATAACACAAGGATATAGCAGGTACAGTATAATATGTCAGTTAACATAATTGTTACCTGCCAAACAGTTCAAAGTGTCATATCTTTCTGGATGGATATATATATATATATATATATATATATATATATATATATATATATATATATATATATATATATATATATATATATATGGATAACATATAATTCATAATTAATAAGTAAGGCAAAACAAGACTCAAACTCACTGTACATAATATTAATCAATAAAAAAGACGTCCATAATAAACCTTGGTATTAATCTACAATTTAACAAATCTTAATAAGTTTCTAAAAATCTTATCGATTTCCTTGCCTTCCAGAAATAGACCAATGTCTGTTTCTGCTATATCAAGGACTTTGCTTCTGTTTGTCTTTGTCCAGTGACAAGAAACTGTAGGGGGCTTTGTTTTCCCCACTGTGACAGGAGCCTTGCACGCTGATTTCATCAATGTGAACAGATCGATGCCGTGTCCTAGAGTGACACTTAAAAAAAGCTGCTCATTAAGAAACCGGGAAAGGTAGGCAGGTGATACCTCTCCATTTACTGCACGTTGACTCAAGTGATCTGCAATGCACCATGGAGCAGTTGCTCAGCTGCCTTTTGTGAAGCGCTTAGAGCCATTGATTCCCAGAAATACTATTATGCACTGTGTCTTGAAAGACAGCTGCTAGAGATATCCTGGCCAATACACAAACATTTTGTAGGAGGATTAAACAACCACCACGAGACAGTTCTAGGGGAAAACAGCTTGAGAAGAGGAACGAAGGGCCTTGGTAATAATTTCGTTCCAAGTAAAAGATGCTGCTGTGTAATTGAGAGTCGTGACACAAAAAGCTCAGGTTATTTCAGACATTAGTTTTTAGGCTCTAAAGCTAATTTAGACCTTCAAGTTTAGGCTTGTTCATCAAGTTTAGAAATATCTGTAGGATTCCACTATGGAGACATAAAGTACTCCACTCCAGAAATCCTAATAAGTGATGAATCGCATTAAACCTTTTCTACAGAAAGTGTATCCTCAGGTATCTGAAGATACTGTATAATGCATTATGTAAACTGACTTATAAACATAATGCCTTATAGTACCTAGCATAAGTATATGGGAATGCCCCTTTTTATTTATAATTACATACATAAATATAGCACATACAGTAATATCTACTTATGGGCAAAAAAGATGATTATTTCTAACAATTATTATTTAATAAAACAAAACAAAAGATTGGTCATATTTTTTTTACTCTTTAAAAGTAAGTAAAACCATCTATTGACATCAGCCACCTATTAGCTGATGGCTGGGTCATAATCAGAAAATATTCCCCCAAAAAAGGGTGATAGTGCTGACATTGTCTGTGACATGTACACAACCACAGTGTGTATACAGTAGTGCCATCAATCACATGCAATTGCTTATAAATATGTGGCGCTCTAGCATGCTAATTAAAACATTTATAATCTTGATTATTTCTGATCTTTTTATCAAGTGCAGCCTGTGAAGGTTAATTAAGTCACATATTTGAACCATAATGAATCAAAAGAGCTTGAAATATTTATTGCATTCTTGTTAATGAATGGCTAAACAACACAATTTACAGCAAAACAAAACTGTACTCTGAAATGGTTCATTAAGTGTCCATGCATCATTTTTTGTTAGCTCTCAGCTCCTCTAAAATACATACAAAATATATGTTTGGGCAAAAGAAATGTTGCACACACAATATACTTTAAAAAAAATTTTTTTTTTACTAAATATATTTGTCAAATACGTTTTTATACAAAACGTTTTTATACAAAAATCTGTGTGTCCCTCAGCATCAGAAATTCAAAATTCAGTCAACATTGGCACATGATGCAGCCTTCTTCGATGTCTTTAAATAGTCTGACAACTTATCTTGTAAGACGTAACCCTGGAACACAGCAGTAATAGTAGTGGCAGCATTTTCTGTTGAATTTCTCAAATTATGGCACCAAATTAGTCTATTTTGTCTTGGCATTATCACCTAGGGCGATCAGCAGTGAAACTAGTTGTTCGGAATCTTTTCCATAGCCTGGAAATGTTATTCCTGGCAACCAAATAGTCTAGTGACATTTGTTTTCTTTGCCCCAAGCTAAAGCTTTCCGATTGCCCTCTGGCTGCTAGAATTGTCAAAATAGGACATGATAGTGTGAAGACAAAATGAACAATCAGAATGTTTTACTTACTTTCGATACCAAGATATGTCAATCGGACAGAGTCACATGTGCATGGCGCCCCTTAAGAAAAAAAATCCCTGCAATTGGTGGGTTTTATCTGGGTACTCTGGTTTTCTTCCACAGTCCAAAAACATGCAGATTAGGCTAATTGGCATTGCCAAATGAAGTGAGCGTGTGAGTGTGTCTGAGCCCTTCGATGAGTTAGCACTCTCTCCAGGTTGTATCCCGCCTTGTGCCTATAAGCTCCAGGCCCCATGCGACCCTAAATACAGGATAATGCTTTTATAGACAATAAGTCTAAAAAAAGACAGAGAGGTTGCCAAGTGTAGCTATGTTCCCCTATCTGTCTACAAAATTCTGCCATTATAAATTGTGTGGACATCTGGATATTGCTCTTATATTCTCTTTCAGGGAGCTGGTCTCTTGGGTCTGTTCCCACTGCTGATGCATTGCCTAAAGGAGATGACATTGGCTAAACTCAGTGCTGTGTTTAAAGCTGCCTCTTATGTCCTGCTGGCTTTTTCCACTAACACATGGATGGTCTACTTGGGTAGGTGTCCATCACCTAAGTCTTTTCCCTAAACCTACACACTCATACCATTTTATAAGATGGTAGACAACAAAGTTTATATTACCAATATCAATAAATCAAAATGTGTCAAATTCCATGTGCAGCCAACATGTCATAAGTGTCCTATGACATAAGCATTTAAGCAGTCAGGTGTATGTCATGTGTATCATATACAGTACTTTATAACTGCACCAACTGGTATTATTATTATACTCCATTTGGAAGCTTCTGTGATGCAAACTTGTTATACTTTTCTTAAAATTTTTCAAAATGTAAAAAAATAGAAACTGGCTGAGTCAGTCTCCATAATTGCATAATTTTACTTGTCTTTTTGCTGACCTTTTCCACAAAACCACCTTCTTTAAATTGCAAGCTGGTAAAAAGTCCTATTTTACATTATATACAGTACGTATAATTTTTTTTATGTTTTCTTCGGAGTCTGACCGCCTCTGCATAAAGGATCTACTAAAAGCACCAACAGCACTGCATCATTTACTGCAGATAACCAATGAGTTATTTACTAGCGGTGATCAATATTGTTATCTTTAATTACATAAATAGTTATGGAGACTGTTAATCAACCATGAAAACTAGAGTACTTTGAGGTGGAAATGAGAAGCAGCTTTGGTGAATAATCAGCAGCTCAAGGAGGCATCTGCATTCTGCTCTATCCATGTAGGGATAATGAGGGACATAGTGGCATCATGAAGAAATCAACACCTCGATTTCAATGCAAAAGACGTGTTTGTGTGTGTGTTTGTGTGTGTGTGTGTGTGTGTGTGTGTGTGTGTGTGTGTGTGTGTGTGTGTGTGTGTGTGTGTGTGTGTGTGTGTGTGTGTGTGTGTGTGTGTAAGAGGATGGAATCAAGCATGCCTTATTCCAAATGCTCATGGTAATAAATGAGCATTCTCTATGTCATTTAAGGGAACCTTTTCTGCTGCATACTTGAATGGTTATAAAATTGGATTGGGTGCTGGGTTAAGTCTTTGGAATTACATGCATTCATGAATTATTGAACATTCTACGTCTGACCAATTTGCACATTAAGTTGTATGATACATTTGCACTTACTGCAAAAATAGCTGCACCACACATTTAAAACAGTATGCAAATAATCATGTTCAGTTTTGCCACAAATCTTGTGGTTTCTTCCTTTTTTATTATTATTTAGTGGCTGTGCTGGGTATGCCAGGTGGGATCACACAAGCAGTGATTCGCTCATTGTCGTCCTCTATTGTGGAACCTGATGAACAAGGTAGGATTTCAAATGATATGCTCAAATTAGCACATCTCACATTAGCAGATATTAAATTATGCAACTATCAGTTTTTCATGAGGAAGAACTGGGGTATTCGACCTGGGCTTCTTTATTTTGCTCCATTAAATGAAGCGAATTTTTGGATGGATCGAGTGTCAAAATGAGAGGCAGCATTTCTGTCATTATAACCTATGTGTGTACTATGTGTGTGTGTGTGCCTTTGCTCAAACACAGAGAATGTAGATGCCTTTTCTAAGCCCTTCACAGTCGATGCATTTGAAACATAACATCTCTTGTGATATCGTCTTTGTCACAGACTCCGTATACAATATTATCATTATCCTGCATCAATGTGAGCATCCTTGTTTTGTTTAGGAGACTCATGGTGATGCTCTGACTTTTCTCTTTCACATAGACATGATTTCCCCAGCTTCCAACTCACTGTTTAGTTATTAGTATTAGTATCTTCTGTCTCTGAGGTTGCATATCACCAACACTTCAGATTTTGCATTCAGAAGCACTTTCCAGCTCAGATCAATAAGGATTCCCTGCTAGAGGCACTTAAATGCTGCTCTCATGCACACCAGCTTATTCTGCTCCAGTTAATCAGAACTGCCCCAGAGTTGACTACAGCCTGGGTAAATGTTTTATCAATGCGGATCAAACCAATGCTTATGCGTCCTCCAAACACTAGTGTATGGACTCCAGTGAGCATGATTGTTATTCAACAACAACATCATTTTACTATGGATAAAAATAGGATTTAGATGTCAGATCTGAAGCAAAAAAGAAGCCTGTTTATAGTCCTTGAATGAACTGTGTACAGTGCTCATATTTGACTGGCCCAACGCAGGTCTTCCCATTACACGGTTTTGATTTTACCAAATGTCAACCAGCAGAATAAGTTTGTTGGAAATTAGAAAAATAAGAAACATAACTACAATACTACAGTATTATTCACAAAGTTGATAGATGATGATGATGATGATGATGATGATGTTCATAGCCATATCTTACCTTACTGCTGACATTTGAGGAGCTTATCACTACCAGCCTTGAAAAAGTTCAAAGCACTCTTTTCAGTTAAAATTACATGAGCCACTCAAATACTGACAATGTTTACTGACAACAGCTTCAAATAATGTTGCCACTGGCCTGACCTTATCTCGACAGGTGCCATGTTTTCCTTCTCGGCTTCAGTGGAGGCCACTTGCATCCTCATTGCTGGCATCCTATTCAACGGCCTGTACCCTTTGACCCTTCCTACATTTCCTGGCATGCCCTTTATCATCATGGCTACTTTTTCCATCATTGTCTTCATCCTAATGCAGTAAGTGCCATTATGAATGATACAGACAGTAAATGATGCTTGCTATATTAAGAGGCATCAATGGCAACTGACTCAACTGACTCATAAACAAGCTTTTAATGTTTGTTGACATGCACAGCAGCCCTGGTAACCCTTGTCAAATGAGGCAAAATGGTGATTATCGCATATAAATGTAGCCACTCGCTGAGAATTCGAAATAATTGCACTACATCACAAACCACCGTAGCAGGGTTTTAACCAGATTTATATATATTTTTTTTTCCAGTGGAAAAGTTTAAAACTAACACCATGAGATATATCTCAAACACACACAAATTTTCTTCTAATATCCATGCAAATGGCCTCGGTGCAATATTCATAAAGTATATATAATCACCTCTTAATGTGCTGTAATTGCACTGAGGCAGACGTCTATGTGCTCATTTCATTTTGCTCAAATGTGGGTTGCACATGAGCATCATTTTGTCTTAATAGCAAGTAATTAAAAGCAATCTTTAGAAGCAAGATTTTTTTTTTGTCTATTTACCTCCTGTGTCTATACTGCTTTTATTTAATGCCTATCATTCTGAAACACTGATGGTCACATATTGTCATACAGTATTATTCTGAAAAAGGGTGTTACACATTGAACAACCAGAACATTATGAACCCCTGCCATACTGAGTATGTCTCCCTGTATGTATGTCTTTTGTCACGTAACGCACCACTGTGTGTTCTGGCACCTTTCTGTGAGAAACAGCATTAACCTTTTCAGTAATTTGACCTGCATGAGCTCTTCTTTTGGATGGGGCTACACAGGCCAGTCATCACTTCGCCTGGGCATAAATGTACCCTGTCATTGAGCTTGTCGCCGATCTACCAGTTTTCCTTCCTTGGACCATTTTGGTAGGCCCTGAGCATAGGCAAAAAACACTTTTGCCGTTGCTCTGACCCAGTCATTATATTTTTTACAAGATATTATATTAATTGTAGCTAGTGTGACAAGGCCCAATTGTAATGGCTAGATGACAGGGTCAGAGCAACTCCAAAACAACTGGTCATGTGGGATGTTCCCAGGCTTCAGTGGGCAGGACCTAAAAAATTGGTCAAGGGAAGGAAAACCAGTCAACAAGTGACAAGCTCATGGGTGAACAAGGCTCACTGATGCACACAGAGACAGAAGGCTGGCCTACTGTATGTAGTCCAATCCAATAGAAGAGCTATTTTATCTCAAATTGATGAAAAGGTTTATGCTGGTTCCAGTAGAAAGGTGTCAGAACACGCAGTGCATCATTGTTTCGGTAGAAAAAGGGGGAACTTGATATTAGATGTTTGATCATAATGTTATGACTGATTGTTGTATTTTATTAAGTTATTAATACACAGGCCCATACGTTCATACAATATTTACCTACATGATCCCTTAGTATGGTCACATCAAACGAAGGTGATGATAAACAGCATGATAAATCCGTGGCATTCTGCTATCGTTAAATGTGAGGCACCATTATGTTACTCATTGCTGAGCTATAAGGACAAGGCAGAATTACATATTGATCTTTCTCTTGTATATAACTTCAGTTATCAACCTTATAAACAAGAGACAAATGATAGATAATAAAAGAATCATGATTAAAAATGTCTAGACCACTCAGTCAGGGATTAAATCAAATAATCTTTTTGTAGATGCTTTTAATAACAGCATTATATTAAATTCTTTTGGTAGTATCGAAAGTATTTCAAAAGTAGGCAAAACATTTTTTTATTAATTGACATAGGTTGTTCGAATTGCACATGTTGGTTGAGAAACTCTTCCTCTATATACAGTAAAGGTACTGCTCAATCAGAAGTGATACATTTGCCACATCATTGAACCCAACTCTCACATCTTCTTTAAACATTCCTTTTGTCACCGTTGATGCTCTCAGGAAGTTCAAAGAAGTTGAAACCAGCACTGAAGTCAAATCATGCGGAGGGCATGATTTGACTTCAGTGCTGGTTTCAACTTCTTTAAAGTTCTTCATTCATCAGTGTACATAGCTCTTGTCAATGATGTCATCTCTATAAACATTCTGTAGCACAGTGGGAGAGCATCATCTGTGACAAAGCGGATATCAATTCAATTCAATTTTATTTATATAGAGCCTTTAACAATGGTTATTGTCTCAAAGCAGCTTCACAAAATGAAAAGAAAAATTATGGAAGTGTGTATACGTGAGAAAAATGTGTCTAGATAAAATGAGATTGTCCCTGATGAGCAAGCCAAGGGTGATGGTGACAGAGGTAAAGAAAAACTCCCTGAGATGGCAATAGGAAGAAACCTTGAGAGGAACCATATTCAAAAAAGAACCCATCCTCATTTGGCTGATAACAGATAACAGGATAACAGGAATTATATAATGACATCATGTGTGTTATGCATCTGGAAGTTCAGTATAACAAAAGTTATTTAAATTAACATGTGAGAGTTGGTCTCATCCCATTTTACGCGGGCTTGGAACTGGCACTTCATTCAGGCTGGGGTTTGGGCATTGGGTGGGAATTGAACCCGGGTCCATATAATGTTTACTTTACCCTGATTGCTTTGTGTATACTGTATATGCACTTAACACATGCTGCACTGCACCACCCTCTCTTTGATTCTCTAGCACTATTCAACTGGTAGCAGGGTACAAGAAAGGCAGGTATTAAGACACTTTTCTGTTCTGGCACCTACTGTACATGGTAGTTCCTATACTGTAGATATCCATACAACTGAGCCACAGGCAGGTTTCAAACAACGTCTAAAGACCCACATTTTTCTCACTTGGATTAATCAAAAAAATAATTAAACAACTCAAAACACTTATGTAATTCACTCTGGATAAGAGTTTGCCAAATGCCATAAATGTAATTGTATGTGTCAACAATAATTTAATAAATAATAATAATAATAATAATAATAATAATAATAACGCAAGCTGTGTTGGGGTGACACACTGTCAATACACTGTCAGTCTCTTGGTGCAATAAATCAGTACATCCTGTTTCACACTAACGTACACAGACCTATTGATGCATGAGCAATCCTACAGTAGTACACTTACTCTGAGCTCAATAAATAATGAACATGTGGATGGTGTTAAGGAAGCATCTCCTTCTTTTGTGTGATGCTGAACGGATGTGTCACCAGTACTTTAACTGTAATTAGACCGTAAATGGATTTTCCTTGTTTCAAGCAAGACCGTCAGTTCTGGCTTCTTCTTATAAAAAAGAAAAAGAAGAAGAAGAAAAAAAAAGCTAAAAATGTTAATTATTTCCACACCATCATTATATGTATTAATATTTGTTTAGTTACCAGAACAGCTTTGATTGCTGAAACTTTACTGGAATACAATATGCGCCTGGATTATAATTAACTGTTCTTCCATTGTCTATTACCAGTCTAAATTGATTTTGACGCACATTTGATGTTCTGTAGACTCTATAATTAAACAATTCTCTTTTGTAATGAAGGTATTAAGTAAAGCACTAGCACACTAAAGACTTGGTGCAGCGGTTACTGAAGTGTGGCATGGTTATCATACTCTGCCTATAATTATACCATTAATGGACTGCTCCTTGGATATGGAGCCGATCCAGCCTGGCTGTTAGATCCTATGGAATCTGCAGCACTCCATGCTACCATTACAGGACAATAAATTAAATTGCAGCTGCACATAACCTATAATAAACCATGGGAAATAACAGGTGTGCAATTAATCATTCACAGTCCAGATTTAGTGTATATAAAACCATTCAGGGTGGCACAGGGGCTTAGTGGTTAGCACAGTCGCCTTGCACATCCAGGGTCCGGATTCGATTCCTCTCTCGGGTCAGTGTGCACAGCGTTTCCTCCGGATACACACCAAGCGCGGGGAGAACATGCCGTCTCCTGCAACCTTGTATACAGAATAAAGCGCTATAGACAATGAGTGAGTGAAAATATTGTAGGTATATCTGGTAGATCTGACTTTGCAAAATTGCATTTTTATATTCTGCATTGCTGTAGTGTTATTTATTTATTTATTTTTATATGAAATTGAGTGTAGCAAATCAAGTGATAACAGCTATAATTTCCCATGTTTAGGTAAATATCTTCAGGTGTCAAATTTTACTCACACAGCCCAATTCCAAGTGTTTTAGTGGATTAACACCCAGAATTTACATTGGTACATTTCGTCTCATATAATCTGTGAAAGTATTAAATCAACACAAGATTTTAAGATGCAGATGCAAAATTAGAACAGTGAGATGTCAGGCCATTTTCTTATCAATGCTTTAATTAAAAGACTAAGATGTCGACATATTTTCTTACTTTTTCTATATACCACTTATTTTTCCATGTAAAGGGTCATGTGAGACATTAAGCCTATCCCAGGGAGCTCAGGGCACTGGGTGGTACACCCTCAATATGGTGCCAATTTATTGCAGGGCACGGCTGCACACACACACACACACACACACACACACACACACATACACACACACACACACATACTCACTGTGGTGGTGGTGGTGGTGGTGGGATTGGGAGCAGAAAACATGCAAACTCCACACAGGCAGACCTAAGGTTAGTCTCAAACCCTCGACCTTGGAGGTGTGAGGCCACCACTACCCCTTACATGCCAATGTTTTCTCATGAATGATTTAACTAGAATAGTAAGCGATCAGTACTGTATATTTTCTTTTGAATGGCAGAGAAACCACTTTTATCCTATCACATTTAATCCTATTTCAATCCATCCTTTAACTGAGTTCAGCCTTCTGGAGAGTATTTTTTTTGAAGCGCATTAAAGTCATCATGCCGTTCTGAGTATTAAAAACCCCAAAGGCCCACATGATGATAATGGAAAAAGGCATTAGAAGACATTACTGTCAGAACTTTTAGATACTCTTCCAATGTCAATGATCTAATATATACTCAGTCAGGTTGTGCATGCGCATGTACTGTATATGTGGTGTGCATATATTTGTATGCATCTGTGCCATAAAAATGCAGTGCCAGAGAAGGTATGTGGGGCTTCCTAACGCTGACCCTCTAGAATATTGATAAACCATGAGGGATAATGAGAGAAGTAATGATGGCCAAGTCAGCAGGGGTGTATAAAGGCTAGAGTGGGTAATGCACAGCAGACTTTACATTGTCTCAGGAATACACACTTAAAACCAGACCTAATCCATCCATCAAAGCCTCACGCTCATTATCCTCGATAATTACCTCTACCCTCTGCTCTCAAACATTTAGATCGGATCAGACTACCTTCTTGTGCTCTTCTTTCATCCTCCATGTATTTTTTTACACAATTACATTTGCGACCGTGCAATTGTATTCACAAGTGAGCCACCCGATATGAATAAGAGTAATTATTGTCAGTCCAGACCATCACTTTTTACTTTGTAAAGCTCCATGTGAGTCTTTTCCATTTTCATTTATACATGAATGAATTTACTACTGTAGTTGTCTGTGGGAGCAGGAAGATAGTAAAAGCAATGAAATTAATATTCTGTAAAATGATGTTGTTATGAAAGCATCTGTGCTCTGTTGGAAAGTCAGACTTTACAGCAACTCTTAGAAATGATTTACATCGATCATCACATAGGAGTCGGGTAACGTGAGAGGTAAGAGTCTGTTTTGTCATAATGCAAGGTTAAAACAGTCTTTAAAGCATGTTCTTACCAATAACTGAATGTCTTTTATTCACTGTGCTTAGCAATGTCACATCTTGTAAGCGCAGGGAAGAATAAAATGGCACTTAGTGAACAGAGGATTGAGTTACATATAAGATGGCAGTGAATAGTCACAAATGCAAACTAATGAAGATTTGTTCAGCTTCTTGCATTGACTCAGACACTAGATTGATTGGGTCTGCTAAGTACACACTAAATCCACTGGTAGGGCAAAGCTTTTATACAGACAGACTTCAAGCACACACATACACGCACGCACTTGCACACACACACACACACACACACACACACACACACACACACACACACACACACACACACACACACACACACACACACACACACACACACACACGTGTATATATGTATATAATCAGGCATAAAATGAACATCACCTAATATTAACACATTAACAATAATTATCAATACAAATAAAAGTCAGGTTTTGTCTGATCAAAACTCGCTCTTTCGATGTTATCGATGTATGTATGTCTCATACATTGAAGGACCTGAAACCAGTCTTAGAATTTTTTTTTGTCTGTATGTCAGTTTCATTAGTTTCTGTCCAGACAGTTTTGCATGATGCTGTGACTTTTGCAGTACTTAAATATCTGCCTGAAGTTAATCCTGTGCCGTAAGTGAAAACTAAAACGTTGAGTAAAAACTGATATTTAATCATCTACATCAAAACAATTCACTAATAAGCTACTTGCTCATTGTAAACAAACACCTGCACCAATAGATATTAATTATAAAAGCTAAACTGAATATTTTTACGGGGATGAGCTGAAATAACAGCATTGAAGATGTACAGTATGAGTGAATTTTAAATGGAGCGCTGGAGTTGTTTTAAGACAAAAAGTAATCTTTATTCGATCTACTCTTTGGAGTTCTCATCTGTGATTCACTCTTCAATTACGTATTTGGCAGATGATGAAAGACGTATAACTTAGCACTAGCAAGGCGTAAACATAAACTTTTCAATATCTTCACTTTACCATTGATTATAATAAGATGAAATGACAGTAGATTCAATATCTTTCCATGAACTAGGTACATTTTGCACAATTCCCTAATACTTAGCCATCAATCCCATATGATTTTAAGCCAATTTGTGAAATTACAGTTTAAAAAAATGAAGGGGTTCAACGCAGACATGTACAGTATGTGGGCTTCAACCTGAAATAATAATATCGTTGATTACATTAAAGCGGATTAGTTTATATTTTTTCCTTTATTTATTATTATATACAAGTAAACTGGTGTCAGAATTATGGCACCTAAGGCTCACCCAGGCCCACGAAAGGCCAGTCTGTCCAGTCTAATCCAACAGAAAAGCCAATGCAACATGGAAAGGCACCAGAATACCCAGTGCACTATAGTAACAGAGAGAGGGAGAGATGCATACTGTATACACACACATACACACACATGCCAGCGGGTCAATATTTTTCTTCTGTTTAATTGTTTATTTGTTTTTTATTCTTAACTGAAGAAGCAGATTATTGACTTTAGCCTGGAGCAGAGTACAGTACTTAGATGGACAGATTTACAAAACTGGTTTCTATGGGTGCACCATAAATATGAGTGACAGCTGGTTCACTGAAAAATGCACATACAGTATAGTGTCTGAGTGTGATACACAAAATCACAGCCATAATTTGTGAGCTGCGTTGAACGACTCGACCACTCTCCTCGAAATTGGCAAAAGACGTGAGCAGTATATCGCAGTTAGAATGCAGAATGTAGAACTCTTTATCAAGTTGAGATTAAATATGCTTAACACTTGAGGCTGTGTTAGGTGTTAAACATTTTAATTGCACACTCGAACTGCACCAGCAATGAGGAAATATATAGGTGTGTAGGAGACTTGTACATACCAAATTTGCATAATAAGACAAAAACAGGAGCACTGTTAGTGAGGGTGCATACATATTCAGCAGACCTTGTATTAGGTGGTACTGCATGGTAGGTACTTAAACTTGGCATCGGCCAAAAAATCCGTTCAGTGCTCAGATGTATAATGAGGTGAAATGTAAGTCGCTCTGGATAAGGGCATCTGCCAAAATG
Organism: Clarias magur; assembly: GCA_013621035.1. NCBI lineage: Eukaryota > Metazoa > Chordata > Actinopteri > Siluriformes > Clariidae > Clarias > Clarias magur. Next base: position 582,313 of record QNUK01000323.1, on the reverse strand, counting down.
CCATAAATGTAAACATACATCTCTAACACTAACACTGCAAAAAAATGACGACAGTTTCTAGGGAGACTACTCTGTATTATGAGTCGACAAGCTCTAATAATAAACCCTTAACTTTTTATCATTTTGTTTAAAATATAATCCAGTCATTAAGTACAAAATATAAATCCATCCAGAAGTGTGGCATTAATCTTGATTTATTGTGCAATACATCTTTTTCCAGTTCACACTGTCCATGAAGCCAAAGAGGCGAATTAGATTTGTTGTAGCAAAATTGGCAAAATAGGGTTAGGGTTAGAAACACATTATTAATCATTGATTTAAACCTTTGTATGTGTAAGGACTTTATGACTACTCACTCACTCACTCATCATCTATACCGCTTAATCCTGTATTCAGGGACACAGGGGGGTCTGGAGCCTATCCCAGGAGACTTAGGGCACATGGCAGGGTACACTCTGGACAGGGTGCCAATCCATCGCAGGGCACAGACACACACATACACTCACTCATTCACACATTACAGGCAATTTGGGAATGCCAATTAACCTAACCTACATGTCTTTGGACTGTGGGAGGAAACCGGAGTACCCGGAGGAAACCCACCAAGCACGGGGAGAACATGCAAACTCCATGCACACAGAGACGGGAATCGAGCCTGGATTTTATGACTACTATAATTCTTATTTACTACCCATCCCCCACCCAATCTAAAAATACCAGACATCTCTGTATACAGTAACTAAATAAAGAAATGACTTTAATCTCAGAATACTGACGTTAATCTCGGATAAAATCTTCTAAGCTTAAAGTCAGAAATCTGAGGAAAAAAGTCAGAACATACTGTAAATATATTTTTGTGGTGGCCTTAATCCTCTTCCATACAGCTAATACTCCAACATTAAACATTTTGTTTAATATATATACACTCACCTAAAGGATTATTAGGAACACCTGTTCAGTTTCTCATTAATGCAATTATCTAATCAACCAATCACATGGCAGTTGCTTCAATGCATTTAGGGGTGTGGTCCCGGTCAAGACCATCTCCTGAACTCCAAACTGAATGTCAGAATGGGAAAGAAAGGTGATTTAAGCAACTTTGAGTGTGGCATTGTTGTTGGTGCCAGACGGACCGGTCTGAGTATTTCACAATCTGCTCAGTTACTGGGATTTTTACGCACAACCATTTCTATGGTTTACAAAGAATGGTGTGAAAAGGGGAAAACATCCAGTGTGCGGCAGTCCTGTGGGCAAAAATGCCTTGTTGATGCTAGAGGTCAGAGGACAATGGGGCGACTGATTCAAGCTGATAGAAGAGCAACTTTGACTGAAATAAGCACTCGTTACAACCAAGGTATGCAGCAAAGCATTTGTGAAGCCACAACACGCACAACCTTGAGGTGGATGGGCTACAACAGCAGAAGACTCCACCGGGTACCACTCATCTCCACTACAAATAGGAAAAAGAGGCTACTATTTGCACGAGTTCACCAGAATTGGACAGTTGAAGACTGGAAAAATGTTGCCTGGTCTGATGAGTCTCGATTTCTGTTGAGACATTCAAATGGTAGAGTCAGAATTTGGCGCAAACAGAATGAGAACATGGATCCATCATGCCTTGTTGCCACTGTGCAGGCTGCTGGTGGTGGTGTAATGGTGTGGGGGATCTTTTCTTGGCACACTTTAGGCCCCTTAGTGCCAATTGGGCATCGTTTAAATGCCACGGCCTACCTGAGCATTGTTTCTGACCATGTCCATCCCTTTATGACCACCATGTACCCATCCTCTGATGGCTACTTCCAGCAGGATAATGAACCATGTCACAAAGCTCAAATAATTTCAAATTGGTTTCTTGAACTTGACAATGAGTTCACTGTACTAAAATGGCCTCCACAGATCTCAACCCAATAGAACATCTTTGGGATGTGGTGGAACGAGAACTTCATGCCCTGGACGTGCATCCCACAAATCTTCATCAACTGCAAGATGCTATCCCATCGATATGGGCCAATGTTTCTAAAGAATGCTTTCAGCACCTTGTTGAATCAATGCCATGTAGAATTAAGGCAGTTCTGAAGGCGAAAGGGGGTCAAACACCGTATTAGTATGGTGTTCCTAATAATCCTTTAGGTGAGTGTAGATTGCATAGCACAGGTTATGAGTTATAGGTTTGTTATGCAAAACAAAAACAACAACAACAAAAAAAATTGTCAAACAGAGCCAGACCAGTTAGGGAAACAAACATAATCCCCAGCCATCATAATATTTTATTAAATAATAGCTGAAGTCTCATCTCTCATAGGGTCTCTCTCTGTGTGTGGCTGTGTGCAGTCTGCTGTGGAGCAGCAATTAAAGATGAGCTGCTTCCCATGATTTTGAAATTAAGGCTTACTTAGGCCATAGCTGTGTCTGTGGGGAAAGAACAACAGTAATGGAGTATTAGCAGTGATGCCTGATATTGTTCCGCATGTGTAGTCTCTCATTAAGAGTGGAAATGAAAGCCCACCTTGCTGGCTGACAAACCTGAATGCACCCAGACAGAAAGCAGTGGTACGCCTGCATATTATCTGCCAACAACAATTAGTTACCAGAAATGGAACCCACTTAAAACCCCTGAAAATGACAATTAATCACATATCGCATTGTTTTAATAAGATGTCATCCTACAGTAAAAGTTGCATTGTTAATTCATCTTTCTCTCATGGTGGGTGGCCAATGTAACACTTCTCATTGATGCATGAATATCAACCACCAATATGCCCTTGCTTGTATGCTAGCTACAGTAATACTTAGATATTGCTAACCACCTTTTTTGTGCTATTCACTCCCGATGACCAACAGACTTTTAGGGCAATTAGTTCAAAGTTCTCTTTGCTATAATGAAGTGAGAAACTAATACACACATGGACTGCAATGTGATATAGGCCACTAGGATAGCTTGCAGATAGAAAGCTAGCAGTTGACGCCATAACACACAGCCAAATAAACATGCGCTGAATGTAGTTGCTATTTACCTTGCCCTCTGACCCCCGTGTGAATTATTTAAAGTGTTAATATTACAGCGAGCACAACTAATGGCATTTTTAGGCAATATTAAAAAAGTGATAAAAATAAAACTTGAAAATGAAACTTTTTTTCACCCCACAGAAGACGTAGTTTTATTGTAGCCTTAGGCTAGAGATTGAAGAAGCACGGTTTTGAAAATGTCACAATGCATCTTTAAAAAATCTGATTCAGATTTAGTTCACTAATGAGCATCCCAGAGGTGATAGTGGCCAGGAACAACTTGAAGGAACGACACAAGGAAGAAACTTCAAGGAGTTATCCTTTGGATGGTGTGATAGATTGTTATAGTACTGTATAATCATATAAAGTAGTCAGACAATACTGAATGTTTGAGAAAAAAAAAAAGAAAAAAAGAAAGAATGCATTTCACAGCAAGCTTCTGCTTATGTTTTATAAAACAAGGGAAAAAAAACCTGTGAAATTAATTTACATTACATTACGTTTAATGGAAAAATGAGTGTTTACAGACAGGGTACATTTTATTTGTACGGAATAGGTTTAGATCCACTGCCACCCTGATGAGAACAAAGTTGTCAGTGAAGAATGATGCTGTGAATTAATTAATTAATGGTGTGAATTATTGATATTTTGCCGTCTGGATCTCAGTATTTCTCATTCTTTTACCTCCGTTTCTTTCTGTTAGTCTTAATAAGTGACCTTTCTCTCTCTCTCTCTCTCTCTCTCTCTCTCTCTCTCTCTCTCTCTCTTTCTGTATCTCCTCATTCCTACAGGTGGATAAGCGAAATGCCAACCACACAGCCTCGCCTGATGCTGCAAGACTGAGAATCTCTCTCTGTGTCATCCTTTACAGACTTCTATTTTATGATGCACTGAAGATCTATTAAATCCACCACAAATTCTCCTCCCTACAGGAACTTCAGGAACTGAATATTTTGCTGCAATATTACAACATATGTACAATAGTGGCCCGTCTATTTCCAGAAATATCTGTGTATATACATTGATATACGTACACCTGAGATGCTTTTAATAAAACTAAACAAACAGAAATTTTCCATTCAGTCATGTACAATTAGCATATACTCAAGGCCTCTAATGGCATAAAATAATAGAACATTAATCCATGGTTGAAAAGTTACCAGTGTAAAACCATGTGGAGTACTTAGTAGATATCCTTTGGAGCAGTGCAATTTAATGGAGTGTATAAAGAGCCCAAGCCATAATAATAACCATAATGTAATAAGTATACTCAAAGGTCAATGGCATATCAAGGCAAGGTAATTGAGAATTGCGGCTTTAACTGTTCTCCCCGTAAAGCCATTCCACAGCTAGAGCAAAGAGACCATCCTCAATGTTTTCCTTCACCTCTAGAGCCAGGGCCTGAAATTGGTCTCTAATTAGGGAGATTGTATTTAATCATGGGCCAAGCTATGCTGAAATCATCGAGCCTATTAATTGGGCTGCAGGCTTTTTGTGTTTGTTAAAACAGACTGCCATTTATAGAGTACACTATATACAGTGGTGTGAAAAAGAGTTTTCCCCCTTACTAATTGTCACACTTTGATGTTTCCGATCATCAAACAAATTTACATATTTGTCAAAGGTAAATCAAGTAAACACATCATGCAGTTTTTAAATGAAGGTTTTTATTATTCAGGAAACAAAATCCAAAATTACATAGCCCTGTGTGAGAAACTGTTTGCCCCCCCCCCCCTCCCCAAAAGATCAAGTGGACCAAAAGATCCTCAAAAGCTAGACATCATGCCGAGATCTGAAGAAATTCCAAAACAAATGAGAAAGAATATAATTGAGATCTATCTGTCTGGAAAAGGTTATAAAGCTATTTCTAATGCTTTTGGACTGCAGCGAACCACAGTGAGAGCCATTATCTACAAATGGCAAAGCCATGGAACAGTGGAGAACTTTCCCAGGAGTGGCCGGTCGACCAAAATTACCCCAAGAGCAAAAAATATACCAAAATATCTAGAAGGAAAATATCCGGCCATCTTTTTGTGACCTCAAGCTGAAGTGAACTTGGGTCTGCAGCCGGACAATGATCCAAAGCACACCATCAAGTCCACTTCTGAATGGCTGAAGAAAAACAAAATGAAGGCTTTGGAGTGGCCTAGTCAAAGTCCTGACCTGAATCCAATTGAGATGCTGTGGCATGACCTTAAAAAGGTGGTTCATGCTCGAAAACCCTCCAATGTGGCTGAATTACAACAAGATGAGTGGGCCACAGCGCTGTAACATACTCATTGCAAATTATCAAAATCGTTTGATTGCAGTTGTTGGCCCAACCAGTTATTAAGTTTAGGGGGCAAACAGTTTTTCACACAGGGCTATGTAGTTCTGGATTTAGTTTTTCCAAAATAACCTTCATTTAAAAACTTCATGATGTGCTTACTTGTATTATCTTTCACTAATATTTAAATTAGTCTGATGTTCTGAAACATTAAAGCGTGACAAACATGCAACGACAAAAAAAATCAGTAAGGGGGCAAACACTTTTTCACACCACTGTGCTTAACTATGTTGAGGCAGGAATAAGATAACACCTCCTTGAATGAAGTAATTAACATCAGCAGACCCTGTTTAGGTGTAGGTGTGTACAAGTTGTGCAAGATTTTTATCATTTTATCTCACCAGATCATTATCTAAAAACATTTCTCAAGATCATATCACAAGCATACCACTGAGACTGGGCCAAACAATCCCAAAAAGTAATTTAATTTGGTATTTAGTGTGACTGTATTTTCAGTAGTTTGTGGGGTGTTGATGCTGGAATACTCTGTCCAGGAATGAACACATTAGAAACAACGTCAAAAAAGACAATTAAAGGAATGTATGTTTAGTAAGTGGCATACATATAAAAAGTCGCTATGTATTATTGTTCCTTTAGCTGTTGAACTGAGTTGTATTTAAGAGTAATTGATGTAGGTGGTGGCATTGCTTGAGAAGTTAAAGCCTCTGAATTTCCAAATTTGTAAATGTGAGAGAGTCAATTGTCACTCTAAATTCCCCTGTAACATGTGAAACCTTGAGGAAGTAATGGTGTTCTACTGCTTGAATTGTCAGAGCAATTGTCTGAGACATACTGATTGGAGTGTACTTTATTGTTGACATAAGTAACTGCTAATTTAGTTTGATGCTGGGGGTCCATTAATGCCCCCAAAGAATGGCAAGTGATGATGACAACTCCCCAGAAACTCACCAGACGCAAAAAGCAGATAATGACACTCGCTGCAGATACCATTGCAATCCACAGAAATTCAGAGCTAGGTGTAAAAAATTCATAGGTCTTTTGGCTGGGGACTGAGACTGAGAAGGCTGAAGTAATTCAGGATGGGAAGAGGTTGCAGTGTAGTAACAGAGTTAGAGGGCAGGGCAGTGCAACATACCTTGGTATCCGGAAGGTAAACTTGGACAGGAATTCATTAAACAAACAAGAAAAGATTTTAGAAAGGATGGAGGTGAAAGGTAGAGATGAAAATTGGTTATTAGAATAAAAAAGGAAATGGTATCAAGGAGTCAATTTTGGGGAATGATGGCATAGGCAGTTGAGGCTCTGGGTTGCTGATTGAAGGCATAGGGGTTTGAGGCCTGCAACTACCAGGTTGCCACCTGCCCATGCCCATATATAATACGGAGCCACTGGATATGCATGGTCACAAGCCTGGAGAAATGGGCAGGCAGCAAGCATAAAACCTAAGGCAATAATTTGCAGATCAAAACATCCAATGTGGCAATCCTAAGAAAGGGATAAAGCCTAAGAAAAAAATGTGGAGACCATGTTGGACCATGTTAGTCACAAACGGTTTTCAAAATGTATTGCAGAGAGTATGATGAGAAACAGAAGGAAAATAAATGATTAGTTAGGCTGATAGAAAAGATCAAAAGTTGATGTAAAAACATTAACCATGTCGGCCTGGGATTCGAGCAGTCAACTGACACCAGACTAAAGGTAACATGTCAAAAGGATAATTCCTCAGAGAATTTTAAGAATAATGAAGCAATGAAACAGCTTACATAAAGAGACAAAATATATTCAAAAGTTATATTTATACAATTCCATGGCCATTTGTGGCTGCTGTCTGAGGTGGAGAAGGTTCCGAATATTTATTTGGAATGTTAAAAAAATTTCCCAGTATAAATAAAAACAGTATGAAGTGTCTTGAACCATTTTCTTCAGGCAACAGCAGTATCTTACTGTCCTTTTCAGTGAAAAAGGATAATAGTGGCATTACTTTTTTTATGGATAAGAAAGAAGAAAGCCATCAAGACTTGGCGAGGATCGTTATACCATAGGTGAGGAGACAAGTTGTTCATAGTACAGCAATTACCTCTGAATCAAGGCAAACTGAGCAGATTTGACAAAATAGAATATAGATAGGACAGGGGATTGTAGGGCTCAGGATTAAACAAGGACTGTCAGGAAAGGGATTGGAATGAGTAATCACAAGATAAAAAATTTAGGTGGTTTGGGGAACAAAAAAAATGGATTTCCTTGTTCTTTGAAACTTTATGGATCTTGGCAAGGGTTTGTGTGAAAGCACACAAATCACCAGAACTGTAGAAGTTCCTGGAGATGGTGACATCAATGAACACTCTCAGAAGGACCTTGGTTAGTACATGCATCAGGTATCAGATTCTGATGAGCCCAGACTACAGTAGATGGAGTAGCTGGGAATGTCAAACAGACATCAGCATGGGCAAGAAGAATCAGAAGAATGGTGCCAACTGGGGAAGGGCTTGTAACCCAGTACCAAGATGTCACTTTCCATAAAGAGATGGCAAAATTGATGATGATTGATGATTGAGATGACACATTATCCCACGTTTTAGCCTGCTTCTATAATGTAGTTAGCATATAAATTCGGTCACGGGGGACAGAAGAGAAGTTTCTCTCAAACTTCAATTATTTTGAAAATACATTCTGTGTTACAGGAGACTGCTCCTCTGCCCTTGGTGCCCAGGGGAAGATGATACTGACATCTCCCATAATGAGAAATATAAGCAGCTACTAATGGCTCTCATACAAACTCTCCAAACAATATGGGTTTGTTAGCATAGAAAAATCATTATTTTTCAATAGACTCCCCTTATTACCACCAAGATCAATACACACCAGCACCGAAGAATGAACATCAGGTTCTTTGCTGTGCTGCATGTGGCTTTATTGTATCAAAACTGACCAATAAAAATAGAACTGAGCAATAAGAACCAAAGAGTTCCCAATGAAATGCAACATGAAATGGTAGTGTAGTGTAATACTTGGTATTATCTGGGGTTTATTTTGTTGGCTTTAGACAGAGTTTATTGCCCAAACACTTTAAAAGATTAGAAGAAGTATTTACTTCATGTTTCCCATATTCTCTCCCCCCAAAAAGATCACGTCCCCATTTAATACATGCATCTAGCACTTAATGTCATATTTTATATATAATTAATAAAAGAGTGGCCGCGAGCTGGATAAAAGATAAGGCATCTTAATATTAACTTTAGGGGTCTAAATGCCGTTAATCACATATCAGATAGCATTTAAAATTAAATGCAAAGACTTATGCTTTAAATGTATTGCTTTTAAATGTATCCAAAAATATTTTAGCTGCTTTTATCCAGGATATTGACCAGATTGAGGGTTAAGCTCACAGACTCAAACTTTGACCAGTTCCAGGCTTTAGGCCACAGGTTTAACCACAGAGCCATCATATCCCCGATTTACAGCACAACTTCCATGTGAATCTACCATAAACTCCTGCATTATACACTGATAACTGACTTGTAACATTGTTTATTAATTAACCAAGCTAGCGTAGGCGCTTTAGGCACCATCAAGTGTTTCTGATTGCCAAAACATAACAGGATTTATTACTAATGCTCAATGTCTAATTCATAATCCCATAAAGATCTTTTTTTTTTTCCTTTCTGGGGGGAGGGGGCATTTTTGGTAATTTATGCAAATTTGACCAATCAGTCAGTGAGTTCTGCCACCACTACAAAATGTTAAATGTGTCTATGAAACGAGTCAGGATCGCAGTGTTTATTTAACACAGATAGATTACATTTAATTAAATCTCATTAGGTGTTTAATGTAATGCAGCACAGTTTGCCTGCTACTAATACATATTCATTATTTATTTATTTTATTCAGAAACTCATTCTTATTCAAGAGGCTACTGTGTCTCCAATCAAATCCTGTAAGCTATCGTTGTGCTGAAATTTCATTATAATAACTGTTGAATTACAAAAAAAAAAAAAGTCATTTTGATTTGAAGACTCTATTCATGGCTAATCATGGGTTTGATTGCTTCACACTTTCATTGTCTGTCAAGGTTCATTGTGCATTGCATTAATTGCCACACTAGTGTAATGTAAGTGGTTCTTAAAGTTAAAATATTTTGGAAGCTTTAAAAGAGTTCAGCCAATTTTAGGATGTAGTTTGCATACTGTTTAATGAGATTGTAAGTCTCTCTTAGATTGTAGTTACAGTACTTAAGTAAATGCTGAGATTGTGGCTCAGGGGGTTAGCATTCCATGGAAACAAGGTTGGTTGGTAGCTGAGAATTTAATAGAAGGTATTGAGCCAGTTCTGCACAAATACCCTCATGCCAAGAGCCCAATTCTTGTATTATTTTATCTGAATTATTATTTTTTTATTTAATTATAAAGAATTAATTATAATTATAAAATTATCTGAAGACATGGTGAAATAATACACACATTGACAAAATTGTTGGTACCCTTCGGTCAATGAAAGAAAAACTCACAATGGTCAAAGAAATAACTTTAATCTGACAAAAGTAATAATAAATAAGAATTCTATGAATGTTAACCAATGAAAGTCAGACATTGCTTTTCAACCATGCTTCAACGGAATTATTAAAAAAAAAAGAACTCATGGAACAGGCCTGGACAAAAATGATGGTACCCCTAACTTAATAGTTTGTTGCACAACCTTTTGAGGCAATCACTGCAATCAAACGATTCCTGTAACTGTCAGTGAGACTCCTGCACCTCTCTGCAGGTATTTTGGCCCACTCCTCATGAGCAAGCTGCTCCAGTTGTTTCCAGTTTGAAGGGACAGCATGTTTCAGCTCCTTCCAAAGATGCTCAATAGGATTGAGGTCAGGGCTCATAGAAGGCCACTTTAGAATAGTCCAATGTTTTCCTCTTAGCCATTCTTGGGTGTTTTAGCTGTGTGTTTTGGGTCATTGTCCTGTTGCAAGACCCATGACCTGCGACTGAGACCCAGCTTTCTGACACTGGCCAGCACATTTCTCTCTAGAATCCCTTGATAGTCTTGAGATTTCATTGTACCCTGCACAGATTCAAGACACCCTGTGCCAGATGCAGCAAAGCAGCCCCAGAACATAACAGAGCCTCCTCCATGTTTCACAGTAGGGACAGTGTTCTTTTCTTGATGTGCTTCATTTTTCCGTCTGTGAACATAGAGCTGATGTGCCTTGGCAAAAAGTTCCATTTTTGTCTCATCTGTCCATAGGACATTCTCCCAGAAGTCAACATGTAGTTTGGCATATTCCAGTCTGGCTTTTTTATGATTCGTTTTCAACAATGGTGTCCTCCTTGGTCGTCTCCCATGTAGTCCACTTTGGCTCAAACAATGGCGGATGGTGCGATCTGACACTGATGTTCCTTGAGCATGAAGTTGACCTTGGATCTCTTTAGAAGTCTTTCTGGGCTCTTTTGTTACCATTCGGATTATCCGTCTCTTTGATTTGTCATCAATTTTCCTCGTGCGGCCACGTCCAGGGAGGTTGGCTACAGTCCCATGGATCTTAAATTTCTGAATACTATGTGCAACTGTAGTCACAGGAACATCTAGCTGCTTGGAAATGGTCTTATAGCCTTTACCTTTAACATGCTTGTCTATAATTTTCTTTCGAATCTCCTGAGACAACTCTTTCCTTCGCTTCCTCTGGTCCATGTTGAGTGTGGTACATACCATGTCACCAAACAACACAGTGACTACCTGGAGCCCTATATATAGGCCCACTGACTGATTACAAGATTGTAGACACCTGTGATGCTAATTAGTGGACACACCTTGAATTAACATGTCCCTTTGGTCACATTATTTTCAGTATTTTCTAGGGGTACCATCATTTTTGTCCAGGCCTGTTCAATGAGTTTATTTTTTTTAAATAATTCTGTTGAAGCATGGTTGAAAAGCAATGTCTGACTTTCATTGGTTAACATTCATAGAATTATTATTTATTATTACTTTTGTCAGATTAAAGTGACCATTGTGAGTTTTTCTTTCAATTGACCGAAGGGTACCAACAATTTTCGTATGAACAGTGACAAGGCAAACCACCTTTCAGGGTTCTTCTTTGCTGAACATTTCACTGAACACTGAGATGGATATTGTTGTGGATACATGGAGACAGGATTTAAGACATTGATGACCAATTTAAGATGATTGTGTTTGCATCCAGGCAAAGCTAAGTATGATGTATTTGGATGTGACTGGCAATAGAAGGCAGATGGGCTCATGATTGATGCACTGCCTTGAAAGTAAGGAGGTTTAGTGCGATATGTTACCAATCCTTCTTCTATGGGGTCTCCACCTGGAGCCTGAATGAGGAGTGGTTTCAGGAGAAGTTGAGGGAAGAGCTTGAGATTGTTTTATGATGGTCTGGCATGGCAGAGCAAAGGCATGCTGTTTCAATGCAAACTCTAAGCACTGTTGGGTTTAAGCTTTGTTGATATGCTGCCTTGGGTACAGCTTTATTCTGGCCACTGCCTGTGGCATACTCAGCCATACTCAGATTAGGTGTACTCAGCTCTCTCTACCCTAAAGCTGCCTTTACTAATCTATTTACATTCAGGTGCATGATCAAATATGCAGCAAAATAATTCAATGAATTAATCATATGATGGATTGTCCTCTCCCTGGGATCACACCACAGTCAGCTCCACGTCAGCTTACGTTATTCAGATACCCTCTCTTGCTCAGAAAACTACAGGAAGCACTGAAGCAGAAACCCTGTATACTGGTGGTGTTGGCGTGATGGATCGCTGGGAAGTTTTGAAGTTGAGCATGGCTATCTGTTGTGGTTACTCCTCTACTAAGTAGTCATCAGTAGCTACTGACTAGTACCATTTAAACATTCCTCCTGCCTTCATGTTTAAGAAAAGTGTACTTTCTGGGAGCATGCAAGTCTACAGCAACCAAAGCAGTAAATACCTTATTATAAGGACTGGCAAATGCAAAAAATCACAATCAATGTAAACGATCCAGAAGCAAAAAAAAATATGACCATGAGCACTTAGTATAAAGTACATCAGGTGTGAAAACTTTACAGTGTGTTTCTGGAGTCTGCTTATATACAGAAGGTGAGGTAGTAACTGGGTCCAGGTGTGTGATCAGTAAACTGCCAAATTTGAACATGATGTGGGGGTGCTGTAGTCCAAGGTTTTGAGTTTGATGCCAATTTTGGCATAGACATGACAGGACACCTCTTTGCTACTATGGAGATAAAGTGAAAATTTGTACTAGTATGATTGCTATTATTGTTCTTATAATTATTCCAGCCCATGTTAGCCTATTAACCATTGTCACCATTAAGGCTGTGATGGTCTCTTAGAGCTTCTGATGTGAATATCACATCTATTCAACTATGATCATGCAGATCACTGACATACAACCAGTGTAGTTTGGATGCATCACAATATTGGGCCCTATATATTTGCTCATCAGGCTTGTAGATCAGGGTCTAATGAAATCTGTGCCTACTGTATGCATTACACTCTTTGTGCATTTTGCATTTTGATTTTCAAATTTAGAGTTGCATAGCGAGAATAGCGAGAATGGTACACTTGCACAGGCCACTGCTCAGCAGCAATCTGTACATTTCTTCTACATCAGCCTTAAAGAATTAAGTTAAACTGAGCATCTTGTGAAGGCTTTATGCTTTTCATACGGATATCAGGAGCCATTTTGTTTATACATCATGTGTCGTGGTGCATGAAATTGCTTCCGTCTGCCTTGTATTTTCATTTACAATATAACATTGAGGTATATGCACCCTGGAAAAGAATTGGGAAGGGACACAAGAGCCAGAACCTTTGATTATGGCTGCAGAGGATGAATTATGAGTGACACAGGTTTTCACCAGAGGCACCATTTTGTCATTAAATATGTTTGGTGGTTTGTTTTTGTTTTGTTTTATATTGCAGTTGGGCTGAAGAAGAGGTCTGCAGAACCTTAAATTAACTGATTAATTCTCAGTTCAAGCCCAGAGCAAAGTACTATTTTGCCCTTACTGGTGATATATATATATATATATATATATATATATATATATATATATATATATATATATATATATATATATATATATATATATATATAATGTGTGTGTATGTATATATATATGGTATATCACCAGTAATATAATATATAAGCATCTCTATATTATTTTGCACCTATGCCTAAGAGGACTTTGATCTGTTCTGTTTGTGCAGGTAAAAAGCAATCAAAAGCAGAGCAATAGGGTTGTTGCTGTGCCAAATAAGGACACAGTGGTAACTAGGCACAAGTGTCACTGCTGGACAAAAGATATGCTTTTGTAGGTGAATTTGACCTTAAGGGTAATTGTACCTTCAGCTGACACTTGCAAATGCTGCAGTAAATGCATTTCCATGTCTTTCCCCCTTTGATAGCCTACACCATGAACAGAAAAACCTAGGTGAGTCAGCAAGTAGCACTGCCATCTCCTACAGTAGCTACAAGGTCCATTGTTCAATCCTTAACCTCTGCAGAGTTTTGCATGTTCATCCTGCATTTGCATGTGTTTCCTCTTGGTTCTTCCTGTTCATACTACTTCCTGAACCTGACGTTCAAGTTAGTGGTCGGTTAAAGTAAATGTCCTCTAAGTGTGAATGAATGTGTGAAAGCATGTGTTCATCGTGATTTACAATGAACTGTTATCCCATCTGGATTGAATTCCCCTGCATGCAAAAGCTTTAGCTCATATGTGCATATGGGCATATGTGCCCCTGACCAAAATAAAGCAGTTACTGAAGATGAATGAACAAATGAATGAATGAATGAATGGATGGATGGATGATTATGACAATAAAAGGTGACAATGTACAGTATTCCATTATTGTGGTTAACAAAACGTATTCACTGTTTCTGGCTCCAGGTGAATAGCAAACCTGAACAGAGTTAAGCAGTTACTGAATGTGAATGAATGCATGAAAACTGACACCTTTCAGTTTATCCCAATACGAACATCTACAAACTCAAGACTTCTTTAAAAAAAAACAAAAATCACTTTTACACATTTTAGGCTAGCAGACAGAAACCTATGTAGGGACCACTGAATAATCACACTCTGAAACCTATTAGGACTCTTCTGTTCTCGCAATAGGAATGGTTTCAAAACTCTGAACATAATAACTTTAAAGGGAAAGGGATCCTTAGCAAACTGTTGTTGTGTGATAGTCATCTATTTAGTTGCAGAGAGCAGCATGTTTTGTATGACTTTGTCTCATGACAGCAATGTGATCTCATGTGAAAGGGAGACTGGCGGCACAGCAGCTTAGTGGTGTTTTAAAATTGACTGAAGTATATGATGGGTGTGTGAATGTGTGACCTGTGATGAGTTGGCAACCCATCCATGGTGTACCCTGCATTCTGCCCTAAATTCCCTGGAATCGGCTTTAGGCTCACTATGAACACCCACAGGATAATCTGTGTAGGTAATGGATAGCTTGGCTCCAGGCCCACTGCCATCCCCCACAGTATAATCTGTGTAGATAATGGATAGATTATTATATCTATTGATTATAGTTTTTGTTTCTGTAGATAAAAAAGGGAGATTTATTTCACATTTTTGAAGGTTTGGCTTTCTACAATTCTACAATGTGTGTACTTTTAATAAATCATCATAAGCCAGAAGGCTCCACTAATGAATTGTAAGTTCATCATGTACATTGGAAAGCTACATTTGTAGCTAATACTATTTGGAAAAATTAGATATTATGATTTATACCAATTTCCATGAAAAAGTATGGGTTACAGAGACATGAGCCACAGATTTGGGACAGGGGGTCTTCAGAGGAGCAGGGATTAAAGTGCTTTAGATGAACATCAAAGAGTGCTGGGGGCCTGCTTCTCAGTGTGATAACATGAAAAAGAATTTCCTCA
Source organism: Clarias magur (assembly GCA_013621035.1). NCBI lineage: Eukaryota > Metazoa > Chordata > Actinopteri > Siluriformes > Clariidae > Clarias > Clarias magur. The sequence continues at coordinate 567,105 of QNUK01000323.1, read as the reverse complement.
CGACAAAGCTGCACTGCCGTCCATTATGGCACTCTCTTAGAATTTTAACAAGCTTTCTCATGTCAGCAGTGGTAGTTTATTGTCTTAGAGCCAAATTTAATATGCTCTGAACCCAGCTGCTACAGGAAGGATGGTCCTGTCACTCGACTTTCACCAACTCTACTTTTCAACATCACTAAAGTTACCAATCCACTTTACTGAAGACATGACAATGCTCTCCCTTATTCATTCATCAATTCACTGATTAGTTCATCCAAACTTCTCTAAGTTTACTTGGCTTATAGGATGAAGCCATTGTGTGAAAACATATTTGAGCAATGTGAAAACTGAGATGATATTATTTAAAGGTGTTGCACTCAGGGGAGGCACTAGTGGGACAAGATGAAAAGGATGCCAGCAATCCTTGTTTATGCACATGTTTTCTTCTCTGAAAGTCCTGCTATCGGTCATATCCCAGAAATGTGCTGATGTGCAAAAAATCCATCTGCACTGAACAAGCAGGTCTTAAAAGGAGGTCTGGGGCTGTGATTTTAGGACTTTAGTCCTTTACACAGTTGACAGTGGAAAAAAAGAAAATGGATATAGGCTGCAACATGTTTATGGTTTTTAAAACTTAAAAAAAAAAAAGCAATTATTTTTAATCTCACACCCTTATACCAATCTTCCTAAATAACTTCTTAACGTTCTCCTCATATTATTATCTTTTCCTTATATTGTGTTTGACTATATCTAATACATTTATTAAAACTTAGATTAAGTGAGTGTTCCATAAATAATTAATATGAAAAGGCATTTAAAGAAATAAAAGGTTAGTAAACAACGAAAATAGACCCTCACTAAAATGCCAGTATTATATGTTTTACAGCAAGTGGGACAGGGGTGTGGAGGCACTTTTAAGACTTTGGATGTAAGCTGCCCTGAGGGCTCCTCAAGCAGAAAATGTGGAGAGCTGCAATATGCGATATCCTTCTTGGATGCCCTGGGAGCACCTGACAGGGCTGCTTCGGATCAGTATAAAGTGACCTAGTTATAGCAATGCCACTGAGTTATCCCCCTGTGTGGCCATGGGCTGATGTTCTAACTCATTGCAGTGAGTATCGCAGCTTCTTAGCAGGTGCTTGGGGCAGCAGCATGTGGTGAGTTTCACTTAGCATGTGCAGCCTTCTACAGCAGGAAAATGGCATGTCTTTTTGCAGCTGACTGAGCACAGAACCTGGAAATATGATACTTGCGGCATAGTCCTCAGGAATTTGTAGCTGGTCCTTCAGATCTAAGATCATCTAATGGAGAATGAATCAATCTCCTCTCGAAAGCAGGGGTTTCAGAATTGTCTTGCTCACTGTAATTTTCCAAGATCTTCCTTCAGAAACATGTAATGAAGAAAAGTAATACAATTTCAATCGAATTTTTGTTGAAGGAAAATCTTTTCGAATACACTCTCTAAGGATGAATGTGACAGGCAGCTAATAACTGTCTTAAAAGCAGCTACTGTTTTCTTTTCCTTCTAACTCAGAAAGCTTTGTGTAAGAAAAGCAATGAGCAAAGCCAGCTTAACAGATGGAGCTCATAATCTTGTTGCAGTATGTTATTGACCTGCCAATCAAAGTGTCTGCCTAAAAACAGAAACCTATTAGCTAGTGGAATGGCTCTCTATATTCTTAGCATCTTACTGTGTGAAAACTTTATTTCCGATGCGAAAAAAAAAAAATTGGATCAAGTCTCTGTGACATTCAAAAATGTATAAATGTTTTGGAGCCAGTGGAAAAAATATTTGACATTTGTTAACATGTAGTGTACAGTGAGTGCCATGGCTAATCTGTCACGTTGCATCGTATGGGCTCTGAAAAGAGGTCATTTGACAACCAAACAATAAAATTAGGCTTGGTTCAGACCCCAATCAATCAAATTGACAATCGGAACTTTTGTAGGCCTAAAAGATATCTGACGAAGAATTATCTGGCAGCATAGGACTTGACTAAAGCCAAAAAGGAGGGAAATGCTAATATGTAATGTATTAGCTTAGACGTAAGGTTTAGCACACACAGTTTGTTTTTAGATTGGAAAAAACTTTAGTATTTGATCTTTACTTTTAAAACAGTTGGAATTTACATTTATACATTATACATTACATTACATTTATAACAACAGTTGGAAGCATTCTTCAGCCAGTGAGCTCTCAGTACTAAAAAACATGCACAACTCTGTGAAGAAGACCCGTGATCAAATATTTATTAGGTGATTTATTAGATTAAGTTATCTCTTAATTAATTGATTTATTTTATAAAAACCTTAACATTACCCTTTCTATTTAAAGCAACCTACTCACAAGTACTTAATTCCATCTTCAGCTTTCTTTGAAGAATGATCACACTTTTAGCTAGTTGCCTTAGCAACCGTTTTTTTCAGATCTTTTTGTTTATTTCAGCCTTTTTTGTTTTCCTGAACAAATTTGCACAAAAGTTCCATATCCAGTTGTATATTTCTACTATAGAACTTTTCTGTACCTTCATCCATTACATTAAATTTGTGCGCATTCAGTGTCTCGCTTAACACATGGCTGTGGTTTTAATTGGTGGCTTCATCTTAGTTATTGGACACATTTTCAAGTAAAGCACTAAATTCCACCTCAAAATATTTTAGATGTCTTTACCATCTAGTCCAGATCTTTGTCTTTTTCAGCACTTTCTGTTTTCCTTTAGGACATAGTTCTACTTTCATTATTTTAGGATATTTCTAATATATTACAATCCTCTGCCTCCAGACACATTAATGTGTGGTATACACATTAGATCTTATAATGATGCAGCACATGCCACAAGGATCTGGGTTTAATAGACACCAAGACTTGTGAACGACCCATTGTCTGTATATTTTATAGAGTGTGTTTACGACTATAATAAAATAAATTGTTAAATGCATGATGATTCTGAATGCTTGGATTTTGAAAGACCTCTGGGGTACAGCCTAGGTTTTGTTTTTTGCATGAGATCAAAGCAAACAGGCCACAGTTGCGTGGCCATGCTCTGCCTTTAGGAGATGTGTTTTCCGTAAACCATTAGCCAGGCTAAGGGGGCACCGCAGGCAGATGGTTTCAAACAGCCGCTGATGACATTCGGCAGCCCACAGCCATAGTGGCAAGATGACCATCATCCATTTTAGCATGCACAAAAAAGAGAGAGCGTTTTACCCAGTCTGGCCTCACCAAAAGAGTTAGTAGAATACTTATGAGGGCACCACTAGCAGCGTGAGTCCCCAAAAGCTCAAAGAAAACTTTTAATGATGGCTGTAAGTAAGAGGTTTGGAACTCCCAGGACGTAAAAACCATTAGTTTGAAAATATTGTATTGTGACAGAGATGCCCCCAGCTAAGGCCATGTGCCGTGTGCTCTAATGCTTCAGTAGTGTAACAAATGACCTCAAGAGCTTGCAAGAGTTTAGCTTGTGTATAAAACATCTCTATCTGACACCAAGCTACATTATATAAGCACGTATTAGGTTTTTTTTTATTTTTTATGTATGCTGGATATTTGGCAGGAGCTTCTGGTAATGTGTAATCAATACAATTAATAGCAAACTGTGCCTTTCAGAATTGAGCCTTTAGTGAGCTTCAAAACGCTGAGCTCCATTCAAAAAATTAAACACCAGTAAACCATATGTTATGCTAGAGAAGCAATAAAAACTAATATTCTGTACTAACATTTAAGGTGTTCATCAACTTGTGAATTAAGTAACATGGAAGAAAACATTCCAACTTAAAAGCTGACATGGTCTCTCAGATAATGTAGCTGCGTTGCTAGCTAGTGTTAGCTAAAAAAATAAGAAGGCAGCAAAAACATGTTTCACTTATGTAACAGCTAACAGCATTTAACAATAGTGTAGGTGTCATGAGTCCTGCTATAATCGTGCACACATGTATCCATCATACAGTAGATGTTCTCCTGTACTAGAAAGAGCACCACAGCTCTGATTATATCACAACGTATATCTGAACAAATAAGGGGGGAGAAAAAAACACAATCAGAATATAGCGAAAATACTAAACTGTAAGTTACTAAAGTAACAAACAAAACCCATTTTTCCTCCTGAAATGACCTGATCATACAGGTGACCAGTGGCTTTATTAGAACCAGCAGCATGTCCTTTTATCTTAGAAACTGTTGAAAATCTCACTCACAGCTGTCTAATTCAGAAAATCAAGAGAGAAAAAAAGATAAACAGATTTCCCTTATTCACTTTTAGCAAGCTGGCAAGGAAAAGTGTCACAGCAAATGCAGCTTACTAACACCAGTACAAACACACACACACACACATGATAGTAATATTGAAATAACCCAACCGAGATGCTTTTTTTGATGGAATAAACTGGACAAAAAAAGCATCTCAGCTAGTCGAATACTAGTCAAGTACTTGAATACTGTCACTAACATTCTTTAGTCTTCTACATGGTAGGAGATATAGATTTAAAATGGCCTCTGAGTTTCACATTGCTCACCTGGGTTCTAAAGATATAGACTTTGCAACAGAAAAGGTTTGTAGAAATCAGAATCTTTTGTATGTGATAAATGAAAGACGAGGTTTTTTATCGGTCTAGATATGCACAGCGTTGTTTGATTTAGAGGATTTGCAGGTCAGGACTATGTCTTAGATGGCAGCAAATTATCTGGAAATTAAATCTCGTACAAACAAGTGTAAAAGCTTCTTAAATATTTTAGACATTTGTGTGCAGGACAAACATTAATATTTAACACGAGGTTTGTGGGGTGTAACACAAAAGATCATGGCTTTCTACCTTATCCTTATTTCCTTTTCCTTGTTTTCTTTTTCTATATGTTGAAATGCATGAATTAGTTAAGGAGCATACGTCCATCACAATTAGCCACATTTATAAAATGGACATTTGTGCCATTGAGACGAAAATGTAATAAACCTTAAGCATGCATATTCAAGTGTTGTTTTAATTATCCTTTTAGACTCCTTTTAGAGATTTTTAAATGGAAAGCCATACAAACAAAACCTTTTACCCTTGCTGGAAACCTGATCAGGTGTTATGTTGTTCTAGCTTGTAATAATGGCATAGTTATAATGCGCCAATGGTGGAGTGTACACAACAAGGGGGAGGGCCATCGGAACTCACCTGGGCTGGATGCTACTGTATATTTTTGCTATGGCCATTAAATCTGTGTAAACAGGAAATGGTAATGATCCAGCAAAAGCAATCCATGCTGAAAACACATTAGTTAATGCTCAGCAATTTGTATGGCTTTACAAATTAAAGTACCTTTGTTGAACTCAGTCCACGGTAAACCCTTTATTAACATAGCTCTAGTGACACATGCAGAAAGAGTGAATTAACTGCTTAGGTTCACAACCTGTCCCGCAGCTCCAACTCCTTTCAGATCCATTCGTCACCATTCAATAATATTCAGAATTGCTTAGGTGACCTTTAATTAACTGTGACTTTCAACATTGTAACAATTATACCCTGTGCATGCTTCACTAGGTTTCATTTACCACAGAGAAGCTTTATTATAGCTGTTTATAATTGAAAGAGCTGAGACTTTTGAGAATCCATAGTCATCATTAATTGGGGTGGTGTATAAAAGAACACAATCTATTTTTTAGGCCTGCTTGCTCATTGCAGCATACTTGAGAATCTATGACACTCCTCTTGTTTCCTGTCAGAACAACCTATTTGCTGTTTCTGCTTTGAATTATGTTTCTGCACTTTACATCCAGCTGCATATACATGAAAACAGAAAGTGCGCGTTCTTCTGTATAGGAGTGTTTCTACGAAAATGGGGTAGATTGTCACGGATCATAAAATCAGACAATGATCCTAAACCTCTACCTCCCCTATAGAGAGCCATATTCAGCTACCTTAAAATGTCACACAGTAGGCTTCTGCTGTTTATCTCAGAAAAGGTTGCATGTTCTCATCAAGCCACTGTACACCAACAGACATCCTTGAGTTACCCACAGTACTTTTAAAATGCAGTTCTGACATATGACATATCATTAAGTTCTCTTACAATCCCATCATGTGTATTTATTTGTTACTGTGCTTTCCAGTTGTCTTTTTATTACTACTACAATCCACTTCCAGGCCATTTTATGCCCCACTACCTGCACATCAGTATCCCCTTACATTTAGTAATGTACAATTCTATCATAACTTCATCCATGTAACCCTTCTCTTCTTCATATTTGGCTTAGTTACCCACTGCTGTTCCCTAAGTACATTTCACTTCTACATGTGTCTGGAGAAATAATGTCACCCAGGCCACCTGCAGTATAAAACAATAAGTACTCAGAGGATATACAACAGGCCTCTGAAGTACTATTTCAGGCAACAAAACATTTGAGCACGGTGACTGTGACCAGTTGCACCAAAGAACAATTGCCATCTTCCAAAGTGTTTTTTCACGCTTTACCTATGTCCTGTAACCAGAATTATATAACTACTATACAGTATAAGAATTAGATTATATACAGGTATATATATTGTACAGTATATGTATACAGTATATACATGTTTATTCTGACGGCGGGCTCCCCAGTGTAGGCGCTTTTCACTCACACACACTGCAAATCATGCACAGGGTGTGCCAATGGTAGAGTGTACCTAACAAGGGGGTGGGCCATCAGAACTCACTTGAACTGTACGGTAATCCTCAATCGCACCTCTCAGGGTCCACACGACCTTTAAAAGAGCCTCCACGGCTCTGGCAGTTCTTTCGTTGCATGTAGTGTTTTAGTAAGAGAAAAAAAAACTGTAAGAACTGCATACTTTGCTGCTTAAATTAAGCTTTCATTAAAAACCTATTGTTAAGACACTGACACCTGCTTGCCATGTGTTATGTCCGTGTGCCAGACCCGTTACACAAGTGGAGAATGCGGCACATGGAACCAAAACAAGCCCACAACCGTCTGCCTGAGGAATACTAGGGGCACCTGCTTGAAAGAAGCATCCAACAACTAGTGCTTCGGGACACCTCATGATGACATTGATGACACCTCATGATGACATCACATGTTCAAGAGGACTGCTTAGCAGGAAGGCTGGCCGTGTCCATGAATGGAGTGGCATTCTTATCCCACTGCTATCAGGTGAAGCACAACGTGCATATTTTTACTTATCTAAGGACGATGCAGAGAATTATGAGTTGTTGAAAACTGAGATGAGTTGTTTGAAAACTGCTGTGCGCTTTCGAGTGCACAAGCTGCTATGGAGTTTCACAAGTGGATTCATGATGCTCAAACCGCACCCCGAGTGCAGCTTGATCAGCTCAGCTAAATCGCGATCAGGTGGCTCCAACAAGAAAGTCTTATGCCATTCGAAGTGAGTGATGATGGACTGCGTGCTTAGAACCCAGCCGCAAGAGTAGTAGAAAGCTGTGGGTATGAAACATCCAGCGAACATGCAAGAGATGTTCAGTGCGCTGGAATGTGCACACCTTTTACCTGGGACAAGAAAAGAAACAAGTGAGTGGCAAGTTTGCTCCAGGAATTAATACCCACTATGCAAAGAACAGGTTCCCACCCCGCCACCAAAGCCGGAATCCCTGAGTGCCGTCAGAACCACGTATCACCTATGTTAATGGCGATCAGTGGGAAGTGCCGCCAATGAACATCAAGGTCAAAGACCACCTGGGTAAATACAACTCAAAGCTGGCATAATTCCTGAGATGCCTGTCCCTCTACTTTTAGGTAGAGACTGGCCCTGCCTGCGATCCGAAAGAGCTAACACAGCGCTGAAGAATCACAGTATGCAATGCTTGAGCTGTAAAAAGGCCTCCATCACACAGCCGGCGTTATTGGTGCAGCCTATTGATGGCAGCAATGCTGAGACTTAAACCTCTAACCCTTATCTCCCTGTCACAACTAGATGGCCAGCCTCTTACTTCTTCATTAAAAATGTTGTCAACGCTGTCTCATCTGTCAGCGAACGGAACCTGCTAAGCCCACCCCTGCTAATCCCACTGCTGATCATTAACATACTCTTCGAGAGAATTGGCATGGATCTGGTTGGGCCACTGCAAAAGGTCATGTGTACATCCTTGTTACCGTTGACTATGCCAAAAGCTATCCCGAAGTGGTTCCGCTGAAGTGTGATAAGTGCAGGCTGTTGCAGATCAAGCAGAACCGCAACGGCATCGTGGAACGCTTCAATCAAACGCTTCAACCAAACGCTTCAACCAAACGCTTTAAGCGATGCTCTGGTGGGTGGGAATTGGGAGGAGCAGCACTCTCCATTTAGGTCATTCATAAATTACGTCGAAGAGTTGCAGTCATACGTTAACAAAATTCACCCCCTGTTACAACAGCACATGGAAAAGGTGCAAGGTGACCAGAAGGGCTCCAATGACCGGCTGGCTCAGCAACGCAAGTTCAAGATGGACAACCATGTATTGCTGCTCTGTTCCAGTGCTACATATAAGTTCCTGTCCAGTAGCAAGAATCCTTCACTGTTGTGGAAAGAGTCAGGCCAGAGAACTATTGTTTGCAACAGCCAGGTATATATAGTGCAACATATTAAAACTCATCAAACACTGTAATAAAAATGGCTCTCATGAAGAACATCCCAAGAAAGCACGACCAAAACTTACCAGAGGAGAAGTTAATTTGGAGTTACCAGCCGCAAAAATCACCAATTAACAGTACTAGGCTAGAGGGGTTATGACGGCTTAACAGATGATAAGCGGTAGAAACATCTTAATATCAAAGTGTTCATAGGAGGTTATTGTATATGTTAGATGCCTTCAATATTGTTTTACATATTGCTTTATTCTTCTGATACATTTAAACCAACGAAGTTAAAAATTAAGTTTTATGTACTTAGAAAGTACAAAATAAACCAAGAAACTGTAGAAAACAATAATTATGGGTGTCACCACTCTATTTGAATAGTTTAGATTTTGTTTCTAGATGTATGTTTAATGCTAGGAACTGTTGTAAATGAAGGAAATTTCATCATTCTAATATCAGCATAAATGGCTTAATCGATGCGTGCTCGATCTTCCAGTTAATCCGTAATGACAATTGAACAAAAGCTCAATTATGTCCCCAATTACCAATTATCCATTTTAATGTCATATTCACATCTTTCCTAGGGGTATGGAAAAAAATAATCACTACAAACTCAGCAATTACACTGAAAATGATCTAATAAAAGTTAGATTGTATTATGTCTTCCTTCATATCATCTGAGCCATTTAAGCCTGTCGGTGCAATATAATCAGCAGATCCCAGTGGGTGTGACACCTAAACCTTTTGATTTCCATCATACAGGACTAGCCTGATGTGAAAACAGCCAGGGGTTTATTGCCTAAGCTATCATGCTATAATAATCTGTATTTCACAGCTTTAACAGAGTGAAATAGTCACTTCTTTCCCTTATTGTGTTGAATCGAATCAATTTGAGAAGCCAAAACTTATTGTTTATTGGTTGGGATTTTTTGTGTTACTATTTGCAAATAAGCTGCTAATAAATTGGTGTAAATACAGAATAAATTTTAACAAAAATAGCATTAATAGCATAATGATAACAGTGTCATGTTATAGACATTGTACTCAGCATTACTAGCTTCAGGGAAGCCACATTTAGCAAAAATGTGTTTGTTACACTGACATCTAAACACAGAAACCTCCCTCTTTGTGACAATCTGCACTAAACATTCCTGATATCAGCTTCTGGCTTATCAAGGAGTCGGCTTCAGTGTTGTACGGGAATTAACCTAATCTCTTTAACGATTCATGTAATCTCAATCTTCAAAGATGACTGAAGCCAGCCACAGTAATCATTTAGGTGATTGAGCCAAATGAAATTTCATTGACCAAGCCCTCATTTGTTTGAACTCTAAACACATTATTAATATTTCTTTGCACATCCATACTTAATTGTCTGTAAGGATCCGATTTGTAATTGTGCTTTAATTAACTCAAGTTAATAATTAACAGCTGCTGTTGCCTAATAGAGTAGCACACTGATGAAGTCTTATCATTGTAATCTCAGTGAAAGGGCTGTAGATGGAGGTCTGGCATATACAGTAGAGCTTGTAATCTTGTGAATGTGGCAATTTGTCATTCAGTATATATCATATTCAATCAGAATGAAAAAGAGGTCTGGATAGAAACTGGTCTTGTCAAGTGTATATATATATATACACCAAAAGTTTGGACACACCTTCTCATTCAAAGAGTTTTCTTTATTGTGTTCTTTATTGTGTTCTTTAGCCCAAACGCGTCTCTTCTGCTTGTTGCCTGTCCTTAGCAGTGGTTTCATAGCAGATATTCTACCATGAAGGCCTGATTCACACAGTCTCCTCTTAACAGTTGTTCTAGAGATGTGTCTGCTGCTAGAACTCTGTGTGGCATTGACCTGCTCTCTGATCTGAGCTGCTGTTAACCTGCGATTTCTGAGGCTGGTGACTCGGATGAACTTATCCTCCGCAGCAGAGGTGACTCTTGGTCTTCCTTTCCTGGGCGGTCCGCATGTGAGCCAGCTTCTTTGTAGTGCTTGATGGTTTTTGTGACTGCACTTGGGGACACTTTCAAAGTTTTCCTAATTGATAATTCCATCGAATCTTCTATTTTCTTAAAGTAATGATGGCCTACTCGTTTTTTCTTACTGAATGCTTTTTCGCCATACGGCAAATCAAACTTTGAACAGTATGTGTCCAACTTTTGTCCAGGAATATATATATATATATATATATATATATATATATATATTTTTTTTTTTTTTTTTTGAAAATTACCATTGAAAAACTGTATTTTTTATTTAATTGTACTCGCTAGTGCAATTTATTTTATCATAGAGTAATCATTCCATTTAAGTCAGAAGCAATCGTATAAGTATTTCATTGCATATCATACTGTGTATGGTTGTGACAAATACACAAGTACACGCGAGTACAGAGCGATAATAATAAAGTGAACGCTGGCCAGTGGGGAGCAGGTAGGATGGAAGCAATCATTCCTGCTTATATATGGTGTGAAAGCAGCCCAAGTCCTGGTTAGATGTGAATCACACTTATAGTCAGATCCGGTAGTCTTGGGTTAACCGAGCTGAAATCTGAATACTGCGAAACGAGCATACAAAGCAGTCCCTTATACTTTTATTCAACAGCTTCCTGTATTGTTCATCATTCCCGGTTCTTGCTTGCGGTCCCAATGCTTACTGCCTTTAATTTCATTAACCCTTTCATACTGTATATGTTCACACTCATAGACGATTCCTTATATTAAAACAAATCAATAGCAAACACTTCAATGTTATATACAGTACATAATTTGTCCTATACTGTACTGTCGCACTTCTTAAAGGAAATTTTCAATAGTTTTTAGACTTTTTTTATTGTCAGCAATAATGTTTTTTTTTTTTTTAATCTACTAAGTGCAGTTGCCTTAAGTGACTTTTAAGGAAACAAACAAAAAAAACCCCCAAAAGTTAGAATTTGCAGCTGCATCGTTCCGATCCGTGTCGGTCCTGCAGCTCGGACCCGTCTGATTAAACTCACTGTCGAAGACGATGACGTGTCCGTCCCCTCCGCACGGCTGCTGCTGGTCCCCGAAGCACCCGTGACTACACTCCAAACTCGGGGCGTCGCCATGGAGATGGTAGTCCAGCTCGTTGCCGCAGAAACAGGCGTAGCCCGCCTCCATTCCAGCGAGCTGGGGAAAAACACGGGGACAATGACATAACGCATCCAGCAACAAATATAATAACGGCTTTGTGTTACTCAGCTACTGGAGAGACTTCCTTATTTACAAAAAAAAAAAAAAGTGTGAGTGCTTTTTACCAAGATCTGTTTTTACCCCGACGATTATCAGGCAGTGATATATAAAACATTCGAAATAAAACATTAGTCGTATTAGATTACTGTAACGTCATTACTTTAGTAATACAAATCCAGAGGAGTGTGTTGGCCGATCTGATCGGCTGAAAGCATCATACACCGCTCTTTAAAACAAAATCACTTTAAAACAATATTTCGAGCTTTCCTCGGGTTTACTAGAGCGTCTAAAAGCCAACGAATCACTTTGTGTCGTGTTTTTACAAGAATATATTTGTACAAGAATATATTCGTTGGTGTGATGCTGCCTGAGTTACAGTTCTCTCTTCAATTAAAATAAAATAAAACATTTGTTACAAAGCCCTGACACTGGCGACTCCTTCCGTAGATGTCTGCTTACAGAACATCATCATATCAATGTCTCTCTTTGTATAATAACAGCAAATGTGTTTAATCCATCAATGCTGAGCATCCAACAACTCCCTGTGAATGAACTGTTACTATGGAAACAATGATATTATTATTGTTATTATTATTATTATTATTATTATTAAAGGTCGCGTATTTTACTATTTCTATTTCTTTAACAAACTAACACAAGTTTCAGAGCTCCCACTAAAGTGTACATGCATATTTTGATACCTCAAACTTCCTGAATTTCAATTCTGCTATGGCATTTCAGTGTTCATGTAAATGAGCTACTGCTAAGTCACGCCCCCTCTGGGGGAACAGCAGGGCTAGTTAACATCCCGGGGGGGAGGGGCAGGTAGGGGGGGGGGGGCTCTTCTTATATGAGGTCACATTAGGGGGAAAATTGAAGTGGCTTGTTAAAGCAGGAATTTTTTTTTTTTTTCATATTTTTTTGTTTGCACAAAGGAGACCCATCTGAAAGTCTAATCAAGACTAAAAAGTGAATTTTTGCATGGCCTTTGAAGCAAGTTATTATTAAATTAATATAAACCTGTTATTCATTACGCACTACTGAAAATAAATCATTATTTCAGGTATGTCACAGTTTATACAGTGCAATATACAGTACTGCTACTGTGGAGGTGCTCTATTCCGAAACAGGCTCCCCCTAAAGGCCAGATTTGTGTTCACACCTACAGTACGTGATATCAGGCTTATCAATTTCTCAGGTCTCATTAAATTGTTTGACTTAGATTATTATTTTTTTTTTTTTATTATTATTTTATTATTTTATTTTTTTTAAACCACCGGCACACAACTGAAACCTGGCACAGGAATGGACAGGTTTCCCATGATGCACCGCTCACCTTGTATCTCTGGTTGCGACAGAGGCTGATGCAGCTCTGCACGGTGAGCTTCTGAGACGTTTGGTAGCTCTTAGAGAGAGGAGGAGGATCACCGTTATCCTTAAAGCAACCGAGAATTCCAGGCACTGTGGGAAAGAGAGAGAGAGAGAGGGAGAGAGAGAGAGAGAGAGAGAGAGAGAGAGAGAGAGAGAGAGAGAGAGAGAGAGAGAAAACATAAAGGGGGGCTTTTAAATGTTTCCCAATCAGAAGACAGGACTTTTAACAAATGAAGAAACTTTGTGTCACTTAAGCAACTGGCCCAGAAAATAACTCAGTTATGCTCTGTTGCTTCTCATAAAGTCTTGAAATTCTTTCCCTCAAGACAGAATGAAAGCGAGAGAGAGAGAGAGAGAGAGAGAGAGAGGAGAGGGAGGAGGATGATATCGATTGACACATTGACGAAAGAGTGCCATAGGATTATGTTATGGGGATTGAACATGCACTCACTTACCACATCACACACCAAACAACACAAATTCTAATGATAGATTTAGCTTTGATATAGATGGGAGGGAATGGATGGGAGGAGATAAGAGTGAAGAATATGATATCATACCTCACTACCACATGGAGAAAACACACACACACACACACACACACACACACACACACACACACACACACATAGAGAAAGTGAGAAAAGTATAAAAAATGAGAAAATCTTCTGATTAAAAGTGACAGTTCAGTTTGAGCAACATTCACGGCCTGACTCACTCGCTGATGCACTGAATCATTTACTCACTCAGTAGCTGATACGTATTCACTCACTCGCTGATTGATTCACTCACTCACTGATTGATTCATTCATTGATTCACTGATTCTTTCAATTGCAGACAGATGGTTTATTTCACTGACTGACTTACTAATTATTTAGCTCACTTACTGACTCACTGATTCATGCACTTGGTAACTGATTCACTCACTGACTGATTCACTAACTGCTTGACTCACCAATTCCTTCACTGGCTGTACTTACTGACTCACTGATTCACTCAAAAACAGACTGAATCACTCACTCAATGATTCACTCTCTGACCTAATCACATTTTATTTCACTCAACCACTGATTCACTAATTCATTCACTGCTTGACTCACCAATCTTGACTCAATGATTCTCTCATTACTTTGCTCACTCACTTACTGACTCGCTCACTGATTATTTCACCCAAACACTGACTCACTGATTCACTAACTGCTTGACTCACTAATTCCTTCACCTGCTGTACTGACTCCCTGATTCACTCAAGAACAGACTGACTCACCCACTTACTGATTCAATGATTCACTTGGTGCTTGACGTACCAACTCCTTTACTGACACACTGATTATTTCACTCACTCACTGATTCACTCACTGCTTGACCCACCAATTCCTTCACTCACGTCACGAGTCATTGACTCATTTACTGACTCGATGAATTACCCACTTTTCCACTCGCTCACTGATTCTTTCACTCACTCATTACCTCAAATGATTCACTCGTTCACCAACTTACTCTCGGGACTAACCCTAACCACATCACTAATCCATTTACTTACTAACACAGTTATTCACTTACTGATTTGACTCATTCCATCATTTCTGAATCACACACACACACACACACACACACACACACACACACACACACACACACACACACACTCGCGTCTTTACTTCATTAAATTTAACTCCGCCCCTTGTTTACTTACACACGCACATCCTCACTCCATCCTTCACTCATTCGATCTCCTCATCACTGCCTCTCTAATTCACTCCGTCATGTCAGTGATCCCTCATTTACATCATCATGTACTTTCTCGCCCTGTCCCTCACTCCACATTTCTCTTCTTCTCCATCACTCTGCTCAATAATTAACCGATTCGACAAAGCATGTCACCTTTCATTAAATCTATTTTCTCCTTCTTTTATTTAAGGGCTGCTTTACCCCCTCTCCCCTCCCCATGTACACTTTTTTAACCAGCACCAGTTTACATGTGTTTCTCTCTCTTTGTTTTCTTTTCCTTTTTTTTTATTATGCTCCGACAGCTGGCTGCGCTTCACAGAGTCATCAATTAGTCCTTTCTGAGAAGGATTTCTGAATTTAAAACACCATGGAAATGTGACTCGGCTGTCCAGAGGAACTCCGAGTCGGGATCCGGGTTCGAGCGTGCCGTTTCTGACAGATCCGTATTTGTTTTATTTCTACACTGGGGGTTTTGCCGTTTATGATTTATAATGGATACGACACTGAAATGTGAACCAGAGAGAGAGATGTTTGTGAATTAAAAGGATGTCGAAATAAATCTTGTGTCAGGGGAACACCGAGTTCTGGGAGGAAAAAAATGTGACAGATTTCCCTACTAAACACATCAGACCCTAACTTCGACTTGTTGCTCATGTGTGTGTGTATGTGTGTGTGCATGAGGGCGTGCGTGTGTGTTCTGGCTGGCGGAAAGCCGCAAGCATGCGCCGTGTGAGTGACTGAGGCTGTGTCGCGACATGATTGAGTTTGCAGAGATGAATGGCTTCACCCCGGGGAGCAACACGACTCCTTAATTAAAGGCTGAGGAGGTATGCGAAACCCAAACGGAATAATTAGGAGGGCGTTCGGAGCTCGGACTCGGAACAACAGAACAACAGAGGAGAGAAAAGACAGAGGCGGGCTCGGCTTTACGGAGAAGAGGATTATGAGTTATGTCTGTCCTCTGAAGTGAGGATGAAGGACATGAAAAGAGCATCTGGCTTTCATGTGCTGAGTCAGCCCGAGACGAACACGGCCGCTGTTTCAGATTGAGCAATAAAACCAGATTCTCTTAACGAAGTACATTTACACACATTCTTTTGGCGAACAGTTTTATTCAAAGTCACCCATACCGGATTCTCCCCTCTGTCAGGGAGAAGCCATAATCAGACAGGGTTTTTTTGTGATATCTATGATGTTATTTTTAAGGCAGGGTAGCGGCCCAAAACTTCACAACCTACTTTTGTTGTTTGAAGAAATGTATAAAGACAAAGCAGCTAGCGAGACACCAAACATCTACAGTAGCTGTTCATAGATAACTGTCACTTCCACCATTGGCCTTTTAACCCCACAACAGCCCCACCTTCTTGTGCTCTGCTTTCAATCTTTCCAAATTCAACATCAAAAAGAAAAGAAAAGACCTGCTCACGGAAGTGATTTACTGCTTTTTCAAGGATTAACAGCAAATCAGTAAACATGTGACATTCCTGGGATTTAAACCGAAGACCTTGTGGTCACTAGCAAACATGTTTAAACACTGAACTGTGTTTTAATGGTGCATGATGATGATTGTAGTGAATGTTGGGGTTTGATGGTGAACGTTGAGGTATGATGACGGATGTTGGTGTTTGATGGGGAGTAGTGGTGTTTTGTAGTTAATGTTGGTCTTTTATGGAAATGTGGGTGTTTGATGAATGTTGATGTTTCCTGGTAAATATTAGTGTTTTATAGTGAAGGTTGGTGTTTGATTGGGACTGTTATTGTCCGATGGGGAATGTAAGTCTTTTATAGTGAATGTACGTTTTTTATGGTCAATTATAGTGTCTGATTGGGAATGTTGGTGTTCTTTAGTGAATTTTGTTGTTTGATGTACAGTGTTTTTATATTAGTCTGTACTCTGAGAGCTACAAACAGCCGGAACCAAATTCCTTGAGTGTGTCAACATGCTTGGCGAATAAAACCTGATTCTGATGAATGCTGGTGTTTGATGGTGAATGTTGGTGTTTGATGGAGAATGTTGGTGTTTGATGGGGAATGTTGGTGTTTGATGGAGAATGTTGGTGTTTGATGGGGAATGTTGGTGTTTGATGGTGAATGTTGGTGTTTCTTAGTGAATGTTGGTGTTTGATGGGGAATGTTGGTACTGTATTCCTTAGTGAATGTTGTTGTTTTATAGTGAATGTTGAAGTTTTGTAGTGAATGTTGGTGTTTGATGGGGAATGTTGGTGTTTTATAGTGAATGTTGGTGTTTTAGAATGAATGTTGGTGTTTTATAGTAACTGTTGGTGTTTTGTAGTGAATGTTGGTGTTTGATGGGGAATGTCGGTATTCCTTAGTGAATGTTGGTGTTTTTTAGTGAATGTTGGTGTTTTAGAATGAATGTTGGTGTTTTATAGTAAATGTTGATGTTTGATGGGGAATGTTGGTGTTTTAGAATGAATGTTGATGTTTGATGGGGAATGTTGGTGTTTTGTAATGAATGTTGGTGTTTGATGGGGAATGTTGGTGTTTTAGAATGAATGTTGGTGTTTTATAGTAAATGTTGGTGTTTGATGGGGAATGTTGATGTTTTAGAATGAATGTTGGTGTTTTATAGTAAATGTTGGTGTTTGATGGGGAATGTTGATGTTTTAGAATGAATGTTGGTGTTTGATGATGAACGTTGGTGTTTTATAGTGAATGTTGGTGTTTAATGGTGAATGTTGGTGTTTTATAGTGAATGTTGGTGTTTAATGGGGAATGTTGAAGTTAAATCCCTGCATGGTAAATGCTTGGATGGATTTTCCCATGTATTTAAGCCTTTCCCATGTTGTGGTAATGAATATTGAGTTTCTGTGTAAAAGAATGTTAATTCAGCCTGACACTCACACATGTGTCTGTAACGTCAGCGTGTCCCTGTGTTTACTATCTGAGGCGTTACATTACAGCACAATGAGTGCGGCTGCCTCCTGTGGCTGCCTGCCCACATACCTCTCACTGAATATAATGAGGACAAGAGAGAGAGAGAGAGAGAGAGAGAGAGAGAGAGAGAGTAAACATGTGTGTGTGTGTGTGCGCACAGGGATAGAAGGGGGGTCAATGTGTGAGTTTGAGAAAGATTTGATGTGTGTGTGTTTTTGTTTTTTTTGAGAATGAAAGTGTGTTTGTGCATGTGGGCGTGTTTGTACTTGAGAGCACGAGAGTCTGTGTTTGTTTGAAAGGCAGTGTGTACGTGTCAGTTTGGGGTCTATGGCGAATATGTGTGTGTGTTTGTGTGTGTGAATGAGACGGTAATCTCGCTGTTGTCTGGCTGCTGTTTGCTTCACCTGAAAAAGAGTCACGTAGTCCGTTTGTGCTACGAAAAAAAAAACCCCGAGGTGTGTGTGAGTGAGAGTGTGTGCGTCGACACAACAGGAAAATATCAGATAAACATGTCCGTGTCTAGCACTAACACACAAAGCTAGTCAACAAACATGAAGTCATTTACCTGTGTTCAATTTCTAAACAGATCCTAAAAACATGAAAGTGTACAGTACTATGCGATAAATACTGAGGTAGTGCTGGAGTTCAGATGTGGTTAATATTATAAAAAAATAAAATAATTAATCAATAACCATATATTATTATGATTAGTGTCAGTTATAATTGATTATAAATGTATTATTACTAAATTAGGACAAACCATTAAAAATAATATTTTTTTTAATACATGTAAATTATTTAACAGACAACCAGGGTGATGCGCCCTGAACACCTCCCCACTGTTTCCTTCCTCCAGGATGAGCGCTTACAGGGGGTGTTGATCTATTTCCCGTAACAGAGGCTCTGAAAACAGCGAAGATGCAAATCACAGGTTCTAACAGGTTACGTTTCCATAGCAACAACTTACAATGAATTTGTATGATCAACGCATTAGTGTGCATAAATGGATTTTAACAAAATGTCTGTATAGTTGGATTATTTGATACTGTATGGTGACGTTTTATAAAAGGAGATTTTTATATAACATTAAAGGAAGGAAAAAGGCTTTGGATTAATTAATCAGGGATAAAAACTGAAAAAACATTAAATTGAATCACATACGGTACAAAATGACAGTTGTGTTCATTGTTCATGCTCATGATGTAAATGAAAACATTTTGTCCCTTAAACCCCCACTTCAATCACACAGTTTCAGTGTCTATGTAAATGAGCCTCTGCTAAGCCACACCCCCAGAGAACAGCAACACTCTGGAGGAGGGGCCTCTTCTTATATGAGGTCACAAATCAGCTTGTTTAACCCTGATCAATATTTTTAAAAAATTGACAGAAATGACAAATAGCTGGGCTCTAATTGTCTATACATGACTTGTGCAAAAGAGACAAATCTTGTGTAATATGGTACCTTTAAATGTAGCTACAAGTCTTGTCTTTCATTAATAATCAATAAAAATGGTAATTCGATGGAATGTTGCTCTGGTATAAGAGGAATGAGACACTTCAAGAATCTGTTGTGGTAACAGTACCTCTCTTTCAATACATTGTGGAGAATTTTTCTATCATTGTGCACTCGGTGTGGTTTATTCTTTATAAATATATTGCTAGATCATTATCTCCGTATATGAAATTAAAAACCTATACACAGCTACATTCTAGAACAATACTGGATTTTATTTTTTCAAAAACACATATGGCTTTAAATAATTAAGTCACAACAACAACAGTCAGTTGTTATTTTAAGACATGAAGGTTGGCTGTCCTGGAACAGTTCTCGCAAGAACAGTATTGTGTCGAGTGTGTTTGTAAAAACCATCAAACTCCATGAAGAAACTGTCTCTCATGAAGACCTTCCCAGGAAAGCAAGACCAAAAGTTAATTTAGAGTCACCAGCCTCAGAAATCACGATTAACTACAACCAGCACCTCAGATTAGAGCCGTTATGAAGCTTTACAAAGCAGAAGTAGCAGATACATCTCAATATCAACTGTTCAAATGGGATTATTGTGTATTTTGGACAAACAACTTCGCTTTAAAGCGTAGAAAGACATAAAAATCAAAAGGAACGTCCATGGAGTTAGAAGGGGTGTACAAACTTTTGACTGGTTGTGTATGTACTGTATATGTTAGAATCGATTCAGTTAAGATATCAAGATTCTTTTGGGTACTGATTCATGTATCGTAATCAATTTTATGTGCATAAAATTATTTTTAGTTTGCGTTTGAGGTGGTAAATGGTTGCCATTCCTCTATAATCCTGCAGGGGGTGCACTCTAAACTATGCACAGAATGGAAACAAATTCAAATTTTACATTTGGATGTTTCGAAAATCACGAAACTTACAAAAAATGCAATACGAATTGAATTGGCACCGAGGCATCTCAGCGGTATAATATCGGGGGTCCCTAGAAATTCCCGTCCCTAATATTATTTATCTCTTTTAAATCTAAGAAGACACCTGATTGAGCTTAGTTTATGATTAAAATGTTAGCGTTACAGACTTACTCATCTGCGCTCACCAGTCACCTGGGACGAGCTACCTGACAGACGCCTAAAGGCGACAAAGCTGACTAAACAATGCACAAAAAACTAGAGTGAAACGTCTACAGCAGCTCTTCCTCTCTCAGCAACAAAAACAGCTGCAGGTCAGAATGCGGCTCTGGCGCTCGACTGCTGTTCTGGTTTTTATTCTTGTTTTATTTTTTTTTCATCTCCCAACAGACGTACACTCGCCTCGAGCAAAAAAAAAAAAAAAAAAAAAGGTCCAACGAATTAGCTGTTTTTGTCACTTGTATAATATGAAGGCACCCGAGATCCATCCCATAATACGTCGTCTGAACCAGGAAGCGTATGTATTTGATATGGGCGATGCCCAGGAGCAGGGGTGGGGAGACAAAACTGGGACAAACACACACATTAACGAAAACCAGACAAAACCCAGTCAGGCCTATATGACCACGGGTGACTGCAGCGAGACAATGCGCGGCCTAAATGTGCAGCGCGGGGCGAAAAAACACACCCGGGTCGGGCTTTCAGCTGCTTTAATGTGTGTGTGCATGAGGGAAAAATCCTATGCAAAAACAATAGACATTTAAATTATAGAATTTTTTTATAGCATAAGCTGTAAAATTGGTGTAGTGCTAAATATAAGATGTGAGGTGATTAAATTAGTACATATGGGGTAAAAATACAATAGAGCTTGGAAATGAGCAAAATCTGGCAAATACACTGCAAAAAAAAAAAAGGTGAGAAGAGAACATGCATGTAATTTTCCTCACTATGATATCGTTATATATACATATATAATAGAAATGTGTGTGTGTGTGTGTGTGTGTGTGTGTCTGGAAGCGACTCAACACCCACACACCCCTCACTCACAACAATACCACAGCTGGACCCTGAAAAGCAACAGAAGTGGTTAAAATATTACGAATGTATAAAAGCGATGTAAACCCAGAGCTCGACGGTAGAGCCGCGCTACGCCGCTGAGGTGAGGAGTGTTTTCGGAATGTGATGTTAAATCATAAATGGCCGAGAGTTTGGTTTCGTAACGGCTGAAGTGATGCAGAGCATCGAGTCGTCACATTAATACCGAACCTCACACCCACTTGGTGCTCGTAAAAATTAAAAGCTGGATAATAAGTGCAGAGGGAAAAAAAAGAAAAGAAAAAGAGCGTGACAGCTGTGCTTTACAGCCTTAATCAGGACTGTACAGAGAGATCACAGCCTCGAATCCCTCTGCTTCTACATCTGAGGCTGTGCTGCAGGTTTAATCGTTTTCTTTTGACCTGATTACAAAGAGTTTAAAGCAGCTCCTCTTTACTAGAGCTGACGGGTAGAGAGGCCACACCTCCTCCTTTTAGACTGACAGGTAGAGAGGCCACACCTCCTCCTTTTAGACTGACAGGTAGAGAGGCCACACCTCCTTTAATGAGGCTGCCAGGTAGAGAGGCCACACCTCCTTTAATAAAACTGACATGCAGAGAGGTCACACCCCCTTCAATGAGACTGACAGAGAGGCCACACCTCCTTTAATGAGACTGACAGATAAAGAGGCCACACCTCCTTGAATTAGACTGACAGGTCGAGGCCACACCTCTTTCAGTGGAACTTATAAGTTCAAGTTCCAGCCTTATCTGTCTACATACACATAAAATACATACACACACCTGGCCAGCATCTCCACGCATACAGTAAACACACACACACAAACACACACACACACACACACACATACACCTGGTCGTCATCCATCGCTGCAACACAGCCCACAGCCTCGCTGATTGATGGGTAAATGTTTAAACTCACCTACCCACTAATGCTTGAACATACTTTTGTGTAGATGTGACGCATACATACACACACACACACACACACACGCATCCCCCCCCCGCACACACACACACACACACACACACACACACACACACACACACACACAGAGCACAGTGCACCAGTCAGTGTGCTGACGTGTCGTAACTTATTCGTGACTGATGGGGCAATTTGAGACATTTTTTCTGCTCATAATCACTCCATCAGCGCGCTCGTCCCCTCCCTCTGCCCTCACACTCACTCTGACAGCTCGGAATCTCGCAGAACTTCCAGTACGTTCCGTCTTCTTGGTCTGCAATGTAGCACCAAGGCTGAACATCTCCGTCTGGGTTCCTGAGAGAGAGAAAGAGAGAGAGAGAGAGAGATCATCCACTTCATCTCAGAAATAAAAGCCTCTCCATTTGGTGACAATCATTCAAACCCCCCCCGACCCCGCCCTCAATACAAAAAAATTAATAAATTGAGCAGAACTGAAATTTCCCTGCAAGGCCCTAGAGCTGTAGAGCTAATGTAGCCAACATGGCATGTGACTGGGACTAATAAATCAAAGAACGACAGACAGACAGACAAAGACAGACGCGCTGAACCACACGGACAGACAGACAGGAAACTGATATAAAAAGTAATAAAATTTTTGAATTAAACTATAGAAAGAAGAGTCAGATAGGCAGGCATGCAGATCGACTGACAGACAGAAAGAGACAGACAGACAGACAGACAGACAGAAAAACAAATAAACAGACAGACAAAGAAGTGTAATGACTGATTCACAAACACAAAAATCAAAAGAAAAAAATATTTCAGACAGACAGACAAATGGAGAAAGATAAACAGAAGGATAGACAGGAAGACAGAAAAGTAGATAGACAGATGGACAAATAGACAGACAGACAAATGAAGAATGATAAACATAAGGATACATAGACAGACGGACAGATAGACCGACAAACAGTAAGAACGGTCAATAGATGGACAAATAGATTCAGGTAGATAAACATACAGTACATGCATGCATACAGACAGACAGACAGAAAGGTTGACAGATAATAGACAAACAGAGGGAAAGACAGACAGACAGTCAGTTGTATAAACTCTACGGTGGAAGTGAAAGGTGTATCTCGGCGAGGTCGCTCTTGGGCTGAAATGAGCCGAGTGTGGTCTGTGTGCTGAAACTCTGATGTTTAAACTGGATGGTTAGAGAACCGGAGCCGAACGCTCGCAGGATAAAGGCGTAATTACGAGTGCTCCGCTCCTTTGAGTGCACACAATGGGAGATCCTCGAGCCCGAGGCGATGCTGATCTGGTTTCAGCCTTTGTGAGGGGAATCCTGAAGGGTGTCTCCGTCTCTTTTCTTCCTCCATCAAAAAAAAAAAAAAACGGCTTCCCAGATCCTCCTGGCTACAGAAAGCGGCATTGAGAGCGGCCGCGGCTCTTTATCTTTCCAGCGCTTGGCTTTGCCTCTTTTGTTCTGGGAGGAAATCGAACCTCCGGCCTCAGACCGGCTTTTCATTTGCATTTTTCATTTCCTGTTTTGTTTTGTCGCTGTTGTTGTTGTTGTTTTTATTGCTGTTTCTACAGGAAAGCAAACTTCCGTGTTTCCGTGTTTCTTTTTTTTTTTTTTTCGTTGTTTTTTTTTTAACATACAGCCTCATTTGACTTTTTGGTTTTGACTATAAGAAGCACAATGACTGTTTGCATGCATTTTTGAATGATGTATTCCCACATGCACACCTGTTCGAGCACATCGGACCCTGGGGCATGTGAGCTGAACACTCTCAGAACATAATGATACACACACCTACACACACGTGGCCAAACACACACACACACACACACACACACACACACACACACACACACACACACACACACACACACACACATACGAACAGAGGAACAGCTTGTGCTAAACTCACACCAGGTTAAAAAAAAACAATGTGGCGGCTTTCACTAAATCTTATAATGTTTCTAAGGTTTGTTTTTTTTTATAAAGAATTCCGTTTATGTAATTAACATAACACCTTGTCATTACACCGGACACTGACACTGGAGACTCCTTCCATGAATGATGAATCTCTTCAACATATATGCAGGACAATATTTTTGCTTTATCACGATATACCATTATCTTCACAACCTTACACACACACACACACACACACACACACACACACACACATATTCCACTGGGCCATGATGTCACTCCAGTGAGGGTCATCTTCCTGCTCTTCCCCTCTAATCACCAGCCACAGGGCAGAAACAAACCACACCATCAACAACACAGAGGCCCCCGTCCGCTACTCGAGACCCTGACAGGCTTTGATCACTAAAGCTCAGCCTCAGCTAAGTGTGTGTGTGAGCGTATGTGTGTGCCGAGTTCAAGCCTGCAGCGAGCACAGTGAAGAGTTTCGAATGCTTTCATGTCTGACCGTAGGAGCAGTAAAACGCTAAAAGGGTTAAAGGGGACGACGGATCTTCGCTGGCGTATAAACGGAGCGTTGTGTAACAGCGTAAAGGTGCAGCGGCGATGCGTAAAAAAGGTGATCTCCACCCTCCGGGACACGGCAGAGTGTTGTGGTGTAACACATGAAAGAAATGGAGACGAGCGTGAGATGTCACTCAGCAAACATTTCAGCCCAGAGAGGAAACTAAGCCGGTGTGGTTGGGAAAGAGTAAATAAAGTGTGTGTAGGTAATATTACAGTAATTTTCAATAAAGCGCAAAGTCAACAAATCGTTTACAAAGCATCAGTAACCTGCCATGTGACTGTCATCAACTCATTACGAGCACGTCAACAGTTCATTATATAATTGTTTACTATATAATTGTTTAGTACACAGAAGCGAGGTACGGATATAAAATCAGAATCATGCAACGGTATCGACATCGAACGCTTGCAGGCGGATCAACGTGTTCATCAAGGTTTGCTTAGAGAAAACAATACAGACCATAATAAACAGATTTTATATAATATCTTAATTAATAGATTCCCCCTGCAACAAAAACATCTAAGTTTCTGATTGTCTGTCTGTGTGTTTTTTATTTATTTATTTATTTAGTTAGTTTTAACAATGCCTTTTAAAATTAAGTTTCAGGTTTTAAACAAGATCTTTGGTCAGTATTTGTTTTATGAAACATAAGTATGACTTAAAATTTTGTCATCAAGTGTTTTTTTTTTTTTTTGGATTTGGTCTATTCATGTATGCTAGTGGACTTTTCAGAGAAAAAAAAAGTAGCACAAAATATGGTGCCGTGAAAAAGTATTTGCCCCCTTCCAAAAATAAAAAAAAATTTTTTAGACCAATACATGTCAAGTTCATCCATTTGAATTTCTTTAGATTGTGTTGATACTTTTTTTTATTTATCTTTTAGCATGTCAGACAGGCACTACTCAAGTGATTTCTTGATTCGACAGATCTGGCAGTAATCAGGCCAGAGTGTGGCAAGTGAAATATAATTAAATGGGTGGGGGGTTACTTGGGGCAATTACTTTTGGTTTGGACAGCTTTTTTTTCCTTAATAAATGAAATCATTATTTAAAACTGCATTTTGTATTTACTCTGGTTATCTTTGTGTAATGTTAACTTTTTTTTATGATTTTAATCATTTAAGTGTGACAAATAAGTAAAACAGCACTGTTCCTTAATTTCCTTTGATAAAGCAGAATAACATAAGATGTTTCAAAGTGAAATCCAGGACCCAAGGTTTCCCAGAGGAACTGCCGGCTCGCCAGAACTTCCCCAGGTAAGGCACACAACAGGCACACACACACACACACACACACACACACACACACACACACACACACACACACACCTTCTTCGTGGTCCAGTTCTAAAGTTCACATGCCCATTGTAGGAGCTTTCAGTGGAGGACGCGGGTCAGCATGGGTACCATGACTGATCAGGTCTGCGGCTTCTATTATATCTAATTCGTTTCTATCAGAACCAGCATTAACCGTCAAAGCAACCTGAGCTACGATAGCTCTTCTATTGGATCGGAAACACAGGCCAGCCTTCATTCCCCATGGTGCATCAGTGAGCCTTGGCCATCTATAACACTGTCGCTGGTTTACCGGTTTTCTTTCCTTGGATCACTTTTGATGCATCCTGACCACTGCAGACCAGGACCATCCCACAGGACTTTAGAGTTTTAGACTTGCTCGAAACCAGTCGTCTAGATGTCACAACGTGGCCGTTGTCAAAGTCACGCAAATCCTTACACGTGCCCATTTTTCCTGCTTTCAGCACATCAACTTCAACAATGGGAACGAGGATAAATAATGTATTTGGTAAACATCAAAATGTATATTTGCGATAAAAGAAACCAATATATGTATACTGTAGGTCCATATACTATTTAAATATATTGCTTTCCATATGGGTTTTATACATAAAATGAGCTTTTATAGTCTACAGCCTCTGTTTATTTAAAAGCTACCCAGTGGGCATGGCATCAATCCTTCGCCTTGTCATTTTCTGACATCCGAACGTTTTATTTGTGTGTTCTTTTTTTCCCTCTCTCTTTCATAGCATAATCCTGATTCTTCTGATTTCATGTTACGAAAAGCTGCATGTTTAAACTTCACCAAGAGCCATGCATCAACTAGGAGACTAAAAATAAATCAATAAACCGCACAAGGAGGTTTACAAGCTTTATAAATCTTTTTGTGTACCTCTCTCTCTCTCTCTCTCTCTCTCTGTCTTTATTCTTTTCTTTTCTTTCCCAGCTCCTCTGACTAACATGTTGCAGCGCTGCGTCTGAACCAGCCGCTCTGGAATACGTTCAAAAAGCTCTCTCTTTAACAGCCACTTTCCGACTCAGCCCTGAATCATAAAGTTTATGATAAACCCTTAAAATTCCAGCACCTGGGGGATTCGTAAAGAAAGAAGAAGAAGAAGAAAAAAAAAACTAAACGTGCCTAATGTGCGCTGAGAAAAGGGAAACATAATGAATTTATGCACTCCTAACCTTTTATCTTTGTCTGTTGGAGTTAAAATCACCTGCGTAAAGTTTTTAATATAACAGCTATACTGTAGCAAGGCCAGAAGTTTTTTTTTTTTTTTTTCCCCAGCATGGAGTTTTATGTGTTTGGCTCAGCTTGTCCTTTTTTAAAGCTCATTTTAATAACAACAAGCTTGAATAATTGATTATTAAAAATGAATGTTTGTAGTCGTGAAGTAGAAATGCGATTAGTGTCTGTGTCTCGTTACTACTCTCGTGAGATGAGACTTCACAGCTCCATTTCCATCAGAATTAATTTTATTGATCATTAGAGATGGACTGAAATTAAAATTCCCAGCTGAACCTTGAAATTCAAGTCACTTTAAACAACAAAAATGAGAGATGACATCGATCTGATACTCATCATTTATACATAACAAACAGGAATGTCTAGAACTACTGTAGATTCAGAAAACATCCATTTTATGAACGGAAATGGTTCCCTATAAAGAAACCTGACAGATTTTGCTGCTGTTAGGTTTGATTTTACTACATAAGAGGTCGAGTCAAACCACGATTTTTGAGGGAATTTCTGGTGAATGAAGGTATTGACATTTACAAAAGACTTCAAGCCGCAGTAAAATATATTTTTGTTATATTATGTTGTTATATATAACATCCTCAATATTTAGTGAGATAAACTTTTAATAAACTAAGAGCTAAGAGCTGAAACAGGCTAGGTCAGCTGTTAGCAGTTAGCCGCTACAGAACATGCTAGCCTAGCCTTATTTACTGCAGCTGTTTAAAATGCTGCCCAGACAACGGCAGAACTTTTGCAACAAACGTTATGGGGAAAATCTGACTTGCTTGTTTAAACCCCGGCCAATATGAAAATGGAAAAAAGACCAAAAACAAAAACTATTTTTTGTTTGTACACGAACATTACATCGGATGCCTGCGAGACCCATCCGAATGTCTCAACTAAAAAGACTAAAAAGTACATTTTGCACAAGAGGTGCCCTTTAAGAGCAAAAATTAAGCACTATAATGTAATATAAAAAGATCATTTACATTATCCGTAAGTCCATCCACATGAAACCCCTATTAAAAATTAACCTAATTTTATTTTAGTTTTCTGCATATTGACCATCACTGTTCATTTTACAACCCAATTATATACAACAGCAATTATTATTTGTACATTACTTTCCGTAAAAATAAAATGTTATATTTTAATGAATTTACGCCAATCCTCACTGCAATGAAAAGCAAATAAACAAAAACTAAAAAGACGACTGAACCGGAACCCTTTTAAATTCTCGACTCCATTTGAAGATGTCCACTAACTACTGCGGGATCTTTTGTTTTTATAAACTTTTAGGGATTACAAAAACTTTATATCTAATAAAAAAATTAAAAAATAAAAGTTTGTGAGTCGGTTCTATCAGAGCAGTGAGGACACTAAACTCTTTACACAAGTAAAATAAAGCTTTATCGCTGTTTTACATTTACCAGCCGTAACTCATCGCTGGATTTTCCTCAGAACTCAAGCTTGCTCTGTGGCTTCTGCTCGCAGCGCTCGTTTTCTGCCCGGAACATTTGCCTATACACAAATTTGGAATCATTCGATCGGCCTGAGTTTTCCTCAATGCCACAAAAAGCGCAGCATGAAACATGACCTCGCTCCTACACGCAGCATTTCCATGTAAAATCAAGCGCTTTACCTTTGAGCAAGACAAGTACAGTAACCTACAATGATTTAGAAAAAAAGGGGAAATATTCATTTGTAAATTACAAACAATGACATAATTATTTGAATAGTTTCAAATTAATAAATCACTTGTGGCATTAAAGCTAAATAAAATACTTTAAATATCAGAATGACTGGAATTAGGTTAAGAACTGTCCGGTGCATTATTAAAGTCGCATTGAATGTGTTGAAAAAAAAAAAAAATCAGAGATCACCTAAACACCTGGTGAAGCTGCATCATGAATATTGGACTCATCAGAAAAAAGGCTTCAGTTTGCTCGGGGTCATAACAATTGGACTTTAGAGTGATGGGCGTGTAAGGGTAAGAAGGGAAGCGCACATGTCGATGCACCATCATGCATAGTGTCCACTGTACAAGCTGCAGCTGCTCAGGTCTAGACTCAGCAACATCATGAGGCAATAAAATGAAGTCAGCTGATGACCTGAAGGTACTAAATCACCAGGTTATCACATCTATGGAGTTTTTCTTCCCTGGTGACACGGCCGTATTCCAGCACTCACATTGTTAACGAATGGTTCAGGGAGCAGGAATCATTTTCACACATGACCTGGACACCACAGTGCGAGACTTCAACAATCAAAGCTAAAGGCAGTCAACCAAACCTCCGCCTACTCCGCGCACTGGCCTCGGGTTTGGATTCCTACACTGTTACCTGCATCATTTCTGTGTGTGCGTGTGTGTGTGTGTTGCCTCGGTGAGACTGAACCTTCCGCAGAGAATCCCAGAGCAAAAACAAATGAGAGAGCTGCACTTTTGCACTTAGTCCTGGCGCGATCACATGGAGCCAGAGGTCTCCTAAAGTTTATTTTGACACAGAGTCAGTACATACACACACATACATGCATATACATACAGTACACACACACACACACACACACACACACACACACACACACACACATACACACACACACACACACACACACACGTGTACATATACACAGGGCGTCCAGGCTGGATGAGGAGAGTCAAAAATGGTGTGTCTTATTCTCAGTGCCAGACACAGGAATCCCTCACTCTCTTCACACACACACTAACACACAAATACACATACTGCTACACACACAATAGTCAAAAGAGGGAGAGTGAGAAAGAGAGAGAGAGAGAAAACTTTCACAGTGTTCATACAGGTATCTGTGGTCTGATCTGCTCTATACAAGATATCTGTGTGCTTATTTATTTTCTGTATAAAATACAAGAGCAATAAAAAATATCAAAGAGAAAAAGCTAAAGAGTGAGAAACAAAGACATAGAGAGAGAGACAAAAAGGACAAGAAAAAATGATGACTTGAAAAGAAAAAGACAGAATGTGTGAGAGGAAGAAGAAGAATGGATTACGAGAAAAATGAAAACACCATGAGCAATGAAAAACAGCAAAATCAGAGCGAGAGACAAATGAGACCCAGCAAAGGAAACAGAGAGAAATCTGGCAGAAGCAATAAACACAGTGAGGAAAATAGTGAGTCAGAAAGAAGAAGAGAGAAAAACATGACATGGAGTGAAAGAAAAACAGATGGATGGCACGAAAGAAAATAAATAAGAGGCAGAGAAGGAGAACGTGAAAAACAAACAGAGTTAGAAAAGAGAGAAAGGGCTAAGGGGACAAAAACAGATGCAAAATAAAAGACTATAGAAACGTAAGAGAGATGGAAATATGTAGATAGAAAGAAATCAAGAGAAAGACCAGTATAGAGAAAGAGAGAGTGAAGAATGAAGGGAACTACAAAAAAAAAAAAACTAGCAATAATAAATGTGTGAGAAAAAGAAATGTTTTTCAAGACTGAATCAAAAATCTAGATAGATAGAGTAGAAAGAAAGGGATAGGACGCTGACCTGCAGAAGTTGTGAGCTCCCAGGCCTCCTTCTCCGTTCGGATATTTCAGCGTGTTGTACGGATGTTGGAAAGTTTCGTTCCAAAAAAGGCACGGCTTCCCTCCATGAAGACTCGTCTGGTTCTGCCGACCTCGGTAGTCCTCGCCGTTCACTGTGTAACATTCTGTAACATACAGTACAAACACACACAGGTGTAAGCATGCTTAAATATTATATAGATCTTATACACACATATCTTTCTGTCCAAATGTGATTCTGGCCAAATTCATTAAAAAAGTTTAATTCATTAAAAAAGTTGACATTAGTAATATCAACATCCATATTGATGCAACTTATTAATGTGGTAAACTATAGTACTTAGTAGTAATACTGTATAATATTATTCAATAGTGTTACTGTGATACTCAAGGCAAGGGTAGGTACCACTTCAGGTGGTACTGTGGAAGTACTATGGTGTATACCACAATATTTTGGTAAACACTATGGTACTTATTTTGTACCACAGTGGCTATCACAATATCACAGTATGTTTGTACCTAGTGTACTATTTTAAATATCTTTGGGTACAGTAGAATGATAGTACTTTCGTAGCCTTTGTGGTACCAAATAAATACCATGTTATTCACCAAAGTATTGCGTATTAATTTTTTATAGGGTACCGTGATGCGTACAATGGTATGATACAATATAAACATTATCATTATGGTACATAAACACACATTTAACCCCCTTTTTTAATCCTGGTATGTGTTCCATGTTAGTACCATGCACCATACTATATTGTGGTACTGTTGTACCAAAGTAGGTACCATGTTACTGTGAAAAATTCTATGGTACTATATGCCATGAAGGATATTTGTTCATGAAAAATAAATAAATAAATAAATAAATAAACATAATTTAAAAAATATTACTAGTAATTACACCATTTATATTTTTTATTTTAAAAAAATACACTAGCTTACAGTAAGTAAATGTACTGTATATGTAAATGTACTGTATATGTATGTGCATGTGTGCTAAAGTGTATACTATATACTTTGATAAACACACTTTGATAAATTACCTGCTTACATCTTATTACGGCCCAAACAAAAGCTTTACTTAAAAAAAGGAGTCAGTAGTTGACAAGACTTGCTAATTAGCTTGCTGAATAATCTAGCATTCTGTACTTTATTTAATTTTCTGCTTTACCAATTAATCTTTTCACATTTTCTGAGCTAATCTAAAATAACACCTTATATATATATGCTGTTCTTTTTCTGTAACTAGTAGCAGTTAGCAGGTACGCTAATATGTTAAAGTTTATTTCTGTTTTGGCAAATCATTGCTTATTATTAAAGCAGAAAATGATGTCTAAATGTTTACATTTATATTTCACAAAATGACAGCAGCAATTTGCAGAAGTCTCTTTGCTACATATGTTAATACTGATTATAAACTGTTTCTGCTGAGCCAACTGCTGAGAAGGCCAGGTATGTTAAGATACATTTTCATCTCATTTTATTTATTGTTAATCATCATAAACAGCATGGAAATTGTTCAGAAGTGTATTTAAAATTGTACTTGGATACTTATCTAGAGGTAATTAGCAACTTTCTGTGCTAAGCATGCTAATGTTTAGGCTCAGTGTTGTTTATAATATTAATCAGAATTTGATGGCTGACACTGAGACAGATACACAGCCAGATTCATATTTTTTAAGGCTGTTAGCTAACTGTGCTGAACTATTTACCTCAGTCTGTCCTAATCATGGCTTTAAACAGTCAAGCCAATGTGAAAAGCAGCAGCTAGCGAGACTTAACTTGCTAATGGTTAGCTGTTTCCCTTGTTTTCTGCCCGTTAATCACAAACAGTGGCAGGCACTTGGATGGATTAAACACTTTAAAGCCCAAATAGCTTTCTACTCTTTAAAACTATTTTTGGGAAAGGAGAAAAAGGGAGAAAAGAGCCGTTTTCTTTTTTCTGAGCAGTAAAACATTCTCCATGACAACATGATGTACACTTGATGTGAAATGTCACAAATACACGCGTTTATTTTTGAACAATGTATTTTAATACATGTCAAATCTCAGTTTTTACTCATTGGTATTTTTTCTTTTCTTATTTCTTTCTCACTTTTTTCTAGATGATCTAATAAGGTCTAGGTGTTTTAGTTTTTTTTCTATTCCCACCTGTCGTGGTTCCACTTGGCTAGAGCAACCAGCCAGGAAAATGATGCCGAACGCACAATCTTTTCGAACTGCTGCTCATGCATTGTTATGGACTATGATGAGTGATTGTAGCATCACCAAGGAAACTTGGTACAATTTCCGGATGAGAGTGGTGAACACGTTTCTGTTGCACCACTTGGGAGCACAACGATGGAGTCTTATTTACATTTTCAATTTGCAAACTGCATGCAAACCCACATCCTCAGAAGCATGACTGATGAAGGAAAATGTACACGTGTAGACCTGAATTTATTAATTTACCATCAACCATCAGAATGACAAACATGGTGGGAAGAAAATGTGATCTACAACCATGACGTGTTCTAGAAACTATTGATATCCTGAGAACTAGGGATGGGACTCATCAGGGATCATCCGATACGATTTTATCACGATACCTAGGTTACTGATATAGTTTGTATTGCAATTCTGTGCGTATCCTGATTTTATAAATATCCTAACACAATATTTTTTCCAGATTTTATTATAATTCTGAACAAACTTAGCATATAAATTCAAAAATAGCAAATAAAATCCTGTTACATGGGATGCTGTGCTGTGTGACTAGTTTAGAGCCTGCCATCTGCAGGATTATAGAGGAATGACAACATTTTACAACCTCAAATGCAACTTAAACAATTTTCAGGACAGTGTGGCGATACATGAAATAGTTTGAATAGTTTTCCCTCAGCCCCATCTATACTGAGAACTGAGATCTTTAGGAGCCATTCTATTCAACCGTGATAAGCAGAAAATCATCTCAGGGGGATTCACAGCTGTAGTTGGACATCCTAAAGCTCTGAAGACCAAGTCCACCAGACAAGGACAGGAACCTGATGCTATCATGGACACAGATTTATCAAATACCAAACGGTTTTATACAGTCTTCAACCATCTACTGTAGTTAGGGTGTGTCTGTGTCTCACTCACACATGTTAGCGTCAGATTCCTGATTCTGTATCTGCATGATTTTATGAATTGGCTGGTTAGATAACTTCACTGTACATGTGGACAATAAAAGAGATGATGAGTGTATAACACGTGGTTAATGTTCTCTGAAGAAGCTGCATCCAGCATGACCTGCTTTCTAAAAGTGTTAAAGTTAACATTTAGCAGCTAAGCTCATTTCCTTGCCCAGGCCATTCATCGCGAACAATGGCGGTTGTAGATATTAAACGTAATTATGTGAAACGCCTCGAGGGGATTAGCTGAGGGTGATCATTTTCCATTCGTGTAACCAGATTTGAGTTGCCTGTGCAAATGAGTCACGCTACCGATGTTATTTGGCTCGTCTAGTTTGCTAGTCATTTGCTGTGTTGTGAGTCATGGCAGAGGGCATTGACGGAATGGAGGGAGGAGGCCGGCAGGGTGACAGATAAATAGGATATAAATAAGATTTCAGATTTAGAAATTCAATCAGGATGTTTTCGTCCATCTGCAGGTCTGCACTCTCATGAGGCGAGATGGACGAGAATTACAGCTATTAATCTTCCGAATGAAGCAGCGCAGAAGAAACGAAATGGGATTATGGAGTAAAACTTTATGCCGCTAAACGCCGATGCTAAATGAAAAGCCTCATTTAGCAATGCACATACTGTATATTTCCATAACCTTGTGTCATTCACAGCATCATGCTGTATCTAATTTACACTCTCATACTTGACAGACGCTTGTCAGATCTTATACGCCTTATTAAAAATTATGTTCTTAAGTAGCACACTGTTCCGAGCATGACTCGAAACATTACTATCTGGTTGGACACTTTTCCGCTCCACACCCACCAACCAGTCTGTGGCCAGATCAGGAAATTTCACCCCATCATTACAGTCATTATCCGGTCACGGCTTTTAGCTCCCAACTATTCACCTGATAATCTGCCACCTGACATATGAAGACGAGACTGACATGTGAAAAGGTCGTTGAGGAGATATAATTAAAGCCCAGAGCGTGCCAGAGAGGTGCTCAGCTTTCAACAGAACCTGAATTTGAGAACAAAAGATGAAAAACTCGTATCAAAGAAAGCAGCAGGTTTGATTAGAACCTCCTCTGTTTCAGACTTGTTTTTGTGTATTTAGCCGCAATCATGTCTTACTGTCACTGTTTGATCGCAGTCAAAGGGTTTATACGAACAATTTTATAATGGCATACAGTACATGAGTGGGTGTGAAAAGAAACCAGCATCCCAGGAGGAACCTAAACGTTTGATGAGCGTTACTGTATAATATACTGTTGCGATGGTGTTAATCGTCAGGACAACATTGTTTTTGAAAGTTAGAATGACTAACTATCAAAAACATTAACATCAATTCGAACAACGTCCGACCACATCCACGGTCCCGTAAGGTTCTAACAGGGGTTGAAAATACCAGTCTGGGATCTGGCAGATGCAACAGCTTCCCAAACACAGCGCACACACTGCCTCTGAATTACTCTACTGTAATATGGTGTTTGCAGCAACGAAACTGCATTACGTCTACTTTCATACAACATCTCAGAAATTAATCAAGAATTTAATTAAGCAAGTTTTCTTATGATTTTGGCTGCTTTACAAATTAATATTTCAGCAAATTTTTTATATTTTCTATGTTATACTCACGCATTTACTACCATAGCTGTCGGTTTTAGTATTATTATTGTTTTGAATTTTTTATTTTATTTTTGGAAAATTGCACTCCGACACCATTTCAATGACGTTAAATTTAACTTTCAAAAGCAACCCGATACCTACAGTACATTGTCCCAATGTCAATCTTGTAATATTGCCAAATTACCATCACATTTTGACAACCAAACAACCCTGCTGGGTTTGGCTCTATTCACTAAGTCTAAATTTGATTTAAGAGATGAACCGTATTTGTGAACCATTGTGTGAAGTCACAGGAGAAAACAAAACTAAACCTCGCCTCGCAGCATTCTCCAGTCTGACAGGGAATAAACGTACAAGGAAAAAAAATCAGTTTCCAAGATAAAAAGGGTCAAAGTGAATTTTGCTACTCATGTACGTATAGTACTGTGCAAAAGTCTTAGGCACATGCTAATAAAATAATAAATGCTGTAGAGCATGGATGTCTTTTAACAAACAAACAAAAAAAATGCTTGGCTTAAATTCAATGGAAAGCAAAGCTATAAATGTACACATTTTAAAATTTTTTATCTAGAATTTGTATTTCTATAAAGCTGTTTTGCAACAATATCTACTGGTAAAAGTTGTATCCAAATAAAACTGGACTGAATTGACTTGAATTGAATTGAATAAAATCCGTCAGGTTGCCACTTGTGCACGGCCCTTAACCCTTAACTGCTCAGCTGTATGAGATAATGAGATAAAATGTCAGTCCCTCTGTATAAGGGTGCCTGCCAAATGTCGTAAATGTAAAAATCGATTACATGAATAAACCATAATAAACGCTGTAATTTTGCTTTCAATGGGTGTGAATGGACTTTTTAATACCTGCTTTTTCAGTCGTACTTAACTGCATGTGCAATTACTGCTCCTGGACGGAACGCAGTGTACAAAGTTAATCCTTGCGGCGTTAACTCCACCCTGTATTTCACACCTTCTCACCTTTGCACATCGTTTTGTGTATTTTTCACCTTTAATTATGTAAATTGTCTGAACATTTGAACAGTATTCTGATAAGCACCACTCACCTACAATAGTGCAGATGCCGTTTTATTGCTTCATTTCCCTTTATTTTAACTTTGCAAATGAGAAACCGTCTGTTTTCCTCTGAGCAAAGTCACAGCCTTTTGTTTTTTTTTTTTGTTGCATGTAATAAGGGTTTTAATTAAATCTCCAGCGCTGTTGTAACACGTCTGCAGCTTGCTTTCTGTAATTATAATCGCCATAATTGAGTAATCTGTATTGATTATTAAGCTTGGCACTTGGCACAGGAGCCGGTATATTAGAAAATTTGCTGATTACCGTAAAAGTGTTTTGAGAAAGAAGACGTGCAGTATGGCGTAACCTACGGTAGATTCACACCGAGAGTTATTTTATTACAGATGAAAGCAAATCTGAAACATGACCCACCAGTCAAATTAGCGTTTTGACGTTTTACGCAAATGAAATTAAAATCCTGTGGACTGGTTGAAATAAACTGGCTTGTACGCCCGCCATAATGCATACCCCTGCGTTTTTAAATCGCCTTGCTCAAGAATAGCCAGCGAAATATCTGACGTCTATCATGTCTTACGGTCCATTATGATGATGCAGTGTTAGAGGAAGTTACCACCTTATGGATAATTAAACTCTGCTAGGTGGCGCTATTGTCCTGCAAAGCTTTGCAAATAGTTCTCACGCAAGCTGGGAGAACATTTCAAAGCCTGGGACCGAGAAGCGGTACATGACTCATCCAACACGTCCTCTGGAGTAATTATCATATTCTTTTTGTTATCTCAGGCCAAGCCACAAGGATACCCGCAGGAACAGCTCGCATTAGAGTCGTGCGCATGAGGCGGAATAAAGGAAGAATAATGAAAAGAATAAGAGGAAGAACAACTACGACTCTGAGCGGGTATGACGCTTGGTAGCGCTCACAGATTGGGCCGCCATCTTGCCTCTGTGGCTAACCTTTCTGAAAAAGCTTTCTCAAACTGGCCGGACTGAAATAAGCAGGACTCGAGGAAGGGTAGTAATTAGCAGCAGTTTGGTTTGATGTGGTTGAGAGGGACCATTACGCTGCGGCAGCCAGGGGAAGCGGGAATAAGAGGAACGAGATAAGAAGGTCCGTCCATGATGAATAGGGAGTTAAAAACCGACAGCGTTCAAAGCGCTGCTGTTTTGGGACAAGAACTCACAAGTCGCACGCGCCGGAGCGAGCTTAAGGCTGGGAGAAGAAGGTGAAGGCTTCCATTCCAGTTCCAGAGCTACCATTTTACTCTGTCATGCAGCAACTGTTTCCCCTGTATCGCCATGTGACGTCTTTGTTGTGGTTGGATTACAGACTTTGATGGGAAACAGAGCTCTGACCGCATCAAAGGTCGAAGTGGGGAAAAAAATGCTATAAAACACGACCACTTATGGAACAAAAAACGAAAAAAAAGAAAAAAGCAGCCCAGAACGACAAGGCAGAGAGGCTGACCCAGCACAGGCCTTATAAGCAGAAACAAGAGGGTCCTCATACGCAAAAGAGAGTTGATCACCCTGTTATTATGTTTGCAAGGATTTGAAGCTAATTGCTTCCACATTGAGCATCCAGATGCTGCCGTATCTGTGTAAGAGACATGCAAAGGGGATTGAAAAAAAAAGAAGCAAGATCAGCTTCACGATCACGTGATCGATATCAAAATAAACAAGAAACAAAGGACTCCCCTCCAGCAGGGAAATGCAGGTCATGCCGTGTTCTGTTTACCCCGAAAACTGCTTTGAAGGAGGATGATATTGAGTTACACACATGTTGATGTTCATGTGAACACTCGTGAGGACAGATGCTCCATAAACAACACAACTGAGTTTCTAGGAAATGGACTGAGAGGCCAGAGTAGAGGTGCTACATGATAAGTGTGTGGTTATTAACATTGCTATTATGAAAAAAGATGCGGTAAAAAAGACAAGGATAGTGAGAGTTTAAAACTAAAGTCAGGAAAGAGGTGCGGATCCAGTATCCTTAGACGTTTCAATTTAATCATCTACAATACTTTGGGTAACATTTCCTCGCCATTATTCCATCTTCAGCAGTTCATCATAACGCTGCTTAAACAAACTAATTTTAATTACACTATATATAGTTTATTGCTACGTTTTCCTTCCAAATGTACAGTAGCTACTTACAGCTACGCTAGCCAATTCAACAGTAAGCTAGCTAGTGTTACATAAACTACTTTATGTGTAAGTATTGACGTGTACAGGAGCGAACCCATGTTCTCAGTGTCCTACAGTACGTCCCCTATATTAATTAAAATAAAATAAAATGAATTAAAATAAAATATTATTCCATTCATTACATTTGAACAATGTTTCAACACTTTTTAATTGCCACAAAACTAATGCTTTTCTTTTTTTTTTTTATTCATCAAACATAGGACCTTGGTAACGTGAGACCCAGGGACACAGGACCCTAGAACTGAAGACCAGGGCTCTTGGAACATTTTTCATGCTCCCATTATGCGCAATGTAAATCTGGGAATAGCAGGACCCTGGGAACACAATGACCCCAATATGTACTAGCAA
This sequence comes from Clarias magur, assembly GCA_013621035.1. NCBI lineage: Eukaryota > Metazoa > Chordata > Actinopteri > Siluriformes > Clariidae > Clarias > Clarias magur. The sequence goes on along the minus strand of QNUK01000323.1, from coordinate 528,049 downwards.
GCTACTGTAGTTCAGTTTTTAGATTCGTTTTACAATATAATATTTATAAAAAAATATGACAGATATTATTGTAAATCCTATCATGTAACTAAACTTAAATAAAAATTTGTAACAAGCTAGCAAATGTTAAATGTCCCATATTTTATTATTTCTTTAACAAGTTAACAGGTCTCAGATCTCCACCAAAGTTGAATTCCTCTCAGATAATGCATTTTCAGACCTCAAGCTGAGCAGAGAACAACAGAGCTGAGAAACAAATCTGGGGAGGCGAATCTTCCCATGTGAAGTCACAATAGGAGGAAAATGTAATCATCCCGTTTAAACCCCAACCAATACAAAACATTTTTCTGTTCCCACTTTTTAAAATTTCTTTTTATATATTCACATACACACACACACACACACACACACACACATACACACACACACACACACACATACGTATTGGAGACCCATCTAAAAGTTGAGTCTTGACATCATATGCGGGAGATAAATTAGTAAATTCGAGTAAAAAAGTAAAATTCAGATGTTTGGGTGGTCATTTATAAATCACACAATACTAATCCCATGTAAATAGGGCTTAGATAAGCTATTCACGTTTATAATTAGTTGATCAAATGTAACTTTTAGTTATGTAAAATGTTTACAGTGCTGCTATTGTTCACACAGATGCCACGTTTCTCAACCTCATTTAATTTCCATCAAAGCAGTACTTCTGCTTGTACGTACGATGTACGATGCTTGTGTCTAAATCATCTGAAGCAGAACATCACAGCTGACGCTTATAATAAAAGGTGTGACAAAATGCACTGAGGTAAATCGACCAAATCAGGTCTACCTGAGGGACATTTTCTGACATTTCACAAGCAGGAAAAGCAGGAAATACGTGATTTAGATTTTTTTTAACTAGATAAGACAATTTGTATCACTTTTACCTGAACGTACGTATCTTGCGGTTTTGATGGCACCAAAGCGTTTGATTGATGGATTATTTCAATCAAAATAACAAAAACAACAAACAGAATACAATTTTCTAGTGAAATCTATCCGACCAGCTAACACAAGCTTGATGTCCTTGTTTTTGTACTAAAGCCACATTTGAAATATTCTGTAGCTGAAAAATAATGAAAGCCTATTATCACCATAAAACCCCTGTTAATACCCATCCAAATAATTTGTTAAGCTACATAATAAAAGCACAGCAAAGAACCGGGCCGTTCCAGCAGCTGTGGTTGAGAGGAGAAGCGTGACACAACACTAGTAGAACAAATTATTCTGTTTTGGATGTGAGAAATCTCATGCCAAACCATTCCCTCGATTCCAGAACCACATCAAACTCTGACATACTCATCCAGCAGTGAGCCCATCAGTCCCTCGGGGAACTTCCTTCCACACGGGGGAAGACAAACTGACGCTATGTAAGCATAGACATTGGGTTGATGAACAATACTGCAAGTTAAAGACACAGTTTAAAGACATTATTACTACCGCGGTGATTCATGTAAGGTTTAATAAATCCCAACCGTCATTCAGGACTAGTTTTGTCTTCTAAAGCCGGTATTCCCTGACTGAAAAACCAGAGCCAAGCCAAGGAAAAAAAAAAAACATAATTACCCCTGTTCCTGTCTCATTTTCTTGGACTCGTACCCTGGCCTGAGCCGCGTATCGCATTTACCTCAAGCTAATACCCACTTACTCTAGACTAAGAATAGCGGCATGGCTAACCACGCTAGCCACAGACCCAGGCTTCCTGTAGAAGGCGTAACTCCGGGTTTATCCAAACACACAGGCTGACCATCAAAAGAGAAACTGTAAAAGCTGGTCTCGCCTCAGAGTAAATCTCCAACACACCAAGCGGTCGCTGGCCTGTTGGCATTTTCACCTCTTGACTCCCATCCATCCCGCTTTCTCTCCCGCTCTCTTCCGTTTCTCGTTCATGCGACGCTTTTCATGGAGAGAAACCAAAACGGCCATTTAGCCAAAGTGTGCTGCCAGAAGCCTGATCCTTTGATGTTTAATATCTATGTATATAGTATAAAGCCTACGGCAGCCGGCATTGGTATTTAACATTTTTTACACCTTTTTCTTTAACAACTTACAATATGATCACAGTTAAAAAAAAAAAAAAAAAGAAAACATATATAAACAAACAGATAAATAGACTAAAATCTATTTAAATATCTATCTAAATACTTATTCCATTCATTTATCTTCTATATTAGTTATCTGGTACAGGCTCGTGGTGCCCGGGATCTTATCCCAAGAGTCTTAGGGCACTAGGCCTGGATACAGTCTGGACAAGGTTTTTATAAATGATTATTTATTGTGGTGTGTGTATATTTGTTTAAATTTTTTTATTAATTGATAGATTTTTATATGTATATGTATTTATATTAAATCATAGTTTTAAAAGAGCCACTTTAAAATGAAATTATTAATCCACACTTATTTTTTAAAATCTATTTATTTATTTACTCATCTTTCTATCTATCTATCTATCTATCTATCTATCTATCTATCTATCTATAAAATCATCTAAAAAATACTTCAAATTTAACTTAAAGACATACATTTCCAAAGAAACTCTGTCTGGTTATCTCGTGTTAGCCAGCTAGTTAGTGTTAGCCGTGATGATTATAAAACTATTTCAAATATCCTAAAAATGTAATCATATTAGCCCATTAATGCTATCTTGCTAGCATTATTTAATGTAAAAATCTGTTCACCAAATGAATAGATTGAATTAATGAATTATTAAACATTATAAACATCTTCTCAGAAAACATGTCAGGTTAGTTTATTTTAGCTAACTAGCTAGCCCTATGACGGAGAATTCTTTCAGTAATCTTGTCAGTTATAGTTAGCATTAGCATTATCATTAGCTCTTCTTTTAAAAATCCTTTCAGGTTTTTTCATGCTAGCTCTCTGGATAGAGTTAACAGGGAACATTTGTCAATATGAACTAAAAATCCTCATAGAAATCTTATGCTAGCATGTGTTAGTCAGCTAGCAGTAAGAATTATTACGATTTATGACTGATTGAAAATCTGTTACTAACTTGAGCTAACTTGACAGGGTTTCTGAGAGAATTTTAGGATGTGTTCCTATCAGAAATGTTATCTTCTTCTATATTTTTTTGTTCTAAGTATGTTCTAAGAATGAATTCAGTAGCGCTGTGTATGTTAAATAACGAACAAATGTAATTATGGAGTTACAGTTTAATGCCGATGTTGGTTTTTCTGGTGGTTCTAATATTTAGCATGAGAAACTTGAGGCGTTTTGGCTCACGTCATACACGCTGTGACGATTTCATGCTTGAAACTCAAGCGTAGAGGAAGCGCAGCTACAGCCAGAGCCACAGAGACCATCAGGCACGGCTTCACAAGCCTGAGCTCAAAAAGCTCGTTTTCAGATTGCACGATGGTTCTGAGGCCTGCAGGATTTTTTTTATTGTGGTTCCACGAGTCTGGAAAGCGTGATTAAAGCACTGCACCGCGAGAGATGAGCTCTGGGAGGTTAGGAGGTTAAATAAATAGCATGCTAATCACAGGCTAGTGCTGCACACACCACTAAACTCACTTAAACCGGCTCTGACAGGAGAGTAAACAACGGAGAACATGCTAAGGAAAGAAGTGGAGAGGAGAGGAGAAAGAGTGGAGAGATAAAAAAGGAAAATGAGAAATAAAGAGAGAAAGAGAAAAAAATAAGGAGAGGAGAGATAAAAAAGAGAAGAGACAAGTAGAAGACAGGAGAGAAGAGAAGGATAGGGAAGAGGGGAGGAGAGGAGAGATAAAAAGAGGAGAGCAGAAGAAAGAAAGAAGGGCGGAGAGAAGGATGAAAAAATGGAGAGATACTGTAAATAGACGAGGAGAAATAAATGTGATAAACAAAGGAAAATAGAGGGAAGAGAGATATAAATAAATAAGAGACGAACAGGGGATAAAATAGATAGGAGATTTACAGAACGTAAAGGCGAGGAGAGAAGAGATAAGTTAAAATAGAGGAGAGAGGAGAGTTGTAAAGGACAGGAGAGTGAGAGATGATGGGTTGAAAGAAGATGGGAGAAAAGGAAATGTCAGAAAAGGAGGGGATAATAGAGAGATAAGATGAAGAAAAGAAAGAAAAAAGAGGGGATATGAGAATAAATATGAGAGTAAAGATGCAGAGACAAGACGGGAGGTGTGGAAAGATTGAGTGATGGGAGATGGAGAGAAGAGGAGAGATGGAAAAGAGGAGAAATGGAGAGAGGAGAGGATAGATGAGAAGAGGAGAAAAAATAGAAATTAGGTGATTAAGAGATAAAAGATAAAAGATTAAAAAAGGTGGAGTAAAAATAAGATGGGAGAAATACAAATGAAATGAGAACTGGGGAAGAAAGATTAGAGACAAGAGGAACAAGCAAGAACAGAGAGAGACAGCAAGGAAGACATGTAGAGGAGAAGAAAAACAAAAAGGAAAGCAAAGAAACAGACAGAGGATGTAAAGAGAACATGAAACGAGTCAGAGAAATCTGACAAGAGAGGGAAGTAGTAGAGGGATTTTTAAATCACTGACACTTGTTCCAAATTACACCGTGTGTTTGGGGCAGAGTAGTTAAAATGGATCAAAGAGAAAGAGACTGCCTCTTTAAGTACACTTCATCTCCCCTCAGTCAAGTAACACTCGCTTTCGTTTAAATTAATTCACATTTGTAACATCGGGGGTCAAGAAGCCAAATCTCATCGACATAACAGAACTGCAAAGATCCCCCCGTCACGTCCACATAGAGTCACATGTAATGTCCAAATCTGCTCTAGAGAGACCAAAAAGCCTGCATACACACGTTGAGGAAATCTGATAGGTCTGAGAAACATGCGTGTGTGTGTCTGTAAGTGTCTCTGTGTGTGTGTCTGTGTGTGTGTAAGGGTTATGTATGCAGTCTAGCCTGTCAGCATTGCAAAGAAGTGTTAATGGACCTTAGCCAAGCCTGGGATTAGTTCGTTTAAAGCAACAGTTTCACCAAAATACTCAACGTCCAACATTTAGCCCATATGTCTCCGATCAACCAAAACGCTGTTTAGCGTCTGGCGCTTTGCTTCTTTAGTTTACTGTATCTGGAACTGCTTCAAAGTAAAGGAAGACTACCTGCTTGACTACTACTTGAATGACATCAGCAAGCTGTGCCTGCTGTGCAGCCTGACTGATTTTTTTACGCGGATTAATTAGCTCAGAATAGGTTAGTCATACCAAGAAAAAATAAAGACGCTCGCTAAACTCGGATATTTTAGCTAGTAGCTACAGATGTGTGACGAGCAGTTTTCTAGTTTTATCGGCGCACATCACGGCGACGGTATGCAGTTGCAGGCTTTTACCACTGAGTGGCGCTCAGACCTTAATTCATTCTCTCAAGGATTAATGAGCCGCAGCTCCTTTAGAGTTGCACGTAGTAGCAGATAAAATTAAGTGTAACATTGTACTTAAACAAATTCATAATAACAGTACTAAAATTACAGTACAAATGTAGAATTAAATTTTATTAGTATCGAATTTAAGCAAAGTAAATGTTAACACAGTGAGACTTTAGATTTTATCATGCGTAATTAGAAAGCCTACGCGTCTACACTGTAAACCCTAATGCTTAAAGTAATTAAACACATTGAGTACTGTTTACCTAAATAATTGAATGAGTAATAATTTTGAATACATAAGTGACAAATCTTATTAACTAATCTGCTAGCAGAAGTAGACGGTAACTAAGTACATTTAACATTACATTTAACTAATAGAAGTACTTTACTGGAGTAGCTTTGAGATACTTTTTACACCCTACACAAATAACATACACAAATATTATACACAAAATTATACACAAATATATTTGTACTTTCTACTTGACTATATTTGCGCATGGTGTTATTAAATAACAGTGGTGTTGTGTAGTATTTAAAGCGGTAATATTGCCAACAGTTGACTATTAAACATAGTTGTTTGAATTTGCCTTCCCTCCCTTGTAGCAGGTGTTTTAAATCAGAAACAGACATGGATGCAGACAGAACAAAAATAGCACTATGACTTACCAGGAGTGAGCTACATTTGGAGATAAGTACTTTTGTAGTTTTACTGAAATAGAATTGTACTACTAGTAATATTTTACCGGGGGATCTTTACTTTTACTCAAGTACAGGATTTGTGTACTTTGTCTATTTAGGTAATTATTCTTATTCTATGTCTATTGGGTTTCCATGGGAATGACAACTTGATACTAGGCAGAACACTTAAGCTAACACTTGCCCAGTGGGTTAGCTAATAAATGTATAACTATTTTAGATTATGTTTCATAAATTGTGAACGTTCCAACATTATGCTATAAGGTTTTGTCGATGCTTTTTGATTACATTGCACCGCAGACCTCAATATCGAGACAGACTTTAGTTATTTTTAAAACCCATCACTCTCACAGTGCTAAATACAAACATGTTTTGGGTGACCCTATACATTTCTGGGGCAAATGCAAAAACTTGACATGCTTCATTCTTGACCTGTTGCTTTTCCATCTCTGACTCTGGATCAGCATCTCTCATGGACATGCTAACAACTCGCAGCACTGTCATGAGCTCTAATGAAAAACCAGTGGCTGTGTGTGGGTGTGGAAGTGTGAAATCATCACCCGGTTAAAACGACTCCTACTGGGACTCCAAAGTGCCTTGTCAGATTTCGAAAAACAAAACAAAAAAGGCACAAGAAGAATGCGTTCATCTGCTCTTTCCAATCAACATTCCTTTTTTGCCCTCCTCCCTCATTTTTTGAAATTGCATCACTGTGATTGCGTTCCAAAATATTTCTGATAGCACACTAGAACTCATTGTTGAGTTCAAAGAGTGTCATCGGTTTAATGGCCCTCGAAGCCCGGTTATTATAATCCCACAGCCCACAGACAGGAAAAACAGATCAACTCAGAGAAATTTCTAGAAGCCACTGAAACATGTCAAGTGAATATTTCAGATACTGCATTGGTAATCTCCCGATAAATATCCAGCTAGTATAGAAGGTAGCTAATAAATGATAAGTCATATTGACTAACATGCTTGAGTGATATTAGCTAATAAGCATGCTTGCTAGCTAATTAGATAGTTATGTCCTCAGGAGTTATATTAGCTAACTATGATGCTAGTCATCTAAGCAATCTGCCGATTAAGGGTGCTATTCTAGAAGACACCTTCTATTCTAACTAGCTATTTAACGTAAATAGTTTGCCAGTATTAAGGTATATTAGCTAACTACTATTCAAGCTAGTTAATTATCATATATTTAGTAATATTATATAATTACAATGTTAGCTAGCTAATTAAGATGTTACATAATAAAGCAATATATAGGATAACTATAATACTATTTATTACCACAGTCGACCAGTAAGGAGCCATATTAGCTACCCACAATGCTTACTAGTTATTTAGATAGTCTGCCAATAAGGAATTATACCAACTAACTACCATTCTAACTAGTTTAATGTCATATTATCTAACTGATATTCTAGCTAGTTTTAGGTACTAAGTACTAAGTTTATGGATTTAATTTAAACTTTATGAATGATATTAACCTAGTACCATACTAGCTTGTTAATTAGGTAGTTATACCTAATAAGGAGTATTATTAGCTAACTACAGTGTTAGTTATTTAAGTAGTCAGGCCATATTAGGTAGCTATAAAGATGGTTATTTAATTTTCGATATTAACTAACTATGATATTTAAGCAGTCTGCCTATTATACATTATACCGTGCTAGAAATCTACAATGGTGCTAAGAGTCTGAAAAGAAAGATATGATTTAAAAATAGTACAGAAAAATTTGCCAAAAATATGAAGATATTTAGAGAAAGATTACAGAAAAACAAGAATTTGTCTGATGATGAATCAATCGGTCTAGGAAAATAGGCTAAAAAGTTTAGGTAAAAAAGAGTATGAGAGTAAAAGAAGGTCAGGTTTTGACTTGATGTTGTTAATAAGAACATTCTAGAAAAACCATGAAATTCACTGTGGTTTTATTAATAAGGCTTCAGAGTTCTGGTGAACTTCAAGTGAACTAAAACCTCATGGTCTAAGTTTTCCAAATTTTTCAGCTTTCAGCCCTGTAAGCCAAAGACCCATCAACCCAGCAATTTCTACAACAAACCCAAACAAATATCGTGTGCTCTACATGTTTGGGATTGCTCAGACATTGTGTGGAATGTTTCCTCTGCTTTTTCGCACCCTTTCTGAACAAGTTTGCCAGTTCCCTTTTCTCCTGCCAACATTAGATTATTTTTGTTTGTTGGATAATTTTGTAGTGTGTGCCAAGCTCTCTCGACTCCTGTACAGGCAGCTCCCGTCCTAACCCGAAACTCTGAGCGTCAGCATTACAGGAAAAGCTCCAGAGCTCCTGTCATATGAACCTTCCAATATCCAATTTGTGTGGAAAACTGGTTTTGCTGAACTAAAAAATTGCCCAGTAACCGAATACTGTTAGCCAAACAAGCAAGAGAAAAAAAAACATCATGCAGCAGTTGTGTCCTTTTCATGCTAACATGCAAGACTTTCCTAAAGCAATTAAAGGCTTGGAATTTATGATGTTAGCACATAATTACATGTATACACTTTTAACACATTTATTATGCACTTTTAAGTAAATAATTATTTAAATAAACTAATCACACATTCAAAGGTCCAATTTGACAATCAATTAAGAACTAAATAACTAAAACTACTGTCAGGGTACATTATGGTAACTAGCTTAGAGTACATATAGGTTGTTAATTTAATGTGACTTTGCAGTCATTGAATGTAGTTTGTTAGATAGACAGATAGCTACAGTACATTACTTGATGAGCAAAACTGAATTTATCTAGCTAAGGTAACATGACCATCTATACACAGAAGGCAGCTTGGCTTAGACAGAATTTAGCTTGCTAATGAAATACAAACCAAAAAATGCACACAAAAGAACTTAAGAATAAGAAATTTGGCTAGCAAAAACTGTGACCTACACATTATAGGTGTAGCTTGGTAGCTATTCAGCTAATTATTTTACTAAAAGCACAAAACAGAGTTTAGCTAACTGACATAATGTGACCTGACAGACTTAGCATCACTCTTTAACTTGATAGCTAGCTGTGAGATTTGTGGGACCAAACAGAAATGAGCTAGCTAAGTTAATGTAACCTGACAAACACCAAGTTTTTTTTTTTCTTTACTCAGCTATACTCAGCTAGCTATGATACTTGAAGGCTGAACAAAATTCAGCTTGCTTATGAGATGCATTTTGGCCAACACCAAGTCTAATTTGGTAGCGAGGCAGATAGTTATGTTACACAGTGGCCCAAGCAGGATTTAACTAACTACAGTAACAATATGTAACAATAGCACAGAAAAATTTGATAGCGAATGAGCCTGCTATGTTAATTGACAAAGCGGAATTTAACTTGCTAATGAAATGTGACCTGACTAGACTTGTCAGCTAGCATTAACTAGTCAGGAAAATGCTTGATACAAGTATTTATAATCTACAAATATATAGAAAGATTGTACTCAAAGTGATAGAAAATAATAATCATAAATAGGTTATTAATGTATAAAGACACACCTGGTCGAACAAAGGCATCTTCTTAGCCGTTTTTCTTTAATGCAAGATATATACAAAGCAAACGCAATAACGACATACAGGCCAAACAACCTGCCACAGCAAACAGAACACCCATCATTCAAGAAAACCGAAGTGTAATGTTGATATAAAGAAATTAAAGCAAACATCTTGTCACCATGACACGCTTATAAGCTTTAAAAATACTTCCTGATTGAAACATAGGCAATTATTACACTGCTGAACTGCTGTGGAATCGACGCCCAAAGCACAATAAAACACAAAGCCAGCTACAGGTACAAAACAAGCGAGTACAGGTACATATTAAACCTCAAACAACCACACATACACACACCTGTTTCGTATCGTTGAGTTTGGCCCAAGTATTTATTGGTAATGCAGGAATGTTAATTAGGAGTAGTTTCGTCCTAAAAGGCATGCGTGAGGAGCATCGTGGTGCATGTGGATGCAGCATTAGTGTTAGCCTCCCTTCAAATCTGATGGACCCTGATTACAGGACACACCACAGCAGGAGGAAGACGTGTGTGTCTGTGTGTGTGTTTTACTCTACTATTTATGACTAGCTTTGTGCAGTGCTTGTAATCTTGGAGACTCTTGTGTGTGTATAGCATGTATAAAATTAGAAGGAATCACTGATTTGATTTTCTTGATGAAGGAACCCTTAACAGTTCCATGTAGAAACATGTAAACAACAGAATAGACAGTACTGAAAAGCAATTTTTATTAAACTGAGAACTGAGTAGTTTAAAGCAGCAGTATGTAACTTTTAACTAAAGCTGACTCTGGATTAAATGTTTCAGGGCAGGAACACTTTTCTTTTTTTATTACTACTATTATTATTATTGCTATTTCTTCCCTAATAGCTCAACAATCCAATTTCTTTGTAAGACGAACAGTCTTAGAGAACGAAAGACACATCTTGTAAGAAAAAGTTACATACCGCAGCTTTAATGGACTGAAGATGATCTGTGATCGTTGTTCTCCCCTAATTATCTGCTGTTTAAAGGTAATTCTACCTATTAGTGATGGGGAAAAAATTATACAGATACGGATCACAATACTTCATTTGTCAATTCATGTATCGACTCCAAAATAGATTTTATAAGATACATTTTTCATTTATATGTTTGCATTTTGGGTTGTAAAATGTTGCCATTCATCGTTCTAAACTACTCACACGTTGGCAGGCAGCACAACATCCTGTGTGGTTGGAGAAAATTATTTGCTCACAATAAGTTAGTTTGGAATCGTCACAAAGAGTGAAAATTATATTGAAGCAGAATATTTATAATACCTGATACTTACAGAATTGCAACTGAAATCAAATCGTCAAATATACAGTATATAGTGATAATATCATATCGGGTGATCTCTGGAGATTCCCGTCCCTACTACTGATCTGTGTTCTTCGAAACTCTGAAAAAAACAAGTATTCATCTACCATTTATCATCATATTATTAAACAACAAATGAAACAATGTAATTTGTTTAAACTTTGCTGATTTTATAATAAAAGTTTTAATTGTATGGCAAGCGTAAGAATGCTATAATTTTTGACTTTCAAAGGTTCTTCCATCAGTCATGTTTTGTCATTACCCATGACTTAAAGACCCAAACAAGGAGATTACTTTCACACTGCAGAGCTGAAAATCTGAAATGGAGAAGGTGCTAATTGTGTGCAAGCATGAGAACGTATATATAATTCTTCCTGTCTATTCCATGACTATAAATAATCATCTGGATGTGGTATAGAGGCAGGCATGGGAATTTTGTATTCTGGTATAACTAAGGTATAATTAGATGGTATAATTAGTGTAAAAAAAAATAGACCAGGACAATTAACGTTCAGGTTTGTATTTTTCCCTGTTTGGGACTAGCTAGTTTCTAGCAAAAGAGGTGTTCAAGCAAATGAAAATCAAATGAAAGTTAAGACATGATGCTTTGAACTGAATCACCTTCATAGAACTGAATTCTAAACTGGATCAAATTTATTTAAGTGTGAACTGAACCACAGTGTATATAAACCTGACTCACGTCAATTATGAACCAATTCAGATCGGAGCAGAATCATATGTATAAAACTAAATCAAATAAAATATGATCTGAATTAACTGAATCGAGTCAGATTTGATCTGGGTTTTTAGAACTGAATCAAGCCTGAATGGTGTAAACTAAACTGATTCAGTTCTAGAGATCTGATTCGGGTCCAAACTGACTCTTGAGTCATGTTTTTTTTAATTTATTTTTTTTATGTCTCACAGTACAAGTACAAAATGTAGAAGAAGAGACAATTTACTAAATCGCTTTACTTCGTCTACTTCCTCTAAACCGAATCGATGTTCTAAAACTAAATCGACTTGATTCTTATCAGACTCATGTTTACAGAAACAAATAGACCATTTCATGGAGAAAGTTGGGAAAATATTTTTTTTTTTCGTGGAGGTGGAACAAAGATATGAAGTGGAAAGATGGAAAGAAAATATGTGCCGCAGTTTGTCTAACGTCTGCATTCCTCTGAGATCTGATATCAACAGTAGCCTCTTTTTTTATGTAACGCTTTGTCACTCAGCTATGCTGTTCCCACTTTATCTCTTTCCACACTCCACTCCACATTTATCTGATCCTGCCTTTCAAACACGTACAGAAAGGCCTGCGCATGCTGCGCCTCGTCCTCATCCTGTCCCTTTTTTCTGTTTTTCTATCTCTATGTCTTTGTGCAAAAATGTCCTCCAGGTTGCAACTCTGAACACACACGCACACATTTTAACCACTGGCGTGAAAAAAAAGGGAATAAAAGCCACCATGTGTACCACGGATCGTATAGGTGAAAAGAAAAGCAGACAGTCTGAAACAAAACAGGGACAAAGGCTAACAAAAGCAACTGCACAAGATGCAGCACGATCGACGTCTTGCGCCCTCGGGGCCCAAATCAACTCCAGGTCAGTTGCACGAAGAGACAGAGAGGTAGCACTTCATCTGGGAAAAGAACGATAGAGCAGGAAAAAAAAAGTGGGAGAGAAAAAGTGAAAAAAGGGGGCATCCTGGTATCATCAGAGTGCAGGATCAGGTTCAGGGATTTATTCATGTCCGTGAGATTTGGTTTCACATCAACGAGCAGCTAAAGTGACCTGTATTCATCCCACACGCACAGGCCAGAGTAAACCCGGGCTTAGCTCGGATTAGATTACATCCTGTTCTTAACCGCAGATTTCAATACTCACACACACACGCACACACATACACACGTTGGCAATGAGAGCAAAACACAATAGAGAGAAAAGAGAGCGGCAAGGTTTAAGCGCCAGATAAATGTCTGCGATACAATAAAAGGAGGTGACGAGACGCAACACTGAACCTCAACAAACGAAACTGTTTAAACCGAATCACATTGAATGAAGTTTTAAGTCTAATGAAGATGTGTTAAAGAAGTTTTCAGAGTCATTTTTACCTTCACTTTGTATTGAGTGATTTACATCAGAACTGTGAATCAATGGTGGGCTATCGATTCGATTCAATTAGGTTATTTTTGGTTTAATTCAAAAGCACTAATATTCAAATTAATTGAGGCAGCTATATTTATTAAAAAATATTACCTAATTGTCTAAAATATTAAAACTATTACACGTATCTAATATGGATTGAAATGCTATGTAACATGAGCTGTTGATTTTTTAAATGTTACAGTATATCTCATACAAAGTGTATTTATTTCCACCAATCGTCTTCCAGTCCAGTAGGTGGCAGTATTGCGCTGACCATCCATAGGCTTAAAAGTAAAAAGAGGTGATAATCTCGCGAAACATGAAAGATGCAGGCGGTTCACATTTCCCGCAGAGACCGGTATATTTTTAAAGAATTTAGTCAGTTTTAGAGAATTTAGCATTTGAAACCTTTTTTAAACAGTTCAAAAAGTGTGAATTAATTCTGAATCAAGACCTGACCCAGCGATTCAATTTACTTAATTGATCAATAGAAGACTGATTAAATTGTATAACTGATTAATTCACACAGCCCTATTTACACACGTGGACAAAATTGTTGGTACCCTTCGGTCAATGAAAGAAAAACTCACAATGGTCACAGAAATAACTTTAATCTGACAAAAGTAATAATAAATAAGAATTCTATGAATGTTAACCAATGAAAGTCAGACATTGCTTTTCAACCATGCTTGAACAAAAAAATGAACTCATGGAACAGGCCTGAACAAAAATGATGGTACCCCTAACTTAATAGTTTGATGCACAACCTTTTGAGGCAATCACTGCAATCAAATGATTCCTGTAACTGTCAATGAGACTTCTGCACCTCTCTGCAGGTATTTTGGCCCACTCCTCATGAGCAAGCTGCTCCAGTTGTTTCTGGTTTGAAGGGTGCCTTTTCCAGACAGCATGTTTCAGCTCCTTCCAAAGATGCTCAATAGGATTGAGGTTAGGGCTCATAGAAGGCCACTTTAGAATAGTCCAATGTTTTCCTCTTGGCCATTCTTGGGTGTTTTTAGCTGTGTGTTTTGGGTCATTGTCCTGTTGCAAGACCCATGACCTGCGACTGAGACCCAGCTTTCTGACACTGGCCAGCACATTTCTCTCTAGAATCCCTTGATAGTCTTGAGATTTCATTGTACCCTGCACAGATTCAAGACACCCTGTGCCAGATGCAGCAAAGCAGCCCCAGAACATAACAGAGCCTCGTCCATGTGTCACAGTAGGGACAGTGTTCTTTTCTTGATATGCTTCATTTTTCCATCTGTGAACATAGAGCTGATGTGCCTTGGCAAAAAGTTCAATTTTTCTGTCCATAGGACATTCACCCAGAAGCTTTGTGGCTTGTCAACATGTAGTTTGGCATATTCCAGTCTGGCTTTTTTATGATTTGTTTTCAATAATGGTGTCCTCCTTGGTCGTCTCCCATGTAGTCCACTTTGGCTCAAACAACAACGGATGGTGCGATCTGACACTGATGTTCCTTGAGCATGAAGTTCATCTTGGATCTCTTTAGAAGTCTTTCTGAGCTCTTTTGTTACCATTGGCATTATCCATCTCTTTGATTTGTCATGAATTTTCCTTGTGCGGCCACGTCCAGGGAGGTTGGCTACAGTCCCATGGGTCTTAAATTTCTGAATAATATGTGCAACTGTAGTCACAGGAACATCTAGCTGCTTGGAAATGGTCTTATAGCCTTTACCTTTAACATGCGTGTCTATAATTTTCTTTCGAATCTCCTGAGACAACTCTTTCCTTCGCTTCCTCTGGTCCATGTTGACAGTGGTACATACCATGTCACCAAACAACACAGTGACTACCTGGAGCCCTATATATAGGCCCACTGACTGATTACAAGATTGTAGACACCTGTGATGCTAATTAGTGGACACATCTTGAATTAACATGTCGCTTTGGTCACATTATTTTCAGTATTTTCTAGGGGTACCATTATTTTTGTCCAGGCCTGTTCCATGAGTTTATTTTTTTTAATAATTCCGTTGAAGCATGGTTGAAAAGCAATGTCTGACTTTCACTGGTTAACATTCATAGAATTTTTTTTAATTATTACTTTTGTCAGATTAAAGTTATTTATGTGACCATTGTGAGTTTTTCTTTCATTGACCGAAGAGTACCAACAATTTTGTCCACGTGTGTACTACTCATCTGATTCGAGTAATGTCCGAACTAAATCATGCTAAGAGTACCTGCGCTACCTCCGCGACTAAACTACCTTAGCTAACAATCACACACTCACCTAGAAACACACTGTTCGCCTTTGTAATATATCAACAGGGTTTTTTATAAAATAGATATAAAAAAAAATATTTCTGACAAAAAAATATTTAAAAGATCTCTAATTAGCAATCTAACTTTTATATATGTTATATCTGAGTCACTCACGTAAAAACTCCGACTTCCAATTTTAGGCCACACCTCTTACACTAGCATTACGCTAGTCCACGGAGTTAAACTGATTCACTTTCAAACTGAAATGCTGATTCAAAATTCAAAAAAAAAATTCAAAATTCAAATTCAAAATAATTGAAAAGTGATTCAAGTGTAAAAGTAAATAAAGTAAAAGTTACGTTTATATAACTAAATCGCATTCATCTACATTAGTTTATACAGTAAAAATTATCTGGGTTAATTTGAAACTGGTTCAGATTAAAAGCACTTAAATAAATCAATTCCAAACTACTTCAGTGAACTGAGGTCATTTTGAACTGAATCATATACAGATCTGAATCAACTCAGATAATCAAGTAACATAAAACCAAGTAATGTAAATTATCGACTGGGCCAGGTTAGTAAAAGTGACACATTCTAATTTTGCTCTGACTTTGTAGAAGAGAATTAGAAATTGTTCTGAGCTGAATCACTTTGACAGACTGAAATGAATCAATTCTGATCTCTGACTCAGATATACACAGAATCAAGTCAATCCTAATCTTGGTGAATGGAACTGAATCAATAAAGGTGTGAAATCCAAGTCGTAGAAAATGAGCTGAAATTATTCAGATTTCATTGAATCCTAAGCGCAAAAACAAGGCGAAAGGTAACAGTTCGCTTCCTCACCCACAAAGTGTTCCTGGCCAGAGAAGGCAGGGAGGGACGGTCTGGCGTTTTTATATTTTCAGCCTTGGCCTTTGGTACTTCCTACCCACTTCCCTCGTTCGTATCGAGCGTACACTCCAGTGGCGGAGGACCAAAGTCAGCTTTGGTGTCGCGGTGAAAAAGTTCACGAAGCAGGTCGAGTTCATGAAACTGGCCTGGTTCTGGTCATGAAGCCTGAAATCAGAGTTCTACGGCTGACCACATAAGTACATGTTAGCTTTTTAAAAATGCTAAAATGTGGCCAGCTTGGACATGGGAATGACGAAGACTCCCAGCAGATGACAGAAACTCCCCCTGAAGGCTGTTTTGCAGGACAGAAACCATCTGAGGTTACTCAACCAAACACTTGAGGTCACAAGGTCAAAGGTCAGCACTGGCTAAGAAGCCAGAAGTCTACAAGATGAGTAGGTGAGTAAAGGTCAGTTTTAGGAACACTGCATACATGTTGGTGTTTCATTTCTATCCTTTTTAGCTTACTTTGTGAAATGAGCCTAGAATGTTTAGGTTTGGAATGAGTCCTTCGAGGAATAATGAATAGTTTTGTTTTTTATCTTATGTTTACAGTACCTTACTGAATGGAGAACATTCTCTACAACAGGCCACAATGTATGTCTCCTAGGTTTAGCTAATCCAATCACAACAAATCAGCGAACTGCTAGCCAGGTATTTGTGATGCACTCTGCCTTTAGCTAGCTATGTATCATATTTAATCGTAGACTTACTTAATATTTTTTATATTAAATATCTATATAAATATACGAAAGGTTTTGTCTGTACATTGGTCAGAACCCGTCGGCAGTATTTAGGTATTTGCCTGAAGTTAAACATGCGCAATGAATGAGTTTAAAATATCGAGTAGACATTATGAGCTGTTATGTGCTACATTACAAACCGGACCTTTTCGACAGCGTACTGTGCATTCGTCAAACTGTGGGCGCATGATACCTTGTAACATTTGTAAACACTATCTAGATTTATTTTATCCAACAGAATGGCGTCTAGCTCACATAACCTCACCTCACAAAAAACCCATTATCTCGTGCATTTTTCATTCATTTTTTCCCCCTCTGTATATTCCTTGAGGCTCTGTCGATCCTCGCAAATCGAGCCTAATGCAAAAGAGGTCTGGATGTGATTTTGATTATAAAAACAATTATTTTCGCCATCAGATAGCTCTGCAGAGGGACAGAGTGTTTGTGAGGCCATTATTCATTACTGTGTACTCAACCGAAGAGTGAGAGAGAGAGAGAGAGAGAGAATGGCATTCAAAATGACAAGCTTCTCATCAGGCATGCATAAATGTCAGGAGAAAACTGGAATCTCAAGGGATTGTGGGTATTGGAGCAAATAACTAGGAAAGAAAAAGAGATGAGGTGAGGAATTAAAGGGCAGGGATTAAAAAGTTTATCTGTGAAGGTTATCTTAAACTGAAAAAAAAAAAAAAAAGTTTACCTAACTAACCGTCATGGTGTATCTTAGGATTAGCGCAGCACTGCTCTTTGCTAGCTGATGTGCATGGGTAATAAATACATATGTATATCTTCATCATGTGTATATCTTTATCACACATACAGTACAGACCAAAAGTTTGGACACACCTTCTCTTTCAGCGAGTTTTCTTTATTGTGTTCTTTATTGTGTTCTTTAGCCCAAACAAGTCTCTTCAGCTTGTTGCCTGTCCTTAGCAGTGGTTTCCTAGCAGATATTCTACCATGAAGGTCTGATTCACACAGTCTCCTCTTAACAGTTGTTCTAGAGATGTGTCTGCTGCTAAAACTCTGTGTGGCATTGACCTGCTCTCTGATCTGAGCTGCTGTTCACCTGCGATTTCTGAGGCTGGTGACTCGGATGAACTTATCCTCCGAGGTGACTCTTGGTCTTCCTTCCCTGGGGCAGTCCGCATGTGAGCAGGTTTCTTTGTAGCCCTTGGTGGTTTTTGTGACTGCACTTGGGAACACTTTCAAAGTTTTCCCAATTTTTCGGACTGACTGACCTTCATTTGACCTTCAGGTAATGATGGCCACTCGTTTTCCTTTACTTAGCTGCTTTTTTCTTGCCATAATACAAATTCAACCTCTTTGAATGAGAAGGTGTGTCCAAACTTTTGCTCTGTACTGTATGTTATCGTCTTCTTCGTCTTTCGGCTGTTCCCTTTCAGGAGTCGCCACAGCGAATCATCTGCCTTCATTTACTGTAACCCTAACCCTGCAACCTCTTCTCTCACACCAACTAACTTCATGTCCTCTCTCACTTCATCCATAAATCTCCTCTTTGGTCTTCCTCTAGACCTCCAGCCTGGCGGTTCCAACCTCAACATCCTTCTACCGATATATTTATAATCTTTCCTCTGAACACGTCCAAACCACCTCAATCTGGCCTCTCTGACTTTATCTCCAAAACATCTAACATGGGTTGTCCCACTGATGGATTCATTCCTGAGCCTATCCATCCTTGTAACTCCCAAAGAGAAGCTCCACATCTTCATCTCTGCTACCTGCAGCTCTGCCTCCTAATTATAGTGTTTAACAACTATTTGGCAACATTTCGAGCCACAGGGAAAAAAATAGGACAAATAACACGAAATTAGGGCGTCTAGTAGAATTCACTTGCCAATTCTTTTGAGTTTTATATTAGCAGTCCATTTGCATGCACACTCACAAACACACAGATGATTGACAGTTTAATTTGATGTTGTTTCTAAACTGAAGCTTCTATAACTGAATTATACTGAAATGAACCAGCAAAGCTCACGCCAATGTGTCTTTCACTCTCTCTCTCTCTCTCTCTCTCTTATATAACCATCATGTGACACGTTATGTCAGTGAAAAGATACTGTCTTTGTTTTGGAGTCGCAGCATCAAAGATGCTCATGAAGTGTTTGTTTACGCGCGTGCGTACGTGTCAAATGCACGTCCACCTCAGCATTCGACCGAAGTTGTCCGCGGTTACCACGGTGTCCACAGCCCACATCAGGGTGAGCACCATTTAGACACTGTTACACGTCTTTCCTACATTTCCAAGAAGCCCTTGTACCCACTTCCTGCCAATAAAATCCTCATGCACAAGGGGGTAATTACAGATATGGTGGATGACCTGGCCTTGAACCGACAACCTCTTGAACACTGTGTGATAAAGAAGACTTCTGACACGATATTTTTAAAAAAAATCTCATTTATGAAGGCATATCTATAGTACAGACCTATAAATTATGTTTGAATTACAATTATTAACAAAGCTAAAAATCATGCCTTTTTTAATGCAAATAAAAGCACTAATTTAATTTCAGTTGTAAAGCATAACTACCAGCATATACGTATTCTTGTTGTCATGGTTACACTGGAGTTTAAAAGACAATTCAACATCAATTACAAAAGAGCACCCCAGGAATGTGGAAAACAAAACAGGGTCAAAAAAATATATACACACCGCAACTTGTTTATTAATTCAATGGCGCTGAAAGTCACAAAACGTCTTTCAATTTGCCGAGCCCAAGGCCTCTCGACTTCCTGTTACTAATAAAGCTTGACTCCAGCTTCTAGTTGCTCTTTGTAACATAAAAAGAGTTTGATTGACAGCACTCATTGGAGGATGGTAGATTTAAACAAATCAGGAACGTCTCTCAGAGGCGTTTCTACACAACTACGGGTTTGAAGACGAATCGTATAACGAAGAGAGACAAAGAGGAGCTCTCTTTCAGCAATGGGGAGGGAGCGATGGGAGTTTGGAAAGGTTGAGTATTTTAGAAAATGGAGAAAGAGGACACGGAAAAAAGTACTTGATAAAAGAGGATTTAAACTGAAAGGAAGATGAGGGAGAACCAAACCAGAAGGTGTTAATACAACTTATTGGATGCCAACCACCATAAAATGAGAAGAAAAACAAATGAGAGGTTCCAGGATCAGCTAAAACACCCAGTTATTAGGAAAGGTCTGGAATAAGACCCAAACTGTCCCCCACAACTAAAAGGAAATTGGTTAAAGTGGTCAGAAACAGCCAAGGAACCAGCAAGCCAAAGACCACTAGAAGACCACTAGTGTCACTGTCTACAGTCAAACCAGTTCTACATCACCATGGACAATCCAAGAAAAAAGCCCCTGCTCCAAAATCCACACCTTAAAGCTTGACTAAAGTTTGCAATTGACCACATACACAAAGATAAAGTCTTCTGGAAGAGGTATCTATGAAGAAATAAAGATGAGGCCTTCAACACCAAGACCAATGTACAGTAAGGCTGTTGAGCATGGTGATGGTACTGTAGCATCATGCCAGAACTGGTGGAACTGGAAAAAAAAAGAAAAAGAAAAAGGAGGGCTACCTTAGAGCTCCTCACCAGAACATCGATTTATCGGCTAGACAAATGAACAAAACTGATTGTTCCAACAGGACAAACACAAATTAAAGCTGGGTGTGGATTGGATCAAGCGGGTTCACTTTAATCTTTTGGAGTTTCAACCCTGTCTGGAAATTTGAATGTACTTGAAAGCCGCGTCTGTGCCAGAAAAACAACAAATTTAAATGAACGTGGCTAATTCTGCCAAGAAGTTCCGTCAACCATCCACCCAGAATTCTTGCAGAAGCTTGTTGATGGTCGACCAAAAGCATCTTCTAAGGGACTTTTAAGCGTATATGAGTTGTGCTGTATGAATATTTTTGACCCTGTGTTGATTTCAGGAAATCTGAAATTAATTAAACGTCGTGCGCCAAATTCTTGGGGGTTTTCTTCTGTTACAGATGTATATCGTACAATCATTCTGCCCCAGTTCAAAGGAATCACTGCAAGCCCAATACCGCCATGACATTCGTGTTCGTGTGTGTAAACCTCCGACTGCAGCTGCATGTGGGTAATTACAGCGTAGTATCAATCAAAGCGAGTCTTTTCTGAGTAATCTGTCTACATATCTGAGTGAAATGTTGATATTCTCGGGTGTTCTGTCTCGTTTCCATGGTCACAGCGACTTTACGATAGCTAGCTAACCGTTTAGCTAGTCGCAGTCATTAGAAAGATGAAGTTCATTTAAACGCACTGATGATGTCGACGGTTTTTACCGAACTAGATCGACAACAAAAAGCTGCCAGCCTATCATGAAAGGACCTGAAAAAAGAACTGAACTGTCCAGATGCATTTGTGTGTGTGTGTGTGTGTGTGTCTGTGTGTCTGTGTGTGTGAGTGTGTTTCCCACACGTATCAGAAACACACTCCGAACATTCTGACCCCTTTAAAACATGAGAGGCGACGTCAAATGCTCCCAGATGACTGAGGCCAAAAACACACACACACACACACAACACACACACACACACACACACACACACACACACACTTACACAAAGACAAGCCATTTGGAATGACTGTGAAACAACAGAGCAAGGTTGAGAGACACACAGTTACGATCCAGACACCAGATGAAAACTGTGTGTGTGTGTGTGTGTGTGTGTGTGTGTGTGTGTGTGTGTGTGTGTGTGTGTGTGTGTGTGTGTGAGAGAGAGAGAGAATGTCTGACTACAATTATTGCTTCTTACAAATGTCAATGTTTTTTTGTCATGTTCATGTTGTCTCCTGGCCACCCACACCCACACGTATACACACACACACACACACACACACACACACACACACACACATGCATACACTCATGTACACACACTATTAATACATCACACATACACACTAAAGGGCAAGAGTTTAGACATTTTTAACTGGCATGTCTCATGAAATCTACACCGTTCCGTCATAACCTGGTGAAACACGCAAATCACATCCATCAAAGCAGCTCCTCATCGTCCTGCTGTGTTTGTCACATTCTGACTTCAACTACTTCTTAACACTTTGTGTGTGTAAGTGGAACACAAACTGCACAGATTTTATATCCACATAAATCAAACACGCTGCCTTTTCACCCCAGTGACGCAAAGGACAAAAAAAAAAAAAAAACTAATGCTGGTATAAGTCTTACTGTAAATCTCCTGCATTCAAAGATCCATGTAATGGAATAAAAATAAATATATCAATCAAATTTTATTTAAATGGTGGACTCCTTCAGCATAGATTTATTTTACAAACTATTTTTTTAATTATATTTTGTTACTTTTGGGGAATTTGTAAATTTGAAAACATTTTGTGTGAATGAGAGAGCATTTTGTGTAAAAAATTAAGCGTGTTTTGTGTGAAAGCGAGAGCATTTTGTTTATAAATTAATGCTATGTGTGAATGCGAGAGCAGTTTGCTTAAAAAGTAAAGTTTTGTGTAAATACAAGCATTTTTGTGTGAATGTGAGAAAGTTTCTTTAGACATTAATGCTATGTGTGAATGCGAGAGCATTTTGTTAAAAAAGTTGTTTTGTTTGAATCCGCTTTGCGTTCTGTGTGATGAGGCAATATGTGTGAATGTAACAGCAATTTGTGTGAATTTGAAAGTATTTTTGTGAATGTGAGAGGGTTTTGTGTACATCTGACAGCACTTCATTGAAACCTGAGAAACTTTTTATTTGAACATTTTTGGAAAATGTTAAAGATGTTCTGAAATGTGAAAATCACCAGTTAACTCTGTGGACTTTACAGTGATCCTGTTCATGGTTTTTTGATCAGGTTCAATGAAAAGAATCCAATTTGTTTCCGTTTCCCTTTGTTGTTTATGGTATTTTTTCTAACCCTTGCATAAGTCTTCACCCCCTTAATGTGATCCAGAGTTCATGTTTTTACAATTTGATGTTTTTCATTCCATTTCTTTTTTTACTTTAATTAACAATAATAATAATAATATTATTATTATTATTATTATTATAAAAACAGACATTTCCTGATTACGAAATTTCCTGATTATTCAGCACCCTGAAAGATCGGTATTTTATAACTGTATTTGATGGTGCGTTTACTAAGCCCTGTAGCAATTTGCAGATAAAATGGGTTTAAAGAAATGTTTGGAGTGTAGGACTGATAAGGAGGATTGAAAACTTAAGGGTGTGAAATGCAGGACTGTAAATAAGAAAAGCGAGATGGAAATTAATTAAGAGTTGGTTATGATCTGACACAGGGTTTACTTCATGCATACTTTATTTTTTTGTATAAAAATGTAACTTGAGCAAGACTTTTAGGTAATCTTATTCAAGAGGTTGATTCTTTCCTTGGATTTGGTGCCTGACATGGCAATCAAAGTTCACTCGAATTCATCTTCAACCAAGTTTAAGTCCTTGTTTGAGCTCATTGTTTCATCCTTGTAGTGTTTTCAGCCTGCTTTAGCGCTAAGCACAAATCAAAAATCAGATCATCTATAGGCGGCCTTAGATAACGACGACAAGAAAAGGGTACAAATGTACAAATTTGATCATAAGGGGATCGTCAGAGATTATTTTACTGTGCAGAAAGTTTGCAGAAAGCCTGCTGAATACAAACAGTTCAACACCATCCTGAATTTCGCCTCTTATTGCACCAGACTCTCTAAACTCACCCACTGCATGGACCTCTAACAATCCCTGTGTGACCCGAACTCCCCTTGAATGTTCAGAGTTCAAACCTGACATTAATCCATAGGTACAGATGGCAACGTTTATGTCCTGCCCCAGATGGCGTAACTTCTAATTTGAGTAGAAGCCTATAATTAAGAGACCGAAAAAAAAATGATAAAGGAAGTTTGGGGATTTACTTGAAACGCGACTCCGATTACAGCAGTGAGACGTCTGACTTATGTGGTCTCTAAGTGAGCATCGCTTTCGTCTTTAAAAAAAAAAAAAAAAAAAAGAGAAAAGAGAGAGATTGATTTGAGCATGATGTCGCGTTAGTGAGACAAACACCAGTCGTCTGCAGACGTCTGAATGATGGTACATTGTGCTCATATGTTGCCAGATCTGCGGGTTTGGAGAGGAAAACAATCCATTGTCGACTCTTGACTGCTCGTGACCACTGAAACAAGACTCGATTCCCCCAACTGTGGCTCACAGAATGAGCTGTTTATGGTCTGTGTTGTACATGGAAACTACAGATCTGTCAATCAGCTTGTCAGGTTTGAAACGCATGAGTTGCAGGGACGATGAACGAGGCAAGCTGGACAACCTGCGTCTCTTTCCTATACTACACATAACGATCGTCTACTTGCTGATTCACACCTCGCATCATACAGTACAGTACGTCTATCTAAAGAGAGCGTCGCAGCGGCAATTTGTTCCGTCCTGCACGCTGCTTAAGCAGATCTGCTTCAGCTTTCACGGTAATAGTAGTTCACCTCATACTTCACACACTGACAGCGCCGTAACTCAGCATCACATCAGTGCATAGCATTCTGGGACATTTTTACACAAAAACTCTTGTTCTTTGTTAAAAAAAAATTCCTGTTAAACCGCATTGTAACTGCACTAAAAACAACATCATCACAATGTGACATCATCGCTGTACACAAACTAAACTCACAAGCATAACAAGATTGCTGGACAAACAAAGCACTCAGGAGTAGAAAGATTTAGGGTGAAGTTGTTTGAAGTGTGCAAGCAGCTTTAAAACTTTAAGGTTTGAGATTCCACCTGCAAGTTAATTTACCCCACCTGCCATGCTGAAGGCCTGAGTTTGATTCCCATCCAAAGTCCAAACCTGGATAAAATGGATCAGATTGATCCGCTCTTGCGACCCCCGACATGATCAGCCGAAAGACTTACATCATATCCTGAGTATCTTCAGTGTTACAGCAACAACAGGTCACAGGCTGATTAGAAAGGTAACACTTCTCTTGTTTTTTTTTTTGCACAGCCCTTAAATAAACTCTCTGATGTCACACATACATTATCCACATTTTTTTTTTCTCAAAACCCTAAACATCATGGTGTAGATTAAAAAAACATCCATCTTTACATAGTATTAAATGATGTATGTTTTTTGTTTCTTGCATGCTGAAAGGGAGAAAAGTTTGTGCAACCCCTAGCACTATATGGACAAAAGTATTTGTCCAAGCCTGTTAATTATTGAATTCAATCAGGCCCCTTATCCCCAGTCAATTGCAATCTTATTGCTTCAGTATATCAAGGCATCTCGAACAACGCTACGCTTCCAACTTCATAAAAACAGATTGAGGAAGGCACACAGCAAGTACTATAAACACATGGTTTGATGAGTTCGGTGTGGAAGACCTTGTCTCGACCTCAACCCCATCGGGCACCTTTGGGATGAACCGGAACGAAGATTGCGAAGACCCAGGCCTTCTCGTCCGACATCAGTGCCTGACTTCATAAATATTCTCCAGAGTGATTGGGCACGAATGTTTGTTGTTTGTTCTAAATCTCGTTGGACTCACATGAATTACACAATCTGTAATTGAATAGCCTACTATATCAATTACTATATTATAGTAAACTACAATAGCAAGTGTTAAGTCTGAACACATTAATGCCAAGTAATGTTTAATTTCTGTAAAGTTTGGTATGGGATTTTAGATGGTACTTTTGGGTTCACATTGCTTTTTGTTTTAAAAACAAGATTTTCTTTTCTTTCGATTGTTCTTTTTAAGAAAATTAAATAAATAAATAGAAGGATAGATAAATAAATAAATAAAGTCTTTCTGTGGAATATGTTTATATTAAGTGCTTTATTTAAATAACCACAGGCGTAAATTTTTTAAGTTTGTCATTTTGCATTGTGAACATACTGAATTATACACCTCGATACTCAGGTTATTTCTAATAGTAAAATACATGATTTAATGGCTGTGCAAATAAACAGAGAGAAGTGATACATTTCCAATCAGCGTGTCACCGCTCTGTTGTTGCTGTGACACTGATGATACTCGGGATAATGTTGTTAGTCTTTCGGCTGCTCCCATCACAGTGGACAATCTGATCCGCACAACTCAGCACAGGTTTTACAAAAAATATGCACGACACTGCATCCAGTGAGTTGTGTTTGGGCATTGGGTGGGAATCGAACCCAGGCCTTTCTTTATTTCTTTATAAGGACAACTTCACCCAAATCACTTTAATTTCTGTGAAGTGGGGTATGAGATTTTGGATGGCCCTTTTGTGGGTTCACTTTGCTTTTTCAGATTAAAAAAAAAAAGGGGTGTCTTTCTGTGAAATATCTGTATTAAGTGATTTATGTAAATAGACCTTAACAGACCTTACATATTTATTGTTTGTTATACTCTGATTCTTTTCTAGTGAAAAAATAAATCTACATGATTTAACAATTAAAAGCCAAGCGGCACAGACACGTGCTGGCAACACAGTTTAGGTCAAAGATGATTGAAAAAATTTTATATATACACAGTATATATTGCTGGTGTCTGTTAACGGGGAGGCTGTTAACGGAGTTTCGCACATGTCAGGTACAACAATAGTTATCATTACTTTTATAAAGGGTAAATTTTACCACTAACGGAATATGGTAATGATGTCGCAGACATGTGATCATGTGTAACTGTCCTGTTTCTTTGCCCATGTGACCCATTTGTACATTTTCTTCTTGCTCAATCTTGTTTGTATAGTTGGTTAAAGTAAGTAGGTTGTGCTGAAAAAAAGGATGTGTCACTCCGTATTGCACAATCCTGAGCCCACATTTTATTAAAAAAAAATAATATTTTTTTTATTTTTTTATTTTATATAAATAATAAAATAAAAATAAAAAAACAGCAAAACAAATAATGACTAAAATGCTCTGAGTTTTGAGGGGTCTACTAAAGTATATAAAACTGATGGGGAAAAAAATGATTGTCTTAATAATATATATCATTTCACACTTAATAAATGTAAGTTTTGAAAGAAAAAAAACTCTTTATGATGCCACATGCGTGTTAAGGAGGATTTTCCCGACTCAGATGAGCATGCATCAGCAGCAGCAGCAGCATCCACTTGTTGCGACCTACCTGTTGTAAGGGTGCACAAACTTTTCCTGCATGTCAAACAAAACCCAAGTGAGGGGGGGGAAAAGGAAAATAAAGAAAACACGTGGGTGCAAAAGTGTTTCAAAGTAACATTTACATTTAGGCATATGGCAGAAGCTCTTCGGAAGATCCTGAGCGACTTTAAAAGTAACAAAGTATCCATTCGTGACTTTATACTGTATGAGCGATGCGCGCACACACACACACACACACACACACGGTGCATGGTGAGAATCAGAGAGAGGGAGAGAGAGAGTGTGAGAGGGATTGCAGGTACTCACCCGTGGTGAAGTGTCCGATCGCGGAGGAGAAGAAGGAGGACAAGAGGAACAGCGTGATCGAATCCATGAGGAGGTGAAGGGAAGCGGCGCGCGCGGTCCTGCAGAACAAACCAGAATGCGCGCACTGAACAGCCGGCGCTGCGCTCGCGAGCCCCGGATAGAGAGAGAGAGTGTGAGCGTGTGTAAGAGAGAGAGATCTGATCTGAGTGAGAGACAGAGACACACAGAGAGAGAAACCCGTGCGCTTATCCACCGCTTCTCGTGCTGCTGCTGCTGCTGTTCATACACACTCTCCCTCTGACACATACACACACACAGAGGAGGGAGGAGAGAGAGCGAGCGAGAGAAAAAAAAAAACCCGAGCACGGATCCGATTACCGAATCACGTGACAGGAAACCCCGGGAAGGGCGGGCAGGAGCGCGAGGATTCACCCCGGTGTTGTTTGTACCTGCGCCAGGGGCGCGCGACTTCTCTGAGCGTTACAGTGATGGATAAAGTTACTACAACCAAAAGAAAAAGTTAGATATACAGTATTGCACAGCAGTAATTATGACAATGGGTACATGCATTTAAAAGTGAAATTCCAGTACCATCCAAATAGTTTTAATATAGTTTCAAGCACCTGTTCCTTTGCTGCCCGGGCGCACCATGCAACCTGTGTGTTTTGTGAGCACGTCCAGACCTCCCAAAATCCCCAAATGCTGGGGGGAAAAGCACCACACTACGAAGTCGCTCAATGTGAAGTCACTCAGGAAGTTAATAGCCAAATCTTGGCATACGTTTTAGTGTGGGCAGCATGGTGGCGTAGTGGTTAGCACCAGGGTCCGGGTTCGATTCCTGCTTCTTTGTGCATGGAATTTGCACGTTCTCCCTGTGCTTGGTGGGTTTCCTCCTGGTACTCCGGTTTCCTCCCACCTTTCCGTTCCCTTCAAAAGGATGAGCCGAAAAACCACCAACAACACAACATAGTTGAAATGGATGCAAATTATTTGTGATCCAGATGGAAAATATTTTCTCTCTACACTCTATATTTACACCGCGTTTGTCTTACACATGAAGCGGATTTGCGTCCTTACCAACTTTATTACAAATAAATTATTACATCTTATATCTAACAGAATCTTATATCTAACAGAATTTTCCAGTATTCAATTGGACCACTTTTGTAATTCTAAAAATCTAGAATTCAGGTATGTATTTGTGTCTTTGATTGGACAGAATCCAATTCTGAGACCTGTGATGTGTTGTGTGACATCAAATGCTGGCAACTTATAAAAGCTAAATAGATAACAAGAACACAGTTAAGAACAGAGTTATTACATCACATCACCCTTTAGGTCATATCGCTGTCTAGTTGTGATCCCATTCTTCCGTTGTCGTCCTGCTAGCTTTTCAACCATTGTTCCAGGATCCATTCAATGTTCTTGCGTGGACCTGAACCTCCGTGTTGTGTCAAGATGGACGTAATGGACATTTAATCCAATTTGAGCAGGTAAAGCATCCAAACTGAGACACATCTTTAGGAATCTGATTTCAAACCACTTCTGGATGTGATTCAAATCAGATTAGCAAAAATCAGATTCAGTTTGTTTTTTCTTTTTGTTCAGCCTGCGTGAAAGCAATCTGATTATACTGTAAAACTGATTGCGATCTGGATGTGCCAAAAATTGTGCCGGATTTGGGGTGGCAATCTGAAAGACCTTATTTTAACTGCAGGTGCTATGTGACCCCTTACAATAACATGGTGTCAGTATGTTCATCATTATGATTAATATCACTTCCATCGAAAAAATGTTGATAAATATGATAACGTCTGAGTAAATAAACTGCACGCTAGTTTGACATGTTCATTTGGGCACAGTGTTTTCAAATCTGTTGAACCTGATTTTGAGAAGACCTCAAATCCTGAGCTTCCTAATAGAAATTCTGAGTGGATTTTTTTCTGGTCAGAGGTATGTAGGAAGGTAGGTAGGTAGGTAGGTCGGTATGTAGGTAGGTAGGTAGGTAGGTAGGTAGGTAGGTAGGTAGGTAGGTAGGTAGGTAGATAGATAGATAGATAGATAGATAGATAGATAGATAGATAGATAGATACTGTAGTCTGGAAAATCTTGAGAATGCAGCAGTATTTGAACCTCTTGTCTTGGATGCTTTGATGCAAAGGCATTTTAAAATGGCACTTTTCTGTTTCAGAATGATCTGTTAGTTCTTTTCCTCCATAACAATACAGTGTTGGAGGGGGCTGCACGAAGCAGGTGTTCCCTGGAGTGAAAACTACAAAAATGCAGCTCCTGAACTTCAGCAGGTGATTTTGGAATGACAGCCTGCGAGCACCATGTTCAAGGAAAAACTCCGAAACACAATGGAAAATCCTGATGGAGATTTGGGAGTGATTAATGCTTCAGGGCTGTTTTGCAGCTGGTGGGATAGAAGTTAAAGAGAAGATAGACGGCTGCATAAATTCTACACAACCAGATAAAATTTCCATAAGTCTTCTTTTCATTTCTGTGAAGCTGCTTTGAGACAATGACCATTGTTAAAAGCGCTATAGAAATAAAATTGAATTGAATTGAATTGAATAAAATGAATGACTTACGGTACACAGGAAATCAGTATACATACATACAGTACATACATAGACGCATACAGACGATTATGTATGCATCTCTTTATGAAACTCACAACTGATTAATAATATAATAACTTAATTTATAATAATAATAATATATATAATATAAATATGTATTCATATTATTTGTTAATATAGGCTAAAGTAATAAATAATCATAAAATATTGTTATTAATTGTAGTAGTGTGATGCTCATTCTAGTACTGTAAAACAATGTTTGCTAATGTGCAATATTTATATTTCTTTTTTTGTTATTTTGAAAAAAGAAGTGAAGCTTATATATTCTAGATTTATTGCATGTCAGGTGAAATATATCAAGCCTTTTTTTTTTTTTTTTGCTCGTTTGTTTTAATGTCAATGATTACAGCTTACAGTTCACTTCCTAAGATCAATCAGAAAAAAAGGATTTACAATACAGAAATGTCTGACTTCTGAAGAAAAATCATGTTCATTGATGCACTTGGTCAGGGCTCCTTCAACATGAATTACTGCAACAATGCAACATGGCATAAAGTGATCAGTTTCTGGGTTTTTTGCTTTAAAGTGGCCTCTGAGATTTTCAGATCTTTTTCTTTTTTTGTACTACCGGGGCAGGTGAACGCTGGGGCGCACAAGGAAAGGATCCACCACACAGATCATTTAAACTAACATGACCGAAGTGTAATTACATTTATAACCACAGATGTGTTAACACACAAGCTAATCAAAAGTGGGAAAGACGATTGTATGTTTTAGAGGAATTGCAAAGGAGGTTCTGTAATAAGCTGGATCTGTTACAAGCATAAATTTCTCCTATGTATTAAGACTCTTGGAACACACTGTATATTCAAAGGCAACAAGGTGAAACAAGATATCAATAAACTCACCTTGAACAAGTTTAAAGATGACCTCTGATTTCTGAGTGAGGTCTTAAAAGTTGAGATATTTGTGCCTTAAAAAAAAAAATCAAATATTGTTAGAGAAGATTGTCTCCCTCTGCTGGTGGGGCTGTATAAAGATGTCACATACACTTAGATACACTGGTTGTAAATAACAGCAGGCCTGCATCTTCGGTGACCTCACCAGCCACGGGAATGAAAATGAAATCAGCCTGAAACCCCGAAAAGCACTGCTAGATCACTTAGCATAAAATAACACACTCTTACCCAGTGCTGTTTTAAGGTCTTCATTTAAAGGAGTTCAGTTCGGAAAACCTCAAGACTGACCATGAGCTCATTGGTGAGATGGTCAGATGGCCTTTGATGCATAAAAACCTCATTTTTACCGACATCATCTCAAGCATCCTGAGTTGTGGCTCGTTTCAGAGGTTTTTCCACTACTGATTGAGGCAAAAATAATAATAATAATAAATAAAAAGGTCAGGAATTCATAGAAAACTAAAGCACACAGGTAATCAGGCACTGGTCCGGTCTGGACTTGCTCCTCGAGTTCATTTTTTCACGGCTGACTCCGCTCCAACCTCTGTTTCTCTCCTCAGCCTGTCTAGTGTTATACACACACCGTATAATTAGCATGAACAAAAGAGCATACATGAGTATTATCATGTCATGCTAAACGATGTTCATTCCCTCCAAACACACTGTACTGTTATACCAAACCTCAATTAAACTCTTTGGATTGAACACGCTGCCTAATCCTTACCATCTGATGAACGTCTACAGTATAGAGTTAGAGGATTAGCATGGTTTCACTGGCAGGAGGTTCTGAACTAATCTTACATCTCAGAGTTTTCATGTTTTCTTGAAGTATCTTTAGATCTTACAGGTATTTTACTCACAATATCCAGGAGTCTCTTTCGTTTCCATGCGCTGTGTTGTTGTTGCTGCTGCTGTATCCTTGCCTCTTCTTGGTGTTTCCCCCCAAATGATTCTGGTGTCTAGCATTTTCTAGTGTTTCTTCCTGGTATATACTGTACGTTTGCTCTTCCTAGTGGTTCTTCATCTTTCTCTGTGTTTTTCCTGATGAATCTCTGGGGCTTCCTGTGGTTGTCTGTGTATGTTCCTGGTGTCGTTCTTACTGGTTTGTGTTCTTTCCTGGTACATACTTGGCTCATCAAAGTATTTTCCTTGCTTGTTGTGTTGTATGCCTAAAGTTTTTCCAGCGTTTTACTGGTACTGTATATCATTGAGATTTCCTGCCATTTGTCACATATGATACTTGAATCTTTCTAGCATTTTCTGAATGCTTTTACAGCGTACTATATCCATGGATGTTCCTGGCGTTTTCCTTGCATATTCCTAGATTGTTTTTGCTCTGTTTAAACCATGGCTCTTCAGATTTCATATAAAAAATACTTCCTGGTGTTTCTTGTGATGAATCTGTGGATCTTCCTGTGGCTGTCATCGTATGTTCTTGGCATCTTTCTAGCATTTTCCTAGTGTTTTTTAACTGGAACATTCTTGGCTCTTCATAGTTTTTCTTTACTCTAGGGTCTTAACCAAGAACCCAACAGTGGCAGCAGGACTCAAACCCCTACCTCCAGATCAACAACCCAGAGTCTCAACCACCTGGGCCACAATTGCCCCATTTTTTACTCTTCCTAATATTTTCCTCAAATGTTCTTCAAGATGTCTAGAATTTTTCTAGAGTTTTACTGGTATACAATTGACGATTCCTGGTGTTGTATACTGATGTATGTAATTGTTTTCATTTTTTCGTTCAGGTATTTTCCTGATTTCATTCCTGGAGTTTTTTCCTGATCTATCCATGGGGTTTTCCTTGTATATTACTGGCATCCTTCTAGCATTTTCCAAGTGTCTTTACGAACTATCCATCAATGTTCCTGGTGCATTCCTTCTAGAATTTTTGTTCAGAATTCGTGGTGTTGTATACTGATGTTTTTTTTTTAGGGGTGGCAAGCACCATGACATCAGCCCTACTTCGTCATAGTGTGTGATTGGCAGCCAAGTTGGAATCTGCTGCCATTAGGATGCCTGAGAGTCTGGGCCCCAGGCGTGGCTTTTTGCAGTAAACAAGATTTTGGTGCATACAGTAGCGCATACACACTTGCACATACAGTATGCACAAGAAACCCAATATACATTTAGAGTTCATTGAGCTGAAAACTTTCCCATTGCATGTCATGTGCTCAACTCAGGGTAGGGTTAGAAAGATGGGTGCTCGAGTGGCGATGGTGCAGGGTGCTTGGGCCCGCTCATCATCTATGAGTGTTCCTGGGGTTTTCCCTGTATATTACTAGCATTCTTCTAGCATTTTCCGAGTGTTTTTACAAGATATCCATCAATGTTCCTGGTGCATTCCTATCGTCTTTCTAGAATTTTTTGTAGTGTTTTATGTGGGTTTATGCTTGGCTCTTCTTTATAAGTAAAACTTTCCTTGTGTATTCTCGGCTATATGGTGATCTCCTCATGTATTTCTCATGTCATTCCAGCATTTTCCCAGTGTTTCACCCTGTTGTATTCTTGGCTATGTAATACTTCCTGGTGTTTTCTCCTGATAAATCCATGAGTTCTTTACTGGTGCATTTGTTGGTCTGCCTACTATTTTCCTCATATTTTCTGCTTTCTCTCTAGCATTCTCTTCTTCTGGTTTTCATGGTATATTGTTGTTTCTTTCTAGTCAAATAGTTTTCTTTGTGATGCTGTTTAAAATTTGATTTTGGGTTCCGGATATTCTCTGATGTTAGCTAGCTAGCCATGCTTGTTAATTAGTCTTTGCTTGTGAAAGTAACCTTTGTAAAATTGTTGTAGCTCAAATGTAAGCCATCAAGCTTTACATGTATAATTATCTTCTCTGCAAGGAGATAAGGTTCATTCCATGCAAATTGAGCCATCCATTACATGTTGGATTGTGGACTAATTAACCGGTAGACCACAGGGGTCTGTACTGGCTCCATTTCCCTTTTTATATAACTCTGAGAGTGAACTGTTTCATCTGCAGAAATTTTCTGATGACACAGCTGAGGTTGGTGAGCGTATTGGGAACGAACGGGAGAATGAATACAGAGACTTGGTGAGGTCCTTATTGCTGACAGGTGCGAATTGAACTATCTGCAACTGAACACTGAGACAAAGGATAGCGAAAAGATTAAAGCTCCTGTTGCATCTAGAGGTAGAGTGTGGGGGTAATTAATAATGATAGGTGTTTTGGGGTGCATTTGAATGACAGAATTATACAACTGGAGTACAAATACTGGGGCTGTTATACAGGGAGGGACAGAGTTGCGTCTATTTCCTGAGGAAACTCAGGTCCTTTGGTGTTAACTGGGTTGAAGTTGATGTATCCTTCCATGTTGTTCATACTGCGTTGGGCAGTTCTTAACCATCCCCTCACACACACACACACACACACACACTGTGCCCTGCGATGGATTAGCACTCAGTCCAAGATGTACCAATCTGGGATAGGCTCCAGCCCATACAACACTGTACAGGATGAGTGGGATGGAAGATACAGTAAATGAATAATAATAATAATTATTATTATTATTATTATTATTATTATTATTTCATACTTAGAAAAAAACTTAAACTTGAGCTGAAGCAGTTCATCATAATTTAGGGCATCTAAGTGTGAGTAATTTCTCTCTCTCTCACTCTCTCTGTCTTTCACACACACACACACACACACACACACACACACACACACACACACACACACACACACACAGAAGTTAACTAAAGTGTGGTTATCATCTTGTCCACTCCTGTCTGTGACTCATCTGTGTGTTTTTATGTTTAAACTTGTTTTTCTCTCAGTGGACTCTGCCTCTCTCTCTCTCCTCATCTTCCCCCTCTGGATATAAGCACATACACATATCTTTCTCATCCCCTTAAGGCCATCAGAACTTTTACAACAATCAAAGGTGAAGACATAAAAGTGAACATCCAAACCATCCCACCTGTGCAGACCACCACACACACACACACACTGATCCCCTTGTGTTTCCAGCAGCCTGTAATTACAGCACGAGTGCCGTGTCACCCATCCAAGTGTGTTATTAGCTGCTCTTATCTTCTTGCAAACGAGACTCAGATCACCTGCAGCAATCGCTCACACCTGCAACTGCACCCTTCATCTTCTTCATCCTCTTCATCTCCTTCCTCCGAGGACTGAGTGGGAGGAAGAGCACGTTTACACCTGAGGCACCAGTGTACACCAGAGACACAAAGGCTCAAGAACACACCGCAGAACAAGTTTTATTTCACGTTCAAATGAATTAATTTCTCTGCATTGCAATTCAACAAGGATGCTTTATTCTATTGCAACCTTTTATATCTTCAATCTGATCCTAAAAGAAAAATATTACAAACATCATGCAACAACAAGATTAACTTTATTATTATTATTATTATCATTATATTATCCCACGCATGTTTCATATAAACCATCGTTAGTATGAATTTACCGTTAATTACACAACAGTTAATTCTGGTCCACTAATTTGATTGGTATTATATATTTTCCATAATTCAACTTTTCTCTGTGTACATCACTACACTCGTCTCTGATCGTTCTAGTTTACAATATTAGGTAATAACAGAGTCGAGGAGATGGCTGCACCATTATTTTATTTTTGCAGTTTTTTTCTCCACCAATATGACAAGATTCAACACTGATAAGACAGAGGTGGCACGGTGCTGTATTGGTTAACACATGCCCCTAGGATAAAGCAGTTTAGTGAGATGAGTGAGTGAGTGATAGGACAGAAATATACTTCCTTTTAACTAAACGTACACGCATGCATAATGGCTGCCTTATGTATCCTGAGTTTGTCTGGCACAGTACATAGTTTGTGCACATCATCACAAATTAATTTAACATAAAAAATAGTGGAAAATCTCAAGGAGAAGTTGTGTGACCAGGTCCACAATAACCCTCACCTGTATGATGTATCTTTACTGCTGCACGGCGACAAATATGCATGTCAAAACAGTTAATAGGAGATTAGTACTGTCTAGCTCTTTGAGCCGCCATGTTTACTTCATGCAAAACTGTGTGAACTGAATTCTGATTGAATTCTTTTCTGAATTCTCCGATAACTCACGTAGTATGCAGGCAAGTGAGCAGATACAATACCTTTATGAGTTAGGCATGCGAGTTTGGGTATGCCAGTTGGTTATGCGAATGTTGATAATGGACGGTAACAGCACTGGGACATTTACATCTGGGACTATTTGTATCTGTACCCATCACTCTGCACTCGGGCTGCACCCTCGTGTCTACAACCACACCGCAGACATGCTGATAACCACAGGGACACAAAATAAAGGCTGTGACTAGGAACTAAGGGTTAGTTTTAGAATTAGCATTTACTATTAAAGCTAACCAAGAGACCCATTGTCATAATCAAGCAGTCATAGAAGTGCATTTAAATAAACAGATTCCGACATTTAAAACTCAAGACCTTCTAGAAGTCATTAGCTTAAATAATGCAGCTAATCAGAAAAAACACCCAAGGAATGCCCCGGGTATTCAGCCATGTTAAGTAAGACTTACAAAGGAAACAATGCAAGTGGACAAGCAAAATTACCCATCAGTCACTGTCCATGTTCATCTCTGTTAGCACAAAGCTAGCCAGCTAACTGTGATGAGTGATTTCTATTTTCTATTTCAACATGGGAACCTACTGTAGACAGATAACTAGTGTCTTGCTAGCCTCGAGGAATATATGCCAAAGTTAGCTAGTTTCCTTGGGATAGGTGTGCTAACATGTCAGTCTATTCTGGAAATGTTTTATAATGAGAGCTAGTCTTTTTAAAATTATTACTTTGTATTGAGTGATTTGATATTTTGTGTTAGCTAACTATTTGTGTGGTTTGGGGATATTTTCAAATGCTAGCTATGTATGCTAGTTTTGTCTGGAGAAGATTCTCTACAGTGAAATAGTTTGGGTTGGAAAATTCTGTGCTAGCTAGCTAGTTTTGTCTGGTGAATATTGTCTATGGTAAGCTACTTTGACTAAGAGAATATTCTCAAATGTTATCTACGGTAGTTTTGTTTAACCATATACTAATGTAAATGTCATTAGCTAACCAGTTTTGTTAAAGGGGTTGGATTAATTAATTCATTCATTTATTTATTACTATTATTATTATTATTATTATTATTATTATTATTATTATTATTATTATTATTCACTCTCATGATGATGATGATGATGATTATTATTATTATTATTCACTTCGTCTTCTTCTTCCTATTATTATTCACTTCGTCTTCTTATTATTATTATAATTTTTTTTTTTTGCAAAACATTTTAAATTGATGGTGTGTTCTTTTATGAATTTTTGAAGGTTACCTTAGTTTTTGTTTTTCTGTTTGTATATATTTTTTTATAATGTTCTTTTAAAATGTCTCATATTTTATCTAAAGCATAAGCCTTCAGTCAGTAAAAGTGTTAGGACCGGTTATGACTTCGAACAAATGTAATAATTTATGGAGTTGGGAAGTGAGATGAGCTTCAGCGACAACATGGTGTGTACTGTAGTTATGTGTCCTGGTGGCCTTGGCGATGTTCCTAAATTCAAAGAAACAGGTTTGTGATATGATAAATGCTTGAGGCCAAAAACTCATTAAGGTTCCTGTTTGAAGCTTGTGTAGACAACCGCTGGTCCACCCAGCACAAAATTCCTCACATTCTCTCCTGAACATGACACAAAACAAAGTGTTGTTTTAACAATGTGTGGTTTGTGTGGGAGTTTTAGCGCACGTACCTGTAGGCGTCTGTATTTCAAATATGTGACCTTAGTTCAGGTGTTAAATAGACTACTGTAGGTCAACTCCAGTAAGCAAAGCTGATAGAGGTTAGCTAAACATCTAAGCAGAAAAAAATGCTTTGACAAGTAAATCATGAGTAAAAACAACATAAATTATTAGATAACATTCCAGACATTCTTTATTTAAATAAGTTTTAGGAAGTCTAAATACGGTGCTAGTGCCAAAGTTATGTATCTCATCCAAGGTACATGGAATCATCAATGTTGTTGCTGCCATGATTGTAACATTGCAATTTATTCTATATTTAATTACATTCTTATTTTTAAATAAAATTTATTTTAATTTATTTTTCAATACTGTAAGTGTCCCCGATGGAATCTCAAAATCTAGAGCAAGTCTAGAGCATATAGAGCATTATTTTCCATAGGTCCTGAATTTCAGCAAAGCTTGTTAGAAAAAGAAGAAGTTTCCATATATATATATTTTTTTTAAGTTTAAAGTAAAAATTTGGAAGAATTTCAAAATGAAAAAGTAAAAAATAAATAAGAATAAAATAAATGTAAAAAATAAAATAAATAAGCTAGTACATTGTTATTAGAATAATCAACATAAATTATTAGCTAACATTTAAAAAATCCTTAGTTGCAGTATACTACATACATTACATATTTTTTGTTAGCAAAAGAATTTCTATTTCAGGAATAGATTCACGATTTAGAAATTCTAAATACATCGTTAGGTCCAATGTTTAGGCCTAATATCTTTTTAAAGGTTAAATAAATAATAATTGTCATCACTGCAATTATTCTAACATTAACGTAATACTTTCCTAAAGTAAATTACATCCCAAATATTGGTCATTACAAATCCTGAAACCGAGTTGCTGTTTTCATGAGTTTCAAATATTTGAAATCTAAAAAAGTTAAATCTCTGGCAGGTCCAATTAGTAAACTTGCTGGCAAAAAAAAGTTTTTTTATTTAAAAAACATATACAGGTTAAGGAAATCAGAAGATGATGATTATGATGATGATGATAATTATGATGATGAACATGGATAAACTCCAAAAAATAAAGCTACAGATGCTAAAAATACATTTGTTAGAACATTATAAATCTAAATTAACAAATCATAATTTTCAACAGTTTCAAATGTTAGCAAAACCTAGCAAACTTTAAAATTGAAAGTGTATTCTCCTTTAGTGTGCATTCTAATTGTGAGTCTAGTTCATTTGGCCGTCTTTTCAAAACTTGCTGTTTAGTTTGCTCATTAGCAAATCCTTCATGTAAACGCTGTAACAGTTTTTCTTAACTTGAAAATTTGGAATTACATTACTTTTTTGGTCATAGAAGTTTTCATTGCACAGACATAGACCAGATCCAGATCTAACTACTCATAAAAAATTTAGTCCTGGAAAATCTTTTTGTTTTCACAGTTGCTTACCCATCCTTTGTTTGCGCTATTTTAAAGCAAGCTTATAAACTAATTTTATCCTTTGATCATAAAACTGGGCCGGAAGAAAACAGCTCTCGATTATGTCCTAACTTCGCTTGACAGACTAGATGCTTAGTCTGACTAATTATGAGTAATGATTTGCAGACGAAATGAACCAAGGAGCCTAAAAAAAGAAAAAAAGTTATGGTGTGACATTTTGTAACAAAAATAAACACTGGTTTATAGTGAGGAGAAACACACTAAAGCAGCAGGTTGGACAGCAACTTGCAATTTAGCATGTGTAGTTTGACTTTGTGGTTTGACTTTAAAATTTACTTTGTTGTTTTATAAAGGGGAAAAAACATTTACATACTAACTAGCTGGCTAACATGAGCTGAGCTAACATTAGAGGATTTTAAAGTTTTTTGTTTGTTTGTTTGTTTGTTTGTTTGTTTTGCAAAATCTTCATTGGAGCTTGGTAGCACTATGATTTTTTTCGCTAATTCAAAATGATTAAAAATAGGTTTTAAGTCATACTCATTCATTTTACTCCATGCTAGCTAACTGGCTAATGATTGGAGGGATAGGTTAAGAGTTATTATGTGGAGTTTCTAGCATTATTGTTTGTTTTAAGTCATCATACTGTAGCTGACTAACTTGACAGTAGCTAACCACACAGTAACTTTAGTTATGTAACTAATGGTAACCATCTACCTAGCATGAGCCAACAAACGAAATTATTAAAATAAATATTAAAGAGAAATTTTAAACCGTATTGCTGAATGTGGAAAAAGCTCTTTGTAAGTAAAGCTAACCAGTTAGCTAACAAGAGCAAAACTGAACGTTCAATGCGAATTCTGACCAGTTAGCCAGCATAGAATACTTTGACAAATTTCACAGATTTCCTAACTGATTTTTAATTCACATTTTTAAATATTCAATGAATATGAACTTGTTAGATAGTACCCATTAAATTGTCAATATTTCTGAGGACTGGTTACTAGTAAACTTGAGTCAGCTAACTAAAGTGATAATGTTACAGCATTTCTGAGATGAATTTATGTTACATTCATAAAAGTTCACTGCTTATTCTAGAGTTAGCTAGCATTTTACAGGAATACATTTTCAAAGATTAAACACTTATTTTAAATATGTGATCTCCATTAGAGCCGGTTACTCTAGTCATCTAGAGTTAGATGGTTCAAAGAGATTTTTGAGTAATACTCAGGCAGGATAAGGTGAAATCTGGTTACTCTATGTAACGGCACAGAAAAACAGGTAATTTGGTATGGTAGGGCCATGGATAATGGATAAATAGTTGCATGGCATCTTGCAGTCGTGACACCTCACGTGAACACCTGACTGTCATTATACATGGTGCCGCTGGAGTGACCAGGATTGAATATGAAGTCATGAATGATCATAAATACTTCAACAAACATACGTTGAACCTATTGCCAACCTATGGGTCATAAATCTCCAAAATCTCTGCAAACTGGAAAAACTTTGTATCCCATGCCGGCAAACTGAACGTTACTACAGGGCATATAGCGATACACCCTGGTAATCCTCATGCTTGGTCATTCCAGTATCTCTTCATGTTTCAAGAGATCCCTTGGCGAAAGACGTGAACATGGGAAAGGGGCTTAACACAAGCTAACCTGACACAATTTCACTGAGGAGTTTTCAGGCTTATACTTACCGCTAATACTAACCAGAGTGTAAAATGTCTCTTTTATCATCTCTTGTAATATTTAAATCTGTTCCTGAGAGCTTTCATATGTTGCTTTTTTCTTGTCTCCTTTTTCTCCTTCTCTATCATGTTGTTTCTTTAAATAAAGTCATCTCTTCCAAACACTCCCTGATGAATGTCCATTTCTCCATTTCAGTATAACCACAGGAGGCTAAATAAACCACAAGGATTGACAGCCTGGTATAGACACAAGAAAGAAAGAGCCCGACAGAGAGAAGGGTGTGTGTGTGAAAGAGAGAGAGAGAGAGAGAGAGGAGTGGTAAACCTGCTGGATTTAACACCATGTAGCGTGTTCCTATGTTTAAGGCCGCAGTAATGGGGCGGAAAGTGTGAGCAAGTTGCTCTCCCTCTCTATTTCATGCTCACAGAAGAACCACTAAGTTCTGGATCAGTTGAGTGATGATGTGTATGCAAGTTGAGCAGCGTTTCTAAATGAACTCTGAGGTTTGAGGTTCTTCTTAAAAATGATTTCTAATATTAGCAGCAGCGGCAGACAGGGTTCGGATACACGACCGAGACTCACAAAGCCATGACGCATGGCAGAGGTCAGCCTGGGGCTTCTGCTGCTTTATTTCTGTCAGAGGACAGTGAAATTACAGAGTCCCAGAGAAAGAGAGAGAGAGAGTGTGACAACACCAAATAAGAGAGGGAGGGCAAAGTCATGCATCTACTGAAGGCTAGCTAGCTAATACAAGCTAAGAATTTCTGAGACAGAATTATGCTCCTCTATACTGTGTATTGTTTATAATCAACATACGAGGTGGTATCAGAAAGTTTCAATACTAGTTTTGTAACACAACAACAGATGGCAGCACAAGGCTGCACACAAAGTCACAGGAACCACTGACCATCATAAGTCAGTGTGTCAAAAGACATCGTCTTATGTACATTGGATGCTATGCAACTGGTGCTATTCTGCCCACAGGTGTTACCATGTCTGCTATTTCATCATGGACAGCAAATTAGAGCAAAGAACGAGAATGAAATTCTGCATGAAACCGGCAAATCTGCCACAGAGACGTTTGACATGATTCAAGTTTTTATGGCGATGCTGCAACAAGTCGTTCAAGGTGTATTGAGCGGCATTCATGCTTCAAGAGCGGAAGAACATCACTGGAAGATGACAAGAAATCAGTAAGGCCTTCAACGAGCTCAACCCACGAAAATGTCGAAACTATTCAGCAACTTCTGCATGATGATTGTCAGAGAACAAGCCATTGCTGCCCCTGTCAGTGTGGCATATGGAACAGTCCAGGTAATCCTTACATGTGACTTGACTATGCGCTGCTGTGTTTTTGCCAAGTTCGTCCCCAGGCTACTGACCCAGGAGCAGAGGGAACATCTCATTTGATTGAAGTCTGCCAAGAACTCAGTCAGCGTGCCGTGGATGACCCATCTTTCATGTTGAGAATCATTACCGGTGACGAAACCTGGGTGTATGTATGACCCTGAGACAAACCAACAAAGTGTCTTCAAAGTGGAAGAGCCCATGATCCCCATGACTGAAAACGGCACGGCAGGTCCACAGCTCGAAGAGCATGCTAAAAAAGTGCATGCTTTTTTAACATTAGTGGCATTGTGCATTGAGAATTCATCCCCAGATACCAGAATTGTACTGCCAGGTTTTAAGCTGTCTGAGGGAGGATGTACGGCGAAAAAAAACAAGCGCTGGCTAATACAGTATGAGCTAACATGACAGGATTTCTAAGAGGATATATTCTTACTGTTAATGATACTAGCTAGCTAAACTAAGAAGATTCCTGGCAGGATGTGTTTATTTCAAGTGATTATTAGCTAGCTAACATGAGAGGATTTCCAAGAAAATTCCTGAACAAGATGTATTCATTGTGTCCTGAGAGGTTTCCTGAGAAGATTTTTGAAAAGACGTGTGTACTGTTATTGAAGAATAGCTTGCTAACCTGAGAGGCTTAAGAGGATGAACATGAGAGGATTCCTATTTAAT
Source organism: Clarias magur (assembly GCA_013621035.1). Taxonomy (NCBI): domain Eukaryota; kingdom Metazoa; phylum Chordata; class Actinopteri; order Siluriformes; family Clariidae; genus Clarias; species Clarias magur. The sequence goes on along the minus strand of QNUK01000323.1, from coordinate 485,242 downwards.
TATTATTTTTTAATAACTAGATAGATTCCTATATAATGATTCATTTTTAATAACTCGATAGCTAGCCTGAGAGGTTTCCTGAAAACATTCCAGAGAGGATGCGTGTCTGCTGATATTGAAAAATAGCTAGCTTACCTGAGAGATTTCCTAAGAAAATTCCTATGTTTTATTTGTTAAGGATAACTAGCTAGTTAAGCTGAAAGGAGTGTGTCTACTGTTAATGATAGCCTATTAGCTAGCTAGCTGGCAAGAGCTAACCTGATGAGAGGATGTGTTTATTGTGAATGATAATTAGCTATCAAATTGTATAATGATAATTATGTGTGACTGTGTGTGTGTTTGTGGATCAGTCAGGTGGATGGTCACGCAAGGCTTCCTTTATCTGTAATACAACCAACTTATGGTGCTGTTTATCACAGCTGTGATAAACAGCACCATAAGGTGGTTGTATTGCAGATCATTAAATGACAGTCGGCAGAAAGTCAGTATGAAAACTGCTGCAATTCTATAATACACAGCAAAGGACAACCAATGGCGTGTTTTCCCAATTTATGCTGAATTTAACCAACATCATTCAAACTTTGTTACATATGGACAATCTGATCATTTTGATTCATACATATTTTCTCACAGTTTTCATACTCATTTCCATAAATTTCTTTTTTAAATTTCAGTTGTAAAGCTGCTTTGCGACAGACCATTGTTAAAACGCTGTACAAATGAAATTAAATTTTATTGAAAGCTAGCTAATATGAGAGGATTCCAAGAAATTCCTGAACAAGATGTGTTTATTTTAATTTAACTAGCTTCCTGAGAAGATTCCTAAGAGGATGCATTTCTACTGTTAGTGATAACTAGCTAGCTACTGTAACCTGAGTGGATTTAATTGCCATTTAAGGTCATCTCAAAGACTTTAGGTCAAATTCATAAACGTTCAGAGCAACTTCTAGCTAGTCAGCACATTCTAACGTTTTAATATTTCTTAATGGATTTGTAATCACATTGGTAAATATGAATGCTAACTACTAATGCTAACTAGCTAGAGAGAAAGAGAATGGGATGGGACAACAGGAAAAATGTAAGAGGGGACAGACAGAAAAAGAAATAGATGAAAATCAAGGATAGCAGGAAAGAAATGGAGAAGAGGAATGGAGCGACTATAGATAGACAATCAGATAAGAGAGTTCAAGAGGTAAAAGATGAGAAACATAGATAAAAGAGTGAGATAGGGAGAAAAATAGAAACAGGACAAGAAACAAAAGGGGCCAGGGCAACTGCAGGGGAAACGAAACTGAAAATGTTGAGGAAAAAGAGAGATAGAATGACAGAAAGAAATTAAACTTGAAAAATGAAAAAGAAATGAAAAATGAAGATCTAACAGTATGAGATGGAATGGAGAAAGGTAAAGACTGAAAGAGAAAAAAAGAGGGAAAATACACACACACACATATATATATATATATATATATATATATATATATATATATATATATATATATATATATTTTTTTTTTTTTTTTTTTTTAAAGGGGAAGAGTACAGATGGGGAGAAAAGTTGTCTGGTTTCTTGGCATGTTTTTTGTAGTTGATATAACTTTCTGGATACCTGTAATTATACAAATAAATATATATTATATGGGTGTAAATAAATAAATAAATGGGTGTGTAAAGCTGCGTTACGACTATATCAATTGTTAAAAGCGCTATACAAATAAAATTGAATTGAATTGAATACAGTATATTATGACTTAACATTTATATAAAATAAACATTAATTATTCACATAAAACTCTTGTACTTGTAAATAATCATTAACCAACAGAAAAAATCCATTGAAGCACATACACAAACGAGAGAGTTTATTATAAATTATTATAAATATGCCTTTGGGAAACAGCTCTAACTCTTTACATATCCGGCCTTTTTACGCTGACAAATCTGGGCTACATCCATTTTATTTGCATGTTAGAATCTGATTTTCTCTTGTTCACTGCCGGGCCAAAAGGAATCTCCATTTGCGAGTTAAGTAAGTAAATATTTCAGTCTTTTACTGGATGATTACTGCAGTGATTAATATGCTGCAACTATTCTTTTAACCCCAACAGTAACGTCAGAAGACATATCCTGTGGTCATGGAAACGATGTTACTGTAAATCAGAAAGGTTGAATTATGAGTCTTCGTCAGACAAAGAAAGCAACTAGGGAGGTTGCTGAAAATATTTCTTTAAGAATAACACATTAGAAACACTTTATAAAATCTTATAAAACATACAGTGGAATAATTCTTTCCAGAAGTGGACAAATTAGCAAATTTTCCCAATCATGGAAATTATGGAAACTCAAATTATTCATTCCACTCCTAAAAAAAAAATACATAAAAATAATTAATAGGTAATAAAAAGTAAAAATAAAACAACCTGAAAAAAGTAAAAATAATCCAGAAAGATACAGTAAGTGTTTCCGTTTGTGCGTGCATGCGCTGTGTGTGTTTGTGCATGCAGGAGCTGTGTGTGTTTATGATAGAAAAAACATTGGCTCAGTTGTGATCACGTGACGCTCAGTGTCGAAACAAGAAGCGCATACGTTTTTCAAGTCAAAATTTTGTTAAAAAAAAAAAAAGCATTGCTCGTCTTGCGGAACGCATGCAACCCGGGTTACTCGCAATCCAAGGTTCCACTGTACTGTATATAAAACATTATAAAATTGCTGAACTGTCAGATTCATGGATGAAATTGGTGAATGAAATGGATTAAAGGGCTAAGTTTAATAGTGAAAATAAGAGCGTTTTCACACACACACACGCACACACACACGCACACCCACTATGTGTAATGATGTAATGAGAACTCACAGGATTGAAACTAAACACCTGCATATCCATAAGAAAACTACTTATAAGAAAATGCAGGAATAAAACCTGTTAGTGAGACTCAGCAGAAAAAAAAGGCTTCAGTTTGTATTGAATGACCACGTTATCACATGGCAGGACCATATTCCAGGACTCAGATTGTGAAAGAGCCTGACCTTAATTAAACCTAATGTACGTAAGTTTTGGGGTTGTTCTGGAGGAGACTCCAAAGAGTGGCTTGAGTCTCCCGCCATCTACACAAGATCTCGGGGATATTTTAATGCAACTCTGAACGAAAATAAATGTTGTGACATTGCATTAAGTAGATCACAGGTGGTTCAATGGTATATTAGGCCAGGTCAGTGTATTTTATGATGTACTAACATTCTCTGACATAATTTTAGTTCTGTAGTGACATTTTGCTTCTGAAAACTCGAATTAATTCTCATGACATCTTTCTTTCTTTGTAAAATATACAGTATACAGCACTTTCCACACCCAAATTTGGAAGTAAGTACAGTGGAACCTTGGATTATGAGCACAATCCGTTCCGGAAGTGGGCTCATATTCCAAAACACTCGTAAACCAAATCATCGTTTCCCATAAGAAATAATGAAACCTCAAATTATTCATTTCACAAAAAATAAATACATAAAATAATTAATACAATCTATAAAATGAAAATAAAACAAATTAATCTGCATTTTACCTTTAAAAAAAAGTACAAATAAATCCTGACAGATAAGTGTTTCCGTTGGTGCGCGCAGTGTGTGTGTGTGTGTGTGTCTGTGGAATTAGTCCCTTCCCTCGCCTCGTTTTACACAGTAACACTCCTCCTCCCTCTCCTCACCTCGCTTTTTAAGCGCACACACACACACACACACACACACACAACGGAAACAACGTTTTAAATAGAAAAAAAGAAATTTCTGAGACTGGCATGAGCGTATATTAACGGACTCACTTTTTAAGTTTCACAACAAACGCATGAACACAGCGGAAACACCGTTTTAACTGAAAAAAGCGAGCCTGGCATGAGCGCATACTAACGGTATCACTTAAGTTTCACAACAAACGGACACACACAAACATGGAAACACCGTTTTAACAGGGAAAAAAGAAACCTCTCTGACCTGGCGTGAGCGCTTACTAAAGGAATCACTTTTAAAATTTCACAACAAACACACACACACAACGGAAACACCGTTTTAACAGGGAAAAAAGAAATCTCTCTGACCTGGCGTGAGCATAGGGAATAACAGCAAAGGGAATAACAGAAGGGAATCACTGCTGTAAAGTAAAAAAAAGTAAAAAAAAAAAAAAAAAAAAATTAACCAGCACCTTACCTTTGAAAAGAATCGCGACAGAGCAGAGTTTCTGTGTGTTTGTGAAGCCGGGGAGGGGGTGAAAAGGCGAGAGAGCGTCTGTGCGTGTGTGTGTCGGTGTCAAATTGTCGCATGCGTGCTACATGATACTCGGTGCTCGTCAACTAATACTTGCTCGGTTTCTGAATAAAAATTTATTAAAAATCTTTGCTCGGTTTGCGGAACACTCGTAAACCATGTTACTCGCAATCCGAGGTTCCACTGTATTGTATAGTCATATATATTTTATCAATATTACAATTGCATCATCATAAAATTACATTTTTTCATCAATCTAAATTTACCCCTAAAAACATTCTTATAATTATATTTAAATTCTATGAATGTATTAAATATTTGTTCTAGAAAAAATGGATCCTATCCTGTCTGAACAGTGAGGCATTCAAGAGGTGGCTTTTCGGGAAAACACCAATGATGTCTGTGGTAAGCTGTAAATCAAAAAGATGCAATGAATAAACGAAACTTCAGCCAAACATAATTTTGGGGTAGTCTCGGAAAAAAAATGAAAAATAGATCTGGAAAAAAGCTATAATTCCAATTTGAAGCATGTGTAGCATCCGCAGACTGGAAGATGTCTTTAGTGCGGATCGGAATAAATGATGACGTAGCGGGTGCTTGTTCCAGCATGTGTGTGTATTTGGCTGGTGTTATTTGATGACATCATCTTGTCACTGGTGTTTGAAACCCAACAGAACAGGAGCTAATGGAAATACAAACACGCGTTTATAAGTTGGCTTAACATTCGTCAAACTTCTGGATGGAATGATAACCAAAAAAATGAAAGAAAGAGAGAAAGAGAGAGAGCGAAAGCTCTTGGTTCTTTGCAGCAACCGCAGAAGGCTCCCAACTCTGCCAAGAGCCATTTACTCCATTTTCCTCCATTATAGAGGAACACAAGCGCTCGTGTGAAGCTCCACTCTTAAAGCACAAGCCCACAACTGAATGAAACCAGAGAGGATGGACAGATGGGTCAGATAAAAGCAAACCAAATCCAAAAAGTGTTTGCAGGACAAATGATGGGGTACAAAGGCTAAGATGATACTGTCACACAAACCACACCAAAGAAAACCAAATTTTAGCTCTGGGTCACATTGGTTTTTATTTTTTTATTTTTTTTTGTTCCAAGCCTGTTTTTGTTAAAGAATCCATTTGACAAAACCTTAAATGTACACGACGTGTCACTTAAACCAAATGTAGCTAATCAGATGAAAAGTGTTTGGTGTTGAAAGTTCTTGCACTGGAGTTTTGAGGTACTTTTGACCATTTTCAGTCCTGATACAAGGATGCAATGGTCAAAATCTGTTACTGAAATCCTGTTAATAATAAAAATGACTTTTTGGTGTGATGGTGACTAAGTGATTGTTTTGAGTTTACTTTCATTCCTGGTAATTACACTAACGGTCGGTCGCCAGCTCCGCCAGTTGCCGTTAGTTGGACGAGGGATATGTGTTGGTGGAGCAAAATAACCGGCTAAATAAAGAACATATTATAATACAGTATGTTAATAATGTATGGGGTTTGTGGGAACTGACTATAAACTCCTAACAGTCGTGCTGATATTCAGTGCAACAGCACTCTCTCATGTGACATTTCTTACATATATTATTATGTTATATAATGATAATAATATAGTTTTAAATATATTCAAATAATTAGCTTTAATTATTATGCATTTTATTATTTTCTGTTTATTATTAACATATCCAATTAACTTTTTTCTTAATTTTTTTTTTTTTTTTTTTTAGCAACAAACCTATTAAGATACTGTTATTTATATTTATCTGAGCGTTACCACCAGGAGACAAGTTAAGGGTGTGTGATCTAAATCTGCAAATCTGAGTCGAGAATGCCGTCGAATTTCAGATCAGACAGGCAGCTTGCAATGTCTCACTCACACCGGGGATGAAAGCGAGGGAAAAACCCCAGAGTTAAAGGTGACTTTGAGGATACTTTTGTTCTTTAAGCGGTCCATTAGACGTAATCGTCATCGAGGCCCGGTGCCGTTACGCGCAGGGGCATGAAGAGAGCAGAAAAAAAAAAGTCAGAGTAGATTTTCAGGGGGGATTCTGGGAAGAAGCCACATCAGTCAGGACGATCAGCACTCACGTACGAACCACCATCTCATGCCGGGTTTTAATGTGTTTACTAGAGATTATTACACATATCCAAACGGGACGAGGCCTACGGGTTTGTATTTTAGCGTGTGTCGCCGATCCAGAGTGAGGATCAAAGCGAAACGTGCAGGCTTTGTGGCTGAGAGCTGGAGCGTGACGGGTGTTAAGTGCAGAGATTTCACTGGCGAGCTTCTGAGAGGAGAAGTGTTTGTGTTGGCAGGAGAGACTCAGCAGGGTTCAGAGGAAAAAGCGGCATGATGGGGAGGCGCATGAGGGAGCGCAGGAATAAGATAAGACCTAAATTGAATTAATAAGCCAAAGATCACATGTCAAGTTCAAGCACAGTTAACAATAAGAAATGTGGAAAAACTCAAGAGAGAGCGAAAGAGAGATATAGTTCAGTGATCGAACAAGTGCGCGCGCATGTGTGTGTGTTGTGTGTGTGTGCGAGATGGAGCTTCAGTTTTTTCTTTTTAAAGAATAAAATGAAATGCAAACAGCTGGAGCAGGTCTGAGATCCATTTTGGTTTGAGAAGCAGTGAAGTGAGCATGAACAAATGCACGTTTTCACAAAGGGTGAATTCACAGATTTTGAAATCCTTAAAGATGTTGAAAACCGTATGCGATTGCAGAAAAATGTTTCTCCTAATCTGAGCAAGCACAGCTTACATTTTTGTCCAAACTGAAATCCATCCTTTAAGAACATGTTTAGGGATTTGTGAATGTTCGCAATGATCCCTTACTTTTTTCCACCTCACTGAAATACTGAAAAACCCGCCCGCCTGATACTGTGTAGGTCCACTTGCTCCACCAAAACAACTCTGACTTATCAAGGCCTGGACTCCACTAGACCTTGAAGGTGTGCTGTGTTATCTGGCCCCAAGCCATCAGCAGCAGATCCTTTAATTCCTGTAATTTGCGAGGTGGTGCCTCCTCGGATATGCCTCGCTCGATATGATCGAGATCGGGGGAATTTGGAGGCCGAGTCAACACCGCGAACCCCTTCATGTTATGTTCCTCAAACCCTTCTTGAACCATTTCGGCAGTGTGTCAGGACACCGTGTCCTGCTGAAAGAGACCACTGCCATCAGGGAACACCGTACCCATATTTAGGTAGATGGTACGTGTCAAAGTAACGTCCATGTGACTGGCAGAACCCACAGATTCCCAGCAGAACATCACCCTTTCCTCCATTGGCTCACTTTTTTCCCATAGGTAAGTAACACACACACACACCCAGCCGTCCATAGTATGTAAAGGAAAACGTGATTCATCAGGGCAAGCCACATTCTTCCATTGGACCAGATGGGCTAGCCGTTGTTCTCCACATGCAGCAATAAGCCTTAGACATGCTTGACCCTGTCACTGATTCATCACTTGTCCCTCCTGAGATCATGTTTGGTGGGAACTTACCACGGCATCCTACAGTAGGAACACCCCAAGAAGAGCTGCTGCTTTGGAGTTCCCCAGTTGTCTAGCCATCACAATTGGGCCCTTGTCCAAGTCGCCTAACACCTTATTGTTGCCCATTTTTCCCACTTCAAACACATCAACTTTAAAAACTCACTTTTCACTCGTTGCCTCATATATTCCACCCAGTAACAGGTGCCACTGAAATGAGAATCAATGACATCATTCACTACACCTGTGATAATTATCGAAAAATTATTTACCAAAAAATAAACCTTCATCATGTTGTAAAGAGCCTTTTGTTTTAAGGTTAATGGAAGGAGAACTTTTGTGCCACACTAAAGAGTCACAATGTTCTTTCTATGGAACGTTTTCTGTTTCAAACAACCCTCTCTTTAAATATTTTCCTATAACAGCGTTCTGGTGTGTTTAATTCCCTACAGTACATAAAGGGGAAAAAAAACAAACAGCTGGAACATCAGCAACATTGAGTAAATCGTTGTTATTATTCAGAAGGTAAAGTTTTGTTTTCTTTCTTACCTTCAGATCTTGGGGACGAAGGATTTCTTTTTTCATTGAGCTACACTTTTAATAACCGTGGACAACTTTCTAAAAGGTCAACACACTTAGCTAGGGGGGGGCGGGGGTTCTTCTACAGAAACATGATAACATGATCTTTTCTTTCTTCTCTCAGCGCATTTCAAGACAAAAATGTTTCATAACTGAATTTCCTGAATTACAAAGATCACTTCCAGGTTTGTGTTTATAAAAGCCATGTTTTCTACAACCTGCAACCAATTCCTATCCGCCCTCATTTGTTTGTTTTTACCTGGTAATTACGACTTTGTTTGAGTCAAAGTGGGATTTTTGATAGTGCAGAATAACAGAATGCGGTGCTAAGAGTAAAAACCCTTGTTTATTTCTCTATATAATCTCCTGCTACACTAATGCACTTATAGAGCTCGGACACCATCAAGTTTTCTCAGTACGCCGGAGCCATGAACTTGTTCCACTTACTGAATGTTCTTGTGAACGACTGCTGTAGGCTCCAAGCCACCTCGACCGGGATCGTCAATTCATGGACGTACAACTTTCTTTAAGACGTTCGAATCGTTTAAAGGTTTTACGGCTACGTAAGAGTCTCACCTGTTACTGTGCATGAAGTCTTTTGTGAATGTCAATCACTTTTACGCCTTTGTTCTCCAGAAATTTCATCACAAGTCCCAGTTTGCTACGGCTTTTACCTGCTCCTGTGATCCGTTACTGCTGTCAAGGATGGAGTCAAAAGTTTACGACTCTTTTAGACTCATCATTCTTTCATCCTGGTTTATTGACCAAAATATTTCCATAAAAAACTGAACAGGTTTCAACACTTGAGACTTGGGTGAGACCCAGACACGGGCTTTAACACACCAACCTGCACCCCTGTGTGTGTGTGTGTGTGTGTGTGTGTGTGTGTGTGTGTGTGTGTGTGTGTGTGTGTGCGTGTGTGATCTGATTTGCGCAAATATACGCGTGTGAGGGGAATTTTCCTCCGCAGGCCGAAACAGCGGCGCTAATTACACCTGAGCCGCTCGGATCGCTCCCACAGAGAGATGAAACACTCCTCCTTCATCCCTCACTCAGCATAAAGCTGGACTCGACTCGCTGATCTGCTCTCTGCTTTAGATCCAAACACACACTCACTCACTCACACACACACACACATGAAGACATCATGACTTGTGTTAAAACAGCAGATGAAAGGTCGTCTAATCTTATGTACATATACACTCCACCATCTCAGTGAACTAATGGAGAGTCAGGACGATAAAAAACCACCAGAAACATCTGGGAGCGGGTATTCACTCTCTCACACACACACACACACACACACACACACACACACACACACTTGGCTTGGCTAATAGATACAAGATTGCACAGCTGGCAGCAGTAAACCCACTTCACCCTGCTCTCTCTCTCTCTCTCTCTCTCGTTTTTTTCTCTCCGTTTCTCTTCTCAGTTGTATCCCTCTGCATCTTTCTCTCTCTCTCTCTCTCTCTCTCTCCACAGTCCTTTTCTCATTCCTATTCTCCTCTTTCTCATTCTGTTCCACCTCACTGTCCATCCCATTTTCTTTCTTCCCACACTTCCAACATCCTCCTCCTTTCCATCTTTTCTCTTCACTTTTAAAACTTTTTTCTCCATCCCTCTCCTCTTAGTCTCAACTTTCTCTCTATTTCTTCTATTTTCTCTCTCTTCTTATTTTCCTGTTCTTCTACCAAATATCTTTCTCTCCCTTGTTCCTTTATCCTCCTCCGTCTCTGCGTCTCCTCTGTTCTCTGGCTCTCACTATTTTTCTTTGTCCTCTAACATACATTTCCCCCATTGTCTCTTTCTCTCTTTTCCTGTCATGTCATGTTACATCTTTTGTTTCCCCGCATGTTCCCTCAGCAGCGCTCTCCTTTCTCCCTCAATCCGTTTTCCTTTCTCACCTTTCCCTCTGTCTCTAGACTTCTTTCATTTCTTCATCTTTCTTTCTCTTCTAAGACTTTTCATTCCCTTTTTTCTCCTGTTTGTCTTTTGTTTTTTCTTCCTTCTTACTGTAGCATCCCATTATTCCCTTTTATCTTTCTCTCTCTTCCTCATCCTCATTCATCCTCTTCCTCTTCTTTTCCTTCTTTTTAATTAGGCAGTTATTTCTCCCTTATTTTATCTTGCTTCACTCTCTCACTCTGTAGTATCCATGTCATTCTTTTTATTTATTTTTCTTCATCTGTATTTATTTTCTTAATTCTCTCTCTCTCTCTCTCTCTTGTTGATTTAATTACATATTCTCCGTTTAGACTTATTTTATCAGACTCTTGATTCTTTCCTTTTCTTTCTCCCTGTTTCTCCACCACAATGCTGTGTCCGGCAGTCCAGACCATTCGTAAAGTAGAACACACACACACACACACACACACACACACACACACACACACACACACACACACACACACACACACACACACGCAATCACTCCATCGCCTTTCAATCGTTGCGTATCTCCTTTCTCCCTCCAAGGCAGTGCATTTTAAACACTGCAGATCCACAGATACACTCGCATCCAAGTCTGTCTTTATCTCCTCTAGCCATTAGTCAACAAATTTACAGATTTAATATTATTACTTGAATAAAATCACTCCACTCTGCATTCATGTCACTCCCAATTATGTTCAACCCGCCTGAAATCCAACGATTTGCCTGATTCCCAAAATTTACAAAGAAATTCTGCATCCCAATATCCTATCCTGAACAACTGAGACGGCAGAGTCTGTATAGTACACGTTATTACTGTACAACACCCTCGCTTCATCAAAAGCTGTGATGTGATGTTTACTTAACCTTTACTCAGAATTCTGACTTTTCTTTCAGAATTCTGACTTTTTTCCCTCAATTCTGACTTTAAACTGAGAATTCTGTCTTGTCTCTCAAAATGTTGGCTTTTTTCCCTCACAATTCTGGCTTAAATTTTTTCTTAAAATGTTGACTTTAAACTGAATTCTGACTTTTTTCTCAGAATGCTTTTTTTTTTTTTTAATCTGAATTCTGATGGTAAACTCAAACTTCTGACTTTTCTCTCAAAATGTTAATTTTTCTCTCAAATTCTGACTTTTTTTCCCTTCATAATTCTGTCTTTAAACTGAGAATTCTGACTTTTCTCTCGGAATTTTCACTTTTTTCTTAGAATTCTGACTTTTTTCCTCAAAATGTTAAATTTTCTCTCAGAAATGTGAATTGTCTCTTAAATTCTGTCTTTAAACTGAGAATTCTGACTTTTCTCTCAAAATTCTGACTTTTTTCTCACAATTCTGGCTCCACTTTTTTTCTTAAAATGTTGACTTTAAACTGAATTCTAACTTTTTTCTCAGAATGCTTTTTTAAAATCAGAATTTTGACTTCTCTCTCATAATGTTGATTTTTCTGTGACAATTCTGTCTTTTCTCTCAGAATTTTCACTTTCCTCTTAGAATTCTTTTTTCTAAAAATGTTGGCTTTTCCCTCAAAATTCTGACTTTTTTTCTCACAATTCTGCATTCACTTTTTTCTTAAAATGTTGACTTTAAACTGAATTCTGACTTTTCTAAGAATGCTTTTTTTTTTTTACTCAGAATTCTGACTTTTCTTTCATAATGTAAAAGTTTCTCTCAAAATTCTGGCTTTTTTTCCCTCAAAATGTTGAGTTAACTGATAATTCTGACTTTTCTCCCAACAGCATTTCTTTCAGAATTCTGACTTTAAACTCAGAATGCTGACTTTTTTCTTAGAATGCTGAATTATTTTATAGTTCAAGAACACTCTTCTGTATATTTAATATCTATCTTTACTGTATATTGTATGAGTCTTTTTCATATTTATGTGAAAACATAGGGGTCGAGAAAAATTTAATAAGATAAGCAAGATACATTTTTAAAAATTATTTTATTTAAATTAATTTTTAAATAATTTTGAGAAACATTTTCTTCTTTATCAAGCAGGAGTCCCCCCCCAAATACTCAACTGAAATTCCATGGTGTGGCATAAAAAATTTAAATCTGCAGCATTTTAAATCTTGAGCATGTGGAGAACCTGATTCTGAAGATGAGGAACTTTCACAACACAAATACTGATAACACTTTTTCATTTAAATTCAGCAAACATTTATATGATTAAATGTCAATAAACAATTCTGTCCATCCCTAATTGTTCCTTCAGGCAGTTATTATATTTATATCCTTCAGACACAATACTAGACTATAACTAAGGTAGGTTTAAAGGATTGATCCTGAGTGACGTTAGCCCTGGAGTGAGAAGGCACTGCTACAAATGCAGCACGAAGCAAAGTTTAAACACATGTGTTAATACTGACAGTGCAAAATCAGGATTTTTAAAACACATTTAGTGCACTATTGTATTTTAAAAAGTACTTTAAAACCTCACAGTATAACGGAGTGTTAGTTACTGCAGCAGCTGAAGACTTTCACAGATTGCCAGCATTGTGCTGATAAACCACCTTGTTTTCTCTCTCCTTCATTCTTTCTCTGGAAAAGAAACACAAAGACAAAACTCAATTCTCATCATCGAATACAAGGAGAATGGATGTGATGTCAAGCCTTAAAATAAAAGAGATGGTACAGAAGGTAGACATGTAGGAAGCCAGACGGGTATGGAGACAGGGTGGTTGATATATAGACATGTAGATACCGTAGGGAGCCATGCGATTAGAAAGGTAGGTACTGTATAACAAAGATAGGAAGACAGGTAGTCAGATATGTACTGTAGGCAGAGGTTTAGGGAAATGTGGCAAGAATTAATGGTAAACAGACAAGCAGGAATATAGAAGGGAAACAGACAGGTGGGAAGAAAGAAGTTAGGTCTGTAGACAAGTAAGTAGCAAGGGAGACATGAGCGAGACACGTGGATAGATAGGTTAGGAAGACAAGGACAGGTACGTGGGCAGGTACTTACTGTATGGGGGTAAACAGATAAATGGTTAAATAGACATGTAGGAACAGAAAAGTAAATCGATATTTAGGAAGTCAGACAAGCAAGTAGACAGGTTGGTATATATGTAGGAAGCCAGTCAAGTATAAGACAGTTGGAAGACAGAGACGTAGATAAACATTTAGGAAGGCATATAGACAGGTAGTTAGACATGTATGAAGGCAGACAGGTAGGTAGACTGTGAACAAACTGACAGGTAGACAGGAACGTACTGTTCAGTACACAGATACACAGTGTGCTGACTTCTTAAATAAATGATCACTGACATACTGCACGATAAATAAAAGAGTTGATGATTAACTGAACAATTCTGAAACAGAAACACACGGCTGTAGGGTTCTGTATAGAACAGACTGTATAAAGGTTCCCTCAGGAAACCTAAACCAAAGAACACTTATTTATAGTGCAGTATTTCAGTGATAATTTATTTAACTCAGAATTCTGAATTCTCTCTCAAAATGTTGATTTTCCTCTCAGAATTTTTACTTTAAAATCAGAATTCTGACTTTTCTTTCAAAATGTTACATTTTTCTCTCAGAATTCTGACTTTTTTTATCATCAATCAAGACTTACTTATTAATCATCAACACTTTTATTTATCGTGCAGTATGTCAGTGATAATTTATTTAAGAAGTCAGCACACTGTGTATCTGTGTACAGACAAGTAGATAAACATGTAGGCAGACAGATAGGTATAGATGTTGGTAGACATGTATGAAGGCAGATGGGTAGGTAGACGGTGAACAGACAGGCAGGTAGACAGGAAGGTACTGTAAGTACACAGATACACAGTGTGCTGACTTCTTGAATCAATTTTAACTGACATACTGCACAATAAATAAAAGGGTTGATGATTAATGGAACAATTCTGAAAGAGAAACACTCGGCTGTAGGGTTCTGTATAGAACAGACTGTATAGTATAAGAGTTTCCTCAGGAAACCTAAACTAAAAAACACTTACTGTACATTGTGCTAAACTTTTTTTGGATTGTAACTTAATCTAAAACACAATAAAACAATGCACCTCGTCCTAGAAACCAGGACAAAAACTACAGGATTTTTTTTCTTTAACACAATAAAGTTGTGAGATGAAAGTTTGTCTTTCCAGTACGACAAACATGATGTATGTCATGATAATATCTAAACCACAAAATAAAAATAACCAGCGCTGAAATCACCCGGGTTGTGGCTTTAACGTTTATAATCGCAGACATTAAAGTGATCTCCAACTGACCGAAACGTATTGAAATCAGACTCGTCCTTAATCAGCCTCTCATAACAAAAAACACACAACGGAAAAGTGGATCGCATAACACAAAACTGGTCTGAATTATGCTGATGTGGAGTTCTGTATCCGCCACACACTCCGGCGCAGACGGGAGGCTCTCCTTCAGTTGAGATCTGTCCTGATTGAAATGATGATGAATATTTTTGTGGTTATTAACTCATGAACGACGATACTCTTCACCTGCAGAAGCAACTTTAGTTCCTGTTTTAGTTGCAGGCTTGCGAGCGTGATCTCAGCATGATCAGTGCTTTCAATTTGCGCAAGTATTCGCCCCATTGACTGCTTGACATTGTGTAGTGTTCAATCAGGAACTGAAAATGTGTTAATGTTGTTTCAGGTGAGAAAAACACTCAGATCATGCATTCCCAGAAATTCCTTCTGCTTCACTGTCTTTGGATTTAAACACAAATGAGATTCGACCCCAACACAACCTTTTGTGTAAGTGCATTTTTCTAGTCAATCAGAACACAGAAAATGGGACTTCCCTACAAAAAAAATAAACAAACAAACAAAAAAAATGTGCCTAGGAGTCAAGTTGGCGGAGGAGTTATGCAAACTGTGTTACCAAAGCTTGAAATTTGTGTGCGTGTTCAAGCACAATTGTGGACAGAAATGACAAACATAAAATAGGAATATTATAAGAGAATATATATAAATTTGTATTTTTTTTTAAGAAAGAAAGAAAAGGCTGATTTTTCTCATGCATTTTTCTGTTCACGTGCAAATGTCCAAAAATGATGAAAATGTGAATTTATCTATGCAAAATAGATGGAGAGGTCAGTGGTGTCTTTTGCAATTAAAGCATGCCGATCCGCTTCAAACCTGAGATCTACATACTGTACCAGTCATTTGTCCAGCCGTAAGTAAAGTAAAGCCTTTATTTTGTCACATATACATTACAGCAAATGAAATTCCTTCTTCGCATATCCCATTGTAACTGGGGTCAGAGCACAGGGTCAGCCATGGTACAGCACCCCTGGAGCAGTTAGGGTTAAGGGCCTTGCTCAAGGGCCCTACAATGTCAACCTGGCTGAGCTGGGAATCGAATCGCTGATCTTCCGATCAGTAACTCAGTGCCTTAGCCCTCTGAGCCACCACTGCCCGTTATATATATATAGCTAGCGCCGTGCTATACGGCACAGAGTGCTGGCTGGTGACTAAGAACGCAGAACATGGAAATGCTCCACATGCTGCTGAGGATATCACTCCTCCCTAACAGACCACGTCACCAATGATACCTTCAGATGGCAGTTCGATCTATAAGAAGATGCCAGACGCCCGTCTCAGCGCCTGACACCACGGATAAACCTGCACCCTGGATAAATGACTAGGAGAGTGTAGGAGAGCTGAGCGCAGGTTCAAGAAAGACAAGTTACATGTTACTTTTTGAATCGAGTGACTATCAGAGAACTGTAAAAGAAGTGTGAGGAAAATAAAATATATCTCTAGCATCATCTTAAAAAATTGTACCAAAGTGTGTGTGTGTGTGTGTGTGTGTGTATGTGCCCTGCGATGAATTGGCACCATGTCCAGGGTTGTACCTGTAAACATCTGAGCTCTAGATTTCCCCAGTTCCATCACTGGATGAATACTTACTCAAGGATCCGTACACACATACAGTATATAGTGCGGTGAAAGAGTATTTGCCCCCTTTCCTGAATTTTTTTTTTTATGTTTTCGCATATTTATCACACTTAAATGGTTGCAATCAAACACATTTTTATATTACACAAAGAAACCCCAAGTAAATACAAAATGGAGTTTTTAAATTATGATTTAATTTAATCAAGGAATGAAATGTGAAAACATGGAAAGATACTGCTGAATCTTTAACTTTCTGGAAGAAAACAAAAAAAAAACAAACAAAAAAGGAGATCACTCTGACACTTGGTGAAGTCCCACTGTAAAAACTCAACAGTAAAAACCAGAGTTATGCTTATTAGTGAAAGTGCAAGCATTTTCACACACACACACACACACACACACACACACACACACACACACACACACACACACACACACACACAATGTGATGAGAACTCACAGGACTGGGACTAGACAGTTGTGTGTCCATAAGAAATCCACTTATTATTGAGACTCAACACAAATAAAGGCTTCAGTGTGCGAGGGAGGATAAAGAGCGATGGGAAAACATCACGTGGTCTGATGAGTCCGGATTAAGCCTATTCCAGTTCCAGAGCGACGGGCACGTCAGGGTAAGAAGGCAAGCGTGTGCAATTCGCATTTAGGGGATCATACATAAATCACAACCCGTGCTTGTAAAACGAGGAATGTCTTTACTGCTGCAGATTTATGAATATGACTCCAGATTTGTGATTCTTTAATTTATGATGTATCTTTTATCTAGGTACTTAAACATGCTGATTCCTGCTTCTGTTGTCTCTATGAGGCTAAACGACAGCAAAATATCCCCCTAGTTCAGGTTGAGCTTTTTACACTGTAGTGAAGCAGAATTGATTTACAGTACAGGTGATCATAATCTGCTCCTTTGTAATGGATTCAAAGCATCATCACCTGCCTGGGCTTTTCTTCCCACAGTCCAAAGACATGCAGATTAGGCTAACTGGCATTCCCAAAATGCCCACGGTGTGAGTGTGTATGTGTGCGTCCAGGGTGTACCCCGCCTTGTGCCCCAAGTGTCCTGGGATACCGGCGACCCTGAATACCGGATAAACTGGTTCAACTGTTCCTGACGATAGCATTAACATCACAACTAAGTAGACACTGCAACAACTTTTCAATACATTGAGCAAGTTGGCGCTGATGCGTGTTTGTGTGTGTGTGTATATATACACATATCTATATAATCAGGTTCGAGCAGGTTTCCATGACAACATTTAACTGAAATTAAAGCACTCATATAAAGAAGCATCAATAGTAAGTATACAAGTGTGTGTGTGTTTTACGTATTAATGACTTTACTCAGTTGTGGTACAGTAAGTGGGACTTGGGCTTGCTAAGGCATGCTGGGAAACTCAATACCTGGAAAGTACCAGAGCGTCTGGGATAAGAAAAGCCCGACATGCACACACACGTGCGCACACAGACTGTGAGAGTAAGAGTACAGAGTACGTACAGACATGGTACAGACACAATACATTTACACATTACCATTATGCACACACACACACACACACACACACACACACACACACACACACACACACAATCTCTATTTTACACACTCATGCACACTATAACCCCAAATCTATTGAGTTCAGTTAAACACTTTAAAACGAACCCACATCATATACAGTACTGCGCACGATTCATTTTAACTGTATAGTAAGTGTGAGTTGAACATGTGACCACATTCATATATACAGTATACTGGACTCAGGATGTACTGTATACACTAGGGACAGGAATCACCAGGGATCACCCGATACGATAATATCACGGTACCTTGCTGCCGATCCTATTTGTATTGCAATTTTATGAAAAACCTGACATGATCATTTTTAAAATAAAATTCTGAACAAACTTCATAATTTGCTTCTACAGTACATCATATGATGCTGTAGCGTGTGAATAGCTTGGATTGTGCCACTTGCAGGATAATAGAGGAATGACAACATTTTACCACCTCAAATGCATTCAATCACTCACTCATCATCTATACCGTTTTATCCTGTATTCAGGGTCGTGGGGGGCCTGGAGCCTATTCCAGGAGACTTAGAGGACGAGGCAGTGTACACCCTGGACAGAGTGCCAACACATCACAGGCCACACACATATACACTCACTCACACACTCCGGGCAATTTGGGAACGCCAATTAACCTAATCTACCTGTCTTCGGACTGTGAGAGGAAACCGGAGTACCCGGAGGAAACCCACCGAGCACGGGGAGAACATGCAAACTCCATGCACACAGAGACGGGAATCGAACCCAGAACCTGGAGGTGCAAGGCGACAGTGCTACCTCAAATGCAAACTCAAATTTAATCAATGTGACAAGACATGAACTTCCACACAAAAGAATCGCAATACATAACTGAATCGATTTTTCAAAGTATTTTTGTACAGTATTTTCAATATAGTGGAAAAAAAAGAAAAAAAAAAGAATATACAGTATTATACATATTTATTATACATTATATAAACATTTTCTTACTTCTGTTTACGCTCCAGGACTTGGCAAGCATTTCATTTCTATCACTGGAAGAATTGTTGTTGTTAGTGGCTTTTATTCGTCTTTCTCTTCTGGATTAATTTCAAGAAATACACCACACGACATACTGTACTACAAGTCAATGTCAAAGACATACCTTGTGGCCGGGGCAAAGATGTTACTCTGTTTCATTTATGAAATTTATGGCCCTGCATTAAGCAAAGAAAACAACTAAGGAGATAGTTGAAACTACTAAACTTGGCCTAAGAACTGAAAAACACATTATTAAAAACCTGGAAGGATAGTGGTGACCCATCATCTTCTAGGAAGAAATGTGAATGATTGTGATGGGAGACTATCTACACATTTGGTTAAATCAAATCTGTGTACTGTGGAGCATTGGAAGAAAAGGCCATGTGGTCAAGAATCTTTGGGATGGGTGTGCTGGAGAAGGCGTTACAAGGCGGTCCGACTCTCCATCATCAATACAAGATCTTGAAGCGAAATCAACACAACTCTGGATGGAAATAAATGTTGTGACGATGCACAAGCTTATCAAAATGATAGAAAGAGAGAGCAAGTCTGTGACTTTTATTTTGGTCGGGCTGTGTAAGCAATCAGAATTGTTTTCGTACTGAAGGGAGCTATGCAAATTACTGAGAGGTTCCCAATTTTTTCTTAAGCAGATGAGTCTGTTACTAAGCTTAACATAAACGTGTGCATTTAGACCTGGAAAGAAATTGGGATAGGTAATGAGGACAGAACAAGAAAATAATGCTGTACAAGAAAAGAAAAGACGGAAAAAAAATAACAAAGACCAATATGAAGCTATATGATTGTGGAGATGGTGAGCAGCGATATGAACAGAAGTCTAAGACATCATCAACATTTCGCTGCATGAATAGTCCCAGCTATAATGATGAAACACACACACACACACACACACACACACACACACAGAACATCATAGATGAATCCATAACGTGAAATATTCCTTTTGAGTCTGTCGTTGTGTTCTGATGTGTCTGTGATGTCTGATAAGACCTGCACACATCCGTTACCCGTCTGACAGAAAGGAAAGACTTGTTTTCCCTCTCTTTCTTACCCCGGTACAATTATATGCAAATTCTAAATTTGCATAAAAAACAGGTGAAAACAAATCACATCTCTCTCTCCGTTTCTTTTCCTGTCTCTCTCTCACTCTTTCTTTATATATTTAATTTTATTTATCTTTTACTCTCTCTTTCTCTGTCTTCCTCTTTTGCTCTCTCTCTCTCTCTCTCTCTCTGCAGGTGTGTTATCTTTAATGCTTCTCTTGTTACATCTTCGCTCAGGATAAAAGCCCTTGGTGGGGATATAAAAGGGGACAAAGGGGCAATATTCACCCCATCTCCTCCTCCTCCTCGCCTCCTGGCTGTAACTCTACACTACACATGAGTAAATGAGCAAGAACAGTAAGAAGTGAAAGAAGGAGAGGAAGAAGGAGAGATTCAGGTTCATCATCCTGGGACTAATAATAACTCGGGTCACACTCAAGTGTTTCAGATCGCGTCAGACCCTTTAGGTCGCATAAACTTTCTAAACATTCCGCAGGGTTGGATTTAGCCGTGAATTTAGTATCTATTAGAGCACACTATGTAGTAGTTTAGTGTGCAGGGTGGATTTAGTATCTACTATATTAAAGTGCACTATTCAGTAGTTTAGTATGCAGGGTGGGAATTAACCATGGATTTAGTATCTATAAACTATTTATTAGTTTAGTGCGCAGGATGGATTTTGTATTTATTAGAGTGCAGTATTTCATAGTTTAGTATGCAGGATGGATTTAGTATCTATTAGAGCGCACTGTTTAGTAGTTTATTGTGCAAGGTGGATTTAGTATCTACTAGTTTAGTATGCTGGGTGGGATTACCCGTGGATTTAATATCTATTAGAGCATACTATTTACTAGTCTAGTGCGCAGGATGGATTTCGCATCTATTAGAGTGCACTATTTAGTAGTTTAGTGCACAGGGTGAATTTAGTATTTGTTAGAGCACACTATGTAGTAGTTTAGTATGCAGGGTGGGTTTAGTATCTATTAGAGCACACTATTATGTAGTTTAGTGCACAAGGTGGGATTTAGCCATGGATTTAGTATGAAAATTTAAAAAAATTATAAATGTCATTCGCTATGAGGGAAGGTTCCAAGTGGAAACATGTTTGAAAACCAAGATCCCTGTAATAAAAAGTAAATATTTAATTGTTTAACATTAATAAAGCGACAACGTAACTGAAACAAAGAGGTTCAACATGTAAATATTTGATATTTCTCCTCCCATAAATAAAAGCTTTGATGAGAAATGTGTGTAAATACAGAAGCTCTGACGAAGTATTTGAAAGAATCCAAGTGATTTATCGCGTGTTTCCTGTCTGAAGGTGCAGGTGTGGGCTTGGGGGATCACATTTTACAAGTCCAGGTGAGTTTTATAGCTTTCACCCACAGGGCTGGACATTCTCCTCCTCTTTAATCTCTTAATTATATTCTCACTTTTCGTCTTCACCGTCTCCTGCGAGACGATCGCTCTGATGTGCTTCTGAGAGGCGTGAGATTAATGATGACCGCCGGGACATATCGTACTGAACTTTCCCTTTTAACACACAAACACACATCTTAACCTCCGCCTTTATTATTATATATACACTGCCCCGAATGAAGTCATGTGATGGTGTTAATGCTGATTTGGAACACAGCCAGTCTGTACTGCCTGAACAAACTTGCAAAAATGTGCAAACTTGATTTGGAACGCAGCTGGTTAGGTCACCTGAGCACTTCAGTAAGGCAGCACTGACAGTGTTAATGTTGATTTGGTACATGCTTTTATACACTGGTCGAAATCGAAACACACACAATTCATTTATATACGCTTTTCATACACACTCACACACACTCGCGCGTATTTAACAGATTCACAAACATAAACTCAATAACCACTGTACCAGCTCACCTCTTCTGTTTCCGCGTGTAGTGGACGATAACGATCGCTAAGATGAGCAGGGTGAGGACGGCACCGACGCTGCCCAGTACGATCCCCAAAATGTTATCTAAACAACAACAAACAACAACATAAACAAACATTACTTCTGTCCTGATGTGAGTCGAAGGAGCGGCTGAGATCATATGATCCAGAAATAACATCTGATTCAAATGTGTTAAACATTATCTAAACTCTGTGTGTGTGTGTGTGTGTGTGTGTGTGTCAACAAGTGAATATTAATGACGTATTAATCTATTAGTGCGCAATATTTAGTACACACTCTTAAACACTCTTAATCTGCTTATGAATATTAATGACTAGTGGGTGGTCTCAGTGACAGTCTGTAAAACTTAAAAAGTAAAATTGACACAAATAAACTGTTTTTGTTTAATTATTTAAAAATAAATCATTTTCATTAACCAAATATTCTATAAAGTATATATCTATTAAAATGCATGCATAATAGACTAAAGGCATCAATTTAAAGTAATATATAATAAAAAGATACATGTATACACACAGTGGAACCTTGGATTGCAAGCATAATTCGTTCCAGGCTCGTATATCAAAACACTCGTAAATCAAAAAGAATTTGATTAAATAATCATATAAGGAAAACTCAGATTATTTGTTCCACAGTCAAAAAAATAATACATAAAAATAAAACAAATTAACCTGCACTTTACCCTTGAAAAAGTAAAAATAAATCCTGACAGATAAGCGTTTCCATTAGTGTTTGTGCTGTGTGTGTGTGTGTGTGTGTGTGTCTGTGTGTGTGTGTGTGTGTGTGCGCGTGTGTGTGTTTGTGTGACACCCACTCCCTCTTCTCGTTTTACACAGAAACCCTTCCTCCTCTCTTATTTGAGAGGGGGGAGGAACTATTGTGCGGGACGACTTTCACACACACACACTTACAGAAACACTGCCTTATTGGGAAAATTAACAAGAAACATCTCGAGTGAGCGCAGACTAACAGACTCACTGCTGTAAAGGAAAAATAAAACAAATTAACTTGCACTTTACCTAGGGTTAAAGTTAGGCTACTCACAATTCCGCAGCACAAGAGAGAGAAAAAATGTTGGCTCAGGTGTGATCACGTGACACTTGCGTCAAAACAAGAAGCGCATGCGTGCTACATGATACTCGGTACTCTTAAACCAAGACTAGTTTGTTTTTCAAGACAAAATTTATTAAACATTTTTGCTCGTCTTGGGGAACGTTCGCAAACCGCGTTACTCGCAATCCGAGGTTCCACTGTATATAAATTACATTTAAAAATTACACTCCGGTTATATTAAAACTCCTCTTGGCCGCACTGAAAAAAAATGCCAATGTCAACCATCAGCTGGAAAATTCTTCAATGCTTACAGTTTTCTGGGATTCTCAAGAGCCAGAAATATTGGAACATTATAAGGGAAAAGGTTCAATAATCAGCAGTGCTCGTTACAGAGAGACACTTATTGAAGAGCTGAAGCCTAAACTTCGGATGAAACGCAGAGGACTGATATCGGAGGGCGTTGTGATCTCATGTGACGATGCGCGTCCGCACACTTCTGCCCACACTGTCGACTTTGTTCTGAGGTGTTAAAGCGTTAAAGTGTATATATACACACACACACACTGTATTAAACTGTATATTTGCTCCACCCACTTTCAGCAATAAATTTTTATTTCATTAGAGTGACCTTTTGTTCTCGAGTACGTGAGCCGTGACGTCGGACGTTTTTCCAAACAAATGAAATGATGCATGAGCGGCACCAGTTACAGCACAGACACCCTGTCACTGCCTGGTTCCCTTCCTCCGTCACAGGTACTCTCTCTTTCTCCACCATGCCTTCATCTGATCCTCAGCTTTCCCTCTCATCCCCTCTGAACGTGGAGGAATGCACGCGCGTGACTCGCTAATGCGGGAAAGTGTTCTGGAGTGCCAGCTTCATCACCCGGCGCATGTGGGCTTTGGAGACGCAGAAAGTGAGATAAAGAGACTAAGAGCCCTGATCCTGCTGCAATCATCTACCTCTCTGCTCCTGGTCACAACCCCTGTGAGTGAGAGTGTGTGATGATTTATTTACACTACAAAAAGAAGAGAAAGTGTCCTCCTTTTTCAGATCACAGTAAAATTCCTTCATGAAATGAACACACACAGACTTAGAGTGATTAGTGAATGACAATAACATTAAAAGATACACACGTGGACAAAATTGTTGGTACCCTTCGGTCAATGAAAGAAAAATCATTTAATCTGACAAAAGTAATAATTTACAAAAATTCTATGAATGTTAACCAATGAAAGTCAGACATTGCTTTTCAACCATGCTTCAATATAATTATTAAAAAAAAATAAACTCATGGAACAGGCCTGGACAAAAACGATGGTACCCCTAGAAAATACTGAAAATAATGTGACCAAAGGGACATGTTAATTCAAGGTGTGTCCCCTAATTAGCATCACAGGTGTCTACAATCTTGTAATCAGTCAGTGGGCCTATATATAGGGCTCCAGGTAGTCACTGTGTTGTTTGGTGACATGGTATGTACCACACTCAACATGGACCAGAGGAAGCAAAGGAAAGAGTTGTCTCAGGAGATTCGAAAGAAAATTATAGACACGCATGTTAAAGGTAAAGGCTATAAGACCATTTCCAAGCAGCTAGATGTTCCTGTGACTACAGTTGCACATATTATTCAGAAATTTAAGATCCATGGGACTGTAGCCAACCTCCCTGGACGTGGCCGCACGAGGAAAATTCATGACAAATCAAAGAGACTGATAATCTGAATGGTAACAAAAGAGCCCAGAAAGACTTCTAAAGAGATCCAAGGTGAACTTCATGCTCAAGGAACATCAGTGTCAGATCGCACCATCCGTCGTTGTTTGAGCCAAAGTGGACTACATGGGAGACGACCAAGGAGGACACCATTGTTGAAAACAAATCATAAAAAAAGCCAGACTGGAATATGCCAAACTACATGTTGACAAGCCACAAAGCTTCTGGGTGAATGTCCTATGGACAGATGAGACAAAAATGGAACTTTTTGCCAAGGCACATCAGCTCTATGTTCACAGATGAAAAATGAAGCATATCAAGAAAAGAACACTGTCCCTACTGTGAAACATGGAGGAGGCTCTGTTATGTTCTGGGGCTGCTTTGCTGCATCTGGCACAGGGTGTCTTGAATCTGTGCAGGGTACAATTAAATCTCAAGACTATCAAGGGATTCTAGAGAGAAATGTGCTGGCCAGTGTCAGAAAGCTGGGTCTCAGTCGCAGGTCATGGGTCTTGCAACAGGACAATGACCCAAAACACACAGCTAAAAACACCCAAGAATGGCTAAGAGGAAAACATTGGACTATTCTAAAGTGGCCTTCTATGAGCCCTGACCTCAATCCTATTGAGCATCTTTGGAAGGAGCTGAAACATGCTGTCTGGAAAAGGCACCGTTCAAACCGGAAACAACTGGAGCAGCTTGCTCATGAGGAGTGGGCCAAAATACCTGCAGAGAGGTGCAGAAGTCTCATTGACAGTTACAGGAATCGTTTGATTGCAGTGATTGCCTCAAAAGGTTGTGCAACAAACTATTAAGTTAGGGGTACCATCATTTTTGTCCAGGCCTGTTCCATGAGTTAATTTTTTTTTAATAATTCCGTTGAAGCATGGTTGAAAAGCAATGTCTGACTTTCATTGGTTAACATTCATAGAATTCTTATTTATTATTACTTTTGTCAGATTAAAGTTATTTCTGTGACTATTGTCAGTTTTTCTTTCATTGACCGAAGGGTACCAACAATTTTGTCCACGATCAAGAGCATCACCTCTGTTAACTAACCGACCAGATCCTTTTAAAATGCTTGTTCACAGGACGTTAAGCGGGTGACGTAAGACAGACAGAGGAAAGCGCTATCCACCCACTTCCACCTGCGAGAGCTCACATAATTGATTTAAGAAAGCAAGTACACCACTCCTTTTGCTTCCATGAGCACCTGCTGTCTGTGGAGAGCTGTGGCATCATCGGGATTCGACCTCATGACTTTAAACATTTCCTGTTACGACACTCATGAACCCATGTGATATCCTTTTGCCAACTAACAGTTGTGTTTCGGACCAACCTGCAGCTTTAATTCACATTTCATTATCACGCGTGCACCTCACTACTTTCTAAAATCTCTCATTTCAAAAGGTTAAAGTTTGTAAACATCTAGAGCACCAGGTCTGGTCTGTACCTCACCAGGTTTGTGTTCACCCGAGGGCGGATATCAACAACTGTGCAAACAACAACCTCATCTTTCAGGAAGTGGGTTAATGATGGTGTGTCTTTCATTAAACAAATAAAAAACATCAATTAACATAAAACCCAACATATAAAACATATAAAACACATTCACTCCTTACAACCTGGTACAAATTATCACTTCGCTAACGTCTTAGCTAACATTTATAGACAGAAGTTTCCTTTTGTTTTTGTTATTTTATTGGGTTTTATTTAATTTATTGTGGCATAGTTGCCTTTTTATCTTCGGATCCTGATTGTGACCCGATACAACATAACATCCTGATGCACTTTACAAAATACTGCGAATATTTATTCACTCACTGACTCACTCATCATCTATACCGCTTAATCCTGTATTCAGGGTCACGGGGGCCTGGAGCCTATCCCAGGAGACTTAGGGAACATGGCAGGGTACACCCTGGACAGGGTGCCAATCCATCGCAGGGCACAGACACACACACATACACTCACTCATTCACACACTACGGGCAATTTGGGAACGCCAATTAACCTAACCTACATGTCTCTGGACTGTGGGAGGAAACCGGAGTACCCGGAGGAAACCCACAAGCATGGGGAGAACATGCAAACTTCATGCACACAGAGACGGGAATCGAGCCTGGCCGGGCATCGAACCCGGACCCTGGCGGTGCAAGACGACAGTGCTAACCACTTCACCACTGTGCCCGAAAAAAATATTTAACGTTTTACTATTATTTTCCATTGTCCTTATTTAAAAAAATTTTTTTTTACTTATATATTCTCATATTGTTTTTATTTATTTTTACGTAACATTTTTTTTTATTTATTAATATTCTTTGTCCTGTTTTATTTATTTATTATTTATTTACTTATTTACTTATTATATTATTTAATTTATATATTTTTTAAATGTGTACCTTTTTATGAATTTTAAATAATAAAAATGAGCTCTGTTTCTTTCATGCTTTCACAAAATAATTGTTTTTTTTTTTTTTTATGTCATCACATCAGTGTGCAGCGAGATGCTACAGTATATAATTATATCAGGCATTACGGGATTTGCAGGAGTTTTCCCTCGTCACTAACAAAGAGGAACGACCACAGAAAAGATAAAGAAGACAGAAGGAGAGACGATGAGTTGTCTCCCACCTGTTAGTGTCTTTTTTTTCTTTTTTTTTTATAAATCCGTCTGTAAATCCTTAAATCCCTCACATCGACTTCACCTTTCTTCGAATCAAAACTTTAATCATTAAACGCCCACAGAAGAGACACTCTGGTTCTGTCATCACTGACGCCGAGAGAAAGGAGACAAAAGGACGAGAGGAAAGAGGGAAAAGTCGTTTCTGGGAAACGAACAGTGTGTGCAACAATGGGTTTTTTTTTTGCTTTTGAGTCGCATCAATGGGAGAAAAGAAATTCCACTGGGACGCCGCCATAACGCTAAAAGCTTGAGCAAAAAAAATGATCTATATATAAATCTATGTGTAACATTAGCACCACATAATATTAACACATTAACACTTACACATTACCAATTAGACTCCAGTAACCAGTATAATAACTGGTGTATAACTGCTGACTGTACAGTATGGCCACCCAAGGGATCAAAAGCCAGCCCTTCTGGTCTGATCCCACAGCAAAGCCAATGCAGCAGAAATCACTAAAGAAAGTCAATGCTGGCTACGGAAAGCACCAGAGCACCAAGTGTGTCCACAAACTGTGGGGTGGATCCCAATCCAATCAAGCTCCCATGGGATGTCCTGGACAAATAAATCCACTCCACGGGTACCCCACCCCCAACCCACAGAACCCAAAGGATCTGCTGTCAATGCCATCAGATCAGTGAACACTGCCAGAGTTCTTGTAGAGTCATGCCCTGAGGGTTAAGATCTGCCCGGACACTACACTACCAGTCAAAAGTTTGGACACAGCTTCTGACTCCATGTTCTTCACTGATTTTTATTTCTTTCTACACTGTAAAACATTGCAATAATCAAAAACATACAATAATCTCCTCTGAACAGGTGATATTGAGATGTATATCTGCTACTTCTGCTCTGTAAAGCTTCATAATGGCTCTAATCTGAGGTGCTGGTTGTTAATTGGTGATTTCTGAGGCTGGTGACTCTAAATGAACAGAGCTAAGATTTGGTCTCGCTTTCCTGGGAAGGTCTTCTTGAGAGACAGTTTCATCATGGAGCTTGATGGGTTTGGACAATACTGTTCTTGCAAGAACTGTTTCAGAAAGGTAACAACTGACTTTTTTTGTTGTTGTTGTTGTTACATGTGTGTTATTTCATATATTTAAAAAAAATCCACTATTGTTGTAGTAAAAAATAAAGCACTAAACAAAAAACATTGATTTAAATGTGTGGTGTGTGTGTGTGTGTATATATTATATATATATATATATATATATATATATATATATAATCTCATTTTTTAGTCATGTTTAAATAAAAAAAAAATTAATTTAATAGTAGCCTTAGAAGAAGAACTCATCTTAACCAGGGGTGCCAATAATTATGGAGGGCACTGTGTGTGTGCATATATATACAGTAAATACACACTGTATGTATCCTCACCCTTTCAGGTCAGCTTTGAAACACACAGGTGGTCTCCAGTTATCAGTTGTGTTTTTTTTTTTTTCCACAACATCCCCCCAAAAACCCGGCAGGGGTCAAGAGAAATGAACCGTGTCTCAGCTAAGTGTCTTCATGTGTTCGGTGGATAAACTCCAGATCTGATTCTGGATGGAACCATCCTGTAGATGTGTATCACTGAGGAAGTGTGTGTGTGTGTGTGTGTGTGTGTGTGTGTGTGTGTGTGTGTGTGTGTGTGTGTGTGTAGGTTCTGCTCTAATGACGATAAAGAACTCTGAGGTCAAAAGGCACAAATGCACAGAAATATGAAGAGAGAAGAGGTGGAGGAGATACTGTAGAGACAGAGGAACGGAGAGATGTACAGAAATGATTAGTATGATATTCAAATAGCTGCAGCCTGCAGGAGAACCTCCGGTCACGGCACATCAGCTATTCGTTACATTCCATCAGCGGCACATCTGACTCGGCTTAATAAGGAAGCCCGGGGCCGCCCCAGGTGGAATTCAGTAAATACGCGGGTGTACCGGGGCGACGGTAGCTGCAAACGCTGTGCTACACTGACAATAAACATCATGTTTTGTAACTTTTCAACAAGGACATTTATTTTTTTTTGGTAAAAGAAAGTGTGCGAGCTAAAGCCAGGAAAATGTAGTACAAGGGTCATAAATCTGTCTGATGACTCGAGGCTAAACTTGAAATGTTTTCTGCATTGATTTGGACTTGTGTCAGTCTTATTTGCATTTGTCCTTGGATTTGTCTCAATGTTCTCGGGAAATATGGTCTTGATCTTGTTTGAAAGCTTGTAAAAATAATGTTTTTTTTTTTACTTATGATGTTAAGCAAGAAGTAACTGCTGTTGCTAGAGAACAGTCCCATCCCAACAGAACACAAATCAAAGTAAAGACTTGATCTTGAAAGTTTGATGGTGTTCATTCTTGGTCTCTTATGACGTGGTCATGACTCGATTGCCGTTAAACTTCTGATCTTGGACGTGACGGTGATGGTTACATCCAAAAAGTAATTTCTTCAAAGGGTAAAAAAAAAAAGGCAATAAAAAAAGTCTTGTATCGCTTCTGGAAAGATTGAAGTCAAGAAATGACGAGGAGAAGAAGGATAGAAAATCCTGTAGAGTCCAAACTGGACATTTTTGCACTTTGGACCGTTGATGAAAAGCTGCTGAGAAAAAGCAAGGGTGCCTGCTTGCGATTGACCTCGACCTCCAAACGGCGCAAAACGGTTAGAACTGTGGGAGTCGGCATTAACGTCGTCTAACCAAGACTGATAAGGAAAGAAATAACTACTAGCGATTAGTGGATAAAACAACATTTTAGAGGTCGAAGGAGAAGACAGCTAAATAAATATATGTCAGAGCAGAGCGGTATCTCAGACCAGACAAGACCACTCGCTAGACGTCGTTATCAGTGGACTGTGAAGGCGAAGTTGGAACTATGAAGTTCTCGGATCTGTCCTGGATGGTGTGGAGAAAAAATTAGGTAAGTGAAATGATCGTCATCACAAGGTGAATGTAACAAGATGAAAGCCAGAAGGCGAGCAATAAGGAAGCTAAAAGTAAAACAAACGAGATTTATCATCAAGTGCTACCCAAAGGCAAAAGTAACCAAAATTATTAAAAATTATTATAAAATCCATGAATAACACATGAAATACATTAAATAAATGTAAGTCCCTCTAGATAAGGGCGTCTGCCAAATGCTGTCATTTTAAATGCAAGCAATGATGAGCGGGCCCAAGCACCTGCGACATCGCCATACAGTACAACATATGATTGTTGCCGATTGTATAAATCCTCTAGGAGGAATCCATTGAGTGCATTTCGCAAACCCGAAATAACTGACTTCCTGTTAAGTAGAGCCTATGACATGCAATGCGAACTGCGGGTTTCGTGTGTATACGTGCAAGTATGTATGAGCTATGCAGCAAAATCTTGCGTGAGACACTCATCCTAATGGCCGCAGATTCCAACCTGGCTGCCAACTTTTTGAGCATGTTAAGACCCACAAAGAGCCCTGGATGCTGGGAAAAAGGAAAAAAGTATCCTTAAATTAGAGAAACAAGTCTGCCCTATCACACACAACAATGAACATGGTGAAAGCTACAGTACAAAATGACGCATGGTGAAGGATAATTTACTCAGAGATATATAAAAAAAAGACCCACATTGAGTACAAGAAACAAGAGTTACCCAGAAAATTTAAACAAATTGTGATCGTTACCCATGCGTATGTGTCAAACACCCTGAAATACACTTCAAAAAAAGAAATGGAAGAGCTTGAAGAACAAACGATTCCAGACCTCCCCCTAGTGGATGAGATGAGAAACGAGTGCAAGCGCCAAAATCCAAAGTAAGCTGTTGAGGGCCCTTGGTATCCCCTGTGGACCGCGCAAACATTTCATGCTTTTCATCACCCGGTGATTCACTGCTTCAGCAGCCGGGATCACAACCTCGGAATGTCAATCATATCAAACGTCTTTGGCATGGAGTGAAAAAGGCTGTTAGCAGCAAGACCAACTGAACCGCGCAAGAAGCGCGCAATGCATGATCGTCCAGATGGAACGATTTTCCTCCGAGCATCAAAGGAGGCCCAAGACATACTGTAGCTTTACGTACAATACTGTAATAAGCACACTGTACAAACTCCTGTAAGCGTAGTGTTTAGGTCGTTCCTAGCATTGCTGAGCTTTACGCTGTTTAACTTGGCACTCCTGAGGTTTCTCACGCCTGCACGTTCTCATTCTCTCAGCTTTAACTCGCCAGACTCGTCTCGTTAATTACCTGAGTCGAATCAGATGTGTTAGGTCTGGGAAATACGAAAAACATGCCGAGCATGGGGTTCTCATTCACGAGCCTGGAGTTGGGCAAGAGGCTTAACGATTACCATAACCCACCACCATCTGCTCCTGAGCTCTGGACTGAAATGCATCCAGAGGAAACCATAAACAAAGCAAAGACGTTTACCCGCAGCTAACGATGAATGAGACGAAGGCAACATGAAGGAGTTACGGCAGAGAACAATTCAAACAAAGCAACAGACGTTGGCATCTTTGAAATTAGCCACCAATATCACGGAAGGAACTAATATTCCCCAATGGTACTGAATGGAAACCCCAAATGAGACACTTTACTCATTAATTCAATGTAATTAAAATAAATCACAGCAAATTACTTGACTTTCTCATAAAACAATACACTTAATAAAATAATAACTACTCATCATGCAAGGTTTTCTGTTCATCAGTAAATACTAATTATTTCCACCAGAATGCATGAACACACTGCATGCATATAATATTTATTTATTTATTTATTTAAACTTTTGTCAAAGGAAAAAAAAAGAAGACACGACTGTTTATCATTTATTTATTCTGTAAATACAAAACTTTCACTCTTTTAAACTATTACATTTTTGCATTTTTCTTATTTCCACACTTCTAAAGGAAACAGCACGAGCAGGAAACACGGAGAAACACCAAACACACAGGCTGCAGGGTGTGTAAACACTGCCACATAGTGTGTGTTTCGGTGTGTAGCGCTCTACACTACAGCACTGACCGGGATTCACACCGGATGCGAGTATGGAAGACGGTCGGGTCTACTAAGAAAATATCATTTTTCTTCTAAAAAAAAAAAAGCCTTTATATACTTATTTATTTATTTATTTATTTATTTATTTAGTGGCCCTAATCCTGTTACAAAGAGGAAAAAAACAAAAAAGGAGCATCAGAACAGCACTTAATAATCATCAGAACAGAGTTTATTATTATTAATAATCATCATCATCATCATTATTATTATTGAGAAAAAATCTAAAATAAATCTGTTTTGAATAACTTTATTACTTTTATTAGTGACTTGATTTCTAAATATTGATTACTAATTGTCTTATATTATTTTATTTTTAATTAGTTTATTCTCAATTATTTAGCAAATTCTGTTTTTAGTTAAAAGCATGTCCATTTTATTCATCTGTTTTAAGTGTACTTGGGAACTTGAAAGGCACTCATAAATAAAATTTATGTAAAGTGCACTAGAAAATACAGTTAAACTAAAGATAAAATTTGAAATAATAAAATAGAATAAAATACATTATAAAATGAAATGTATTATTATTATTATTATTATTATTATCATTATTAGTATATGATATTTTTATATTAGATTTTGTGATATAATATAATATAATATAAATATAATATAATATAATTTCATTTTATAATGTATTCTATTCTATTCTATATGGTATTATTTATATTCAATTTTGTGATAGAATAGAATAGAATAGACCACATTATAAAATTAAATATGTTATTATTATTATAGGATATTATTTATATTAGATTTTTTATATAATATAATATGATATAATATAATAAGAAACATCACACTAGAGACCATACTTTTGTACTGATATTCAGTACAGCAGCATGACCTCGAGTGTGATATTGCTTTTATACAACAGTTCCTCAAACACCATTTATTATCAACAGATCGATTAAGATTTGTTTCTTTATTGTTTCTGTTGTTTCAGTTATGAGTTATGATATTTTGCTCCTCCAACACACATCCTGAGTGTGAATGTGGGTTTTGTCAGGCAGCTGCTCTCTCCTCAGTACTGCAGACATATTCTCACCCACGCTGAGACACACAGTTAGTGAACGTAATGACTGTAGAACACCTGATACATACTGTACTGTAGAGTTAATTGTCTGTTATCACCACTCATGGAATGTCTCTCGTCCAATCAGATTACTCAGTTGAAACTATTGTATATTGTATTATATTACATTATATTATACACTTATATTACAC
This sequence comes from Clarias magur, assembly GCA_013621035.1. Classification (NCBI taxonomy): domain Eukaryota; kingdom Metazoa; phylum Chordata; class Actinopteri; order Siluriformes; family Clariidae; genus Clarias; species Clarias magur. The sequence goes on along the minus strand of QNUK01000323.1, from coordinate 451,854 downwards.
TAAGTGTTGAACAGCTCACCTGAAACGCAGTGCACATCCTCCCCCGACCACCGGCCGTCTTCCTGACATTCGCGCTCTTGTGAGCCGTAGAGGCGGTATCCATGGTTACAGGAGAATCTGACTTTAGCCCCCTCCAAATACAGCGTTCCTTCTTTGTTGCCGTACTTGGGCGGCTGTAGCCAGCCACAGGACACCACTGAAGGTCAGAAAAAACAAAGTGGAATCACTGGAACAAAATCACCACAATGTATTCACAATATCTCTCAGACAAAGTGTGTAAGAGTCGAAGTGTTAACAAAAGCATTAACAAAACAATAGCAGCATTTCTATTTACATTATACTAGTACTGTTTATCGTAACACTTAACACAGTTACATTTCACATTCACATGAGTAAAACATTTCTGTTTTTATGTTCCAGGTGTATATACAGTATTAGGGCTGTCAACATTAACACGATTAATCTAAGAAATGTAATAGAAAACGCCTTACTATTTTTTAACGCAAATTAATCACATGACCAAACTAGAATACATAACCAAGTGTTTATAAATCATTATTATAAAAAGCTTCTAGATAGAAGCTAGATTCCGCGCCCATTCTAGAGATTCTAATTTAACATTTGTCTGAGATATTATAAAACTGTATAATCTGTTTCCTCTAACCAGTTTGTCATGCATTTCTTCATTTCAACATTGCACGTAAATCTGAGTATTTTAACATTGTGATTAATCATGATTGATTGTGCACTCAGTTTTCTTGGTTTCCTGCGATAATTAATATAGAATGTGATGTAATCCCTGAATGCACTTTCTCAGCCTAAGCCGAGTGGCAGGTCCATCTCGCCAGGCAAGCCAGGGGAGATCATTCAGATCATCCAACATGCATTTTAATGTCTCTGCGTGCTCCTATTTAAATGACTATGTCACGTTCAATTGCATTTAGCTATATGAGAAGTGAATGCTAGCAGATTTCACTTATTAGCGTTACCAATGTCTGTTTCCCAGGATGAGGATGCGCTGCGTGATCATGATCGTGTATTGCTTTCACATACCGCCTTTGAGTTTTCTCTAGGAAGTCCGGACAGCTCAGCCCACAAGTTAACCTGATACATGATTAAAGCTGGGGATATGACTTGTAAAAATCCTAAAAAATTCTAAAAAGACTGGCAGTATGCACTAACCTACTGGTGTCTGAAGATTTTTTATGACTACAGTGGAACCTCGGATTGCAAGTAAGGCGGTTAGCAAGTGTTCCGCAGGATGAGCAAAGATTTTAAAATAAATTTTGACTTGAAAAACGAGCAAGTCTTGGTTTATGAGTACCGAGTATCATGTATAATGCATGTATAGCATGAGCTTCTTGTTTTGACGCCGAGCGTCACGTGATCACAACTGAGTCAATGTTTTTTCTCTCTCTTGCGCTGCGGAATTGTGGGTAATCGTCTCACCTGCTCGGTCTTAATGCTCGTCTCTCACTGGTATAATCAACATCCGTGCACACGTGTACTATTTACTATAACACTGTGACCACATGTGTGTGCGCAAAACATCTTTTATTTGTGTTTGTAAGCGTGTGTGTACAGCACGCGTGTACTGTTTATTATAACACACGTGTGTGCATGCGTGGAAAGCAAAAGAAAGTCTCATTCTCACTTCTCTGTATCAGCCTGTATCGCGTCATTTGACACCGTGCACTTACACACACACACACACACACAAACACACACACACAGCATCTGCACGCACAAATGGAAACACTTATCTGTTGGGATGTGTTTTTACTTTTTTTAAAGGTAAAGTGCAGGTTAATTTGTTTATTTTCACTTTATATTTTGTACTAATTATTTTTATGTATTTTTTTGGGGGGGGCTGTGGAATGAAGAATTTGAGTTTCCATTATTTCTAATGGGAAAATTCTATTTGGTTTATGAGTGTTTTGGAATATGAGCTCGCTTCTGGAACGAATTATGCTCGTAATCCAAGGTTCCATTGTACTTAAAAACGATGGATTATGCGCTTAAAAACTGCGCCAGAGGAGGCATCAGAGGCTACATGACTCACTCAAGCTCAGACTAACTGAACACACCAAACTCTCACGACGACGACAAGAAGAGCAAGAAGAAAAATAAACATCATAAATTCACACATTTAAATGTTTGGACCATTAAGGGAGTTCCTGGGAGGTCAGCATTTTAGACATGAATCAATCATGGCTCTAGTGAAATGAGCAAACTTTCTACCTTGATTGTATCCAAGCACTAGTGAAACACTGGTATAAGAGCATTAGTGTAGCAGATTTATATTAGATTAGGATTATATAGAGAAATAAAGGGAGTTTTTAACTCTCAGAACTGTGTTCTGTTATTCTGCACAGGATCAAAAGTCCCGCTTTGCCTTGAAAGTCCCTCATATAATGGGGCGATTGAAATTTGGGACCATTCCACTCAAACTTTTCCCCTTGCTGATGTTAAACTAATTTATTTAACTGATGTTAAATAACTCTGAACATACAAACTGTACTCAGGTTGTGAAGTTTCCATTCCTCACCCAGTGACCGTCTCTACTGGCATCATATGATCTCATTATTTAATGCTACAGTAGTGTTCTCTATGGGTTGGTAGTCTGTAATCAGACGTTAGTCCCCTGTCATAGTGTAACTGATCTAATTACTCCTGGGGTGCTTTTACTTACGGATCAACAATATCATACTTTTATTGAGATCCAGCAGGTCTTTATCAGATAAACAGGTTATAAACAAATATCGCTTTCTTTTTCAGAAACTGATGCTACATTTATCATTTAGTGGTATTAGAGAGAAATGTGTCTAAGTTCAGTTTCACTGGTTTAAGGAGAAGAATAAGCCATGTCCGTGTCCGTGTCCATGTCCGTGTCCTTGATTAGGTTTTTTTCTCTTATATTGTTTTCCTTAATTTCAGCCTTGGATATTATTTCAAATGGTGTGGTGTGTGTCAGTCTGCCCTCTGTTTAGACTAGGAGCCCTACTGTTGGCGCAACTTGGCGACAAGTTATTTGTCAATTTTCAAATCAGATTTTTCACGTGAACGACTGCAGTGTGCTCCGAGCCACCTCGACACGGACGTACGTCCTTCTTTAAAATGTTTTACTGCGGCTACCATGGTCGACATCTTCTCAAAATGTTAACCATAATGATTTTACGTCTTTTTCATTCACCTGGAATTTCATCACCAGTCCCGGTTTGACCTGAACGTCCATTATACGTTAGTCAGTTAGTACTGATAAAAGTATAAAAGTTTAGCATGGTTTGTGGTAAATTGCAAAGCAATATTAGAAAGTTACTCTTAAAATAATATATTGATGATAAATCACAACAAAAACTACAATAATAATAATAATTATTATTATTTCCTTCTTATTATTTTCAAAAAAAATTAATCTATAAGGGTCCTCCAGATGGAACAATCAAATGACCCGACAGAGAAGGTGTGGTGTTTCATAAAAAGTTTAATACATTTAAAAAATAAAACCTTCAGTAAATAATTTCAGTATAATCGTTCCAATTTAAATAATGAACCAACATTTAAATTCCGGTTAATTACATTTTCTTTAGATTATAGTTATCCCTGGTTACAGATGAATTAAATATTAAATAAAGAACCTTTAATACTCAATTATAAAGTGGCCTAATGATAAAGAAGGTGCTGGATTATATTATTATTATTATTATTATTATTATTATTACTATAAGCAGTTATTGTACAGATGATTTGAGATAAACCAGACATACAGTAAGTATCAGATGTCTTTCACTGCATGAGTTAACCTCTAGCCTGCTCTAATGGTTTAACATCTTTGCGTTTATATAAGAGACAAAAGATTAAAGGTTAGTCATGTAATCTCGAGAAGTGATAATTCGACGCTGAGAGAGATTTTAAAATCTTATCAGATCTGATGAGGTTTTCTATAAAGTGCAAAGTGCAGAAATGTTTAAGAGACATGATTTGAGGTTATGAAGGCTTTTGCATGTCACCATCGCTTCTGTCCTCACTGTTCCCTGTGTGTCCCTGCATGACCCTGCATGACCCCGTGTTTTTCTGCATGTCCATGTCTTACCAATGTGTAACCCTGTGTGACCCTTTGCAAACCTGTGTATCTCGGTGTGATCATGTCTATGTGCGCCCAATGGGACCCTGTGTGACCTTAAGTATTCCTGTGTGTCCCTGTGAGGCTTCAGAAGTCTGTGAGTAGCCTCAGACATCCCTATGTGACCCTGTGTGACCCCGTCTGACTGTGTACTCCTGCAGATGCCCATGAGACCCTGTGTTACCCTGTGTGACTATGTGTATGACCTTGTTTTACCCTGTGAATCTCCATGTGACCTTGTGTGTTCCTTTGTATTCCTACTGTGTGACCCCCTGTGTTAGAACCGAATTAGATTTCTTTTCACATTACTATTATACCAGCATAACTTTAGTGACGGTAAAATGGGAGCTCTGCAATCCTCATTACGAGAGAATATTTCGGATGTAAATACTCCCGAACTCTATTTTCACTCACCAGGCTGCAGGTCCTGTGCCGTGGCCGCGTGAGTGTGCACAGCATGCAGTGTGTTGTTCCCCAGCTCCAGACTGCGCATGCTCAGCGCGTCGTATTTACAGAACTGAGCGCCGTCTCCCACACACATCTTCAGCGTGGGACTCAGGAGCGGATCAGACGCGTCTTCGATCACGGAGAACTGCGGGATGAACGAGGGATCGTGCTTCGGGGAGAAGTCGTACTCATTTAGAAGGAGCTCCGAATCGTAGGTGAAGAGAGAGGACGCGTTTGTAACGGCCCCTGAAAGAAAGAAAGAAAGAAAGAAAGACAAGACGTAATGTTTGACAAAATATACTTTTCATCATATTTGCAAAATATTTTTGTGTTTGTAGTTTGATGATGTCAAGCTTAACATGTCCACCCCGTCATAAGAATAAACCAATAATTATAAAAAAAAGTTTTAGAAATTAAAAAGTTCAAAAGCACAGTAGAACTCATTAAATGCTTTTAAAAAAAAGTTTAGCAAAAAATGTCATCACTCTGACATCAGTCCTTCCATGACAGGTTGGACACAGACTTAATTTTTGCCACGGTTTTTATTATCAATAGACTTTTCCCTATTAAGTAAAATATATTGTTGAGAAAGGGACAATACAGTATATCTTTCTGAAAAAGTAGATTATATAATCTCAATGACAGGTTGGACATATTTAGCGATTTGCTCATAAATTGTCCGTATGCAGGTTTTGCTTTAAGTGCTGGAGCTTGACCAGTATGCATTTCTAGCAGCCTAAAGTCTACTTAATAAAGCTAATATGAAGTTAAATAGAAAATCACAGCTTTTCCAAATTATGACGTCTCAAAGGCACTTTATAATGATATTATCGTAGCTAACGAAAACATATGATGTAATAATGTATTGGTTAAGAGAACACTTATTTTTGCCGTCTGAACAGAAACACGCCATATAGTGCTTGCTGCATTAGCTTATTCTAATTAAACTGAATCTCAGCAGGAAACACATGCAGACTTTGGACTCGACTGATACGCAATAACGAGGTAATAAAATCAAAGCTTCAGATATCAAACGAACAATGTAGAGTTTCCATTAAAAAAAACACGGCTATGAAACCCATAAGGAGAACGCTTTTTACGAGGTTCTATTGGAATGTAATTACACGTCATTAAAATAATTAACCCAAAAAATAAATAAATAAACAAAAAAACATGTGCACATGGAAATGAGTAGGTTTACACTTCACTTACTTTTTATCTCATTCCCCCAAACACAGCTGTGACAAAGTGAACCAGCAGGGAATTTTATATAGCAAAAAAAATATATATAATAATTACAAAACATTTTATGTAAGAGAAAAATTCTAATCAAAGGTTTCTCAGTATGCCAGATCCACGATTGGACTGCCTGTCTGTTTCACATCTGAAACCCCGGCCTCCCAGGAACTCCTTTATGGCCCAAACATGTGGAACTGGCTTGGAGCGAGGTCAGGACTGTACAGGGTATGTGGCAATAACTCCCAGCCGAGTTCCTGTAACGTGCAAGTGCTGTTGCTTAATGATTGTGTGTACAGTTCCTACAAACAGATGTGTCTCTTCAGCAAGTGAGCACTGTTGATTGTCACGGATCAAGCGTTCCACTCGCTGAGTGTTCACGGGAACGACTGCAGTGTGCTCTGAGCCACTTATTCCAGGATCGTCATTCACGAACGTCCCAATGTTCAAATGTTAAACTGTCTGGCGTGTTTTACTGCGACTGAGAGTCTCATCATCGTACTGTGATTGAAGTCTTCTGTCAATCGCTTTTACACCTTAATTTACCAGAAATTTCATCACAAGTCCCAATTTCACTTGAACGCCCAGTGGAGTAAACAGTCTCACTGTATTACATACGGGTTTCCTAAACTAACCCTTATGTGACGTGACATTCTTTACATTAAAAAAAAAATAATAAATCAATATTACCAATATTGCACTTTAAAAAATTGCACGTAGATTTTTTAAAAATGTTATTGGGCCTCAGAAGAACATATGTGCCAGTTACAATGTGTCTTTTCTCTCAGGAAATAAAATAGATCCATTTCTCCGCCCATCTATCCATCCATCCCTGACAAGTTTAAAAGAGACTTAAGTGAAATTAAAAAAGTCAAGAAAACAAACGTCAATTTTTTTAATAAGACCTAAATTATATATCTGAAATAAAAAATTCAGATCTTGGGGATAATTACATTCATCTGGTCTTGTTTGTACAGAAGATTTAGGAAATCCAGTATGAACTCATCTCAAACAATAAAAGGTCCTAACTCGATATTGTTATTTAAGCTAACAGTATTAGCATGCAGATAAAACAAACTTTCTTCCAAATAAGGGGATCTATACCATTAAGCTGAGTTTATTATTATTATTATTATTATTATTATTATTATTATTAACAAAAACACTCACATCCTGTCCCGAATGTGAAAATGTCCTGAGCGCTGCTGTCTCCTCCCAGAACCGTCCCGTCACTGGACATCAGATCATCTTCAGGATCGTTATTCATTGTTCCCAGCAGGCCCTGTGTTTGATTCATAAACTCCTGCGGGAGTAAAACAGTCAGGGTCGTGACTCCTCCGCGACCTCTGACCTCGATGCCTGCGCCTGAGGGGAACATCACTGTGACGTTCTGGGGTACCGCTGAGAACACAAACACACCTAGAGAGCAGAGGACAAAAGATCTGGTTTCAGGAATGTCTCAGAAACATAATGAAGTTTGGCCTTTTAATATGTTTGAACTTAATGAACTTTTTTGATAAGAAGTTTCCACAATCAAGATGGAATCTTTCAAGATGGAATTGGAAGAATGTTCAAGAATCATTAGGCAACATGTCCAAGGCTCCAGGTTATTAAATGTTCTAGAATCAATACACAATATGGGTTACAATGTTTAAGGAACAATTCTAAACTGATAGGAATATTCTAGAACAGATGTGCAACACGGCTTAAAAATTTCCATAGCTACAGACATATAACCAAAGTCCCATGTTATAGAGCTCCAGGACATTGGACTACTCTAGAACCAGTACACAACATGCCACATAAATCTCCTCTATAAGCTCTAAAACTGAAGTTAAGAAGCAGCTTTACTTTAGAAAATTCTGAAATCATTTGGAATGTACAGTACAGTACTACAACCCAACTATTTTTTTATGAATGTTCTAGAAACATTATGTAGCATCGTTTGTGAATGTTCTAGAACTGATATTTAACTTAGCCCTGGAAAAATTCAGACCAATACAAAAAAATATTATAAAATATTCTATAATATTAAATATATAAATATTATATTATATCATCAAGCTTAGGAATGTTTTGGATCAATCCAGAACCAACAAACAACCAATAGCCAAAAGTTGGTATGGTCTCTAACCAACGTACAACGACAAGGTTAGAAATTTTCTAGAACAAGCACACAAATAATACCTTAAGCTTAGGAATATTCTAGAACCAACACCCTGCAAATAATCAAGCTTAGGAATGTTCTAGAACCAACACCCTGTCAATAATCATGCGTAGGAATGTTCTAGAACAAACACCCTGCCAATAATCATGGTTAGGAATGTTAAAAACCATACTCAAGTATAAGAATTTTCTAGGATCAACACTCAACCAATACTCTAGCATAGGAATGTTAATCAAGCTTAGGAATGTTCTAGAATCATACACAATGAATATTCAAGCTTTTGAAAGGTTCTAATATACAACCAATACTCAGGCTTAGGAATGTTCTAGAACAAACCTGCAACAATTAATCAAATTATACACACACACAAATTATACACACACACAAATTATACACACACAACCAATATTCAAGATTATGAATGTTCTAGACAAACGCACAACCAATCCTCCAGCAAAAAATCTATCAACCTACTCTCATCGGCAGCAGACTGGGAGGCAGCTCAAGTTCCTGGAATTTATAATATCAACCTTGTTGAGACCCGATATGGTTTTAACATCTGCATCTTCCAAGCAAGCTCTTTTGTTGGAACTGACAGTCCCGTGGGAGGACCGCATGGAAGAGACAAATGAGCGTAAGCGGCTCAAGTACCAGGAGCTCATAGGACTGCCGGAGGAAGGGCTGGAAGGCTTGCTGTGAGCCCATAGAAGTAGGGTGCAGAGGCTTTTCCCCTCATTCCCTGTGCAAGATCTTTGCCAGGCTTGGAATCACAGGAGCTGCAAAGAGGAGAGCCATCAAGTCAATCACATAGGCCGCTGAAAGAACCTTGAGGTGGATTTGGATCAAGAGGTCACCTGAGAGGGGGTGTCTGGTGTTGTGAGACCCGAAACACCCGATGATCTTAAGAAACATCACCGATGATGTGTCCCAGCACATCCAGAGATGTATCTAAGTACTGTGTATATATACACACCCAACCAATATACAAGATTAGGAATGTTCTAGACAAACGCACAACCAATCCTCCAGCATAGGCATGTTCAAGAAACAACACACAACCAATATTCAAATTTAGGAATGTACTAGATCCAAGAGGCAGACAATACTCAAGCTTAGGAATGTTCTACACTGAACACACAACAAATACTCAAGCATAGGAATGTTCTAGAACCGACACACTTATAACAACCAAGCTTAGAAATGTTCTGGGACCAACACAACACCAAAAGGAGCTTAAGAGTGTTCTAGAATACACATCATGGAATAGAAATGTAATGAAATCAATATAACAAATTTTTAGATCTGCTCTTCTCGTCTCATAAACATTTGAGCCGAATGGCGCGTGAAACTCCAAGGCTGATCCGGGATCAGCATTTACTGTAACATATACAGTACCTCAGGTCTCACCTTCTAGATCCAGCCAGGTCTGTTCAGAGAAAGAAAGCACCTGTTGGTTCTGTAAAACCTGCAGGTGATCCGGTTTATCAGCAAGTCGCACTTCAATGACATCTGAGTTATTTTCCGTCATGGCCACCGAGGAGAGACGTGTCGCCCTGATGACAGAGCCTTAAAGGCAAACGGGTGTGCTTGTCATGATGAGATGAACACAAAACAGATGACTAAGAACTAGAAAAGAAAGAATTCGGACACTTTACCGTCGCCTGATTTCATTGGCTCGGTTCTGCCCTGCAGGGTCAGCTGGTACTTTGGCGAGTGGAGCAGAACGTATTCGCCTTTGCCGTTGAAGGTGTACCTGGAACCGTCAAACGTGATGAAGTGAGGATCACCAAGCACGGAGGCTGAAAAAAAAAGATTATGTAAAAAAAAAAGAAACAGGAAGTCTTTGTATTACATGATATCGAGCATGCATGTTGCATAATCTTTTTTTTAATAATTATTATTAATTTAAGAAAATGATGACTCCAAAAGCATACGAGAAGAAAGATAAATGTTTCCCTCACCTGCTTTAGGAGGCTGGTAGGTCCTGCAGTCGCTGGAAGGGCGGTGTGTGAAATAATAATCGCAGTTATCAGACCACAGGCAGCAGTAGTAGAACGTGATCACGTCGTATTTCCAATGGGAGAATCCTGGCACTTTGGGGGGCTTCTTGTATGGCGGTGAACCCCAGTCGTGCCCTCGGTCCGGGGTACTTCCACCGATCGAGTCGCTGGTCAGAACCTGAGCTCCGGTTTTGTCATAACAACACTGCTGACCTGCTGCGTACTGTGGACTACAGGGAAAAGAAGAAGAAATAAAAATAAAATTGGCTGTGGTACAGACAGAGCAGTGTGTGTGTGTGTGTGTGTGTGTGTGTGTGTGTGTGTGTGTGTGTGTGTGTGTGTTCAGTGTTGATGTGTTTGTGTTACCTCCCCTGAATAGCTCTGACGCAGTGCACAGCTCCGGGATGATACGTGCACTTGCTGCCTTTCTCGATGTCACAGCCGTAATCTGTCTGAAAACACAGAAAACAAACGCATTCAGCCTGCCAGCTAGTCAGCATGTTAACTTTTGCACTTAGGAGTCAATCAAAGTAATTAGCTGGTTCTACAAGAGGCGTTCAAGTCAAAAACCTTGATGGAGTCCAAGCACTAGTGAAACACTGGGATAAGTGCATTAGTGTAGCAGGAGATTATATAGAGAAATAAAAAGAGTTTTTACTCTCAGAACCGTGTTCTGTTATTCTGAACAAAAGTCCCGCTTTGACTTGAACAGTCTTGTCTTGTTTGTAGACAGCCAGATAGCTTTCATTTAACCTTGCTGCAAGGCTCGAGGTCATAAACAAGTTGGCAGTGTCAGTGTATTAATCATTAACAAAATTTCTAAATTACCAGATTACCATGCAGCACACACACACACACACACACACACACACACACACACACACACACACACACTCACACACGGCTCTGTCTGATTTTCATGACTTTTTGAGCTCCTAAAAAGCCCTGGATGCTGGGAAACTTAAAAAAAAAAATAAAAAAAAACTCACACAACTTCACACACAATAACGACAGAGGGATGATGTCATAGTGCTTGGGCCCTAATAAAAGGGAAGAAAGGACGGAAGGGGAAGTAGAAGAAGAGGTAGAAGAATACAGCATATTAGTAGTAAAAGAAGAAGCATGAGGAATACTGTGAGAACTCACTCACTCTTCTTCTACACCACTTAATTCTGTATTCAGGGTCGCGAGGGGCCTGGAGCCTATCCCAGGAGACTTAGGGCACAAGGCATGGTACTCCCTAGACAATCCATCGCAGGGCACACACACACACACACACACACACACACACACACACACACTCACTCATTCACACATTACGGCCAATTTAACTTAACCTACATGTCTTTGGACTGTGGGAGGAAACCCATCAAGCACGGGGAGAACATGCAAACTCCATGCACACAGAGACGGGAATCGAACCCGGACCCTGAAGGTGCAAGGTGACAGTGCTAACCCCCTACACCACTGTTCAGCCGCTGTAAGAACTGTAATTAATAATTATTAACTATGACAGTTATGATTCCAGTTTGGTTTCAGTCTCACGTGGAATCTGCCGGTGTCTGCCCGGGCCTGTGCCAGCGTGCAGGGGCAGTCGATGATCTCGGGCAAGAAACTGGGCATCAGCTTTTCCTCCTGATCCCACTTTAGACACTTTTGCAAAGCCCAGGCTGCGGAATCTTTCCTGAAGTCCTCCTCCAGATGATACGCCAGCGCGTGATCACCATTCCACAGAGCGTTCACGTTCCTACACACACAAGTACAGTACAAACGTGTGTGTCGTTAACAGAAGCAAAAGCAAAGCAACCATTTTTTTCTATGCAACCCTGCTTCTATAAATAAAAACCACACTGCTGAAAGTCTTTGTGGATAAACATGAAGTAAAGACAAATAAGATCGTACCATGCTCCGTCAGGTTCTGTGCTCGGACTGACCCTCATGCTGCCCATGTGCCAGTCTGCGAGTGGCATTTTACTGGGCGTTGGAACGAAGCTGAATGTCCCATTATTATTCACGTTCTTCCCTACAGAGTACAGATATCTCCACTCGGCCCTCCACTGATCAGAATACGGCTCTCCTGCAGGTCAGGAGGAGAACATCAACGTTAGAACACTTGTTTTTCTTGTGTTTCGATATGGACTCAAAAAAATGGATTTTAAGTAAGACACAACAGGTAACTTTTGTAGCTGGTTTCAATAAAATCTCTAAACTTTCCGCTTACCGAACTCGTCATATCCCCACAGCTCAACGTTCACTCTGTCGGCTTTAATCAGAGACGAATTCCACACCATCAGCAGAATGCCGTCCACGTCCGGAGTACCGTAATACTGCCAATGAGTACCGTTGACCAGGATGAGCTTATCCTTCACACTCAGCTTGCTGTGGTGCACTGATCAACCCGACACAATAAGCACAATCGTGTCACATCAATTCATGAATGTGAAATGATAGTTTTAGTGGGTAAACTGAGATACGAGTCTGACCTGAGAGCCATCGTCCGGCTCGGTTATAGTTCACGCCGTCGGTGGAAACTCGAAACGGGACCCAGCCGGATTCAAACAGCAGGGGCGAGATACAGTGACCCACACCTTCTGCGTCCACGTAACCCTGAGTCGTGATCTCAGACTTGAACCTACACACAAGCACAACGGCAACAACAATTGTCTTGGCTACGACATACTGTAGGGCTGAGCAAAAAGTAAATAATAATTACATACATAATGTACTATCATGATACACTGAGGCATGTTCAAGCTACTGTACATTATATTTTCCCTGATATGTCACACTATAGTTTTTCTGGCTTCAACATACACTGATCAGACATGCCATTAACACAACATTAACTAAACGTGGCCCAGCAGGCACCAACCTGGCCTCCAAACTCCCCAGATCCCAATCCGATCAATCATCGATAGGATGCACAGAACGAACAAGTCTGATCCACAGAGGCCCCACCCCACAACCCACAACACATGGTGCTAGACATCGCAGTACACCCCCAGAGGTCATTTGGAACTAGAGCCAGATGGGCCAGAGCCACTCCAGTGGCACAAGTGGAGCCCAGAAATGTTCTGGAAAGTGGTTATGATAAAGCAAATATGAATTCATATAAAATATATTCATAATGTGAATGACTATCCCAAACATTCATTTTAATCATCATTAAATTTAGATCTAGAGATCCACAGGTCGTTTGGGAGAAGATGCTCACAACCATTTTGTAAAATCTAAAGATTTAGAAGATAAAGAAGATCTAAAGATTGTCTGGTCTGATGAGATCAAAATGCCATTTTTTTTAAAGCTCGTTCTTTGGAGGAAACCCAAAACCAATCACTGCACAAAGAATATAGCATGGTGGTAGTAGCATCATGATTTGGGACAATCATGTTTTTGAAGTGTGCTCTGTGAAATGTTCTAGATTTAAAGATTTAAAGGTAGATTTAATGGAGATTAATGCTGCAGATGTAATATTTCTGGAATAATGCATTTTTTCTTATTTCTCAAACTCCCTTTCTTTCACTCTTCTCCATACGTGGCATTTTTGTGTCTAGTTAAATGAACTACTCCTGAGCCCCTCCACTGAACAGCAGAGCTGAGGTTCAAGCCTGAAGGATCAGATCTTCTTATGTGAGGTCACATTAGGGGACGGGGGGGAAGGGGGAATCTAATCTTTTACATATAAAGAGGGTGTCTGTGTCACAGTTGTCATTACAACAGCCGTGTCTAATGATTGCCTTCTAACATACATTAAAGTACATCCTTGGTAAAACCCAGACTCTTCCAGTTCTTACCTGCAGGTGAGGTTGAGGTTCTTATCAAACGTGACGTTGAGGAGTTTGAAGTCAGTTCCTCCGAGCAGAGAGCCGGAGTGAGGCGAGATATCCAGGCAGAACTGCTTTATATCTGCGCAGCAGTTCATTAAGGTCTCGCATGTCGGGTGGCAGGAACAAGACGGCAACTTCTCAAAACAGCGACCTTCACAAGACTGAGCTGAAGGAAGGAGATGAAGAGATAAATCAGGACAGAGCTGAAACACCAGATGATCACCAGATATTCTATTAGAAAGACATGCACACCTGCTCAATGGGGGTTTAGAGGTTATGACTATATATAGCACGGCTGTAGGATAGGATGAGCTTCTGGGATTCTCACACATTAGCTAAGCGAATTCAAGAACGCACAAACATGTGAATGGGATAGATGGACTGCAACAGCAGAAAACCAAAAATCATGTTGCACTCATGTTAACCCGGTGGTTAAAGAAAACACACTTAGTGTTTTCCACTTAAGGCCATGAGGATGCAGGTGTAATATCACAATTACCACAAGTTATATAATTCATTAATTCATTCAGTTTTCATACAGCATATCATGTATAGGGGCAGGGGTAGCTCGGTGTTGGACTGCTGAGCAGGAGGCATCAGATTCAAGCCCAAACACTGCTGAGCTGCCCCTGTTGGACCTCTGAGCAAGGTGCTAGTAGCAAACTAGAGAGGTACATTTTCTAAAGAAAATGTGATTGGTGCTTGCCATGGCAAAATATTGGTGTCATGCTAGGAACTTGTCAATCACCCTAGCATCATGTAGCAACATTCTAATGATGTTGCTGGCAACATACTAATATAGTTAGCATAATGCTAGCAACATGCTAATCATCGTAACGTCATGTTAGCGATATGCTAATCATGTTAAGAGCAAAATGCTAATATAGTTAGCATAACGCTAGTGACATGCTAATATTGTTAGAATGTACGTTAATTGCCCCCTGCTGGGGCAGTTTACCACTCATCCGGAGATCGCGAGTTCGATTCCCTACAGCGTGATGCTGTAACCTCTCGCAGCCGGAGGTCTAGAGAGAGCTGATTGGCCGAGCTCTCTCAGAGGGGAGGGATGGCAGGTACTTAGTGCTCCCACATTAATCACGGCTCTACAGCCAATCAGGGACGTCACGCAAGCGGAAGGAGCGGATAGCGCTGTCCTCCGAGTGTGTTACTCTGCCCCCAACGGGGCGTGAGCGAGCAGTTCGAAAAGATGCGGTCAGCTGGCATCACGTGGTTCGGAGGAAACACGTGATAGTCTTTGGCCGTTCCAGCTGAGTGGTAGTAGTAGCCTTAATGTGGAGCCCCCTAGTGACGGGGAGGAATTGGACACGACTAAATTAGGGAGGAAAAAAAAAAATTTAATTAATTATGTCAAGCCCCCCATTCCCGAATAATACGACAAACGGAACAGGACCAGTCATTCCACATTAAAAGTCAATGGGGCAAATTTGTCAAAATAGTCAAATTTGAGCACCTGTTGTGCCCTGGGGGTAAAACTAATACCCTTGTGCGGGGTGTGATCTGACATAGCTTGCAAACCTCTTTTATGTGGTAAATTTTAACTTTCTACAACATTCCTGCTCTGCATTACAATCTGTCAAATTAGGACTCAATGTTAAGTCTGTGGGCAATTTACCTCCCGCCCCTTAGAAAAGTCATGGCACCCCCTTCCCGAATAAGGCACACGATTTGACACTTCATTCATGTGTCTATGAGAAACGTTCAACGGGACTAATTACGTAACTTTTGTACGAAATAATAATAATAATAATACTAATAATAATAATAATAATAAGCCTGTGAGATAATTTGTTCGACTTAATCTCTAATAATAGAGTCAATTGAGTGTCCCCACTATGTAATGTATTCTGTGTGTGTGTGTGTGTGTGTGTGTGTGTGTGTACAGTATATACTCACCTGCAGCAGGTTGTGAGATCAAATCCACAAATATCAGCATTAAACCCAACTTCAGCTCTCTGTACATGAACATTTTTACTGACTCAGAGTTTTTTCAATTCTTAAAACATCAATTCACACGCAGGAACCTGCTCTGCACGACACACTGTGGCGTGTGTGTGTGTGTGTAAACGTCTGTGGCGCTGTAGCAAAGTTCTTCCTGATCAACATCTGCACTTTGCTCCTGGTTACAGAGAAACGGCTCAGCACGTGCAGCAGAAACACGTCACACCTGGAGCGGAATCAAAACAGCTGGATTAAAAGAGAAACACGTTTCATTGACTGTAGCTGCGTGCTGGACTAAATCTTTACATTTACAGGTGTGTATTTTTAACTTGAGTAAAAATGTGAAGGTTTTTTTTTTTAGAACTCCTAGTCACGTTGCCAAATATATGCCAAACACACACACACACACACACATCATGCTCAAAATATTCCAGTTTTGAAATATTAACATCATAATTAGTCTCTGTCACAGATTCTGTAATCAATACATGAGTACCTATCAATATTTATTTATTTATTCATCAAGTTATTGAAAGTTATTTATACTGTGCATTTTAAAAATAAAATGAAGATCGAACCAGGGATCATGAAGGTGTGAAGCTGGAACCAGGGACGATGGACCTGTGAAGACTGAACAAGGGATGCTTAAGCTGTGTTTTTTGTTGTTATTATTATTATTATTATTACACATAATCCGTTCTTAGTTGACTCAAGATCACCGGGAACCTGGGTTTCTGTCTTTATGACGAATTTATGAGTTTGCATATGTACAAGTTTCCTTCAGGTTCTCTATTTTCCTCACATCTTATAAAAACATGCAGGTGGTAATCCTGGTGGTAAATTTCACCCTACGTGTGAGCATGTACATGATGCCCTGTGGTGACCTGGCACCCTGGTACAGCCTCCAGATCCGGTAACATCATACAACACATTTTAATGAACTGATCATAAAACAACACAGTTCCCTTATACGATTCTTTCACCAAAGAGGACAAATGGTCTGGTAACAGTATTTAACGAGGCCACACAAATGATCACCAATAAAGAATAATTTGTGCTTAAATGCATGAACCAGTTCATTGACTCACACTTAACATAGTTTTCGTGTTTCACCTGTTAATTTCCTACATTTACAAGCCCACGTGCTTATACTGTATCATAAACTCAGTTACATAAGTATCTACATAAAACGTAGCACACTGTCGAGGGAAAAGTACAGATATGGCAACCAGCAGTAATGAAGTGCTCATTTCAAAATTGAAGTCACTTAGCGCTTTTAGGAAATGAAAAGGCTTTAGAGCTGGGATATTATTTTATATATGTATGTATGTGTGTGTGTGTGTGTATATATATACTAATATTTTTTTTAAGTGTGTGTTTCCTGGTGCTTGGACAAGTAGTATTATGTAATGTAGTAATAATATTTTAATACTACATTTATTTCTGTATGTTTTTTTATATATACACACACATATCTATCTATCTATCTATCTTTAAAAAAAATTAAGTGTGTGTTTCCTGGTGCTTGGACAAAAGACACATTAAAGAAACAAAGGCTTTCAAAGATGCTCATTTATATATTCCAATAAAATAAAATAAAAAACACACACACTTTTTGACTTTAGATGTTAACAGATAATCCTCCACACACACACTGATAAGGGTCCGGCTCTTATTATTTTACTAAGCTTGCCCCTAGGAGGACAGTAACTACATGTTATAGTTTCAAATATTATACATGGTTTACTATTTTCATGGTAAATTTCACATAAAGGTGCAGTTTGTAATGTTGAAAAGTGATTTCAGGGTTTACACATAAGTACCTGTACTACGTTTAATAGAAAACTGGGGGGAAATTGTGCTTCATAATATTTCAGTGTAACAGGATTTCATAGTTTCTTCATTTCAGGATTTCGGGCCCAGAAATGTTTGTTGCTCCTGACCACGCCTCCTGCTCTCCTGCAAACAGTCTTAGTACAAGGGGTGGGGTAATCTGGGTGTGGCTGACTAAGGTTTTATTGGTGTTGAATTCACCTCACAGCATTTCACAAACTGCCCCTTTAATAAGAACGTCAGGGTGCTCTGCGTTAAATCGAGCACTGTGACATTTACTCACAGTAACAACAAGGTCTGAATAAACAAAAAATTGTATAATACGGTGTTCAGCCGAGAAAGTCAGCTCTTCTCCTGAAGCAAAGCACTGCTTTATAAATAATTTATATTCATTTTAGCTGTTACTATCTGCTAATCAAGAAGTTTACATCTAACTGACCGGCCTGCAGTTTGCTCAGCATTTAATCACCTAAAACATTTGCATGGTATCATTTCATTCATTACATAGATATCTTGAGTACAACAGATATAAAATCAAATAAAACACATTTTTCAAACACAAAGCAGAAGCTTGTCCAAATAACAATTAAAAGGAACAATGTCTACACAAGTTTGACAAATTTCAGCTCTAAATGCAGTCGATCACCCACAACATGCGTCATGTTTTGGAGTTAAAGCCCCAACTACAAAAAGCTACTCAACGTAGCTACCAATTTTAGGATCACGATAAACTTTCAGGTAAGGCTGATGAACATGTGGCTGAAAATGTTCATTTAAACACAGCTGATCCAACATTTGTTGTCTTTCGTTTCATTTTTCAACATACCAAAAAAAAAAATTAATAATAATGTTAGCCAAATTCAAATTGTTTGAATTCACATATGGACTAAGAATTACCAATATAAAATAAAATGTTCAAGTCAAACCGGGACTTTTGATTGTGAAGAGTAAATTTTATTTATCTATATAATCCCCTGCCTCATTAATACACGTAGCCCAGCATTTCACTAGTGCTAATAACTCTCAGCTGAGTTCCTCTAACACAAGTGCAAGTGGTGAGTGCTAAGAGTCTCATCACCGTGCTTAAAGTCATCTGTAAATGTCATTTGCTGTTACGATACAAGTCCCGGTTTCACTTGAACACTGCTCATAAGTATACACATCACCAATCATTTCATTTTGTGCCAAAAATGTTGCTATGTTCTGACAAAATGCATCATGGGTAATCTTTGTAGCAGCCAAGCTACAAGTACATCATTTGAGCCACGCATTGCTGGATTTCATTACTGCGAAATGCAAAATCATCCGATAATTAAGTTTTTTTAAACAGACCTGGAAGTCTGATTAGTTTAGATGGAGTGAGATGTTTGAGATTAATGCTCCCCAAGTTTGTGGGAAGATAAATCAAGACTCAGAACCATAAGCAGCGAGGAAACAATTAGTGAATGGTATGGAAGCTTGGAGAGGCCATTAAAGGGTTTTTTTTTTTATTTATATTTTTGCAAACTAGATATATTTTTTATATCTAGATATATATTTTTTAACTAGATATATTTTTATATCTAGTGAGACACACGTTTTAGTATAAGGTAGCTAAAGGAGACTAAGCCAGAGTCAGTAAATCATAAAAGTTTGTGCAAATGGTAACCTGTTTGAGTCGTTAAATTGATGAAATGATGAAAAATCAGTTTTGGATGATTTTTCTCATTACTCAAAACAAAAAGCACAATTCATTTAAGTGGATAGAGACCCCCTTTTTCTTTCTTTTTTTACAAAATACACTTTCGGAGATAAGAAAATTTGTCATTTTTCTCAGAACTGCCATCAAGAGCATTATCCAGTTACATGCCCTTAATTATTTTGACATGTATGCACTCCAGCATGAAGAAGTAATCCAGTTAGTTACGATACAGTACTGTGTAAAAGTCTTGATCCCTCATTTCTTCAGATTGTGCTTCCAAAGAGCCAGTAAAACATGCTTTTATGATTTAATAACGTGACCGAGTTAATAATCGTGAGATATTTCACTCATCAAAAGATGAGATAGAATAAGATAAGATAAATAGTTATTTCATCCTATCATGTGCCGCATGATTTCCTAACCCTGTTAAAACCCCTTGTAAATGTGATATCTAATCTCGTTTATGTTCAAGTTTAATTGCAAGTTTGAGTTCATAGAGTTCATGTCTAAGAAAAATTGCCAATGATTCTACCTAGCTAACGTAGAAATTTGTGTAAAAACTACAAATATTTTCAAGGCCAAATTCATTGCACTACAATGCTAAAAAAAAAAAAAAGAAGGAAAAAAAGAAACGTAAATGTAGCAGGATTTCTTTTAGTGACTAATTTAATTTAACTAATTTAGCTCGCTACTGGTCATTTTATCAGTTAAAACCCACACACCAGGTCACAGCGGTACTTGCTCATCTGGTGCACAAACATTTATCAATTTATCTATCAAAGTAAAGAAAACATAAGTAGGCCCACATACTGTATGGATCACTGCAAAGTGAGCCATGTGTGAGGTGTACAGTACTTCAAGTCAGTTTCAAACGAAGAACAGAAATAAATGTAATATTGTGTGCTGAATCCATTCAAACTCCCTTTAAAAACTTTAGCTTTCAACAAGTCACACAAATCAAACGGAAGACAAATTTCAAAGAATGCCTTAAAATCAGACTCAAAACGTAAGAGACTATGTGAATACGTGACCACCATGTGACCTCATGATGCCAATCACAAGTTCGCTTTACACACAAGGTTCCATGTGTTAAATAACATTAATAAACCATAACCTGAAATAACATTAATTGATCTTAAGCAATGTTAATAGTAGCAAAGTACAATAAATGAACCAATATTAATACAACAGCACTGCTGAACGCTCGATTCTTATTGGTCAGAAAGTGTTGATTAATAATAAAAAAAAAAAAATTTTTAAGTTAGCTCACACTGCAGTTTCGTCAAATCACAGGTTTATATTAACGCACGAGTGCTAATACGTTATTGTTTTTATAGTAACAACTGATTCACCCACAAGGACACTCAAAAAAAAAAAAGATTTAAAATGTATAATTGTTACGTTGTGAAATTTCCTGTGAGGAGATGTTCGTTTTACAGTTTTGGAAGAAGTCTCCAATGTCAGCAAGTGTCAAGCTCAGTTCCTACTTTCATAGTTGCCACTCTGATCTGAGACACTCTGACCTCAGTAGCTACGCTGTACTATTGAAATGCACTACATAAACGCACTGACTATCTGCTCATTTGCTATGGTAAATGACGAAAAAGTTCTGCAATGTGCTGGGAGAGTCTGTGATAACCAATGTAGTGCTGTATAACAGACAGACAAACATTGGCAGGCAGCACAGCATTGGAGCAGTTTATTTGAAAAAGTTTGTTTAGAAGTGTAATTAAAGCTAATCTACTTTCGAATCAGCATATTTATAAAAAGTCACAATACTTAGAATCGCAATACAAATCGGTACCTAGCGTTCGTTAAAGTATCATATTGGCTTGTCCCTAGAGATTTCCATTCCTATTATACAGTATTTTATTATACACATGCTCCAATTCACTACCTCTACACACACCGGATAAGCCTGAAAAGTGCCATCTCTCATCACGAAACAAACATTGTGAAAGTGTGAACTGGACTTAACCACGTTAGGATAGGAAAGTCTTTCTCTGTGGATTTTTTTTGTGGTTTCGCATTATTTATACCGTATTAAAGCTAAAGTTTGTGGTTTTCTAATGTTATCAAAACACAGCAAACATTTAATGGAACCTTAACGTAAAGTGTTGCCAATGAACTTGTATTAAAAAGGTACACAGACAGGGTTCTGAGTATAAAACATACAGCAGAGTTTAAATAAATATACGTTTCTACTACATGTCAGGATACAAACTTCATCATCTAAAGACATTTTAACAAAGATGGACAAAAGATAATGAAAATAAACAAAACAAACTTGCTTTACATCTTGGAAAAGAACGAGTATACAAGCAAACGTAAAACAAAGGCGCATATTTGGTCTACTAGACACTGGTTTCTTTGAGTAAAATAACACAAAAATACAAAAAAAAAAAAAAGAAACGTTGCCACACAATAGTGCCTGCACTTTGTTTTATCCACAACGATGGTGGCGTCGTGTTGTGTTTTTTTGAGTTGCTCTGGAATGGTGTTTGGGATTAAAAAAAAAAAAAAAAGGTAGACAACTCAAAACTAAGCTAAGGGATAAATTTGCATGCTTACATGCTAGCATGATAAATATAACCAATTTCAGTTGAGAAAACTCAAGAACCTTTGAGATGCCAACATCTCATGATGAACAAATGTAGTAACAATATGGACGATCTTTTGGTTTATTACATTATCTGACACTCTCTTGACTTCCCCTTATAGTGAACCCTTGGAAAAGGGGGTTTTGTGGAACTAGCTGGCTAATGTGAAAAAGCGTTTATCTCCTTTAACGGCTACAGTATATATGTATATCCTCCAACACCCTAAGGACCGCCATCTTCTTGCACGGAAAGTTTGAAAACGTAATCACTACACCAAAACTGCAAAAACTCTATACCATACTTAAGGGCCACCACGCGAGACCGAGCATAGATGAGATAGGGGTGTAAGACAATATGAAATAACCTGACAATTTCTAATCAAAATGCTAGCTAGGCCTCCGAGCTAGGCGCTCGCCCTATCATCCGGAGATCGCTAGTTCGAATCCCGGGTGATGCTGTAACCTCTCGCAGCCAGAGGTCTAGAGAGAGCTGATTGGCCGAGCTCTCTCGGAGGGGAGGGATGAGAGGTACTCAGTGCTCCCACATTAATGACGGCTCTACAGTCAATCAGGGGCGTCACGCAAGCGGAAGGAGTGGATAGCGCTGTCCTCCGAGTGTGTTACTCCGCCCCCAACGGTGCGCGAGCGAGCAGTTAGAAAAGATGCGGTCGGCTGGCGTCACGTGGTTCGGAGGAAACACATGATGGTCTTTGGCCCTCCTGGCTGAGTGGTAGTAGTAGCCTTAATGTGGGAGCCCCCTAGTGACGAGGAGGAATTGGACACCACTAAATTAGGGAGAAAATCGGGAAAAATCTATAAAAAAAAAAAAAAATGCTAGCTAGACATGGAACATTAACTAATGGCAGAAAATTTCTGAGAGGATTTTAAGTTGTATTCAGAAAAGTTCATTCGGTAAATAGCAAGCATGTTAAAGTGAACTAACCTGACAGGATTTCTGAGAGGACTTTAAGTTACAGCTAGGGGAATGTTTATCTCCTATGCTGTCGTTAGCATAAACTAACACAGAATTTCTGAGGGGATTCTTAATCATAATGCTAGCTAGACAGGAAATGTTAGCTAACGACAGGATTTCTGAGAGGACTTTAATTCATATTCTGGAATGTCTAGCCATTAACGCTAGCTAGCAGGCTAACACAAAATATCCTTATAGAATTTGAAAGAATTTTTATTAAATGCTAGCTAGACAAAGAACCTTAACTAACGACAGGATTTAAACTTGTTAACTTAATAGCAGTTAATTTGATCGTCTTAGCTTGTTAATATATCCTGACTTGACAGGATTTTGAAATTATAATTCTAGCCAGAAGTAAAATAGTCACTACTGACATGATTTCGGAGAGGATTATACACAGTGGTACCTTGTTAACATGAGCTAATCTGACAGCATTTCTAAAATGATTTAAAGTCATATTCAGGGATGTTTACGCATTATCACTAGCTTGATAGGATTTCTGAGTGGATTTTTCATAATATTGAGGAATTATTATTGATTAATGCTAGCTAGCCAGCTCCATAACATGAGCTAATCTAACCAGATTTTAACTTGTACTTTTAACAAGATTTTCTGACAGGATTTTAGCTTATTCATAAAACTACTGGTCAAGTTAACATGAGGATTTAATGCAATTTTCTAGCTAGCTGGGAAACAGCCGCTAATCTGACAGAATGTCTGAAAGGATTTTAAGTTATAGCTCAGAAATCCTGTCAATAATCCTTAAATTTGGGAAGAAGCTTAACAAATGCTAACCTGAGAGGATTTCATGTCATCTTCTAGCTAGGTGGCCAACATTAGCAGTTGACCAGTTGATCTTGAAAAAATAAAATAAAATAAATAGAAATGCTGCTTCATGGAGTAACACTGAACAGAATGTCTCCTGACAGGTTTTCAGTTCAGAAATGGTGAGAATGAAACCAGCAACTTGTTTTCTGTTCACAAGCCGGTGTACGACTTTAGAGTCCACATCGCAAAACTTCAAATACTTTTCAAGTGTAGCACTGAAACCAAACTTTGAGTGTTAAAAATGACATGAAAACTGACTAAACTGACACCAGTTCATCGTGGATCGACAAGGACGAGGAAACAAAAACTAAAGAAAAATAAAGTTGCAATATAAATGAAGGGGAAAAAATGCACATTGTATGTCAGTTAAAGTTGTAATTTTGCATCTGGATTGGCTCAGAGGGAGTTTTTTTTCCTCCTCCTGGAGCCTATCAGCAGCTCCTCTGTGTTTCTTCAACATTGCACAGTTAATCTCAGGCTCAGAGATCAAATCCGTGTCCGGCACTCACTTCTCATTGGGAATATCCTCAAACCAAGGGAGGGGTTAAAGGTTAAAGGTCAAGCAGAGTCCATCATGGTCCGATGCTATCCGAGCTGTATTTGTCCTGAGTAAATAGTCAGGAGGAGCATGATGCCAAAACCGGTTAGCAGGCCAGCGTTCTGGATGGCGAAGGTCACGAGGTTGGCGCTTCCTCCAGCTTCCTCTTCCTCACGACTCACTTCGTTCATTTCAGGAAACTGATCGAACACAAAGACATGTCATCATAAAAAGCTCCATGCCCTAAACCGTGTTAAAAGGGTTATTTCTGCTAAATTTACTGACGAATTAAAGGAGGACACAGTCGGCAGTTTATCATGAGCTGCAATGGATTTGTCGAAAAATCAAACAAACATGTTGGGTGTTCTGATCCATAAAAATAGATCTTTACCTTAGAATTGATTTATATTACAAAATTATTAATAAATAATTATTTCTCATACACACATTTCACATCAGTGCATACGAGTGAAATTAAATGCAAGTCATATGCTATTAATCTTCGTTTTCCTCTTCATCGCTATTATTTTTTCTATCATCTACATAAGACAAATAAAAACAATATTCATAGTACACAGTTTTACCAATGCAGCATGTGCATTCATTTTCTACAAAAGGAGTTCTTGTTATTTACTTTACTGTTTTGTAAAGAGCGTAACACACTCACCATGTCAGCCAGCGCGATGTACAGGAACATACCACCTGCCAGAGCGAAGATCCAGTTTGGCGAGAACTGGTTTCCAGCCAATATCCCAAATCCCATCCCCAAATAACAGCAACACGCAGACAGGAAGTTAAAGAACAGAGCCTGCTGGATGCTCATTCCTGCGTTCAGCAGGATCACAAAGTCACCTGGGCGATGAGAAAAAACAAGTTCATGAGTTTACAAATATGAAGTATGAGACGGAGAGAAAGGTGAAAAAGAAAATGACGTTTATGTCGCATGTAATTCACTTATCAATCTGAGACAACTAAAGTTTACTGTGTCATAACTTATCTCTACAGATTTGAGAAAATTACAATTCAGATGTAGATCAGAAAAAATTAACGCCTGTCTGGATGTAGGTGAAGTGTGTAAACAGCATTACTTCAGGAGTTGTCAACTACTCAGTCATGAAGAACTCCAAACAGACATTGATTTACTACAAATTCAAAGCTTTAGGTTTATAAGGTCAGTTTTATACTGGGGTGACAAAACAACTGACAGACTTATGAGCATTACTTATGAGGTATCTCACCCAGTTCATGAGGGAACTCCTCACACAGGATGGCCACAGACGTGCTGATACCCTGGAACACAGAGGCGGTGAAGGAAGCCCCAATGGCCAAACCATCTATAAAGTTATGAAGGCCGTCACTGAGAGTGATCATCCATGCCAAGGTGCCGATATCAGAATACGCTCGACCTTTCAACCAATAGCAACCTCCCTGAGATTCCTGCGGAGAAAGACGGATGGTGCGTCCCCAGGTTAACTGTAATTGCATGTTTGTGTCCTATTATGCTTTTCCCTCTTACTTCTCAAATAACAATGCACATTTTTAGAGCACGTTTTTACGGTTATACAGTATATTGTCCTATGCATTAAAGAGCCCGCAATAGAAAATCATAGTTTCTGTTATTAGTAATCTACTATTATAACACGCTAATAATAAAGTGGTGATGGAAGAGTAAAGACTGAAGATCGAGGACAGACATCCGTTTCACTTTCTGTGTCCTTACCTGCGTCGTTTGTCCAGCGCTCAGCATTTTGTCGTCCTCTCTGGTTTCTCCGTCCACTCGAGGCAAGGACACAGATCCTCCTGCCTCGCCGTTCTGCAGCTTCTCCATCACTCCATCCTCCAAATCACCGTTTCCTACGGGGAAATGACTGTGACCATGTCCTCCCTGAAAAAAAAAAATAATAAAAACGAGAGAGAGAGAATAAAATTTCACAATAATAACTACAGGTTGCCCTGTAAAAGTCGGTGTAGTGTTTCTTATTGAACACAAGGGGGAAGCGTATTTAACAAAATGTATACTTATAAATGTATAATAATTAGGAATATATTTTCCACTCCCGCCAATCTATCAACAGAAGAATTTACTTTTAATATACAAAAATATGTAATAAATACATAAATATACATGTATGTCCATGTCTGTAATTTCATAAAGTGTAATATGTCTATAGTTCAAAAGTATAATGTCTGTACTGTCACATCTGTACTATGATGTCTAATCTTTGTACTGACTGACAAGTCTGTCATTCAATATATAATGTGTGACCTTAAAAATTGTAATGTCTGCCTATATACCTTAAAGTGTAATGTCTGTACTTGCATATGTATTGTCTGGATTTCCACGTCTGTACTTTGATGTGTATTGTTCATCCTTTGACGTGTAATGTCTGCAAGGTCACGTCTGTACTTTGATATGTAATTTCCATACTATGATGTGTAATGTCTGGACTGTCATGCCTATAATTCCACATGCATCGTCGCTACTTTTTAGTTTAATGTCTGTACCATTACAACATCTGAACTTTGAATGTAATTTCCGTCTTGCTGCTTCTGTATTTTTATACATTTCATGTTTGTATTTCGAAATTGAATGTCTGTGGTCTTAAAGTATAATGCCTGTACTTCCAAAAAGCAGGGGCACACAATACCAATGCTTTCATATGTAGCATCCGTACTTCTAAGTAACATCAGTGCCGACATGTCAGTACATACAGTACATCATGTCTGCCCTTGCATATACAATGTATGTACTGTATGTTCTGCACTTGTATATGTAGAGTCTGTTTTTCAGGTTTTCATTACACTCGGCACTGACATATGACTAATTAAACAGAAATTCCAGCCGACTCAGCCTTCTTGTGCTTAGTGCTCTTTTGAATTGTTGACATGCCGATGTGACGGTTGCTCTTGAAAGTACAGTAGGATATGGCATATTATTTTGACTCCAGGTGAACATTCCTGAGTTACTGGACTATCATAACTTTTATTCGGCCTACACGCTCCTGTTGAACAGGTTACACAGTTGGGACAGACCGCATCCACTGCCTGACACACACCCGGTGCTGTAGTTTTAACACACCCACTTCTATAAAACAGGTAAAGTGGTGTGTGAGAAAACTGGAGAAATGTTATTATTATTATTATAATTATCTATAATCCTGATTTTTTTTTTAATTACATAAAAATGTACACTCAAATGTTTGGACACATCTAATTCCATGGTATTTCCTGATGTTTATTTCTTTAATAAAGTTTATTAATTACCAAAGGCCATGTGTTTTCAGAAATTTTCTAGAATGCAGACAATAAATCACACACAAAAATAAAAAATAATTACTGAACATCCTGGACATACTGAATTAGAAGGCATGTCCAAACTGTTGACTGGTACTTTACTAATTTGCATTTAATACTTGTAGTATTAAATACAGTAGTATTGTACAGTAGTAGTAAAATATTAAATGTATAATAATCTCTCTATTTTTTATATATATGGGACCTCGGATTGCGAGTAACCCGGTTTGCGAGCGTTCCGCAAGACGAGCAAAATTTAATACATTGTGTCTTAATATATATGCGTACCAAGGGGAGGGGGGGGGGTGTGGTCTGGTCTCAATCACTGCGGCTAGGATTCTTTTTGTGGTAAAGTGGGTTTATTGTTCACCTATCCACTAGATGGCAATAGTGATGGTAAGGATTAGAAATGTTCAAAAAGAGCGGAGAACAAGCAGCTGAACGTGGGAAGCAGAGAGCCAGAGGGTCATTAGTTTTTGTTATAACGTTTTTCTTAAAAATTGTAATGTCTGCCTATATACCTTAAAGTGTAATGTCTGTAATGTCATGGTTGTACTTGCATATGTATTATCTGGATTTCCACGTCTGTACTTTGATGTGTATTGTTTATCCTTTGACGTGTAATGTCTGCAAGGTCACGTCTGTATTTTGATATGTAATTCCCATACTATGATGTGTAATGTCTGGACTGTCATGCCTATAATTCCACATGCATCGTCGCTACTTTTTAGTTTAATGTCTGTACCGTTACGTCTGAACACCTGTACTTTTATATACAACATCTGAACTTCGAATGTAATTTCTGTCTTGCTGCTTCTGTATTTTTATACATTTAATGTTTGTATTTCGAAATTTAATGATGTCTTAAAGTATAATGCCTGGACTTCCAAAAAGCAGGGGCACACAATACCATGCTTTCATATGTAGCATCCGTACTCTCCTTACTTCTAAGTAACATCAGCGCCGACATGTCAGTACATACAGTACATCATGTCTGCCCTTGCATATACAATGTATTTACTGTATGTTCTGCACTTGTATATGTAGAGTCTGTTTTTCAGGTTTTCATTACACTCGGCACTGACATGTGACTAATTAAACAGAAATTCCAGCCGACTCAGCCTTCTTGTGCTTAGTGCTCTTTTGAATTGTTGACATGCCGATGTGACGGTTGCTCTTGAAGTACAGTAGGATATGGCATCAGGAATTTAACAGACAAAAAGGGTGTTAGCAGTGTAGGGGTGTGACTACCTGATTGATGTGTTTAATAAGGAAATCAAAGATTACCTGGAAGGAGTTTTGCATTGGTGTAGTTTTGTTTAATTAGTGAAGACTAAACTGAAAACATGATAGTGTCTCAATAATAAATAAATAAATAACTTTAGCTATATTATTTTGACTCCAGGTGAACATTCCTGAGTTACTGGACTATCATAACTTTTATTCGGCCTACACGCTTTTTTCAAGCAAATTTTCATTTCCTTTTTTTTGCTACAATTGTTGTGTGTCTTGTCGGATTGTACCATTGTATTACCGTATTGTATGGTAGTGATATAGAATTTCAGCACTGTAGTGTTATATTGCAATATTGCCTTGATTGGATTGTAGTGTTATAACATCCTATTTTAGCATTGTAGTGGAGAATTGTAACATTGTAACAATGTATTGTAATATGGGAATATTGTATTGCAGTATTAATATGCAGTTGTAATATTGTATTGTGGAATTGTATTATTGTATTGCACTTTTATAGTGTAACATTTTATCAGTGTATGATAGTATTTTATTGTAGCACTGTAGTATTGCAAGGGAGCATTCTATCGTTCAATATAGAATTGTATAATTTTGTATTTACTTGAATTGGACACAGATTATTTTAAATCCAATCCCACACTTCAGGAAAAGAAAAATAATATAATGTACATTATATTATCATATATTATTTATTATAAAAACACATGGCAATAAATTGAGTATTAAAATATTTTTAATACTTTTCCTGATGTGTGCATGCATTTTTTTGGCTGCATTTATGGACCTCACAACATTTTTACAAATTTAAAAACATTGAAATCTTTAAAAACATTACAAGCCTCGTAACTGACAAATAAATACTCTTCTACTGTATATGAGTTTTTGTAAAACTCAAAACACTTCCGCAGGTTCACACTCACCCCCTGTTTCGGTTTGAGGATCATCTTGAGGACTTTTTCTGTGAAGAAGAACAGATAGAAACCTCCGAAGACGACGGCGGATTTAGACACATAGTACGACTCCATGGGGTCGAAACCAAACGCCTGCACAGAGAGAGTCAGTTTACTTCTGAAAAACTCAAACATGGACAACATTTATTTGTTACAGCTCTTCTAGCACGGGCGTGTCAACAGCCCAGGATATAGCTAGAAGTCTTGAACTATTGCGCTAACAATCTGTACACTGTACAACAATTTAAAAATTTTAACATACATGAGAACATTTACAGCACAATAATACTGACTGTACAGTATACTGTACTAGTATATTAGAGCCACAGACATATATAACGTACTTTCTGGGCAAACAATGTGTATGCTAGCATTTCTATATCTGTCTGAACTGAGATTCGTTAGCATTTTGTAGCAACTGAAGTTAAACAAGTCATAAGGCTAAGCTTCTGTACAGCTAGCATCTAGAGAAAAATACAATCATAATAAAACAAATATTTAAACTTCATAGAATTATTGTAATAATTAAAATCCAGAAAATATGGTACGTTATCTATAATAAGCACACCAAACCAGAAATGTTAAATAAAAAACTTGAGCAAAACATGCTAATGCAGCTAGCAGCGAGTGGAAACTCTATTCACATTAAGTGACTTTTAGCTGCGTTACCATTTTTGCCTTTGACATAAAACACACATCCAGATCACCCCACAATTCATTCCCTAGTAACCTTGGCTCATTTAGATTTCAGGATTTTTTTTTCTCCAGATTTCCAAAATTCCCAGGGAAGCAGTGAGGGCTGATATTGGATTAAACAGCTCTTATACGGCCCAGGCTTTCCCCACTCCGTCTGAACATCAAATCAAAGTGTCTAATTAGAGACAAACGACGAACATTGATTAGATTGGACATGCAGGTTTGGACATGGATTATATTCTCAGAGAATCTGAATTTCTGTTTGTAAATTTTTGATTTGTGATAAAAACTGATTTAAAATTGACTGCATCCAGAAATCAATATTACAAATAATTAAAATATATAAAAAAACATAGAAAAATAAGTTGTTGTTTTGCACTCATCATAAGGAGATGGAGTTAAAAAAAAAATTTTTTTTTAAATGTTCTTCTAAATACAGGTTTTATTCGGTTTGGCTCTGGAGAGAGCTTGGTGGGAAAATCCTGGAGTCGACAGCAGCACTGGGTAAAAACACAGTAGAATCCATACTAGGTTATATTTAGTTAAATGTTTACCCTGCTATGATGAACCGAGATCTCGCTGCCAGATGGTCCAAGTGCACTAACAAGACCTGCTTTTATTTCATCAGCTAGCGGTGGTTTAATTCTGCATACAGCAATATTCACATCGTTTTATTAATTCACTGCTATTATTCAGTAAATATCATTTTCAGTAAGGTTTTTTATTATCCTGGTCAGGTTTGTTGCCGATCCAAAAACCTGGTATGGAAAGACTGGGGATGAGCCAAGAACACACCTGGATACACTCAAGTTTATCTCATGGCACCGTACACGTGCTCTTTCACACCCCGTGTCGATGTGGAGCAGCCAACGCACCTACGGAGATGCCTGCAGGAGGTTGGAGAAAATCTGAGACTCCAGAGGGAACCAACACACTCGCTAAGCTAAGCTCAGGAATATGATCTGCCTTTTTCTCAGAATTGTGTAAATTAAAGTCTCTTTATAACGCGTCAGCCCTCATTTGACTCGTTAAGTGTTTGACTTCACACTGTATGTGAAGATATTTTATATACACACGCGGCAGCTTGCAAAACTGAAAACTGTTGCAACACTTTCACTTTCTATCAATACTTTCATTATAAACTTATGTTCTTTTAACTTTTTGAAAATTTGACAGTTTTCAAAAAAAGTATATACCCCCTGCGCTGAATCACAGAAGAAAACAAGAGCTTGGAAGTAATTGTACCCAAGTGGGGGGGGGGATTATTATTATTTTTATTTAATTTAAAATGTATTTACTGTTTATACTGTAATTCAGTGATTCCAAAGATGAATAGTTTTGTACGCCACCATGTTATAACATGTATTATTAAACGAACCAATGCACTTTTAAAGACAAACTGTTTACACTAAACATGAGTTTTTTTTGTTTGTTTGTTTTTTAAATACTTTGTTTTTGTGGCCGTTTACATCGTTACATAGTTGACGGTCACCTTTTTTCCATATATAAACCTTATGGTCTTTCTGGTTTTATTTCTTGTAAATGAAGACGTGAAGGTGATTGTCCTATGCTTGAAATCTTCTGTAAATGTCAGTGGCGAGACTCTTAGCCGCAGTTAAACATTTTAATGGGGCAAACGTTTTACGGTAAACGAGGCCGTACATCTGTGGACGACGATCCTGAAGAGACACATCTGTGTGAGTGTGTGTGAACTGTATACACAATCATTCACTAACAGCACTTGCACATTACAGGAACTGGTAAGGAAGTTGTTGTCACATCCCCATAGAGTCCTGACCTCGCTCAAAGACATTTCCACATGTTTGATCCAATAAAGGAGTTCCTAGGAGGCAGGCGTTCCAGATGTGATGAAGACAGGCTCTTACGTACTGAGAAAACTTTCTACCTTGATGGTGTTCAAGCACTAGTGAAACACTGGGATAAGTGCGTTAGTGCAGCAGGGGATTATAGAGAGAAATAAAGAGCGTTTTTAAGGCATCGTTGATTTAGAAATCTATTTCCCAAGACTTTTTCATGTAACTGTAACTTTCACATCACAATTAAAACATCACAAATTCCGGCGAGACTGTATATTAAATGTAAAGTTAAATAATGAATGAATGATACTAACTGATGAATCCTTGTTCGTGCACTCTGACCTCTTAATGCCGTAAAAGATACATTTTTCCTCTCTGCTCATCATGGCAGCTTAAACACTTATTAAAGGAAAAACTACATCATTTTTCAACCTGATATCCATCTAATGCATGTGTGGCGTACAAGGGCACGTTTTCCTGTTCTAAGAAAATAACTTCCCGTTTACGCCCAACACGAGTATAGTAGAGGTCTAAAAGTGGGTGGCGTATTATTACGAGTTTCATTAAGGCTTAAAATATGCACGTTATCTAACATTTGAGGTCATGCAGTTACAGGAAAATAATCAGATATGCTACTATAATGCAGCTAGGTTACTATAGTGGAATATTTTCTTCTTCTTGTAAGTGTTTTATTTCGTGCAAAAAGAGATTCTAACACTGGAGACTCATTCCATAAATGATAAAAACATTATTACAGATCAATGATTCCACACTTTTCAAGGACTACATGTATAGAAACAATAATGCACTAAGCTCAAAGCGTTAAAATAAACCTGTGATTTGTAGCTGCACTAATTTATCATCTATTATCAAAGAAAACCCGCTGACCAATCAGAGTTCAGAATTCAAGAGCGAACTTGAGGAACGTTTGTTTTGCCCTGAAGTCACATTTGACTGTGTGAAAAATGACAAGATGCCAAATTCGGGTAATCAATCATCAAAGGTTTCTCAGATTCATGTAATATATTTATTCAAGCCCAAGATATCTTCCCCTGCTCGGGAGTAAACGGGTTAAAGTAAATCCTGACATGCATTAGAGAGAGATGGAGGTTGAAAGAGTTCGTAGTGACGTATTCCTTTAATGAAAACCGCTGAAAGTGAACTCTACCTCGGGGATGAGCTGAAAGAGCGCGTTGGAATAAAGTGTGCCGATGGCCAGAGCTATGAAGTAGAGCAGCAGCCGTTTGTAAAAGGTTTTCCTCATGAAGGGCACCACGCTGGCGCCGAGCAGCGAACACAGCGAGATCACCGTTACACACACGAACCCGTAACCCCACACTGAAGAGAAAGAGAGGGCGCACGGAACCAGACAGAGAGAGAAAGAGAGAGAGTGATCAGGATTCATTAGTGTGGTTACAGATTCTCAGTACATTCTGGAGCCCTTTATGGAGAGGAGAGAAAAAATTTGTTAGAAGCAAATTAATAATCCCGTACACCAGGGTGCAGGTCCGGAGAGGATGCATCACATCCCCATGTCATCAGATCAGACATGTAGTGCAAGTTCAAAGAAATCTCAGATGCATTTTCCAGACAGATGCATTTGATTTATTTATTCAGTTATTAATTATGAAAAAAAAAATCCCCTCAGTAGCCTAATTGCAGTATGATTTTTTTTCTGATCTGGAAAATACGATGCTGTGCTCAATTTCCCCAGTAGTCATTAGAAACCTCATGCTGTGCCTGGAAACCTTGAAGAATTAAGAAGTGGTTTATTTGTAATGTAAAAAAACAAACAAAAGAACCCTCAGTATTTATGCAGTAGTTAACACACCCATCCTTCTTTCTCTTTGTTTCCTCCTTTATCTTCCCCTCTTTCCTCAGGCTAAACCTTTCCTTGGGCTAAACACACACATATACTTCTCATCCTCTCTTCCTTTTAACACACTCACCCGACTGTAAGAGCGCATTTGGAAACGAACCCCATCATTTTATCTGACACACACGCACACACACTTTAAGCTACACTTCCTCCATCACTGTTACACAGGAACACACATCACTTCATTACCTCTGTTAATGAGAGGATTCGAACCTAATCAGCCCTGAATAAATGAAATCGAGTCTCTTCTCAGAAATGTGAAGTCCGTTATATTATTGCCTTTTTTTTTTTTTTAATTATGCCTTATTTATCCCTGAGCCACTCTAGCTCAAAATACGACTTCTAGGCTCAGGGATGGATCAATTCTTACAACCTTGCTAAATAATGCACCATTTAGCAAATGAGAACTATATTTGCTGCTAAATAATGTTTCATTTAAAAGATATGGAACATCATTTAATAAATAAAAGACTAATAAATGAATAAGAACTAACTGTTCGGCTAAATAGTGCGCTGCTTAACAAAAAAAAAAAAATAAATAAAACTTCTAAATAGCGCTCCACTTAGGAATTAACAACTAGACCAGCAGTTAAATAGTGCTCCATTTACTAAATAAGGGCCAAACCTGCTGCTAAAAAGTGCTCCATTTGCTAAATAAGGAGAAAACCTGCTGCTAAGTAGTGCTCCATTTACTAAATAAGGGCCAAATCTGCTGCTAAAAAGTGCTCCATTTACTAAATAAGGGCCAAACCTACTAAATAGCGATCTTAACAAAAAAAAAAAAAAAAAAGGACAATAGCTTAAAAACTAAACTTGGAGTACAGAGTACAATAGCTGCATTAAGAGTTAAGAATTTGACCCTGAAGATAAACTGACCTACATTACTCATTCACGGAGAGAAAGAGAGAATGAAGGACAGAGAGAGAAGAAAGGAGAAGAAGAAAATAAAAGATTAAAAAAAACAAAACAAAGAAAAAACAATGAATTAAAAAAATGGTAAGAGATAAAAAAAAACTCAAAAAGGCAAGGAAAAAAAAAAACACGACTTGAACATCATTTGTGACATGAGCTCATATATGAAATTAACTGATGACATCATCTGTGGTGATTTCAGATTCTGGTGATTTCAGATACCATTGATTGTAGATTCTGGACCTTTTACATTGCGGTGCTGTCTGATCCGAGTGATGAACAGATTTCCAGTTTGAGTTGTATGAAGCAATCAAGAGGAGATTTTATTTTTCTGTGTGTGTATGTGTGTGTGTATGTGTGTGTAAACACGGGCGCATGCACATGTCTGACAGGGTGTATACTGGACCTCCGGCAGCAGCTGGAAGATGGCAGTGGAGAAGAGCGTCCCGATGGACAGAGCGATGAAAAAGACGAGGACTCTGCGCATGAAGCGTGTCCTCATCAGCGGCACCACAAACACACCGGTCAGAGCGAACACACTCACTACAGTCACACTGAGCACAGAGAAACCCCACACTGCATCCGTACACAGCATACACACAAACAAACACAAAAAAGACATACACTGGATTTACAATGTGTGTAACATTTAACTTAAATTTACTTAACGTAAAATAAATATAAAGAAGCTCTCACATGGGCATGGGTTCAGGGGGAGTTCAGAAGAAACCCATAGAGTGTCCTCATGTTAGAAGAGCAAAACAAAAAGCATTGAGATGGGCAGAAACCTTCACATGAGTAAGAGACCCAAGATTGGCACATGCCACAGGTTACGTAGACGCCCAAAGATGTGCGAACACTCCATGGGAGACACAAGTCACAGACAGGCAGAAGATTCTAGAGTCACCAGAGGGAAAGAAGCCCCAGGAGAGGTAAAAGCTCACACCTCTATTTAAGCAAAAGAGTTCGAGATATACGACTTGGGGTCTCCAGATTAGAGTTTTCAGATTTAGGGGGGGGAAAAAAAATCCCTCAGATAATGATAATAATAATTATATATATGCTTTTTCATGTTATCACCTCGTCGTGCTTCGTCTTATCTTTCTGCTTCCTTCTCTATTCGTGCCTCTGTACACACCACACTCTGCCCTACATCCTGATCGCCCCCGCCCCGCCCCTTTAGTCCTCTCCGTCCTCCTCTTTGACCTTCTCTCTGTCCTTCCCTCCCTTCCTCCTGTCTCTTAGTGGAGATGAAAAACCGAGGCACTGCCTCGGGGCGGGACGGGAACTCTGCACTGAAAATAAGCTGGAGTTTGCGAGCTGCTCTGCTCTGTAACATGGAAAAACTTTGAAAGAGTAACTACCTAAAATCTTCAATTTCCGTCAGAGCGACTCCGAACGATCACGAGGCTACATGAGGTAGTAAACAGAACAGGAAAAGTTACCAATAAAATAAAGAATAATAGTAAAGTTCTAGTTGTTTCTCTCTGACCCGTTGCCATCCAGCGACAGGAGGGAACCACGTCGCAGCAGGACACTTTTTTTTCTTGTTTGATTAAAAAAAAAAAAAAAAATGCTTAAAATCACAGAACGTACAATGCCTGCGTAATTATGACCTTCTATCCGTCTAGCCAGCGGCCGCCACAAAATATGCACAATTCTCTGGTCTCGCTCCAGTCCCGGCTTTCTATAGATATCTCTGGACTAAACTGTGGCTTCTGGACAACCTTCCTAAACACTTCAACATTTCGCCGTTCAAGTCAAGCCCAAAGAGCTGAGACACAGCACAGAGACTGTAGGAGATTCAGGTCGATTAACCCAGAGAAAAATGAGAAAGTCTCTTCTCTAGTCAATAAATGTTTTAAATAAATGTTGTTGTAGCTACACAGTGTCTCTCTTATTCTCGAACAGGCAGGCAATCAGAGTTAACCATGTGATGGGCTTATAGGCTTTATGTAAAAATCTATTTCAGAATAACTTTAAACTTCTTTAAAGGCAAAGAAGGAAAAAGCTAGAGCTCCATTACAAAATACCTACTAAAAAGAAAAAAAAAAAGTTGAGTTCACTATGATATCTTAATGAATGGAAAAATATTCTCTGCCAAGAAAAATGTTTACAAAACGAGCAAAAACAAATTCCTATTTTTTTTATCATGAAAAGCTAATTTCAAAACAAATTTCATAAATAAATGTAGCGTAAATAAAATCATAAAAAAAATTATATATACATACACTCACACACACTCACACACACTCACACACACTCACACACACTCACACACACTCACACACACTCACACACACTCACACACACTCACACACACTCACACACAGAGAAAACCCAAAACGAACAAAGATGGATTTTGGTTAAAACGAAGCAAGATAAACAAAAAATTTAAGGAAAAAAAATATATAGATAAAATTTTTTTTTTTTTTTAACCCATGAAATTACAATTTGTAAAAAAAAATCTGAAAATTTAAATCCCATTATGGTTTTTGGTTGGTTATAAAGAAAGAAAGAAAGAAAAGAAATATTCAACTGAGCACAAAGGTTTGTATTCCCTACAGTTTATATGCAAAACCGCATCATGAAAACAAAAAACAATTAAGACAAAAAAGAAGCTAAGAAGCAAACTGTAAGGTTATAAAAACACTTTGCAACAGCCCCAAATACTCCACATTTCTATTTAACAGGTGTTAAATATTGTGTAAAGCAGCTTTCCCCATTTTAGTAACTGAAGTTTTTATAGAAAATATTCACATGAGAATGACATGTTACCATAGAGATGGGACGGGTCAATGAAACATTTCATTGTTATGTTGAAATTTTTTTTTGTGTGTGTGTGTGTGGGGGGGGGGGGGAACGTTATGTTAATTAGGTTTAAAAAGGTTTCCATGGAAACAGTACAGTGAAACATCACCATAGTTACAAGACAATAAAATTTTTCTTTATCCTTTTTTCCACGATAACGTTACCATAGCAGCACAACAACAAAATTTCATCGTAGAGTCACAACTGCTCAGAAAACACTGAGGATAATTTAACAATAATTGCTGTATTATAATATAATCCATCTACCCAAGAGGGCTACATTCTGATTAAGAATTTAAGAGGAGTGCGTTTTCTTTTAGTTTCGTACCTTCAGCATTGGACGGTTTGGCACTCGGTTCTGGTTCCTGGTTCTGTTCTTCTCGACACGTTCGAGAGTCCAGCTGCTGCAGCATGGTGGGACAGAACTCCTGCAGACGCGGCCCGTCCAAATGCGACTTCTCACTCAGTCCATGAGCCGCCAGAGTGCCAGCAGCTAAACACTGAGAAAACACACACACAAGTAAATAAATAAATAAATACACACAACAACTTAGCACCTTGGTGAAGTTGAATCACTCATCAGTGACAAAATAGCTTATGTTTGCGAGGCAGTATAACCAGCATGAAATATCTATGGAAAAAGGTCATGTGACCTGATGAGTCCAGATTGAGTCTATTCCAGAGTGATGGGCATGTTAGGGTAAGAAGGGAAGAGCATCAAGTGATCATGCATTGTGTCCACTGTACAAGCCTCTGGAGAGAGTGTTATGATCTGGGGTCGCTTCAGTCGCTCAGGTCAAGACTCAGCAACGTTACGTGGAAATAAAATGTCAAGTCAGCTGATGACCTGAATGTACTGAATCACCACGTCATCACATCTATGGAGGTTTTCTTCTCTGATTATACAGGACATATTCCAGCACTCAGCGTACGAATGGTTCTGGGAGCACAAGGAATCAGTTTCACACACGACCTGAACACAGCATTCGATCCTAAAAGCAAAGATGAAAGCTAAATGTGAGTGTGACACGGCCAGGACTGTCTGCCATCATCGGACTCTTAATAAAAATGCTCTCCCATGCAGAGATTTATTTTTTCCCCATGTCATTAAAATTAATCTCCTGAGTCTCTTCATTTACGAAAGATGATGAAGTAATCAGATGCTAATGATGCTCTGACGTACTGTAAATTACCGCAGCAGATGCTTGTTAAAAAGACAATTCCTTCTGTAAAGTATTAAAACTGTTAAAGTCAAACATCTCTAGATTTCTCATGATAAATACAGTACATCATTAAAACAGGATAAAAAGTTTAGCACACTAATACAGATCTGGAAGGTTTTACACCACTTTCCTAAGACACACACACCGGTATACTGCACTGGTGCTCAACTAGAATGCTTTATTATTTTATAATATATTACTTATAAACAGATAGTTTGTATTATAAAAGCTTTAAAATGATTTATTCAAATATGAAACCACAAAAAGGTGAAATAATTATTACAATTTTTTTTTTTTACAATAGTATATTTACCTTT
The DNA here is from genome assembly GCA_013621035.1 of Clarias magur. NCBI lineage: Eukaryota > Metazoa > Chordata > Actinopteri > Siluriformes > Clariidae > Clarias > Clarias magur. The sequence continues at coordinate 412,490 of QNUK01000323.1, read as the reverse complement.
ATCTGAAGGTAAAGGGGGCACAAACTTTTGCACTCAACCTTGTACAAACACCAATGCACTAAAGTTCATAAGAAAAAACATGCCTATAAATTCAACTCCTTCATCATCGCTTCCCACTGCTTTAGCGAGTTGAGCAAAAGTTTGCACCCCCTCCGAGGTCAAAAATATCTACTTTTGCTCTTTCTCTAGCTTTTTAAACGATTAATTAACTAGTTAATTCATTAATTTAATTACACACGACCTCCAAGAGGAATCCTTTTTGATAATAATGTGTGCGCCAAAGTTTTCACCCCTCTCATATTTTCAAAAACGCATGAATGCCAAGAACATCAAACCACCAACTAAAAGGCTACCGAAGTAAATAATAATATTAAAAAATAAATGAAATGAATGCAAGTGTAGCTATGACGATGACAAAAACAAACAATAAAAAAAAATAAATAATAATAGATAACTAAAATTGCACCAGCTCATTTATATTCCAGTCACAAAGTTTTCACATAATAATCGCCATCTTCGGTTGAAGCTGTAGTCTGAAATTTTTTTTATTTGGGGAAGAAAATCCAGTTAGGTGAATTTTAATGGCCATCTGATCTGACAACATCCTTGAAGGTGTGTTTGCTATTGTGATGGAGTGTTTGCTCAGCGACTAGACCCTATTCCCAAAGGACGTCTGCAGTAATAATAATAATAATCCAAATGCACAAAACATGCTATATTTGATTAGGCAAATCCTGGTGGTGGTTTTGCGGCAGCAGTCGCACGATTGTGCAAACTAAGTTTAGTGCTAAATGTTTAGAGCTGCTACACCCTGAAACATGACTATGGACTAAATCTTAAATAAAAAGTAGGGCGTTGATGTTGTTTATGATGACTTTACTCGTAACATGTACACTTCAATTACAGGATTCATTTTCTACATCTTTTTTCCCCACAAATATACCAGATAAAATGTGTCAAAGCAGTTAAGGTGCTTCAAACTTCGCATGAATTTCCACACACACAGCCACAGATGAGTATTAGGAATCTCTCACCGTCGAGGTGTTCGTCGTGGACGATGTGGAGGGTGTGGACGTCGTTTCCGAAGTGTCTTCTCCGCTCTGCGGCGTTCCGAGGTGCACCAGGAGCGACCGGAGCTGCGGCACAGAGATGGTCCCGTTCTCTCCATATCGGCTCAGCAGGTCCTGCAGGATCACCACGGCAGGGGGAGGGAGCGCTGTCTGACCTCTGACCTCTCCCAAAGGCCAACAGAACAGACCGAGGGACAGGGTAAGGGCAAAGGTCAAGGTCAGCTGGGTGCAGCCAGTGACTGAGGTCTGCGTCATGACTCTGAGGAGACAAAAAGACATGGAGACGTCACTGAGGGTTTCTTCTTCTTGATTCTTCCAGCATCAAGAGCATTATTTATAGGAAATAAACGAAAATCAAGAAATAAAGGAAAGAGAGAGGGGAGAAAGGAAAGATGAGGAAGAAAATAAGAAAAAAAAGAAAGAAAGGAAAAATGAAGAAGAAAAGAATTTTTTTAAGTAAATAAAACTAAAGTAAGGAAAAAAGTAAAGGAAATGTAAGATCAAAAACTAAGTAAAAAGAATGAAAGGAAAAATGGAAAGAAATAAGGGAAGAAAAATAAATGTAAATGAAAAAGTAAGAAGGAAAAAGGATATAAAAAAATGAGGAAAATGAAATCAATCAAAATGAAACAAAGAAAAAGAAAGGAAGGAAGAAAGGAAGGAAGAAAGGAAGGAGAAAATAGATAAAATGTTATCAAAAATAGAAAGTAAGAAAAAGAAAGAAAAGTAAATTAAAAAGACAATAAAGAAATATAGAAAGGTGAAAAGGAAAATTTTTTTTTAATTATAGACAAGTCCTGCATGATTTCTAATTACTATATCGCGCAGAAGTGGCCTGCAGTCCACACACACTTGGCTGTTTCAGCATTACATTACTCACTAAAAACACACAATACGCAATAGTGAGAGTGTTTCAGGTTCAGGGTGTCGCCAAACTAAACCGCTCTCACAACGGGACGCACTGACAGGCTCCTGATCAGAGCATAAGAGACGCTACAGTGTGTGAGGTTACTGACAGGAGGGGTTATTATTTATCTTACTCCACCCTACATTCAGCCCCTCAAATCCAAAAAGGCATAAAAGAAAAAAAAACAATGGAAAGAAGGAACTAAATGAAACTGCAAACTGAAGAAAGAAAGAAAAAAAGAAAGAGTTTAGAAATCAAGAGCGACTCATCTGACTTCAGTGAGTGAACACAAAAGCTTATTTTACTTATGAGGTAAGAAACGACACAAACAACAAAATACCCAAAGTCTCCAAATAGAAATGTAAATAAACTGCAGCAATTTTTTCCTTTGTACCAACTGAAATAATTTAGTGTTTGCTAATCATTATAGTAATTATAGCAATAATATAGTAATTACTGCTCTCATAATTACCTTTAATCTGAATCGCTTTCCCTACATTATTACCATTTAAACAGACAAAAAAACAAAAATAAATAGCATTTCAACCAAAAATTAACAGCTCTACGCTTGAAATACTTGAACCCTTAAACTTCACAGTCTCAGGCTACTTTTGTTTGTAAATTTCCTCATATATATTTTGTTTATGTTTTATTATTGTTAATCTAACATACATAAAATACTTGCGTTGAAAAACCTAGGACACGCTTATTAACATCCAGGTAAATTAGGAAAAAAGATTAGACATGTTACAAAAACAAAAGACTTGATCCAAATGCTAAATGATTTCTGAATACAGTTTGAGGAAGATAAAGAAGCTGAACGTAATAACTCTTTCCCAGCCTGGTTCTGAGAGGAACCTCGGTTTGAAGCGCAGGTCTGCAGGGACGTGGCGCCGTCACGACGCTGGATTCTCTCTGGCTGTTTCCCGAGTTGGGAATTCAGTGCCAGGCAACACAGTACCCATGGGGAATAAAGACTTTACACCTGAATAGGAAGCAGTTGTTTGTGCCATTATTGAAGCTCTTATGTGCTTTTATGACTGGTGTGTGAACAAGTTGCAAAATAATATAATCTTTGCTACTGAAAATATTTTTAATAGAGGCAAATTTCTCTCATATTTACCTAAAAGCTAACTTAATACTTACTCATATTTTACCACATTCAACTAAAATGCACCCAATATTTAACCATAGTTTACCATATTGCTCTAAAATGTACATAATAAGTTTCTAGAATTAGGTCAGTTGGCCCAAGGTATACCTAAAACTTTACCAGATTCATTTAAAATGTGCTTAATATTAATCTAGTTGCCTCAAATAAATATAAAATGCACCACAATTTCCCAGATATACCCAGAAATGTACCCAGTATAACAATTGGTAAATTTGAGGTGTAACTTGTGACCTCTCACCTATAGTTCACTAGATTTACCTATAATTTACCTAAAACTAACTTACAGTTCACCTAGAATTTACTGGTCTACCCTTAAATTGTCCCTTAAAAAATATTGACCTAAAAATTTACCAGATTCTATTAAATATACCAAGTATTAATCAATACAAGTTACCACAAGCAAATCTAAATTGTACCTCATAATTTTCCAAATGTACCCAATATATAACTTATATTGACCTCAAAGTTACCAGATTTACCTCAAATTTACCAATAATTTGCCATATTCACCTAAAACTTACTTACAGTTTACCTATAATTTACAAGTTTAACCTAAAATTGTACCATATTCACCTAAAATGTACCTAGTGTTAACCTGTACCAGTGTAATCTCAAATTAATCTAAAATATACCTCAATTTCCCAATAACTTACATAGTTTGCCTAATCTTAAGAAGAATTTACCAGATTTACCTAAAAGTTACCTATTTTCCTATATTTTTCCCAATTTAGATAAAAATTTTACTATTTTTACTATTTACTATGATTATTATTCAATTATGTGTCATGTGTACCTTACAGCACAGTGAAATTTTTTTTTCGCAGATCCCAGTTAGGGAGCTTGAATCAGAGCACAGGATCAGCCAGGATATAGAAGATAGAGTTAAGGACCTTGCTCAAGGGCTCAACATTGGCAACTTGGCAGTGCTGGAACTCGAACCCTCAACCTTTCGATCAGTAACCCAGTAACCCACAGCCCTAACCAACTGAGCTACATACATAAGTATGCAAGTACATAAGTCATCTTTACATAAGATTTGCCTTAAAATTACCCAGTTTACCTAAAAATTACCAGATTTACCTAAAATTTAATGAATAATTAATTCCTTTAAAAAAAAAACAGATTTAGCACAAATTTACTTAAAATTTAACAAATTTACCCAAATCTATAGTGATAACTTACCAGTTTTAGCTTAAATTGACGCTTACCTAACTTTACCTATAATTTACCAGTTTTTCTTTAAAATGTTACTAGATTTAGCTAAAATAGCTAAAATATACAGTTCAGAATCATTTCTTATGACTCAATGATAAAGTGCCTAAAAGCAAGTGACTATAGAGACGAATGGCCTGCTCCTCATTACTGCCTACTGTCATCTGGTGTGTGTGTGTGTGTGTGTGTGTGTGTGTGTGTGTTTGTGTGTGTGTTTGTGTTAAACGCACCGCTTGCTTCTTTGACAGCACTGTCACTGAAGCGTGGCTCTCTTTTGCCAACACACACACACGCTTGAGTGTTATTTGACCTGCCTGGCTTGAGCTCAGGAGTTCTTCTCTTTCTCCAAACTGGCTCAACAACAAAAGCTCACACGCACATGTTCTGAGAATGACCGCAGTGTCCAGTGTCCATTTTAGGTTCTTTCTTTCTTTCAGTCTGGAATAAAGTCAACACTTTCATGTCATGGTGTGTGTGTGTGTGTGTGTGTGTGTGTGTGTGTGTGTGTGTGTGTGTGTGTGTGTTTTCCAGAATTTATCAATCCAGAATGCAAGAAAAAGTTAAATAAGCAACATGCAGAACTAAAACACCTACTCTGAATCTACTCGTATTTTATTGATCAGTCAGAAAACAAAGGAAGTGTGAGAGAAAAATGTATAACTTCATTAATTATAACCTCCCAAGTGTAAAAATAACATGGAGCTTGTTCTCTATAAATGATTAGATAATAATAATAACACCACACGACATTCCGATAGCGCTCTGTTCCTTTGAGTCTATAAGTTTCACACGCGCGCGCGCACGCACACACACACACTACTGTACTGAATATTATCACTGTGTAAATCTTTTCTAATCTACAACACCCATCCTAAAACTTTAGGCCACAACCCCTTGCTGTCTGATGCTCCCTGTGCTTAAGTGACACCAAAATATGTGCTGACGAAGAAAACGATTAATTACTCTGAGCTCAGTGACGTCAATAAAAAAATTTAAATGGCACAGTAGAATGGTTCATAGAACATCATATGGAGTCAAGAACAACAAACATCAACGAAAAAAAAAAAAGATTAAAGAAAGAAGAGTGTGTGATGATTAAGGCATGCAGTTTGCACAATGCTAAACCTGAGGCATGCAGAGAGAGTAGACCTGCCCTGCTTAGCAACGCTGCCAAAAGAGTGTGTGCGCGCGTGTGTGTGTGTGTGCGCGTGTGTGAGAGAAAGGTTGTGGAAATCTGTGCCTCAGGAAAACAAAAAGGGTAAGAAAGACAATCAGAGGAAGAGTGTAAAGGGTGAAAATAGTTCAAGAGTGAACACACCGGCATAGGAAAAGGAAAAAAAGAGCATGGCGGTGATGATAACCGTCTTTCCCTGAAAGATTTACAGCTGAAATACTTTTAATCAGTAACACACTTAAATCCTGAAACGGTTTGAAACTTTCCAAGTCAGCGTTTTTACCCGATACCGCCGCCTCGTCACCTAAATAATACGAAAGACTCTTCGCTCAAGGTTGTTTGGAATTCGAGCAGAACATTCTGGACGTGCGAGATACACGGCTAAAAGTAGAAATCCTTATTCTGAAAGTGAGCTGAAACCCTGAGTGCTGAGCACCGAGACGTCAACCCCGAGCAGGACTTACGACTGGGTGTGTGTACAGTATGTGTTAGAGAGAGAGAGCGAGAGAGAGAGATGTCTGATTAAGCTTAGCCAGTGTGAAGGAAATAACGCTGAGCATTAGCAAGAGAAAAACAAAAGTGTTTCTTTTTTTTTACCTTCAAACACGCTATATCTGGTTGTTCATTTATGCAGTTATTATTAAATCAGCTGAAATACAGGAAAAGTCTGATCTGGGATGTTGGCGCGAGATGGAACGGTCGGACTTTAAAAACTACACACTAGATGCACACACTCCTCCTTCTCCATTCCCCAGCTTTCACATTAGTAATATTGTTCTGTACCCGAGTACACTTGCAAAATCTTATACTCTCTTGCGCTCCAATACAGCAGGTGGCAGTATGCGCCTAGTTGTTTTTTTACGAGGCGCAAAAGAGAAAAATTTTACAAGGAATTTTTCAAGAAGGACTCTCACATGCCTTCCTACTTTACCAGCTACGGGGGTTTAGCTCATAGGACGAGATCAACCAGATTTTTTTTTTTAGGTTCGCTTAGCTTTCATGTTTGATTTTGAACCGTGCCGTCCCTGACTTATGACTAAGTTCCATTCCAGGAGCATGATCATAAAGTGAGTTACTTATAGATTTCTTATAGATGTCCCCCCAAACCAAAAACTGTAAATCGCACCCAAGGCAATGAATCTCACACATAAAATAGTTCCAACAATTTTATCTCTGCGCCTTTAAATAGTGCTGGGAATCCCGTGCACCATTTTGTCTCTGTATTGGACTGTGAACTCTTTTTGTTGAGGATTATTTTTCATCATCGTGCTCCCAAACTGATTCATTGAAACTGGTAAGGCCGACTCAATTTTCCTGCACCCCAAAACACACAGACATTTTATACAATCACTTATACACTGAAACAAACAAGAAGTTAAGTAATTAGTAACTAAAAGCATCTCAGGACGAAACATCAAACCTTGAGGTGAACAAACTACAACAGCACAAGACCGTGTCAGGGTTCAGACAGGTAGAGGATGGAATGTTTTCTTGCTCCATTCTGAGTTGAGAAAACTAAAGAGACGAAAATGTGTACAGAAATCTCGGTTTCTGTTTGTTAAATCACAATATTCTGATGTTTTACTGAAGCTCCTGATGCTTCTCTGACTGGCGGATGAGAGACCTGCACGAATCTCTAGGTGTACAGGTGTTTCGAATAAAGCGGATAGCAAGGATATATTTCTCAAATTCTAATTTAAAATGTATTTGTCACATACACAACCATACACAGTCGACATTGAAATGCCACCAAGAAAAATTTCACTACAATGAAATGGATTGCAGTAGAGTAGTATTAAATTACAACTAGAAATTTCCAATAAAAATAAAAAATATATAATTTTTATGTTGTAAATTTTTACAAATTATAATTTTAAAAAAGTAAGCTAGAAATTCACAATATTTACAAAATAAAATGGATAAAAAAATTATTTAATACAAAGTAAATTACAGACTGAATATTTCTAAATTCAATTGTTTGGTATGTTTATGGATTAAATATGGAATTTTTTAATTGACATGTCAAGAAAATTCTAGATCGATATCAGAATAGAATAAGAATAAGAAGAAATGCATTTCTTAATATCAATATGACTGAAGTGTCAATGTTTTTAGAACTCCTTTGATACTCAGTGTAAACTAAGATAAATGTTTTATTTTTTCAAATATTGTTTGTTTATTTATGTTTCATTTTCCCTCTTTTTATAGTTGTTCGGAAGTCAAAAATCTTAGTAGCAAAATCTCAACAAAATAAAAAAAAGATCTTTTAGCTGTAATTGTAACAATAACAAAAAATAGAGTTTAAATTAAACTGGACTAAACTTATTTTAATTCATGATACATTTTATTGTTAATTTATTTTATTGAAAAGCTTGAATGTAAATCATATTTCGATCCAACCTGTTGTGTTTTCCAACATAATATAACAGTATATATCCAGTATTTGCTATTTAAAATAATAATAATAATAATAATAATATTTTTTTTATTGCCTTAAAAACTTTTACCTGATTGGTCCATGGTGAGCAAACGAACACTATCTAGCAGTACCCATTACCAAAACTGTGAAAAAAGTTACACACCTTAAAAATGTAATACCGTCAGCAAGAATTCTTACACTTACCCTCTTAATCTTACCCTCCAAAGTGCATCGAGTTAAAAAGTAAGTGCCCCCTCACTGCTGTCCCGGTGTGAAAGCAGACACTCGGCAGCGGTCAGACGGCTTTATAACAGCGCAGGGTACGCAAAGACAATAATTATATAATCTAACCTGCTATTAAATAACATGCTGTAATGTCAGAAATGAGAGCTTTGCCTCATGATGCTGGTGGATAATAACAGAGTCGTGTTTGTGGTAATGATTAAGTCGTTACAACGCGCAATTTAATCACTAAGCCGTTGATGGGGGACTCGGGGTCGTACTTTGTCCCTGTGTGCGTGACCAAGGAAAAGAAAGCAAGAAACAATTTCTTATCTCCTAATTATCATATTTTGTACCCGGCGCCCCAGTGTGCACATTTCCCGATAAGAAGCCGAACTGATGTTAACTCAATGTATCGCGCAACTGTCCTTATAATTTATTTTTAACTATAAAACTATAACAACTCTTTGGCTGACTGTTTAGTCTAGATTTTATAATAAAATCTTTTTTTTTTAGGAAACTCTTGTAATTTACGGCTGGTCGGCACATCCCTCGGAAACTTTTCTTCCATATTTGGTCATTTCTTTTTTATATATATTTTGTATAAAATATGATTATGTATTTACACAATCGTTGCTTTTTAACTACATTTTCTTCCAATCTGGTCATTTGCCAATTTTCTACCAATTTGAAGAGAGTTAAGAAACACACGTTTGCTCACAGCCAGGCCAAGCCATCTGTATCTCTCCGACCTGTTATGCCATGCTGCTTAGTTTGCTCTGATTGACAGAAGAATGAGAAACACCCACATGAATAAAACTCGCATGCTCCTACAGTAAGTTTTGCTCTCTTGGACTTCCAGTAGTGTCGGCCTCCAGGTGAAAGGGTGAACGATTTCTGTGCCAACCCAGAGCTACTGAAGAGAGTGATTACACAGCAGCTATAGTGAAATCTGCACGTACACTATTAACACTCAAGGTCAGGCTGATAATGACGAGGACAAAAAAAAACCCTCCGAGTAAAAATCCTTGAGGTAAGAGATCCAAACAGGAGGGGCAAAGTGACAAATCTATCGATCAAGCAGATCGGTTTCTTGTTATATTACAGCCACCAAGCATCTACGATGAGGGGGCAAATGCATGGTTGTCAAAAGTCCTGATTTGACTTGAACACCCCTCATACAATGCAGGGATCGGGTTTAGGGCCTAAACCCGATCCCTGAGGAATCCCGAATCACCAAACTAATGAAGGTCAATGAAGCGATTTTAAAGCAAATGTAAAGTAATAATTCATAATGCTTAATAATAGTTCTACTACGGAGAAAGAAAAATCAGCAGATTTGGATTAAAACTTAGCAAGGGATATGGACAAATGCCTTGAGAGATCATTTCACACACATAAAGCAGGCACTCATGGTGGCGTCGGACTAAGAGCAAATGGCACTGCACAATTAATCGCGCAAACCGGACCTGTGTGATTACTTAATTGCAAAATGTTGCAAATTCATCACAAATAAATATTGGCAAAAATGTATCCAGTTATTAAATATAAATACATCTGAATACAAAATGGTACATTTAATAATTACATATCGCAGTTTAAATAGCAATCATAAAACGCGTAAAAATAATTGCCATATTTTATTTCATTTTTTTTATTACAAATCCTGCAGCCCTATTTACAACACAGCATTATATTTATGATGATGCATAAAGCGCCTCAGTATCTATGGAAGCGTGTGAATGTTTTTAGTACTACGCTTGTACAGTAGTTTAGCTTATCTCGGAGATGTTAATACAGAGAGTAAGACCTTCTTGAAATTTGTAACTTACAAACACAAACTCTGCTTTCCATTGATGCAAACATGTTTTGAACGGCTTCCGGATGTACGTGCAATTTCGAAGCAGCGTTCGGTTCGGTGCGTTCAAACGCAAAGATGACAATTCCTCTGGGAGGGCGTTCATATTCTAAAGGTTCCGCTGTATAATACAGTATTAAAAGGTACAGTCGCATTGAAAATTAGAATAGTCTGTATTTTTCATTTGCTTACTACTACATAAAAGTGGAAAAATGACAAAGCATATACATTTTATACATTTAAAATGATTATAAATTTTATATCCTTCTAATTATTTATTTTTTTATTGTAACTGTCTATCTGTAGATATACATTTGTAGACTTTATATTTAAAATCTTGTTTTGGGCTATTTTTCTTTTCCATTATTGCAAGGGAATCAATCTATATTTATATCTTCTTATTCTATCCCATCTTTCCTTTTTTAGGTCACAAACAGTCGTTTAAACATTTCATACTGTGTACGAATTAAAATAGAAATTTTTTAAATAATAATAATAATAATAATAATAATTGAACTTAAATGCAGTGATGGGCAAAAATATTAAGACATCATATGTCCTGTATTATACTTTTCTATGTGCACAAAAATTCTATATATACAAAACTTGCCTCGGCATACAACACACGCATGCCAGCGAACTAACCGAATACCATTACAATACCTTAACATCTACGTTTATTATTTATGCAAAGTTGAAAAGTAAGGAAAATTAAGCCACATACACATTATTATGAGAAGCACATCAGGTTTGTTTGCTTCTAAGAGCAACTCAGCTTGTAACACACATTGAACTGATCCCTGTAAAAATAAAAAACAGGAAACCTACTTGCAAAATAAAGCAGAAAACAAGATAAAGGGCCTAAATCCGATCCCTGGGGAATCCCGAATCCCCAAACTAAAGGCTTTAATATACAACTAGAGCTGAAACGATTTCTCGAGTAACTCGAGTAATTCGATTACAAAAAATGAGCGAGGCAAAATATTCTGCCTCGAAGCTTCTTTTAATTAATTTAAAAAGCTTGCATCATATTTTTGCGCAATTATTTGTTCGGCGTGACACAGCACGCTTCCGGATGCAAGCGGCCAGTAAACACAGACGAAGAAGAAGCGTTTAAGTCACCAACAAAGCGGAAGGAGACGCAAACAGTTAGCTGGGTATTGATTTGAGGGAGCGTTTTGTTGCGGGCGGCAAAATGGAAGGGAGCAATTTTAAAAAATAATTAAAAAGACTTTTAGCAATGAAAAATGTTTTCAGCAGCAGGAAACATTGCAAAGGAGCACATGCTCCTTTAAAGACTAGTGTGCACACATACATCTGAGAGACATTTATATTCTAGTGAATATATTGACTTAAAACACAACGTATGGACTCTTGTTCCGGTCCATGGATTTTTGCATCGTAAATGTCATCACAAAGCATTCCATTAAGAAATCAGTAAAGGCTTATGTTATGCTTGAGATGTAGATTTTGAATATTTTAGCTCTGAAAGTTAAGTTGCATAACTTGGTGTTTTTGTATAATTATTTATTTTAATGCATGCCTTAGTTTTTTTTTTTTTTTTTATACTTCAGTTATTTTAAATACCTTTTTTTTTTAATTTAGTTTTTTGCATCTGAGAAAAGGCTTTAAAATAAGAATGTATGGCACTGTAATGCACTTAATTCATCTCAGTCAACTTTAAGCTATTCCTTGTATTGTGAATAATGACAATGATGCTGTATGCATTTAATAAAGCTGTATGCATAAAAAAAAATAAAAGGGAACACTTAGTCCCAGTTGGCCTTGAACGCCTCTCATATGTGTATGCAAGTTCAAGTCAAACCAGGACTAAGTGGCTTTTATTTTTTTGAGCAGTATATTTCATATTGCTGTTTAATTAAGCTAAAGTACATTTTATCCGATTACTCGATTAAACTTTTGGTAGAATACTCGATTACTAAAATATTCGATAGCTACAGCTCTATATACAACACAAAAATTACCCTCACATCCACGTTTATTCCCTTCACATAAAACTGATACATAATAGGATACACACACCTGATTCGGGCCACCTGGCAGGTATTTCATTACGATTTTTTGATAATTATTACAGCAACAAACAAAAATAAACGTACAAATTAGCAAGTATAAAAGGAAAGTGTCCCAAAATGTCAAAATTAAGATTAATCTCAAGCTTCTTGAACAAAATTAATGATCTTACAGTATTCCTGAATGAGCAAAATGAGCCAAAAAGGTTTATAATCTGTAATAAAGCGTGAAAGACATGATCTAACATTAATGTATGGTGTGTAATTTAATCCCTAATCCCTGATCCAGCATCACAGTTGCATATTACACCACAGGTTAGCTTCCTGCACTAATCAGAAATCAGATCTATCCATAACCAGACTTTAACACTAATCACTAAACCCAAGCTAAAGGCTTTAATATATAACAAAAGATGCAGATGTTTTACGACACGTTATAAAAAACAAACCACACATCTACTATTTCTTGTGTGTAAAACTAAACCAGTACAAATAAGATTTTTTTTAAATATATATACTACTGACTCGGAATACCTGACTGTTGTTTCGTTACGGATATTGGTCATTATCAAATTATAAAAAGGTACAAATCGGCAAGTAGAAAAAGGAAAGTGTTAACCAAAACTAAGGATAATCTCAAACTAAGAGTAGTTAAAGATTCTTGAACAAAATTAATGATCTTGAAATGAGTGATAATCAATCAAAAACATTTATAAGCTGTAATAAACATGATCGAACTAATCCAGGTCAGCATCACAGCTGCAGCTTGTAGCACAGGATGCTGAATCGTTATGAAGCATTATAAAGAAATTATCATCAACTTTTGCATAAAACTAATCCAGTACAAATATGGCTTTATATTTATATAGATACAAATCAGCAAGTAGACAAAGGAAAATATTAAGATTATTTAATATTAATATTCACAATTAAGATTATGATAAAATTAAGATTAATCTCAAGATTCTTGCACAAAATGAATGAACTTGCAGTATTCCTGAATGAGTGTAATCAACACAAAAGGTTCAAATACGGGTTATAAGATGTAATAAAGAGTGAGATAAATGATATAACATTCATGCATGGAGTGTTATTAAATCCCTAATCCAGGTCAGCATCACAGCTGCAGCCCATAGCAGAGGTTAGCTTCCTGAGCTAATCAGAGATCAGCTCTATCCATCATTTGGCTTCTAACACTACTCACTGCACCCAAACTAAAGGCTTTACTACAGTATATAACAGAGGATGTATATGCGTTACGGCGCGTTATAACCCCCTAATCTCCATCAGCTATGACCTAATAATCAGAATGATCCAGCACAGGTGACCTGACCTGGATTATTTATCATCATTATAACAGTTATTATCTTTATTTACTCACCCACAGGGCTCTGCTGATGTCCGAATTGATCACGGGTTTAACAGAACCGGCTGTAAAGCCCGAGTGTGTGTTTGTGTGTTTTGTTTCTTTAGCTGCCACCTCGATCCATTCACATAGCCCCACACACACACGCGTATGGAGCAGAGCGCGCATGCGCAGTGATCTTTAAACCGACGCCGCCACGTCCGGCTCGCCTCTTTTAGATGACGTCATGACCCCGCGCCGCCTCCGGAACGAGCGAGGTCTAGGGTTGCCAGAGAGCGAATAAATAATCACGCCAGTTAAACCTACCTTGCTCTGTTCTGCAGCTAGCTGGATTAGGTTAGCGAAGTGTTTAGCTAATGTTTTCTGAGGTGTAGTAAAGAGAATTTCTGTATATTGTTTGTGATGTTCTTGTATGTAATTCACAATATTCTCCTATAGTGAGCAAATCCATTCATTTTCAATCCTTCTAGTGAAATGATTCAACTGAACTGCATGTTCTGCCTGTGCTTGGTTGGTTTGCTCTGGGTGCTGTGGTTTCCTCCCACAGTCCAAAGACCTACAGATTAGGCTAATTGGTGCTCCCAAGTTGGCCATAGTGTGTGAAGCATGTGTGTGTGTGTGTGAGACCGGTGATGGATTGGTCCCCGATCCAGGGTGTAACCCTCTTGTGTCCTAAGTCTCCGGGGATAGTCTCCAGACCCCCCGCGACCCTGAATAGAGCATAAAGTGGTATAGACAGCGGAGGCTGGTGCAAAAAAAATGTTTTTTTTTTTAATAATTAACTTTTAATAATCGCCTGTAAATAGCCATTTATCAGGTGATTAAGCATCATTACTGCTAGTATGAAATAAATGTACTTTAAAACAGTGAATTGAAGCGACACGCTGGCATAGTGGTTGACCCTGGAAGGTCAAAAGTTCGATTCCTGCCTCTGGTCTATACTCCAGTTACCCCCCATAATCCAAAAACAAGCAGATTATGCAAAAATGCGTTTTATAATATATATTTAAAATTAATATTAGAATCTTGGTGGTGCTGGGGGTTAAACCGCTGACCTAAACCCAATAAAAAAAACTGTTAGACGATGGTGAAGATGACAGTCACTTTCAAGAAACCACTATCAAGAAACCATCTTCTGTATCTGATCTTCAGGTTGCTTCCACAGTACACAGTACGATATGGAGTAAAATGCTTAGACGACTGCTCGTGACCTTAAAATAAAAGACTATTAATAGGAAATAATAAAATAGAAAATAAATAAGGAAATACAAAGTAAATTTAGCTAAGAAAGAATTATATATATACACAAAATAGACAATATAAGAAAAATATAAGGACTAAATGGAAAAATATATTGAAAAACCTAGCTGTACAAATATAGAAAATATAGAAATTGTGTGCAATGAACTCGAATATAAATAGAAATGTCCAGTACTTGACTATATCTTGATTATTATTTATTTATATTTCAAATAATAATAATAAAAGAATAAACACTGAATTTCACGTTCATCTAAAACAACAACAAAAAATTCCAATAATGTTTTGGCAAAAGTGTAGGAAAATGAACTTTACATGTGTACAGTCAGGTATCCACGTACTTCTGGTCATACATGTAGGGTACATTGGGGTACTTTTACTGTCATCTGAAATAGTTTTCAGAGTAGATAAAAAGAAAAGAAATGCCTGAGAACAACAGGATTTATATATTACACATTTATAATGCAACACATCAACGTTAACGCTTAACATTTATGTGTAATGTTTTATGTATAACCGTCTTTAGTTCCAGTTTAAACCGGTTTCTAGTGAATGGTCTTTTCAGCTTTAATGTGATTAGTCCTTATCTGGCAACCCAAACCCAGTGTGTGTGTGTGTGTGTGTGTGGGGGGGGGGGGGGGAAAAAAAACCATGTGTGTGTGCTAAAACAGCTAACGATTTACTTTTGTTTGTGCAGAATAACAGAAAATTTTATTTCTCTATATAATCTCCTGATACACTAATACACTTATCCCAGTGTGTCACTAGTGCTTCGACACCATCAAGGTAGAAAGTTTTCTGGATTGGAACCACATGCGTTATTGACGTCTGAATCGCTGGCCTCCCAGGAACTCCAGGAGTATGTGGAAATGGCTTGTAGTGAGGACAGAACTGTACAGGGATGAGGCAATAACTGTAACTAGACACAGTATGATACGCAGTGAAACGCTTATACGACTGCTCATCCCCTAAAATGGAATAAAGAATGTAAAATATTAAATATAAAATAAATATTTACAATAAAATGTAAAAAAATAAATAAATAAAATAGAAGCATACAAAATGTATAATGAAAAATTGATCAATTATTAGGAATGTGCAAAATAAAAAAGGTGTTAGAGGGAAAAATATGGCATGAAATGAGGTGTGTGCGTGTGTGTGAGAGAGAGACAGCAGTGGTGGTGGTATTGTCCATGTTTTAAAGCGCAAAGTAAGTCCTCGTGTATTTATGAATAAGAACCAGCAATGCACAACATTCACTTACCCAAAAGTAAGTACACTCCTCTAATTTCAGCAAACATTTTAGTACTTCTCATCAAAGGACAACTGTAGAAATTCAACTTACTGTATTTTAGACACAGTTATGACATTAGTTATCACACTTTGGACACAGTTTTGACATCTTTACTTAGGGTGTCCTCATTTTTGTTGCCAGTTATTTAGACAATAAAGTCTGTATGTTGAGTTATTGTTAGAGGACAGTAGATCCGTACTGCTGCAGCTGCAGTCACTCCTCTAAAGTAGATCTACCTTTCTGATATGTTCTAAGGGAAATGAAAGTGGCTGCTGAAATGTGAGAGGTGTACTAAATTTTTGAAAGATACTGTATGTGTCATATGCAAATGTGCAGTGTGGCAAGTAGTGTAGTGTACTCCAATACAGGTGTGTAATAAACAAAGCACGTCCTATGTGCTGTTCTGGTTGAGTGCCTGAATATCCTGCGGGAAGAAGCTCCTCGTCAGTCTCCCTGTGTCGGCACTCGGGGAGCGGAAGCGTTCTCCTGAGCATGACGGAGAGAACAGTCCATTGTTGGGGTAGCTGAGAACCTTTATGATCTTCCTGGCCTTGGTCCAGCACCACTTGCTGTAGGTTGATTGCAGGTCAGGGATGCGCTCAACTGATCGCACCACCCTGTGTAGAGCTCCTCTGTCCTGCATGGTGCACATTGTGATGTTTCCCGTCAGGATGCTCTTGATGATGCAGGAGAAGTTTCTAGGCACCTTGGACGGCAGTCTGAAGTCCCTCAGGCATCAAAGGTTGCAAAATGTTTATTTTGGAATTTTGTCTATTAATTAAAACCGTATGTCTGAATTTTCCACTAACAGCACACTTTACAGTACATTCAAGTCAATGTTTTTTTTCCATGGTAACTTGTGTTTGGTGTTATCAAGGTTTGGCTGGTGTCACGCTCCATGGGTCCCGAGCTCAGATTACCGCCTGTGTGAAGTTTCCTGTGTCCACCCGGGTTTCCTCTGAGTTGTCCGACTTCCTCCCACCAAAATACATGCTGGTGGACTGGTAAGATAATACACGTGTGAATGAGTGTGTGTGTGTGTGTGTTTGTGTGTATGGTGCCAGAGTGTATTCCTACCTCACGTCCAGGACGGGCTGTAGATCCAACATCACCATTATCAAAAGTTTATAATAAAGAATTTATAACTAATGCAATAAATTTGGTCCTGATTAGCTAATCTTTAATCTTCGATTGATTGATATAGAGAATGTTTTGTTACATCACAACCTAAGCTACTAAAGTATTAATATAGAATATAAAACGTAATCTAACTGGTACCATGGTTTAACCATGGTTGTTGTGGTGCTTACTGCTAGCATTGCCACTAGCATTGCCATTAGCACTATTTTTGCAGGTCATTTTAGGGCCATTTTTCAAGTTCTTCTAGCACTTGGTGTCTCATTTTCCAATCAGAACAAAGAACGCGACAAGCTAGGAGTCCAGGGGAGCAAAGTGGCACCAACAAGGGTACCAAGCAGATCCTCATAAATTGAAAACTTTGTTGTTGTTTTTTTGTGCAGGTGGAGGTATTTTCATCTGTTGTGCCCAGGAGACCCCAGGTGAACGTTTCAATATGAGTTTCGTGGGGGCACAAATTTTTGAGAGATATGGCCAGCCAGTCTCAATTTTAAGAAAAACGGTCGGATCATTCAGAAAAGCTTTGTGGCCAGTTCCCTGGACTGGAACCAACCATTGATCACCAGTTTTTGTGCTTCAAAAATAATTTAAACAATAGAAAGCACTACTAATAACAAAAACAAATAATAAAAAGGTTTTATTTTACTTAAAGAAACCTGAGCTGGAATATTTTGGGGTTTGCAGACAAGAGCAGAACATAGTGGTGCAAAAATCTTACAAATTCTTAACTAGATTTTCTTTTAACTCTAGATGGTGCAGTTCTAATGATTAAGTCAGTCTTCAATGATCGTCAGTCTTCACCCCCCGCTGTCCATCTGGGGTTCACTAACCAAACTGAAAATGTCATGTTATTTACATTTAGGCATTTGGCAGATGCTCTTATCCAGAGCGACTTACAAAAAGTGCTTTAATGTTTACATCACTGGATAGATACTTACACTGGGTTACTAGGTTAATAACTAAGTGCCATCAGTCAAACACAACTGGGAAGTGTTTTTTTTTTTTTTTTGGACTGGGGATTAGTCCAAGTATTGAAGAAACAGATACTGTACGTCTTGAGTCGTCGTTTAAAGATCGTCAAAATCTCTGCAAAGGCTGTAGATGGGGGGAGTTTCCTGTTCACTGTTCTTCCCTATAAAAGTCAGGGGGCAGGGACCCAAAGGGAAAAAAAAAAATAAATAAACCTTGGCAGAGCTGGGACAGAAAGTGCTTCAAGATGGCTGTGGATCAGGAGGACAAGCTGTAGGATAATGTCTCTCAGATACAGTCCAAGAGTCACTACGGGAAAGACGAGAAACACCTGCTGACCGCAGGTACCATCTAAATGTAACAGCCATCTAAAGCAGTAAAAGTAACTCAAGCAAGTCTTTAATCACTGTTACTTAAAAAAAAAAAGCCATTTTTGGTCAAAAATATAAAAGTTTTTATTAGTATCGAATCAGCACAGACTTTGGTTGTTATACAGAAATGATCTCTACACTTAAGAAAACAACTCTTGAATCAAGCTTTATGAGAATACATGAAACATTCACATGATTCTAGACTGTGACTCTCGGCTCTGGATCCCAGACTGCAGGTTTCTGACCCGTCTATCCACAGAGGCGTCTCCGGTGCTTGTTCCAACGCTTGCCATCTTTCGTCCCTAAAAGATCCTCCACTGTGTGCCATCCACTGGCTTCCTGTAGCTGCTCGCGTCAGGTTTACACCACTGAAGCCAGGCTACAAAACCAAAACCTGGCCAGCACCTACACACGTGGACAAAATTGTTGGTACCCTTCGGTCAATGAAAGAAAAACTCACAATGGTCATAAATAACTTTAATCTGACAGAAGTAATAATAAAAAAAAATTCTATGAATGATAACCAATGAAAGTCAGACATTGCTTTTCAACCATGCTTCAACAGAATTATTAAAAAAAAAACTCATGGAACAGGCCTGGACAAAAATGATGGTACCCCTAGAAAATACTGAAAATAATGTGACCAAAGGGACATGTGTGACAAGGTGTGTCCACTAATTAGCATCACAGGTGTCTACAATCTTGTAATCAGACAGTGGGCCTATATATAGGGCTCCAGGTAGTCACTGTGTTGTTTGGTGACATGGTATGTACCACACTCAACATGGACCAGAGGAAGCGAAGGAAAGAGTTGTCTCAGGAGATCTGAAAGAAAATTATAGACAAGCATGTTAAAAGGTAAAGGCTATAAGACCATTTCCAAGCAGCTAGATGTTCCTGTGACTACAGTTGCACATATTATTCAGAAATTTAGCCAACTGTAGCCAACCTCCCTGGACGTGGCCAAGGGAGGAAAATTCATGACAAATCAAAGAAACGGATAATGCCAATGGTAACAAAAGAGCCCAGAAAGACTTCTAAAGAGATCCAAGGTGAACTTCATGCTCAAGGAACATCAGTGTCAGATCGCACCATCCATCGTTGTTTGAGCCAAAGTGAGGCGACCAAGGAGGACACCATTGTTGAAAACAAATCATAAAAAAAGCCAGACTGGAATATGCCAAACTACATGTTGACAAGCCACAAAGCTTCTGGGAGAATGTCCTATGGACAGATGAGACAAAAATGGAACTTTTTGCCAAGGCACATCAGCTCTATGTTCACAGATGAAAAATGAAGCATATGAAGAAAAGAACACTGTCCCTACTGTGACACATGGAGGAGGCTCTGTTATGTTCTGGGGCTGCTTTGCTGCATCTGGCACAGGGTGTCTTGAATCTGTGCAGGGTACAATGAAATCTCAAGACTATCAGGGGATTCTAGAGAGAAATGTGCTGGTCAGTGTCAGAAAGCTGGGTCTCAGTCGCAGGTCATGGGTCTTGCAACAGGACAATGACCCAAAACACACAGCTAAAAACACCCAAGAGGAAAACTGGACTATTCTAAAGTGGCCTTCTATGAGCCCTGACCTCAATCCTATTGAGCATCTTTGGAAGGAGCTGAAACTTGCTGTCTGGAAAAGGCACCCTTCAACCCGGAAACAACTGGAGCAGCTTGCTCATGAGGAGTGGGCCAAAATACCTGCAGAGAGGTGCAGAAGTCTCATTGACAGTTACAGGAATCGTTTGAATGCAGTGATTGCCTCAAAAGGTTGTGCAACAAACTATTAAGTTAGGGGTACCATCATTTTTGTCCAGGCCTGTTCCATGAGTTCTTTTTTTTTTTTATAATTCCGTTGAAGCATGGTTGAAAAGCAATGTCTGACTTTCATTGGTTAACATTCATAGAATTCTTATTTATTATTACTTTTGTCAAATTAAAGTTATTTCAGTGACAATTGTGACTTTATCCGTCATTGACCGAAGGGTACCAACAATTTTGTCCACGTGTGTACAATACCTGAAGGCACCTAATCAACCCTTGCCTTTAAACCTTTAGCATGGTTTACTATATAACTTAAACTAGCTTTAGGTAGAATCATCCTATTTATCAGGACTTGAAATCTACTTCTTGTTCTTCTTTCGGCTGCTCCTGGCAAAGGTGTCGCCACAGCAGACCATCCGATCCGCACGCAAGCTTGGCACAGGGTTTATGCTGGATTCCCTTCCTGAGGCAACCCTCATTTTATCCGGGCTTGGGACTGGCACTGCACCAGTGGCAGAGGTTTGAGCATCGGCTGGGAATCAAACCCAGGACTTCTGTTAAAATCTACTAAACTGCAGAATGATGCATTTACTGAACCACGTATCCACCAACGTATAGACCACACACTGCTTCAATGTTTCGGCAGCCCTTACTTTTGCTGAAGACGCGTGTCGCAGTCTGATCTGGGGTTTCAGTAGTTATAAGCTCGGCCTGATGTACTGAGTATTAAAACATGTTAAACACCTTTAAAATATATATGTAAATGGCAGCAGTGGCTCGGTGTGTTAGGTTCCGAGTTACTGATCGAAAGGTCTGCCAGGTTGCCGCCGTCAGGCCCTTGAGCAAGGCCCTTAACCCTGTCTGCGCCTGGGGCGCCGCGTAATGTCTGACCCTGTGCTCTGACCCCAGTCTACTAACATATGCAAAGAATAAAAAAATAATAATAAAAAACTCAAGGTGCCTTCTCGAATGAATATGTTGTATTCGCTAGTTTAATGGTTAGAGAGGAAGAGACACAGCTCCAGGACTGACTGGACTTAACTCCTTTTCTCTGATCATTTCATGCAGTCCGTCATAGTGTAGTAAAGGACAAACTTATTTCAGTTATTCAGGCCCCCGCGACCCTTTATACAGGAAGAGGCAATGAGTGGTGGTGAGCCTGGGGCCTTCTGTTAGTCCACTAGTTGTGAGGCAACCTTGTTCCTCCTTCACTATTCCTCCAGTTAAATCTGCTGGATTATACAAACAATGCAACGTATTTAATCTTGTGGTTAATTAAACCGCACCCCTTATACGCGCTCTCCTTCTAAAGGGTGTGAATGAGTTCAGTCAGACACGTTCGAGCATGAAAGTTACACGCTTCTAAATCAGATCGTGAGACGTTCACCTTTACCCGGTGTGCTCCTGGTGAGAAATTAACACCCTTAGTTGATGTCTTTCTAAATGTATTTTCCATCTCGGCTCTTGTTGTAAACTAAATATTAATTAACCGTTCCGTCGTCTCTGTCCGAGCAGAGCAAGCGGTCGTCCGTGCTGCGCTCGGGATATGTAACGATCCATAAAGGCAAAAAAGAAACAAGGAAAAACGATGGTTTACTTATGGTTTTATTTGAAAACTTAAATTTTCAATTGCTTTTTAAATTTTCAATCCTATATATATATATATATATTCTTTTTAAACAGGAAAACAACACTACAACAATAACACAATAACAACAAGCTCTTTTTTTTGCGCCTTATAAGAAAAATAGTTTCTCGCACAGCTGGATGGCGGGTTCGCAGTGCAGGAACTGCGCAGACAGGAAGGCCAGCTTATGTGCGTACTTGCACGGTGCCGGCACTCGGATCGTCCCGGGCCAGTTCCAATACAGATGGCACAACTTAAAGGTCAGCCTGAAGGGAGAAACATCCAAACTGGGTCACTTTTGTTTCCTTATTACATCCTACAAACATCTGGTCATTTTTAATAAAAATAAAATATCATCCCAAATAAGCTCCGCCCCTAGCTCAAGCAGGGGTTCCTTGCACACAAGGTGTGTGTGTGTGTGTGTGTGTGTGTGTGTGTGAGAGAGAGAGAGATACCTCTGAAGGTGGTCGGGTGTCAGATTCGCCGTGTTGTAAATGGTGACGTAGTGTGTGGGGAAGCCGCAGCCTTGCCTAATGGAGTGCGCCATGAGGTAGAAATCCACCCTGAGAAATAAGCGAGACAATTTCAGATTCTTTTACTCTCTGCTCCGTGTGCAGAAATGTCAGTTAAGTTAAATTCCCTCGACAAGACTCGATCATTCGAAATGCCAGTGCGGACGTCACTTTACCATGACACGTTACTATGGCGACATGCGAGCCTTTGGGGCCTGTTGCTACTGCTGTGGAAAATTTCACACTACAGACATTAAATATTGAATATCATTTATTTATTAATTTATTATTTTACAGATTACTAGCCTATATGGGTTGAAATAGTTTGTAGCTCTTTGACATTTCCTTCAGAAATAAAGTGCATTATTAAATAAAATGTATTGTTATTAAACATATTATTTAATTGTAAGTAGCAAGAAGGCGCAGTTATTAATAAAATTTTTTAAATTCCTGTATCCCCTTAATATGACATTGGCCTCGATAATACCAATAATAAATATATAAACTAGGGGTGCTCCGATCAGGATCTTTGGGGCCGATCACTAGAAGCTGTATCGACCGATACCGATCACCGATTACAGGCTCTACTCAAAGCCTTATCACGTAGCATAATTTATCAATTTACATTGTTTAGATATAGCTTAGCTTAAGTATTGAAATTACAATTATAACTGTATTCATTGGCAAGCAACATGTGCAACACATCAATTTAAAACATGGCAGCCTGTGCTTGGTTAGTAATTGGGAACAGCTTAGAGCCTGACAAATGTACGCTGGTCACCAGTATACCAGCACCAAAACACAAGATATGCTGGTCAAGCTGGTCACCAGCTATCTGGTCTATGCTGTTTTTTTCAGCAGGGAAATTAGTTGCTGGAAGATCTGCAAGGTCTGCAAGCATCCGCGAGGACCGCCAAAAATTTAAACATGTAGGACTGTGTCTGTTCCCCGAGCTAAACATAAACATAAATTTAGAAAGACTCAGAAAGTCTGTTTTAGTAATTTAATTAACATAGATACCACAAACTCAGATCACACTGAATGCGCAGCTGGCACCTCTCATCTGAAGCTAGGACGGTTAAATATTAAATCTCTCGCATCTAAAGCAGTTATTGTTAATAAAACTATCACAGATCAGGAGTTTGATATATTATGTTTAACAGAAACCTGGATTAAACAGGACGAGTATGTAGCTCTAAATGAAGCTAGTCCTCCTGGATACAGCTACATACACCAGCCTCGGCTAACTGGTAGAGGAGGAGGAGTTGCAGTTATTTATAACGATCTGTCTCTCGTACTAAAACACAGTTTTAAATTTAATGCATTTGAAGTTCTCTATAGTAACATAACGTCAGCTCAGTCGATCCCGCTAATCATTTACAGACCCCCAGGGCCGTACTCGGAGTTTCTCTGCGAATTTGCAGATTTCCTCTCAAACCTTGTTGTTTCCGTAGACAAAGCGTTAATTGCCGGAGACTTGAATATTAATTTTGAGAATCCAGAAGACCCTCTGAGAACAGCATTCTTGTCCATACTGGACTCAGTAGGAGTAAATCAGTGTGTAGTAGGACCCACTCATAAAGCAGGTCACACTTTAGATTTAATATTATCCTTCGGATTAAGTATAGGAAATATAACCACAATTCCACAGTCTGAAGTTATCTCGGATCACTACTTTGTCTCGATTAAAGCGTGTCATAGTAATAATGTATGCATAGCACCGCGCTTCCACCTTAAACGTACATTTACATCTTTACGTACTTTATCAATAATCTTCCAAAATTATAAACTTTGATTGGATCGCCATCTGACTTCACAGAACTCGAACAGGCGAATGACTATCTAGAGTCAGCACTTCGTTATAGCTTAGATAATGTAGCTCCAGTTAAAAGGAAAATGATTAGAGATAAGAAACTCGCTCCTTGGTATAAGGACCACACACGTGCTTTAAAACAAACCGCTCGAAAATTCGAACGTAAATGGCGCCAAACTAAATTGTTAGTATGCAAAAGAGCTTGGAAGGAGAGCATCCTGAACTATAAAAAAAAGCTCTCAGTGATGCTAGATCAACGTATCTCTCCACACTTAAAGAAAATAACAAAAACAACCCGAGATTTTTATTTAATACCATAGTTAAATTAACTAAAAACAAGACCACTGCAGAAATTTCCACAACAACATCATGCAGTAGTGAGGATTTCATGAACTTTTTCAATAACAAAATCATAAATATTAGGCAAAAAATTCAGGCTTTGAAACCAGACAATTTAACTAATTCAGATGAACTAACGACATCACATCAGAACTTAGAACACTTTACTCCCCTTGAAGCGAGGGAACTACTTTCACTCATCTCTTCTTCAAAATCGTCAACCTGTATATTAGATCCTATACCGACACATTTTCTCAAACAGATAGTACCAGCCCTCCGAGTGGCGCAGTGGGTAAAGCGCTCGCCCTATCATCCGGAGATCGCTAGTTCGAATCCCGGGTGGTGCTGTAACCTCTCGCAGCCGGAGGTCTAGAGACAGCTGATTGGCCGAGCTCTCTCAGAGGGAAGGGATGAGAGGTACTTAGTGCTCCGACATTAACCACGGCTCTACAGCCAGTCAGGGGCGTCTGTGAGCTCGCGCAGCGGAGGGAGCGGATAGCGCTGTCCTCCGAGTGTGTTACGCCGCCCCCAATGGTGCGCGAGCGAGCAGTTCGAAAAGATGCGGTCGGCTGGCGTCACGTGGTTCGGAGGAAACACGTGATAGTCTTCGGCCCTCCCGGCTGAGTGGTAGTAGTAGCCTTAATGTGGGAGCCCCCTAGTGACGGGGAGGAATTGGACACGACTAAATTAGGGAGAAAATCGGGGAAAAATCCAAAAAAAAACAGATAGTACCAGCAATAATAGAACCCCTGTTGAAAGTAATGAACTGTTCACTCAGTAGTGGGTATGTCCCCAAATCCTTTAAATTAGCCTTTATTAAACCGCTAATCAAGAAACCT
Organism: Clarias magur; assembly: GCA_013621035.1. Lineage (NCBI taxonomy): Eukaryota > Metazoa > Chordata > Actinopteri > Siluriformes > Clariidae > Clarias > Clarias magur. Next base: position 387,130 of record QNUK01000323.1, on the reverse strand, counting down.
GACCTTGACCCCTGTCAGCTTTCTAATTACAGACCGATATCAAACCCTCCCTTTATCTCCAAGATTCTGGAAAAGGTAGCATCACAGCAGCTATGTTTACATCTACACAGAAATAGCATAAATTAACTATCAGTCAGGATTTAGGCCTCATCACAGCACAGACACAGCACTTGTTAAAGTAGTAAACAACCTCCTATGGGCCTCTGATCAGGGTTGCGTCACTATACTTGTGTTACTGGACCTCAGAGCAGCTTTTGACACCATTGATCATAGTATTCTCCTTCACAGATTAGAAAAGGTAATAGGAATTAAGGGAACTGCCCTCTTGTGGCTCAGATCCTATTTGACTGATCGTTATCAGTTTGTAGATTTAGATGGTGACCATTCCTCATGTTCTCAAGTGGAGTTTGGTGTTCCACAGGGCTCAGTTTTAGGCCCACTGCTTTTTTCCCTTTACATGCTTCCTCTGGGCAACATAATTCGTAAACATGGTATTAGTTTTTATTGTTATGCTGATGACACACAATTATATGTCTCAGCAAAACCAGATGAGAAAAACAAGTTTGCTAAAATTGAGCAGTGTGTGCGGGACATTAGAGATTGGATGTTAATTAATTTTCTTCTGCTTAATCCTGATAAGACAGAAGTTCAGGTCATAGGACCACAAGTAGCTAGAAGTAAGCTTTCTGATCACACTGTAACTTTAGATGGCCTTTCTGTTCCATCAAGTGCAACAGTAAAAGACCTTGGTGTGATTATAGATTCCAGCCTTTCGTTTGAAGCACATGTAGATAATATTACCAGGATAGCTTTCTTTCCCCTTAGAAATATTGCCAAGATAAGAAACATATTGTCACTAAATGATCCAGAAAAACTAGTTCATGCTTTTATCACCTCTAGGTTGGACTATTGTAACACCTTACTGTCTGGTTGTTCAACTAGGTGTATAAACAAGCTTCAGTTAGTACAGAATGCAGCAGCGAGAGTCCTCACTAAAACCAGAAGATACGAGCACATCACCCATATCTTATCTACACTGCATTGGCTCCCTGTGAAATTTCGCATCGATTTTAAGATACTACTTTTAACATTTAAAGCATTAAATGGTCTCGCGCCACAGTATTTGAGTGAACTGTTAGTGTCTTACGATCCGCCACGCCTACTTCGATCAAAGGATGCAGGCTGCCTGTCAGTACCACGTATTATTAAAACTACAGCAGGGGGCAGAGCTTTTTCTTACAAAGCCCCAAAGTTATGGAATAGTCTTCCTATTAATGTTCGGGACTCAGACACAGTCTCAGTGTTTAAGTCTAGGCTAAAAACCTATTTATTTAGCCAAACATTTTTGTAAATAGATGAGCCTTAGGTAAAGGAGCAGATCTGGGGGACTCATGGACGTAGAGTATTCTGGTGAACTGGTATGTTTAGATGCTGTCTTCCCCACTCTCATTGTTCACTCAGGTTTGTTGACGGTGAGGTGATTGGTTGCTTTACATCTCATGTTTGTGTTTCCTTCTGGCTCTCCCTTTTAGTTATGCTGTTATAGTTAGTCCTGCCGGAGTCCCTGCTTGCACTTTGCACTAATATACATTCACCTTATACATGTTGACTGTGACCATACCTAACTGCCATCTCTCCTTATTTTCTGTTCTCTCCTTTTCTGCTCTCTCCCTCTCTCCTTTTCCCTCTCTCTGTCTCTCTGTTGAGCTATACATGTCGCTCCTGAGTTGCCAGTGATCCAGACCCCTCAGCCCTCTGGAGCCGTCTAACCCATCCTGGAGTACTGCTTCTGGTTGGAGATCTCGTCGCATGGATGCCACGTGTGGTCTGCCTGGATTCGTATGGTGGCTGGGGATGGTTTCCATTAAGACTGTCCTATCATCGATGGATGCTCTGGGGACCTGTGACTTCAGTTGTTCAATAGCTCAGGACTGAAATCTCCTACAGTCTACCTGAGCCTCCAGGAACAAACTGGACTCCTTTTAATTTTGTGGTGTTAAAATGGGTTTGTGGTGTTAAAATGCTTTGGGTGTTTCCCGCCTCGAGGAATTGTCTTGTTACACACAGGTTGCCGATTGCTAATGTATTGTCTTTTTCACACAACACGTAGAATTGCCAGACCGGTGAAGCCATTTTAGCAGCGCGCACAAAAAAATATCCCGCGAGTTTTGTGTCATCTAAACGGCTTCTCTATATCTAGAGACTGCCGATCAAACTTCCCAAAGCCATTATCGGCCCATTATGATCGGCGACCGATCAATCGGAGCACCCCTAATATAAACCACGTTTTATTTTTCCATTGATGTGCAGTGACTGATGGGAGCAGTTTCGCTCCCTGCGGTTTGGAATCGCACTTAAAGTGGCAGAGCACGGAGTTGTGGGGACACTTGGTAATTGTAAATAAGACAAATCGCCAGTGGACAGATTATGGTCTTTGTATGGACTGAGTATATTCTGTAGGTGGCCTGTATAGGGAACAGGAAGTGATTACGGTCCTGTCAACTTGGAGTATTAATTGCAATCATTAATCATCGGTTAATTGGATTACCCGATAAATTTTTGTTTTACGGTGCATTTTTCCTGTAGCTCACGTCTATTAACGTGTACATCACAAGAGGGCGCAGTTCAGCGTGCAGTATTTAATAATGTACACAGTGAACCTCCGGCATACGAACGCCCCGGTTAGCGAATTGTGGACTTGCGAAGCAAAAAATTCTGGCTGGATTTCGCTTCGACATGCAAAGCAGTTTCAGCAAACGAGTCATCAAGCCGGATCAATTCCAGTTTCACACATCCCTGATTGCAGATCAAAACTTGTTTTCAGTGAGTCGAGAAAAGTGTTTTTGTGCAAGATTTAGTCAGGATATAGCACTATAGATCACAAAGGATCATACAAAGTAAAACAACCATTCAATTGTCTGGAACTTGTCATAGTTTTATAGGTATGACTGTTTCCAAAGGTCAAGAAAAAAAAAACATTAATTACATCATAATCAAAGGTTAAGTGAGGTTTAAATGCCTGTTTATTTTGTAGTTTACTTCATTAATACAATATGTCTTTTCGAAATACTGTTTTTTATATGTAAGAACTGAATAAAGTTCTTAAAAAATATGATTATTTTTTTAAATTGGTAATGTTTTTGTGTGGCCGGAACGGATTAACTGCATTTACATTGTTTTCTAAGGGAAAATGTGCTTCACTATACAAAATTTCGAGTTACAAACTCGGCTCCGGATCGGATTAAATTTGTATGGCGAGGATCCGCTGGAGTTTTTGAACACTATCAATTTTTTCTGTTGGTTTAAACTAGTTGGGCTTCATTTATTTCTCTCACACACTGATTTGTTAAAACTCTGCCCCTGAAACTGTTAAAATCAAACAAAAAAAAATCTGCATCTTATCATAAATCATTGACTGTTAACATGTTCCACTGCATGGCCGGGCACGGTTCGAGACACTCCCACACTGTCAAAATCTCAGCCTAAACAAACAAACAAAAAAAAAAGATTTACACTCGGCAATGTAGAGAGTGACCTGTGGCGGTCTCCGCTGTATGGTTAAGTGGGCATTAACGCTGCGGGTCTCGGTTTCTCAGGAACCTACCATTCTCGGTTTGTGACGGTGTGATCGAGTACGGTTCCTGGAGGAGGCGTTACGAATCGGTCATCTCCGTAAGCGTACAGGGTCGTGTTGATCCGCTTCTGCACCACGATGAAGGCCAGCTTCGGCTCGTAGTTGGGAAACGTCTCGAAACATCCGAGGATCTGCGGGATCTCGTAAAGCTCCACGGCTTTGAGCTGACCGTCTGAAACGCCGTCGCGGTAGATTATGATCTTCTCCGGGAAGCTGTGGTTCACCTGGAGGAGGTTAAAGATGATGATGATGATGATTCATAACCTTATTCACTTATTTATGACACACAATCCTAAATTCAGACTGGTTAAAGAAACAACAATGATAATTACTTTGCTCCATGAATGTTTTTTTTTTTTTTTTTCACTGCATGTCCTGCCTCTAACTTAGCAATTTACTTCCCCCTAGTGGTAGAGAGCAGGTACGCTTTGCTTTTTTTCATGAGTTTAAAAACAGTTTTGGCCTCTGAAATCATTACACGTTTGCATTCGATCTTGAATTATATTAAAAATGTGTTTGATATTTCAGAAATCATATTTAGAATTTAACACCATCGGAACGGTGTACGCTAAAGTCATGCGAGTGCATCACAAAAACTATGCAAGGTCAAAATGTTGCGAAAGATGAAAAAACTATTTTAAACAGAGTTNCAGAGGAGGATGGCATCTGGACTGTGCCTCAACTGTGGGGGGGGAAAGCACCGGGTTGGAAATTGTCCTATGTTAAAAGTAATCTCGCACACTTCACCTCGCTCTCATTACCCTTTCTGTGTACCTGCTTGTTTGTCTTATAATAATTGTTCTATGTCTGTTTTTCCCCTCATAGATTCGGGTTCGGCCGGAAACTTCATCTCAACTTCTGTCCTTTCCTCGCTGCGAGTTCCCATGTCAAAGCTTCCGCACCCCTACGGTTAACTTTTCCCGGCCATACCGAGGAGTTAAAATTTTTTGTGCTCTCTCGGATGGACCAATCCATCGTGCTGGGCCTACCCTGGCTCAGTGCCCATAACCCTCATTTTAATTGGGCAGAATGTCGCATCACGTCATGGGCACCGCGATGCGCCATATTGTGTACACCGTTATCATTGACGGTCCAAACTACTTCTATAGAAAGTCCGCACGCCCTGGTTTCGGTCGACGTGCCATCCGAGTACGAGAGATTTAAGGACGTGTTTAGTATTAGGGCAGCTGCACGACTTTCCCCTCATTGTCCGTGGGACTGCGCGATTGAGCTTCAGCCGGGGAAAACACCGCCCTGCTCGCGTGTTTATCCTTTGTCCGTGGTGGAAACCCGGGCCATGGAGGAATACGTGAGTGAGGCTCTCTAGCAGGGAGTTATCAGCATTCCACGTCTCCCTCGTTGGCAGGTTTCTTTTTTATCGGAAAGAAAACCAGGGGTTTACGTCCATGTATAGATTACCGTGGTCTAAACACTGTGACAATAAAATATAAGCACCCATTGCCGCTGGTGCCGGCCGCTATCGAACAACTCCGAGGCGCCTCCATCTTTACTAAACTCGACCTCCGCAGTGCTTATAATCTCGTTCGTGCTTTTATCACCTCTAGGTTGGATTATTGTAACGCCTTACTGTCTGGTTGTTCAACTAGGTGTATAAACAAGCTTCAGTTAGTTCAGAATGCAGCAGCGAGAGTCCTCACTAGAACCAGAAGATACGAGCACATCACCCCTATCTTATCTACACTGCATTGGCTCCCTGTGAAATTTCGCATCGATTTCAAGATACTACTTTTGACATTTGTTATACCAATGGTCTCACACACAGTATCTGAGGGAACTGCTAGTGTCTTACAATCCGCCACGCCTACTTCCGTCAAAGGATGCAGGCTGCTTGTCAGTACCACATATTATGAAAAGTACAGCAGGGGGCAGAGCTTTTTTTTACAAAGCCCCAAAGTTATGGAATAGTCTTCCAGTTAACGTTCGGGACTCAGACACAGTCTCAGTGTTTAAGTCTAGGCTAAAAAAACTATTTATTTAGCCAAGCATTTTTGTAAATAGATTAGCCTTAGGTAAAGGAGCAGATCTGGGGGACTCATGGACGTAGAGTATTCTGGTGAACTGGTATGTTTAGATGCTGTCCTCCCACTCTCATTGTTCACTCAGGTTTGTTGACGGTGAGGTGATTGGTTGCTTTACATCTCAGTTCCCCCTCATGTTTGTGTTTCCTTCTGGCTCTCCCTTTCAGTTATGCCATTTATTAGTTTAGTCCTCCAGATGTCCCTGCTTGCACTTTTGCAACTATATCTACAGTCACCTTACATGTTGACTGTGACCATACCTAACTGCCATCTCTCCTTATTTTATGTTCTCTCCTTTTCTGCTCTCTCCTCTCTCTCTCCCTCTCTCCTTTCCCTCTCTCTGTCTCTCTGTTGAGCTATACATGTCGCTCCTGAGTTGCCAGTGATCCAGACCCCTCAGCCCTCTGGAGCCGTCTAACCAATCCTGGAGTCCTGGTTGGACATCTCGTCGCATGGATGCCCTGTGTGGTCTGCCTGGATTCGTATGGTGGCTGGGGATGGTTTCCATTAAGACTGTCCTATCATCGATGGATGCTCTGGGGACCTGTGACTTCAGTTGTTCAATAGCTCAGGACTGAAATCTCCTACAGTCTACCTGAGCCTCCAGGAACAAACTGGACTCCTTTTAATTTTGTGGTGTTAAAATGGGTTTGTGGTGTTAAAATGCTTTGGGTGTTTCCCGCCTCGAGGAATTGTCTTGTTACACACAGGTTGCCGATTGCTAATGTATTGTCTTTTTCACACAACACGTAGAATTGCCAGACCGGTGAAGCCATTTTAGCAGCGCGCACAAAAAAATATCCCGCGAGTTTTGTGTCATCTAAACGGCTTCTCTATATCTAGAGACTGCCGATCAAACTTCCCAAAGCCATTATCGGCCCATTATGATCGGCGACCGATCAATCGGAGCACCCCTAATATAAACCACGTTTTATTTTTCCATTGATGTGCAGTGACTGATGGGAGCAGTTTCGCTCCCTGCGGTTTGGAATCGCACTTAAAGTGGCAGAGCACGGAGTTGTGGGGACACTTGGTAATTGTAAATAAGACAAATCGCCAGTGGACAGATTATGGTCTTTGTATGGACTGAGTATATTCTGTAGGTGGCCTGTATAGGGAACAGGAAGTGATTACGGTCCTGTCAACTTGGAGTATTAATTGCAATCATTAATCATCGGTTAATTGGATTACCCGATAAATTTTTGTTTTACGGTGCATTTTTCCTGTAGCTCACGTCTATTAACGTGTACATCACAAGAGGGCGCAGTTCAGCGTGCAGTATTTAATAATGTACACAGTGAACCTCCGGCATACGAACGCCCCGGTTAGCGAATTGTGGACTTGCGAAGCAAAAAATTCTGGCTGGATTTCGCTTCGACATGCAAAGCAGTTTCAGCAAACGAGTCATCAAGCCGGATCAATTCCAGTTTCACACATCCCTGATTGCAGATCAAAACTTGTTTTCAGTGAGTCGAGAAAAGTGTTTTTGTGCAAGATTTAGTCAGGATATAGCACTATAGATCACAAAGGATCATACAAAGTAAAACAACCATTCAATTGTCTGGAACTTGTCATAGTTTTATAGGTATGACTGTTTCCAAAGGTCAAGAAAAAAAAAACATTAATTACATCATAATCAAAGGTTAAGTGAGGTTTAAATGCCTGTTTATTTTGTAGTTTACTTCATTAATACAATATGTCTTTTCGAAATACTGTTTTTTATATGTAAGAACTGAATAAAGTTCTTAAAAAATATGATTATTTTTTTAAATTGGTAATGTTTTTGTGTGGCCGGAACGGATTAACTGCATTTACATTGTTTTCTAAGGGAAAATGTGCTTCACTATACAAAATTTCGAGTTACAAACTCGGCTCCGGATCGGATTAAATTTGTATGGCGAGGATCCGCTGGAGTTTTTGAACACTATCAATTTTTTCTGTTGGTTTAAACTAGTTGGGCTTCATTTATTTCTCTCACACACTGATTTGTTAAAACTCTGCCCCTGAAACTGTTAAAATCAAACAAAAAAAAATCTGCATCTTATCATAAATCATTGACTGTTAACATGTTCCACTGCATGGCCGGGCACGGTTCGAGACACTCCCACACTGTCAAAATCTCAGCCTAAACAAACAAACAAAAAAAAAAGATTTACACTCGGCAATGTAGAGAGTGACCTGTGGCGGTCTCCGCTGTATGGTTAAGTGGGCATTAACGCTGCGGGTCTCGGTTTCTCAGGAACCTACCATTCTCGGTTTGTGACGGTGTGATCGAGTACGGTTCCTGGAGGAGGCGTTACGAATCGGTCATCTCCGTAAGCGTACAGGGTCGTGTTGATCCGCTTCTGCACCACGATGAAGGCCAGCTTCGGCTCGTAGTTGGGAAACGTCTCGAAACATCCGAGGATCTGCGGGATCTCGTAAAGCTCCACGGCTTTGAGCTGACCGTCTGAAACGCCGTCGCGGTAGATTATGATCTTCTCCGGGAAGCTGTGGTTCACCTGGAGGAGGTTAAAGATGATGATGATGATGATTCATAACCTTATTCACTTATTTATGACACACAATCCTAAATTCAGACTGGTTAAAGAAACAACAATGATAATTACTTTGCTCCATGAATGTTTTTTTTTTTTTTTTTCACTGCATGTCCTGCCTCTAACTTAGCAATTTACTTCCCCCTAGTGGTAGAGAGCAGGTACGCTTTGCTTTTTTTCATGAGTTTAAAAACAGTTTTGGCCTCTGAAATCATTACACGTTTGCATTCGATCTTGAATTATATTAAAAATGTGTTTGATATTTCAGAAATCATATTTAGAATTTAACACCATCGGAACGGTGTACGCTAAAGTCATGCGAGTGCATCACAAAAACTATGCAAGGTCAAAATGTTGCGAAAGATGAAAAAACTATTTTAAACAGAGTTACTGTACACCTTGAAGATGCTTATATTCTAATAAACTCCATGTTATAGGGTGTTTTATTCTTCTTACACCACAGGCTTTTCCATTTTCTTTATACTTTAAGGTGTGCTGACATTTTTAACATGTTTATAGTGGTGCTGTCAATCGATTAAACATTTTAATTAATTGAATAATTAATTAAAATTATTAATCGCAGTCATAGTCAATTTTAAAATACTCAAATTTACTTGTATTATAAACGTGCAATCTTGGAATAAAGAAATGCATACCGTAACAAACTGGTTAGAAGAAACAGATTAAACGGTTTTATAAAATCTAAAACATTAACACTTAACAAATATCAAATTAAAATCTCTTGAATGGGAAAATCAACAACCTAGAGCCTTAGCCGTTTGAGCCACTACTCCCGCGTCTTACATTTAACGTATTCTTGTAAAAAAAAAAAAAAAAAAGTCCCTTGAAGGTAGCTCGAGCTCACCACTTTGGTTTCATCCAAACTTCATGGAACTTTTTACAGTATTATAAACTTTACACCGTTCAGCATACCTGGTGATGTTTCCTCAATCATCTTATTATCCGCGTTAAACATGCCGCTATCTCACACAGCTGCGGCGATTATGGGAAGCCATTGCGGTCATGTGATTAATTTGCACTTATAAAACATGAATAAATACAGATTAATTTAAAATAATTCTAGATTTATCACAAATGAGTTAACATGTTAATATTGACAGCCTTGGTTTGTGGTTGCATTTGACATAGAACGTTCGTGAAACAGGTACTCGTATCCGAGTCTCTCATCCGTCTTTAACTTGAGACATTGACTGCACCAATGATTTCACGAGATTAATGCTTAAGACCTTTGTGCATCAAAACACCGGTCAGATTGGATTCCTGCTCTACTGACGCAGCGAAAAAATTAAGGACCTCCGCGGCACAGAAACTCACGTACGGCGCGTATGCTGTGTCAATCTTTTACCTCGTAATACTTCTGCAGGGCGGCCAGGAGACACACGCGGAAGCCGTTAATGATCTCCTCGTTGGGCATCTGGAACGCCACTCTGGAGTACCACTTTGTCATCAGGCTGAAAGGCACAGACATGAGGATATAAATAATTTATTTATTTAAATATTTTATCTAAACTTCTTCCTAGAGTTTGTGCGCGGTTACTGAAAAGCCAGATGTTTTTCCAAGAGCTCGTGTTTAACTTCTATTGTGTAAGAAAACTAATGAGTAAATGAAACACAAATTTTTCTTTTTTATGGCTACGTTTTATTTCATAGTGGCACTTCAGGGCTAACAGTGTGGACTATAAACACGCAAGACTGCCGTCTGCATATTATAAGAGAAGAATAAACAGTTCTCTCTCTATTTATACTGTGCATGGTGTTCCTGGTTTAAGAGCAGAGATGGAAATGAGTACATGCAATTTGTTATTGTACTTAAGTAGTGTTATTAGAGAATTTTTTTTTTTTTTTACTTTAACTCCACTCCAAAGTACAGCAAATATCTGTACTCATACTTAACTGCATTAACAGCAGAGCTGGTTGTACACAGTGACAAAAACAGCAGAGAGAGAGAGAAGGGAATTTTTTCAGAGCTACTGAAAGCTGTGTACTTCTGATACTTGAAGGTGAATACTGCTACTCTAGTCCAGATGTAAACGGAGGACTTCTACTTAAGTAATATTTCCACTAGGGCATCTCTTCCTTTACTCGAGTACAGGACTTGTGTACTTTGCCCACCTCTCTGCGTTGACTTTTGCTTAAATAAAACCTTTGCAGTCAGACCGGACCGGTCCGGACCAGAGAGGTCTTTGATCTAATGTTTCTAAACCTTTTAACAAGTATACTATGATTTTATCGTGATACCTACAACCAATCACAAAAGTAAGCACACCCCACTAATTTCATTAAACATTTTAAAATATCTCCTCAAAGGACAACACTATAGAAATTACACTTGGATATATTTTAGAGTCGTCAATGTGCCGCTTGTATAACAGTATAGGTTTACTGTTCTCTGAAAAAAACTAAACACACCAAAATTATTGTCAAAATAATAACTGGAAACAAAAGTGAGTACACCCTAAGTGATAATAGCTGTACATCTTTAACCATGACCTATTCATCATGTTCTTGGGCGAGTACGTCTCCAGACCTGAACCCTACTGAGCCTCTGTGGGACGTCCTCACGAGGAAGGTGGTGAAGCGTCGCATGTCTGACATCCAGCGGCTCCGTGATATCATTATGGAGGCGTGGAAGAGGATCCCAGCAACAGCATGTGCAGCTCTGATGAATCCCACGTCCAGGAGGATTAAGGCCGTGATAGATAACGATGTGCTCACGCAGAGTACTGACACTTTGGACACAGTTTTGACATGTCCACTTACAGCATACATTTTCGTTGCCGGTTATTTAGCCAACAAAGTCTGTATGTTGAGTCATTGTTAGAGGACAGTGAATCAGTTCTGCTACACAAGCTGCACATTGACTCCTCTACAGCACTGTACATCACATTTTCATTTCTATAGTATTGTCACTTGAGAACATACAATAAAGTGGTTGCTGAAATTTGAGGGGTGTACTTACTTTTTTGAGTGCCACACTTTTTGCGGATTTGTGTTACAATTATGTAAATGTCATCATTTTAAAAATACCCAGATTCTATTGTATTTTTTTTCCAGATTATTTTACGAATCTAAACAAACTTGCTATGTCCTACTGCATGCAATGTCCATGCTGTGCGAATAGTGTGACTAGAGTTCGCCCCCTGGAGCATCATAGAGGAATGGCAAAATGTTACAACCTCAAATGCAAGCATATTAATTCAAAACATTATAATAAAATACTAATAATATTTTAGAGTTAGTGTGGTGATGCATGAATTGCCAAAAAAGAACTGAATAGATTTTCCTCTATTTCTAGTAGGTGGTCTCTGAATCAATGAGCTTCCTACAGCTTAATCATTCAGAAAAATCAACAATGCATATAAAATTTGATAAACTTAAACAGTCTGCAATAAAAGCGGCGATTTTTCATGTACGGGCACTTTATCCAGAACTCAGCTCAGTTTCCCAACAGATGACCCCTGATCTCTACTTGTTGTCAGAATATACCAGAAAACACTCACTAATGTCACAGTCTTTTATTTACTCATTAAAAACTTAAGATCTTTATTAATGTTCAACAGTTTAAGTTTCTGCTCAAATCTAACTCCAACTGTGTTTGTTACTTCTTATGTGAAAACTGAACGAATTTCTGCACTTGAAAAAAAAAAAAAAAACGCACACAAACCTAAGTACACAATATGGCCAAAAGTTTGTGCACCCGACCATCAATACTGTATGTCCTTGTTATGCTTCATGTTTCAGATTTGTTTATGTTTGTTTTTTTTTTATTCTATTATCACCACACAGAACTGAACTGATCAGAACTAAAAACTAAAAAAGTGAAGACGTGTCACCTGTTAAGACTCGCCACGAATCCCATCACAGACAGGGTCTTCTTGGTGGTGTCGTGATGGACGTCCACGCCGATCACCATTAAGTGTTTCTGTGCAACGGTGATATGTTTGTGTTAGGATTCAGATCTCTATGCATGCAGTCAACTGTACATCTATTAAAATTAATAACTAATTAAAAATTTCCATGGCATTTCAGTAATGTTTATTGTAAGTTTCAGTAACTGCATTAAACATGTGTACAGTTTGAGCTCTGATGGCCGTGTATCTATTGAGTGATGCGTATAGCCATGCCCACCATAAGAGAAAAATCTAAATTTGCTAGAGTACCGATATGTCAATTATTCTCATTTGTCAGAAAAGCATCCGAGTGTGAATATGAAATGCCAAACGACGGTTTCAATGGTGCCAGCAGCGAAAATCTTGGGCTGTGGACAATGTGAAATAATTATTGTTCTCTGATGAGTCCACCTTCATTGCCTTTCCCACATCCAGGGGAGAGTTATGGTGTGGAGAAGCCCCAAAGAAGCGTACCACTCAGACTGTTGCATGCCCAGAGTGAAGCATGGGCGTGGATCAGTGATGTTTTGGGCTGCGATATCATGGCATTCCCTAGGTTCAATACTTGTGCTAGATGGGCGCGTCACTGCCAAGGACTACTGAACCATTCTGGAGGACCATGTGCACCCAATAGTTCAAACATTGTATCTTGAAGGCGGTGCCGTGTATAATGATGATAATGCTCCAGTACACACAGCAAGACTGGTGACAGAGTGGTTTGATGAACATGAAAGTGAAGTTGAACATCTCCCATGGCCTGCACAGTCACCAGATCTAAATATTATTAAGACACTTTGGGATGTTTTGGAGGAGCGAGTCAGGAAACGTTTTTCCTCCACCAGCATCACGAAGTGACCTGGACACTATTCTGTAAGAAGAACGGCTCAAAATCCTCCACCGTGCAGGATCTGTATCTGTCATTCCCAAGATGAATTGATGCTATATTGGCTGCAATAGGAGACCCTACACTATACTATTGAATTATTGTGGTCTAAAACCAGGCGTTTCAGTTTCATTGTCCAACCCCGTATGTTCTGTGTGTTGTGTGTAAGTCTGTAATTATGATTGTGATACTAACATGAGCATAACACAAACGCATGGCCACTTTTTTCTTTTATCAGAAAACAAACGTAGACATTAATCACCAGAGGAACGTTGACGGTCCAGAGCTCTCCTCCCAGTTTGCAGTTGATCTGCAAGAGGATCTTCTGCGCAATGCTGCGGAGTTTCTTTGGCTGAGAAATCGTACGCACGTTGATCACCTGAAAGCGGAGTGAACGGAATTGGCGCTGCATTTTAACATCTTGATACAATACACGACACAACACACATGTCTTTATCTACTTTCCACAGCGTGTCTGGGTTTCAATCACTAAGGAAAAAGCAAACCTGTGAGGGACACGGAGTCTGGACGCAGCAGAACTTTTTAATGGCGCTGTACAGGTCGTCTCGGTTTCCGGTGATGATGCAAACAACCAGCTGCATGTCGGGCTGAAATCACAACAAGATCCACATCGCAGTTACCGAGGTTCTGTAAAGCACGTACGGAGCTGAAGCGACATTGAGAATCTGATGAGGAAAAACGCAATTCATTATTAATTAGCCTAAGTAAGCGGATCAGCTTTAATGTAATCACTGACACAGAAGGACGAATAAGCACGAATAATCTGTAATAACTCTCGCTACGACTAAGCAATCTGTACGAAACAGCGCACAACGCGCTCCTCAGTGGATGAAGCTTTGAAAACGCCGGAGTCAGACCCGTAAGGAAGGTGTCAGACAGTCATCGCGTCGTTTACCGTCGTACCCCTTCACTCAGTCACTCAACTTCTCATCAGGATGGTGGTGTACAGTAATGAGCGGCGCATCTTCACAGTGCACTTACTGGCTCACTGATTCTTTTGAACCATGTCCGAATAAATTTAGGAAGAAATATGTTGTTCCTGACGTACACTCAAAGAGTGCCGTTCAGAGGATGGTACGGAAACTGGAAACGACGGGAACATTGATGCTTTCTCAAAAATATGCCACAAGACACAGGAAGTATTAAACTTATTAAACATGTCAGAGAGCTGCAAAAAAGGTCACCGTCGTCCAGGAGCTCAAAGCAAATGATGATGTAGAAATAAGTCACTGATTCCAGGGACAAAGCACCGCGTCGAGATGTGTCTTTGTCTGGCAGAAAAACGGAGAGGCAGAAAAACGGAGATCGCTTCCAGCATGTAATGTGATCTGTTACACATCCGTCAAGGTATGTAGCATAACGTTTATTATAAATAACTTTAATCTGACAAAAGTAATAATAAATAAGAATTCTATGAATGTTAACCAATGAAAGTCAGACATTGCTTTTCAACCATGCTTCAACAGAATTATTTTTAAAAAATGAACTCATGGAACAGGCCTGGACAAAAATTATGGTACCCCTAACTTAATAGTTTACATCTGACACAGGAAATAGTTACACTGTTCACACACACACATATGTTACCTACAGCAGGGATTTATTTCAAAAGCTTTAGATAGTAAAAAAAAAAAAACGAGATTAAGAAATTTGTTAATTTGCTATTTTGTAAAGATAATGAGATTAATTTTATTTATGAGATTAGTTTTATTAATTCATTTGATTTTATTTATTTCATTTATTTTATTATTTGGGAATGTCACAATACATTATTTTATCATTTTGTTTGGCTGTTTACATAATTTATAATAAATAAATAAATAAATAAATAAATAAATAAATAAATAAATAAATAGACATTATGATTAAACAGTTACTTGGTACTTGAGTATCTTTTCACTGAATACTTTTTTACTTCTACTTGAGTAATATTATTTTAAAAGTACAGCTACTCTTACTTGAGTACATTTTCTCGCTACTCTACTTACGGGCTGAATGATGAATTAAAACCTACCAAAAAATAAAAATTAAAATAAAACAAAACTTCCTGGAGGAAGATCATCTCATCACCTGTGTATCAGATCACATGAGCGGTCTGTACAGTGTGTAATAAAGTTCTGCACCTTGCAGCTCAGCTCGCCGTGGATGCTCTTTATGTAGGTCTCGGTGCGATCGTCGCGGAGCTCGACGCGGGTCGGACGGTCCAGCTTGATCCCCATTGGTGCGGCCGCTTTCATGAATGCCGCCTCCAGCTCCTCCTCCTGAAGGGCGGCCCTGCGGGGGTAAAAAACCGCCCAGCGGTGCACGGGGATCTGACATGGAGGGAAAAAAACGCACAAAAATGAGATATACTAATCCTGTTTGTGCACAAATTTTTTTTAAATTAATTAATAATAAAAAAAAGAGGACAGTAACTGAAAAAATTCCTAAATGAGGGTGTTAGACAGAACCCAGAAGCATGTAAACATTCAATTTAATTAAAGTCAAAAATACCTCATTTACCCACATGAGGTAATTTCATTTCATTAAGATGCATTTCTCAGCAAAATATATTTCTTCAAAAAAAAAAAATCAAGCATATTTATAAAGGCTGTTCAAGTCAAACCGGGACTTTAATTGTTTTAAGAGTAAAACCTTCCTTTATTTCTCTATATAATCCCCTGCTACACTAATGCACTTATCCCAGTTCACTAGAGCTTGGACACCATCGGAGAAAGTTTTCTCAGCACACCAGAGCCGTGATCCTGATTCACGTCCTGCTGAAACGCCGGCCTCCCAGAAACACATTTAATGACCCAAATATGTGGAAATGGTCTGGAGCGAGGTCAGGACTGAATGGTGGGTGTGGCTATAACTCTCATCCGAGTTCCTGTAACATGCAGGTGGTGTTGGTGTGAAATATGAGGTGGAACAAACCAGGCCCCTTTTTTTCCCCGAGAGCTTTAAGAACATCTTGTAGAACCTGACAGTAGTTATTGCTCATGTTGACACCGTGGGGTGGAAACACGGGCCATAATTTTACCTGCGGTTAGCTATTCCAGATGTTTGTATGTGTGTGTGTGTGTGTGTGTGTGTGTGTGTGAGACAGTCACTCTGTAAAACCAGGTCACGGAGACAGCTTATTAAACCTAAAGTCACCATCTTCACTCTCTCCTGGTTACTAGTTACCAGATCTAAATCTGTGAAAGCGGTTTTGTCTCTCGTCAGCGTAACACGTTTAGTCTCTTTAGATTGAGATGACTACAGTGCAGACAGCGGGCATGTGAAGAGCTGTAACCGAGGGCTTTTAGTCAGGGCTGGAAAAAGAGCAATGAAAAAAATAAATAATAAACGACTAGAGCGAGTGTGTGCCCGAGAATTTCCACTCCCCCCCCCATCGACAGACGTGGAACTGAAATAAAAAGGCAGAAAGGACGAGAAGTGCTTGTGAGAGAGAGTGTGAGGATCCGGGCGCACTTACACAGCTGATGGACGAGTCTCTGACGACCTCTCTCGACCAATCCACAGTCGGGGACGTGACGAAAGTGGAGGACTGGAGACAAATGGTCTCCATAGGTAGAGTCCTTCCCTGAGTCTAGAGAGAGAGAGAGAGAGACAGACAGACAGACAAAGTATAAAAGAGGGACAAAGAGAGACAAAAAAAAAAAAAGGACAGAAATTAATGTGTGTGTGTGTGTGTGTGTGTGTGTATGCACCACCAGTATATCGAAGCTGACTTTAAGCATGTTGTGTGTGTGTGTCCTCACCACCAGTATTTCGGAGCTGACCTCGAGGCCCCAGCGGGACAGCTCTCTTACTGCGTCCTGATTGGTGTTGATGTTGTGTAGAAGCTGCTTTAGAGAGTGTGTGTGCTGATCCACACTCACATTAATGTGCACCGTCAGTTCCTGAATAACACACACACACAATAACTACTACTTTTTTTTTTTTTACTGGACAACCTTCACCTTACTCTGCCTGAATTCAGACGTGCAGGAATGTATTGTTCTAAGACGACATCAGCACGTTACCATGACAAACATGAGGTTGAGCATGTACTCTATTGTAAGCTGAAGGAGGACGATTCTTCACCCATCTTACCTTCATAGCTTTGAAGTCTTTCCTCATCTGCTCCGGGATGCCGGTCATGAAGGAGAGCTCGGGCAGCAGCAGAATCTCCCCCGTCATCACCTGCGCAAAAACATGACTCTCTGTGACTCTGTACAGGACTCCTCAGAGTCCTCAGGTTTCCTCCGAACTCCAAAAAAAATACACGATTAGCGCAGGGAAACTGTCGCTAGGTCTAAACGAGTGACCCCATGACCGTGATAAGGCTCTCGGTTCAAGATGAGGACAAATTTCAAAATTAAAAATGACATCACCTGACCTCGCTGTCCAGCACCGGCCACACGTCTTACACGGGTTCAGGATGGTCCTGCTTTACGCTTTCATCATTATAGGCCCGTGTGCTCGCTTAATACTTACTGAACAGATCGTTAAGAGAAGGGAAGCTCATTAGCCCCACCCACTTTCTACTGAATTGGATCAGACTCTGACATCGAAATTATTATAACCGTATTATAAATTGATCGCAGACTTACTGTGAGTACCTCGAGGCATGAAAACAATAATTAGGGACAGGAACCACTAGGGGTGCTACGATACAATATCATCGCGATACCAGAGTGCTGATTCACTTTGTATTGTGATTTACAATTCTAAACAAACTTGACTAATAATTTACTCCCACCACACGTGGTGATGTGCTGCCTGTCGATGTGTGAATACTTCAGAGCACGCCACCTGGAGGATCACAGAGGAACTGCAACATTTTGCCACCTCAAATGAAAACATACAGAAATTAAGCGATTTGATTCAACACATGAACTGCCACACAAAAGACTCGCGATATGTAACCGAATCTCTAATAATTACTGTTTCAGTTTCCCCACTGTGGGACGAATAAACATATATCTTATCTTATCTCATATTAAAGTATAAGATTGATTCAGACTATACACAAACGTACACAGTAAGTAGGAATATTCATAAAAATAATGAGTGATACCGTTATTGTCATGGTCTTGCACATTTATCGATAAAAGATTTTTCAAAATTGTTTTGTGAAGCCTGTACTTTTAGTATGCTAATTAGGTCCATCCTCCCTTCCATGACACTGAGATCACATGACCTGAGACCTCATTGTAATTTTCTTCAAAAAAACAACCATTACAACGAACTATAAATAAATAAATAAATAAATAAATAAATAAAAACACAAGCGTTTTTATGGAATCTTGCAAAAAAAAAGTAAAATAATTTTTTTTGTTTGACGTTTGTGTTTAAAGGCGCAGTACATCAAGAAGTTTCAATCGAAAGTCAGATCACACCCTTTTAGACCTTGGACGTTTTTTGAAATCTTTTTAGATTTTAATTATAATTAATTTAACAACATGGACAGTGCTTTACACTAGAGCACTAAGCAGCTTAAACAATGTATTTTTTATTTTTATTAATAATCCTATATATGATTGTTTTTGTTTTTTTTTACTTTATAAAATCCTTTTCTTTTGCACATCTGGATGAAGAACGCAATTTCGATCCACTGTGTGAATTCTGTTTACATGGTCGTATTGACAAAGTTCACTTTGATTTTGAATAGCATTCTTATAATTTTTGTACATAAAAATATATATTTAACACTTGATCCATGATGTTCGTCCTGTTTCTTCTGATCCAAGATTTTTTTTTTCAATTTTAATAGCTGAATATTTATTATATTAACATTTGTGAGGTTTACATTTCTAACATTTTAACACTTTTTGTGGTAAATTCGTTTATTCAGTAATGTACCCTTCATCTTTCCACATACGACTTGTACTTAATATTTCTATCGTGTAAAGAAATTTTCACTTCATCCACACGCTATACGACGTCATGTCCTGTCAGTGAGTAAACTCACACTGCAGTGTTTGGTTACTATAAACCAGAGTCTAACAGTAAACTGTAATGCCTAACACATACAACAGAGGGCGGTATATGATAAAAAATTCTGGGTTAGATTTCCTCTCAATCAGTTTTATTTTTCTTTTCCCACCAGAACATGACGAACAAACAGGACAAGGCAGTGATAAAGCAGCAGCTCGTGCTTGTGATGTGTACAAGTCTCGATTCTGATTGGTCGAGAAGGTGTCGTTTATATATACATATATACAGCAGCTGTACATCACAGGTTTATATCGAAGCGCTCGATCCAAGGCTTTTTCATTTCTGTTCTTATAGAAGCAAATCATTTGCAGGGACAAACCTACAGGTGTGTGTATATATATATATATATATATATAAAGCTGATAAAAATCATGTGACAGAAAGAAAAGTGTTGCAGTATGAGACTAAACCTTAGACTAAAATGTACACAGTTATGAGACTAAAACTCTCTTTATTTCTCTATATAATCTCGTGCTACACTAATGCACTTAGCCCAGTGTTTCACTAGGGCTTGGACACCATCAAGGTAGAAAGATTTCTCAGTTTTCTGCCTGATTCACGTCTGAGACACCGGCCTCCCAGGAACTCCTTTAAACCCAAACATATGGAAACGGCTTGGACTGAGGTCTGTATGTGCGATGAGGCGATAACTCTCTAATGATTGTGTGTCCAGTTCACACAGACAGACGCGTCTCAAACTTCATTAAGTCATTTGTTTATTTCCAGGGATCTAAAAGCGTTCCGCTTGCCGACGTTTACATGTTTGCGTTTTGCACTTGAAGTCTTCTGTAAACGTCGATCATGGGCAACTGATTGGGAAAAGTCCCGGTTTGACTTGAACGCCCCGTCGTTTAAGAGAAACATTTTGAAATATACCATTATAGCAAACTAATCGACTATACACTGCTGAGAGAAACTGCCTCTCCTATGAAGATTTATTCCTCACTTTAATTTTTTTATTTGATTTAATTATATAAATAATTACCCGTTAAAATCCTAATACAAAATACAGTACAAGATGTTTTGCCCCTGAATTCCAAATGAGTAAAATGGCAGCACTATTATTTCCACTGTAATTATCCTTTCCAAGGTTGTACCATGCCAACCTAGCACATCTCTTGTCCAAATCTTTTTGCCGCCGGTGCTCATAGACTAATTAGTCAGCGATGTAATCTGTAAAACGTTACTGCTCTTCGACACGCAGCGATTCGCGAGCGAGCCCTCAAGCGCCGACCTGCAAAATGCACATAAATCTGCGATGTTGCTGTTGTGATGAAATAAAGAGCGGTTATCTGTTGTGATGGAGAGCCGGACCGGAAGGACAGCTTGAGTGTGAGGAGTGTTACAGGAGCTTATAATCGAGAAGCAGCTCGGCAACGCACGACTTAAAGGGTCTTTTTATTATATTCGTACAAGGTCTTTCTTTTTGCTTTGCAAGGAAAATAACCTAATGCTTTTTTTCTGCACAAAAATATATCCAAGTCCTTTTTTTTTTTGACATAAAGTATTTCACCTACCGCTCTTTCTTTCACACACACATTTGACCTTCTGTCTCTCGCTCACGTGGCCTTCCATAATCTCAACACAATCATGAAACTGTCCTTTCTTTGCTCTCATAAATATAAATATATTACAAAAAAACACCCTGATTTTTTATCCTGTTTTTATCTTCCTCCGCTGCTAAAAATCTCTGCTTTGTACATTTCCGTGCAGGCGTCTGGATTTCAGTTAATCCCCCTCTTATTGCCATCAGCAGTCAGAAAAACACCGGATTATTAAAAACTCAGCTTCTCGGCGTAATCGCACCGTCACCCCGTAACCTCCATAACGTCTCATAAAGAAACACTTTTCCACACGAGTGTCCAAATACCTTGAAAATCTCTCTCTCTCTCTCCCTGCTGTGCCTCTGTACCCGCCGAGTCGTCCCCTCACTCCCTCCACTACGGACCTGGGAAAGTTTTTTTTCCCTAAGCCGCTCCACAACTGCAGATGTTATCCCCTCGCAGTCTGGCGCAGCAGCGTTCGTCTCTAAACACCTCAGATTTGCCCATTTTAACTGGAGATGCTGTAGCATGATAGCACTCGTTTCTTTTCATCTTTTCTTATACTGAAACCTGAAGGATCAGTTGATATCGATGCCTGATAAGTAAAAAAAAAAAAAAACTCTAAATATTACAAAAAAATGCATTAAAGAAAAATGCATAACTAAAAATATAAGTATAAATAAAACATTAACGTTTATATTCATGCTGTCAGTATTAACTCATTAACACTTAAAATGATTTATAGTAAATGATTTGTGATTAAACTCCAGAATCAAACTTCCTAAAACTAAAACGCGATGTACTGACGTGTCCGACTGGATGAATCCCAGAATCCTAGAAAGAGAGTCGGAGAAGCACACAACATATCTGAGAACAGTTTTAGAATTAGAATCAGGGACCGTTAGATCAAAGCAGTCCTGTGATTTTGAAACTTTTCTCTTTTTCTGTTCTGTGTGTGTTTGCGCTTCATCTTTGATTCCCGGTTCTCGAAATTGTCCAATCGAGATGCTGCTTGCGTCACGCTAAGAAAGTCCAGACCTGTTAGTGACACACGTACACTCGTGTCACATGGGCATGCATCATACACGATGGACCAAAAAACAAACAACAAAAAAAAAAACACATCGGGAAATGATCGGGCTGCATCAAACAAAGAAAACAACTAAGGACATTTGAAAGGACCGGACCTGGGTTAAGAATCACATCTATGGAGTTTCTCTTTTTCCTGATGGCCATATTCCAGGACTCAGTGGTTCTGAGGGACATGAACTGGACACCAGAGTGTGAGACATAATCAAAGTTAAGGGTGACTGAATTAAATCAGTTTTTATTTGTGTATCTCTCATGTCTTGTACCCGAGACCTGCACTGTTCTTATCCTAGTTTTGGGTCCTGATAGGTTTCAGGGGGATCAGGTCCGTTTTTTTCCCTCCTATTAGCATTCTCATGATCATTAACTTTAGCATTAGCCGTTAGTTCCTAGCCTAGCCATAGCCCTTGTTGTCATGTTTAAATTTAGTGATGGAGTTTTAAAACGTTAAAACATTATTACACAATAAGTAACATTTTCCAAAACTGATTAGTTTATATTTGGTACAAAATTTAATCAGGATAGTGTAACCTGTGTCATTTCTATATTTAGGTATTGTTTGATACCTGATGTTTGATATCACATTAACATATCTTTTATTTATTAATCCCCCCCCAAAATTTTTTACATACATCATACATTCAGCAAAAACTATATAATATTAGAACTGGGAAATACTAAACATTTCACAGACATTAAACAGATATTTTGTTTCTTTTTAATCTGATCAGAAGGTCAGAGGTTTAAAGCGAGGCCCTTAACCAACGTTTGAAATATTAATTTCATATTATATATGAACATATGAAAAAATCCATGGTATCAGCAATATTTCTGAAGAAAATCATACTCCTCGACCACCCAGATAAACATAACTGGAGTTCGTTGCGTACAGTGTTGTACGTATTGTGTAACGTATAAGAAACATGATGGAGTTGCAGTGCCAGGAAGCGAGGGCACCGTAACCCGAGCAGGAGAATGTAATATAGCATCCAGGGGGGCGGGGCTTTAAGAGTATATATTTATACAGTATACCAGAGGATTCAAAAACACCTCCACTACTGTCAATCATCCTGGATTCACTTGTCAGTTGGTTCGTTCACAACAAGGCAGACGATGCCCTGTTTGTGACTTTTTTTTGTGTGAATTCTTATGCAAAATGCGTAAAGATTGACAGGTCTGGTAATCTGTAAAGTGCTTATTAAGTCCAATTATGTGACAATTATGTGATGGTTATAAAGAATGACGCAAAAACAATGCAACCACATGTTCTTAAACATTACTGTATTTCCAGGAATCACCTCTTAATCCAGATGGTGTGTCGTGCTTCTCACCTTTCCGCTGGGGCGGGCCCTTTCCTTCGGCCGATGGATCAACAAGGGCTGGTCGAGTTCTTTTACGGTGATGCCGTAGTTTTTCCTGCGATTGAAATTGAGAAGAAAAGAAACTACAGCGGAACCTTGGATTACGAGCATAATTCATTCCGGAAGTGGGTTCGTGTTCCAAAACACTCATAAACCAAATCATCATTTTCCCATAAGAAATAATGAAAACTCAAATTATTCGTTCTACAGCCCCAAAAATAAAATACATAAAAATAATTAATACAATCTATAAAATGAAAATAAAACAAATTCTGCCCTTTACCTTTAAAAAAAAGTACAAATAAATCCCGACAGATAAGTGTTTCCGTTGGTGCGCGCAGGCGCCGTGTGTGTGTGGAATTAGCCCTGTTCCCTCGCCTCGTTTTACACAGTAACACTCCTCCTCCCTCTCCCCACCTCGCTTTTTAAGTTTCACAACAAACACACACACACACAGCGGAAACAACGTTTTAACAGGAAAAAAAGACATCTCTCTGACACTGGCGTGAACATACTAAGGGAATCACTGCAGTAAAGTAAAAAAAACAAAAACAAAACAAATGAACCAGCACCTTACCTTTAAAAAGAATCGCGACAGAGCAGAGTTTGTGAAGCCGGGGAAGGGGTGAAAAGACGAGAGAGCGTCTGTCAGGGTGTTTGCGTGTCTGTGTCAAATTACGCGCGCACACACACATAAGAGATGCTGAAAGAATTCCGCAGCGCAAGAGTGACACTCGGTGAGTCGCATGCGTGATACATGATACTCGGCGCTCGTAAACTAATACTTGCTCGGTTCCAGATTAAAAATGTATTAAAAATCTTTGCTCGTTTTGCGGAACACTCGTAAACCACATTACTCGCACTCCAAGGTTCCACTGTATAGTTTTAAAAACAACAAGTCAAGGCAATGAGTTTTTTCAGCGTTTTTTTCCTTAAAGAAATTCCTCTGTTATACGTGGAGGTGAAACAGACCGGAGTTGATCTGTGATTCCGTTCCGGTGCTTTTAATTGATAGTTTTGTCCATCAGAATGTGAAATAAAATTTTACAGTTATATTTAGGCCTAGATGTAAAAAAGCTCATTATATATATATAATCTGAATAAATCTGAAGGAACCGGAGGTTTTTGTGAGCCGTTGCGCCCCTTAGTAAACAGACCTGTAGTATTCAATGAAGGTGGTCTCTGAGCCGTCCGCCATGGTGAAGGAGTCCCTGGGCGACTTGGCCCACTCGATGTCGTCAATGCGGTAGGTGCGGTTGTTGTAGCGGGTGATGACTATGGAGCCGATAAACTCTTTGGTGCACTCGTCCTTGAAGCTTTCTCGACTCTCCTGGTAGATCATATTCCTACATTACACACACACACACACATCAGCTATATCAGCTTCAAAATAAACAACACACTCTTCTACATGTAACTGATTCAACTGAAATGTTTATGCTCTTAATTTATATATTCCTGTTAAATGATCTTAAGTGGAACTGAATTATGTGCTCACATGATGTCCAGGACCGAATCGTTTCTCAGCACTTTGTGTGTAATGTCCACGCCCAGGTACAAACCTCCATCTGTGTGTTTTATACTGGTGGCGTAACCTGGCCACACCTGCAGCCTGACACACCCACACACAGTGAAACAAGGAACAGGTGTTTAGTGTTCATTAGAAAGCTATAACCTTGGACAGCCGTCATTATACTGATGATTCTGTATCCATTCCATCCGTTACTGCTGTCCTGAAAAGCATAGATACATCAGAGATACATACACTGATCCATCTGTCCATCCATTCAGGCATATGAACAACTTTACCAAGGAAAACCATATAACTCAGGAAACATCCACCAATTCATCCATGTAAATCCATCCATCGCTCAAAGCAGATAAGCATTCATCCTTCCATCTGTTTATCCATCTATCCAAGGATGCGTCCATCCTTCCATCCATTATTCAAACATCTATCTAACGAAGGAAGATTTCATCCATCCATTCATCTCTAACAACCAAGCATGCAAACATCCATCCATCCACCTCTCTGTCATTCAAGCAGAGGTAGTAGTTTACAATCTAACCAAGGAAGCATCCATGCATCCATCTAAGCACACAAACATCCATCCAATCATTACTCCAAGCTTCCATTTCCTAATCCATCCATCCATCCAAGCATGCAAACATCCTTCCACTCATTAATCCAAACATCTTTCCACTTTTTTAAAGATAAAACCAAAGAAACATCCATCTATCCATCCATCAAAACATAAGCATTCTTCCTTCCACTCGCTCATTCATCCAAAGACGGACGCGTCCACATTATCCCAGCATGCAAAGATCCTTCCGTCCATCGATCCAACCGAGAACGCAACCGTCCATTCCTCCCTCCAAACATACAATTATCCTTCTTTCCAACCGTTCAGTCATCTAAGTAAGAAAGCATCCTTAATTTCTCATCCATCCATGCAACTCTTCA
This sequence comes from Clarias magur, assembly GCA_013621035.1. Taxonomy (NCBI): domain Eukaryota; kingdom Metazoa; phylum Chordata; class Actinopteri; order Siluriformes; family Clariidae; genus Clarias; species Clarias magur. The sequence goes on along the minus strand of QNUK01000323.1, from coordinate 361,680 downwards.
AATCATCCATCTAACCAAATTTATTAACATCATTCCACTTATTCAAGCAAGGCTGGATCAGTCTGTCCATCTACAGTACCCTCCATGCATAAAAACTTTCATTCTTTCAACCGTCCAAACAAAAGCATCCATCCATCATCGATCAATTCCATCCATCTATCTAACTGAAGATCCACCCACCCATAAACAAACATCCTTTCCATACGGCTAACCACAAATACCCGTTCATCAGCATCCCTGCATCCATCCATCCAAGCAACCTGCAATTCTTCTATTCATCTATCCATCCATGTTCAGAAATAATTTTCCTTCACATACCAAGTCCATTCCATCCAACCATTCAAGTAAACATCCATCTAATAATCCGTCCAACTGAGCATGCAAACATCCATCCCTCCATCCCCGACTGTTCTCTGACACATGTGCATCACTGGAACGACGCGCTGTGTGATATTTCTCTGAAAATGCTGGAGAGTTTCCTGCACTTACTTTCTTGGTAATTTCTCAGGAAGTGATTAATACCTGTGTTTGCTGAGAACAACTGCACTTTTGGGGTCATAATGGTTCCTGCCGATCAGATTTAGTCCCAAAATCATCATCACTCTAAAAAGAATCACAGACACAGAGCGATAAAGAGAGAGAGAAAAGGGATGAGAGGTATCTTTCTTTTTAATGAAGAAAAAGAAAACAAAGGTCAGTGTTATTAATCAGAGTCATCAGATTTATCTGCAGTGCTCAGGGACCTGATGTGATCCTAATGATCAGGAGTTCAATGCACACTAATTGCATTTTTAAGAGGATTTCTTTAGATGTGTGGAGAGAAAAAAAAGGAGCGTTTATTTAAACAAACAAAAAGAAGGAACGATCGAGACGCACTGACCTAGCACGGAGCTCGGACATGCTGAACTTACAAAAGAAAAAAGAAAAAAAGAAGAAAGCAGAAGAACAAGACTGAAAGTGCTGGAAAGAAGATGGAGGGGGAAAAAATGAAATAGAAGAGACGAAGACATCAAAAAGGGAAAAAAATAAATAAATGCAGCGAGTACAAGGAGGCAGACGAGGAGGAGAGAGAGAGGATGAAGAACAAGGGACGGGAGAGACGGAACAGACGGAGTACAGACACAGAGGAGGGAGAGAGAGAGAAAGGTAGGACAAAAATAGAGACGGGGAGAGAGAAGGTCGGAGAGGGGAGACGAGAAATAATGATGGACAGAGAAAAAAGGAAAGGACGAGTGAAAAGTGTATGACGAGCGAAGGAAAGAGATGAAGGAAGAGTTAGAACGTGTGTGTGTGTGTGAGAGAGAGAGAGAAAGTAACAAGGGATGGAGAGTAAGAAAGAAGAGAAAATTAGAGTAAAGAGAGAAGGATAAAGAAAGAAAGAGAGGATGAGAGAAAAGAGAGAGAGAGAAATATATAGGGAGAGAAAAGAGAAGAATATAAAAAGAGATAGACACAAGAAGAGAGGGTGAAGAACTTCAAGAAGGAGAGAGAAGATGTGCAAGACATTGAAGAGAGAGAGAGGAAGCAAAACATTGTGGGAGAAATAGAGGAAGAGGATGAGAAGAGAGAGAGAGACAGAGCACTAAAATAAAAAGAAAGAGCTGAAGCAGTAAAGTGAAAAAAGGGAGAGAAAGAAAGTAGAGCGGGGAAACTGAAAAGAGAGAGGAAACGAAAAGGAGGAACTGAAGAGAGAGAGAGAGAGATGAATACGGTGAGCGGCGAGTGAAAGCGGCCTGAACGCTCTTTGACGGCGAGTGCTCCTGAAATCACGCGGCATCGTTCCGCTGATTTAATGTCCCATTGCTGTTACCACAGCAACGCAGAGCGAGCACCATTATATTTTGTTGACACAGAACGCAGAAAGAGTGAGAGAGAGAGAGCACAAGAGGAAAAAAAAACAAGAAAAAAAAGAAACACTTCAACATCTTTATGTTTTAATTCGTGGTAAAGCGGCGGCAGCGTGATAAAGGGACGACGACGCAACGCTTCAAGGCCCTCGGAGACTTAAACACACACTGAACTACGGCTTTATCACCAGGAGGGTTCTGATAAAAGACTCGCGTTGACGCAGACCCCAGCGTGGGCTTGGACCATCAACCTTGTTTGTTTTTATTTGTTTTAAACTTTGCTTCTGTTTATTGTTTTAATTTCTGTTAATATGTTAATCACGAGTTTTAAATGTGCCGTTTCCAACTTAACCATGTTTTTTAACACAAAATCCCCTTCATCAAATGTCATACTCCTTCTGTTTCAATAGTGTTTATTTGTCCTGTGTTTACCCACAGGAAGCACACACACACACACACACACCTAACCCAGGAAATAAATGCTAATGTCTTAGTGTTTAATTAGAAGGATTATAAGATGAAACACACACACACACACACACACACACACACACACACACACTTGCGCAGGAGGATGTTGTAGAACGGGATACAGAGGTCCGAGTGCGGAGGCAGGATCTTGGTCATCTGGATTTTTAGATCGATTTCCTGGTTGTCGGTTTTCCTCTCCGCTTTCAGATAAACCACCTGGTTAAAAAGGGGGACAAAAAAAAAAAAAAACATAGAAAGTAATAAAGAGCAGGAAAGACCACAGAGTTAGAAGGGGTGCCAAAACTTTTGACAAATCCTATACATTACTGCAAAAAAAAAATAAAACAAAAAAATCACCATCACGATCACGCGAGACCATAGCTCTCACACACACTCACACACCTCCTGTAGGCGTTTGGGCAGATAGAGGATGACCCCATCGAAGGCCACGACGTCTCCGGTGGTCGGGCGATGTTCTCTCATCATGGCGAAGCGCATGCCGTTCGACTCCACATTCGGCCTGAAACGCACAAACACTCGTGTGTCTCGTACAGGGTGACGCACGTCTGACGCACGTCTGACGGACATCTGTGACGGACCACAGGCATTTAGACATTAAAGCACACGTGGCATACATACATACAGCGGTGCCTCAAACATGACAACTGGAATGAATTTTTATCGCCTTGAGAACTGAAATGTGTGTCAGAAATTTGCCTCGGAATCCGAGTCGAGCGTAAGTCCGGGAGACGTTCAAAACTCAATGAAAATCCAAGTGAAGAAAGTTTACCTGTTTATTTAATTATTTTTAGTATTTCTGATCTCTCACTCACTCACTCAAACACTCATCATCTATACCGTTTAATCCTGTATTCATGGTCACGGGGGGCCTGGAGCCTATCCCAGGATATTTAGGGCACGAAGCGGGGTACATCCTGGACAGGGTGCCAATCCATCACAGGGCACAGACACACACACACACACTACAGGCGATTTGGGAACGCCAATTAATGTAATCTGCATGTCTTTGGACTGTGGGAGGAAACCGGAGTACCCGGAGGAAACCCACCGAGCACGGGGAGAACATGCAAACTCCATGCACACAGAGACGGGAATCGAACCCGGACCCTGGAGGTGCAAGGCGACAGTGCTGACCGCTACTTGTATTTCTGATCAAAAACGATCATAAAATTATCCAAACTTCCCATCACTATTCCATGTCGCTCGAATCCGTACACTCTCCCATTGTTCCTGCTTTTAGTAGTTCATGTTCAAGTCTCTCTGTGGTTTTAACGTCGGAGCGGATGATCTGAAAATTATCCGCAATCGATTTTTAGGATTTATTTTTAATCCATGCTTTTCAATTCACTCTGTCCATCTGTCAAGGAGCTTTAATATTCCCTCGTTAAAACATGTTTACGGCTGAGCTGCAAGCCTCTATTGCATCGTTGTCTTCATTTCTTCATCAGAAGTGAATCTTTGTCCTTGTACGGCTGCTTTCAGGGAAATCAAACAGGTACTGTAAAAGCCATTTTGCTGGTTCACTGGTTGTCCTTCCTTGGTGCACACTTTAAACACCTTCCAAGACCTGCTGTTTCCTCGTCTAGACGTCACGATTTGGACCTTGTCCGTGTCGCTCTGATCCGTACACTTTCCCGTTGTTCCTGCTTTCAGAATGAGAACTGTTGACGTCATCGTACATGTTGTTCACATCAGCTCTCTGTAGTTTTAACGTCAAGGCTAATCTGAATGCTACACGTCCACAGAGACCAGAACACGCGTATCCGTAAGACCTGTGATACTTTGCTTTCATGAAGCTTTTATGAAGTGCGCACACTACAGTAAGCACTCAGCCTTCAGCTGGTTTAATGAGAGGACAGGGTTTGTTCAGACAGCTTATCAACCCTTATTGAAGTTTTTATTTATTTATTGAACCTTATTGATTTAAGTTGAGATTTCAGCTGTTAGAACTTCAATAACTCTTTACACACAAGGTTAGAAATACTGCATAAATCATTCATGTTGTTTTCACACCTCATTAACATAATGTAGTACAGTAATGTATTTATTAAATATATAGAAATGAACAGACGAAACTTTAAGTGCTTAGCAGAAATACTTGATAATTAAAGATGGGAATCACGAGGGATCACCTAATACGATATCATCACAATACCGATTCAATTTGTATCGCGATTCTGTAAGTATCATGATTTTAAAAATATCCTGATGTCATATTACTTTTTCTTTTTTTTTTTCCCACCACAAAGGATTCTTTGCTTACTTGCCAATGTGTGAATAGTTCAGAGTTCGCCACCTGTAGGATTATAGAGGAACTGCAACCATTTACCCCTCACATGCAAGCATACAGTATATATTTTGAATTCATTAAAAAGATTTTTTTGGTGTCCGTGTGATGATTGGATCCCGCTCCCAGACTGGCTGTAAAAATCCATATTTTTTCAACATAACCTCCATGCTTTTCAATACACTTTGTCCATCTGTCAAACATGCGTTCCTATTCCATCATTATGAAATGTTTTGAGCGGAGCTGTGAACGCTGAATGCGCCGCTGTCTTCAGTTCTTCATCATTGTCCTTGTAGTTCTACTTTCAGGGGACCGACCAGGTGAAGGTCTGACTGAGAGAGATCAGAACTATAGTTAGGACGCTTTTACACCTCAAAACAAAGCGTCAAGTGTGTGGACAGAAGTGTTTGGACGTGCATCGTCATGCGGGTCAGTCCTCTGTGTTTAATTCGAAGTTCGGGCAGAAAGAGTGAGAGAGAGAGAGAGAGAGAGAGAGAGAGAGCACAAGAGGAAAAAAAAGAAACACTTCAACATCTTTATGTTTTAATTCATGGTAAAGCGGCGGCAGCGTGATAAAGGGACGACGACGCAACGCTTCAAGGCCCTCGGAGACTTAAACACACACTGAACTACGGCTTTATCACCAGGAGGGTTCTGATAAAAGACTCGCGTTGACGCAGACCCCAGCGTGGGCTTGGACCATCAACCTTGTTTGTTTTTATTTGTTTTAAACTTTGCTTCTGTTTATTGTTTTAATTTCTGTTAATATGTTAATCACGAGTTTTAAATGTGCCGTTTCCAACTTAACCATGTTTTTTAACACAAAATCCCCTTCATCAAATGTCATACTCCTTCTGTTTCAATAGTGTTTATTTGTCCTGTGTTTACCCACAGGAAGCACACACACACACACACACCTAACCCAGGAAATAAATGCTAATGTCTTAGTGTTTAATTAGAAGGATTACAAGATGAAACACACACACACACACACACACACACACACACACACACACACACACACACACACACACACACACACACATATGCGGGTCAGTCCTCTGTGTTTAATTCGAAGTTCGGGTTTCAGCTCTTCAATAAGCATCTCACTGTAATGAGCGCTGTCGATTGTTTTTCCAGATAGTGTTCCAATACTTCTGGACCTTGAGAATCCCAGAAAACAATCCAGCCAATTATTGCCTTTGAACTTTTTCTAAGTCGGTGATTGAGGATGTTTCCGTTCCATACTCTCTTGTTTACTCTCGGGCTCGTAGTGATGAATCCGTGTCTCATCACCAGTAACGATTCTCTTTAAGAAACTTTCACCTTCCTTACACTATCGGAATCGTACCAAATTTTGTTTGCAGATATCCAAATGCTCCTGTTTATGCTCTTCCGTGAGCTGTTTCAGCACCAGGTACACCCGCAGGCCACAAAAGACTCATCACTGCACGCTGCTCTTCTTTCGTGCAAATCACAAGCGAGGTGTCCATTTTTGCACCACGGTTACAAATGAATCTGAGTCTCCGCTCATATATTATAGTACATACGTCAAGATATTGAGCAAAAAAGGAAAATATATTCTAATTTAAACACAGCTTCTAATTTAAGTGTGGCTTGTCCATCTAAGATCATTTTAATATTAGTCTGTAATCATATAAAACCAAAGAGGAGACTGGGATTTTTCCTCACAACCTGATTTGTACATCAAGCGAACTCCTGCACGGTCACGGATTCTAGTTTGGGAATCTCTGCCTTAGACGAAAACGACCGTACAGCTCACACACACACATTTGTGTTAGACTTACGTGAACGTGACATGATACTGATACACTGCCTCGTTCGTGCATCGGATCGGGACATGGTTTGAGGCGATGGAGACCGGTTCCCCCTTCGTTCCGAGTTTCTTCAGCGGCTCGCTGTGTGGACAAGGAAAAGAACATACAAACAGTTCATCCGTATACACATCATCAAATCTTACACCTGGCACAGAACGGGAGCCGTCGGGACGGCGGGGGATTTCGTTTCATCGCTCGAGAGCAGGGAATGCAGCGTTTCCCACACGTAGTGTACACATGAGTCATTACGTTTAAAAACGTGTAAATAGGGAAATGACGTCGCAAAAATGTAGAACTAAAAATTTTCGTATTATTATTATTGGTCACAGAAACAACCAAAAACAGGCATTAAAAACATGTGAATATGTGCTATTGCCTAATGTGACCACCCCGTTTTTTTTTTTTTTTACATTTTTTTAATTAAGTCATATTTGTACAGTTGGTTAAAATAAAATAATATACACTATATTGCCAAAAATATTCATCTGTAACAGCATTCAACTCTTCTGTGAAGGCTTTCCACAAGGTTTAGGGGTGTGTTTATGAAAATCTTTGACCGTTCTTCCAGAAGTGACACTGACGTTGGACGAGAAGGCGTGGCCCGCAGTCTCCGCTCTAATTCTAATAATTGGCTCGTGTCTTCATGGACGTTGCTTTGTGCACTGGTGCTGTTCCCACAAATTTGGGAGCGTGAAATAGCCCGAAACGTCTTGGTATGCTGAAGCATTAGGAGAAAAACAACCTAACACCAGTTCCAGCATGGTTGCGCCTTTGCGCCTCTGTACTGCACGTGTAACACAAACAGAACGCTCGCCTGTTGCTTTGCTCTTAGGATAAGATTCTTAAGCCTGTTTTGCGGTGGAGTGAGCGGGGCATGGCATAGACGCAACGACGATGAGCATTTGAAGTTTAGCTATGCAAATGGGATGCAAATGATTAGTGAACTACAATCGTGAAGCATGAGAGACAGGAGTGTGTTTCTCCTACACAATTTTGATTTGTGTGTGTGCTTTGCGTGTTTAATTTCCTCAAAAAACATACCACCCTTGTGATTTTTTTTTGGTTCCGTTTTTCGTTTGTGTTTGTTTCATGGGCAGGTTTCTGGATAACAGCAGACAGTGTGAACTCCACAGACGTACAGAATTTTATACCCAAATGTTCCCCTCATGAATTCTGACTGATAATAAGATGTCTTGTTTTTAATCCAGTGGCCGTTTTTTTTTTTTGGCCTTTTTTTAATACCCTTTAGGGAAACCATGGCAACTAACATCACAAGAGACTGAGATTCGGATGAGATTCAGATGACACATGCCTAAAAATAAATAAAAAATCTCAGAGCGATGGACGATGCCAAGCAGCCCCAGGAGAAACCATGGCGACCGTGCTCACCGTGCCGCTTCCATCTTCAGCCCTGCTTTCGGAGACGAGGTCGCTGGGGTCATGGGGATATCTTTCGGGATCAGTGGCGCAAGCGGGGCACCGGAACCCCGACCCACTGGGAAACCTGGATCTTTCCTGACCCCCATCAGTCCTCTCCCTACAACACTGTGAAACACAGATCACCTTAGAGTCACCTTACTATTTATATAGAAACAGTAGTGAGAGGAATCGCCAGACACCATCCAATACGATATCATGAAACATGGGTGCTGATTTCTATATAATTATATAGACTTTTATATATTACTTTTAGATAAAATACAATTACATATACAGAAACAAAAAAGAAAACAAGGAAGTAAATGTGGTTATAAGATGTTTAAAAAAAATGTATCTTCTTAAAATCCAACAGATGACGCTGTACATTTTTTAATACGTGCTTATGAGTGTGCAATTGAAATCTACTTAATAAACGCGATCTCACACCTTCATTCCGTCCATTTAATTTGAACTGTTCACACGTTCTTATCTCGTGTTGTAAGAGTGAATTATTATTAAGTTTGTTTAGAAATAATAATTATGGCAAATGACACAGACATGCACCGCTCAGTTAAACGGTAATGTTAAACCCTGCGCAAATGTTAATCACTGCGCTAATGTTAAAGCCTGCGCTAATTTTAATCTCTGTGCTATTGTTAGTTTGTATTGTTTAAATACTGCACTTGGTTTTTAATTTGGGTTTTTAAGGTTTTTAAATGGCTACATTTAATTCCTCATTCAACTTTTTTAAGGGTTTAAAATTGTAATAAAATCACGGGGAAATGTAAGATCGAATCGGGATATTTATAAAACCGTGATACTTAGAATTGCAATTTTAAGAGTTATCGTGATAATATCGTAGCATATCGGGAGGTGACTGCTGATTCCTGTCTCTAGTTACTGAGCTTGTTTTTGGATGGTGTGTAAGTTTAAACATTATAAAATCTCTAGACGCTCATGAGCGGTTTTGCAGTGACTCGTGTCAGAGCTGCTCATCAAACACGCTGATAAACTCAGAAACTCCCCGTCAGGCTCGCGTCAAATAAACCAAATAAAAAAGGAAACATTTAAAAACAGTAAGTTTAGTTAGTGATTATTTTGCTGACACCCACAGGTACCGACCCAGTGGAACGACGCCACAGTGCTAGTTTGATCCTGTTAATTTGTGATTTAAATAAGTAAATAAGTAAATAAATAAAAATGGCATGATGTCTCACAGGAAAAACACGTTCTGTTATAATTTATCACAAAACTCAGTATATTATCTATTAAGCCCTTGTTTTTTTTTTCTTTACCTGCTGCTGAAGCGTGAATCTCGTGCTTCAAAAGCAGACAGAACAGGAGGCACGAGGGACTGAATATCATCCTTGTGCTCACTGTCTGCACCGCGTCCTTGTGCAAACAAAAACACACAGGTACACGTGAAATAAGGAACATTTCAATCTCCTGTCCTTCAGCGTTTCACCTTCACTGCTTCTTCAGTGTTTTTAGATCATTGTGTGAAATGTTATTCTGGTATACTGAAGTATAATCACACGCGTTTCATAAGAGTCAAAGGCTTTTATTGACAATTACATTAAGTTTATGTAAAGAGTCAATATTCGCCGTATTTTTCAAGACCGCCCTGACATGCTGTCAATCAACTTCTGACTGATTTCAACTGATGCCCATTCTTACACAATCGATACTTGGAATTTGTCAGAATTTGTGTTTTGTTTTTTCACCCGCCTCTTAAGGATTGACCAAAAGTTCTCCCTGGGATTCAGGTCTGGGAAGGTTCCTGGCCATGGACCCAAAGTTTCGATGTTTTGTTCCCCGAGCCACTTAGTTATCACTTTTGCCTTATGGCGCAGTGCTCCATCATGCTGGAAAAGTCATTGTTCTTCACTGAACTGTTCTTGGATGGTTGGGAGAAGTAGCTCTCAGAGGATGTTTTTGTACCGCTCTTTATTCATGGCTGTGTTCTTAGTCAAAATTGTGAGTGAGCCCCCTGCCCTAGCTGAGAAGACACTCCACACATGAATTCTCTCAGGATTCTTTAAAGTTGGAGTGAAACAGGACTGATAGTAGCGCTCAACTTCAAACATTTCAATATAAACTTAATGTAATTGTCAATAAAAACCTTCGACACACACGAAATGCTTGTAATCATACTTCAGTATACAACAAATTAATATTCGTGTCATTCTCAAAATTTCTGGCTGTAGCGTTGTTCCTGACACACTTCGCTAATAATCTGTGAACGTCACATTCAGGACATGATTTCAAGTTCTGTCTGATGCTTACCCAAAGGTGGAGCTCCTCTGCCCCATGTTTTGGCCGGTTCAATGCCTATACCTCGAAACATAGACAGCAGGGATAATCCTGGTCCTGGAACATCAACCTAAACACACACACACAAACACGCTTTCATAGGAAAACAGTCAACGACTAAGAGTGTACGAGGGGAAACTGGTTATTTTCCTAAGTTGATATTTCTTCAGTTATAGCAGGTTATATACTGGATTAGCATGTACCGAGTCATCCCCTCACCCTCGCTCGCCATGGATCAGCGTGTAACTGTAAAGTTTAACCGTCATAATGCAAAACAGTTACTGCCAGTGTATGGTGTTAAATTTGTGCTTTGTTCCTAAGTTGGAAAGACTCCTATTTTTCACAAAAATAAGTATTTTAAACCATTCTGTTTGTGCTCGACAGGGTTGCCAGATCACACTGACAAAATCCTGCCTAAAGAGCAAATCCATGCTCTGATAAGTAAAAAAACAAAAAACAGCCCAAATAATAATATTACTGTTATATAAAGCTGCCTGATTTAACTTATTATGCAATTTAATGAGATTTTATGCGATTCATTGTTGAACATTTTTCAAGCTACCAATTTTTCAACATTACATTTACAAACTGATTGCGTTGACCGTAAATACTCACTGCTTCGCTCAATAGTTCAGGACTGGAATTTTCTACAGTTTTGTACCCGGGCCTCCAACAACAAACTGGACGCCATATGAACTTAAAAACATCTCCTGTTATACTGAACCTACAGCCTCCTAACACACAGTATGACTGCAGATCAATCCCTGCTATAACCCAGGTGAGGATGGGTTCCCTGTCGAGTCTGGTTCCTCTCAAGGTTTCTTCATACTGCCATCTCATTTTCCCCCTCAGCACCGTCGCTCTCTACTCTAATCTGGTCATTTTGTTTTATACATATTTTCTCACATTTCCTACTTATTTCCATAATTTTCCTTTTGATTCTGTACTTTTCTGTAAAAAGAATCAGAAACACAAGTAAAAATGTTACAGTTACTTTCTGAGTAAATCCTCTGGGTGTGAACTCACTTTTTATATGATCGGCATCAGGTTAAAGAAACATCGTCCATATTACACACATTACACAGATACTCGTTCTTGAAAATATCTGCTACAAGAAAACCTTTAAAACCTTTACCCTTTTGTCATCTCAGGGAGTTTTTCCTTTGCGACAACGATTATTGTTATTATTGTTATGAGCGTAATATAAATAAATTTTAAATGAATTAAACCAAAACCGAAGGCTAGTTATTCTAGCAAAAACAGCCCACCATTTCTTTTATACTTGCCTGAGCTTCGGGTGGTTGTTGTTCGGGCGTCTCCACACATTCACTTGTCCCTGGGGACTCCGGCTCTTTCATGAACAGCGCCGCGCTCCTTCCTTTTCCCACGGCAGGTTGGACAGGAGAATGAAGAAGCCCTCGCGCTCTGCCGAACCCGATACCAGCGTCGTCTTCCTCCTGCGTTCCCCGGCCGATGCCAACAGGCATGTCCAAGCCTAACCCAGGGCTTCCCCTGGCATAAGGAAACAGCGGGGTGTCTAAAGTCCGACCTCTTCCTCTGCCAGCAACCGGTTCAGGAGGAGCTACAGGAAGACCTCGAGCACGACCCACCGAAGGGTGCTCCGCTGTGACAGACAGACCCCGGGCTCGGCTTATCGAGGGCTCATCTGCGTTTAGAGACAGACCTCGAGCTCGTCCTACCGAGGGTTCTTCTGAAGCTAGAGCCAGACCACGAGCTCGACCAACAGGCGGCTCGTCTGGGGTTACGCCCAAACCTCTGGCACGCCCTAATGCGTGCTCTTCTCTGAGGAAGCCTCGTCCCTGGGGAACTGGAACATATGGATCACCAGGGAGTCCAGACAGGAAGCGGTGCTTGTTCGGATCCATTTTTTGCTTTCTTTTCACTGAAAGAGGAAGAAAAGAAGAGAAAAGAAGGCAATCTTAATGAAATGCGTGGTCCTAATAATCCATATACATGCATTATTCATCAGTCTAATGACTTTACTTATCCTCTAATTGAACCAATTTTTTTAAATGAATGAAAGTCTTATTAAAAGTTTTTTTCCTACTTTATAATCAAGTGCACAAGCTGCACCCTTCAAGTCCGGCAAATTGGTTACTGATTTTTTCTTTGAATGTAAATTTCCCTCAAAGTAATAACATGCAGCTAATCCAACTCACAATTTCAGTCGTGGCCAAAAGTTTTGAGAATGACATAAATATTAGTTTTCACAAAGTTTGTGAAAGTCATTAAACTGCTTTTAGATCTTTGTTTCAGTTGTTTCTGTGATGTACTGAAATATAATTACAAGCACTTCATACGTTTCAAAGGCTTTTATCAACAATTACACGACATTTATGCAAAGAGTCAGTATTTGCAGTGTTGGCCATTCTTTTTCAGGACCTCTGCAATTCGACTGGGCTGCTCTCAATCTACTTCTGGGCCAAATCCTGACTGTTACAGTAGCAACCCATTCTTTCATAATCACTTCTTGGAGTTTGTCAGAATTAGTGGGATTTTGTTTGTCCACCCGCCTCTTGAGGATTGACCACAAGTTCTCAGTGGGATTAAGATCTGGGGAGTTTCCAGGCCATGGACCCAAAATTTCAACGTTTTTGCCTTATGGCATGGTGCTCCATCGTGCTGAAAAATGCATTGTTCTTCACCAAACTGTTGTTGAATTGTTGGAAGAAGTTGCTGTTGGAGGGTGTTTTGGTACCATTCTTTATTTTTGGGCAAAATTGTGAGTGAGCTCACTCCCTTGGATGAGAAGCAACCCCACACATGAATGGTCTCAGGATGCTTTACTGTTGGCATGACACAGGACTGATGGTGGCGCTCACCTTTTCTTCTCCGGACAAGCCTTTTTCCAGATGCCCCAAACAATCGGAAAGAGGCTTATATGGAGAATATGACTTTGCCCCAGTCCATTCGCCATACTTTCTGCAGAAGATCAATCTGTCCTGATGGTTTTTTGGAGAGAAGTGGCTTCTTTGCTGCCCTTCTTGACACCAGGCCATCTTCCAAAAGTCTTGGCGTCACTGTGCGTGCAGATGCGCTCACACCTGCCTGCTGCCGTTCCTGAGCAAGCTCTGCACTGGTGGCACTCCGATCCCGCAGCTGAATCCTCTTTAGGAGACGATCCTGACGCTTGCTGGACTTTCTTGGACGCTCTGAAGCCTTCTTAACAAGAATTGAACCTCTTTCCTTGAAGTTCTTGATGATCCTATAAATTGTTGATTTAGGTGCAATCTTAGTAGCCAAATATCCTTGCCTGTGAAGCCATTTTTATGCAACGCAATGATGGCTGCACGCGTTTCTTTGCAGGTCACCATGGTTAACAATGAAAGAACAATGATTTCAAGCATCACCCTCCTTTTAACATGTCACGTCTGCCATTCTAACCCAATCAGCCTGACATAATGATCTCCAGCCTTGTGCTCGTCAACATTCTCACCCGAGTTAACAAGACGATTACTGAAATGATCTCAGCAGGTCCTTTAATGACAGCAATGAAATGCAGTGGCAAAGAAGGACTATGCAATTCATCTGATCACTCTTCATAACATTCTGGAGTATATGCAAATTGCTATTATAAAAACTTAAGCAGCAACTTTTCCAATTTCCAATATTTATTTAATTCTCAAAACCTTGCAACTGTACACAAAATAAATACTATAAAGCCAAAAAAATGTGTACACACTTCTGGAAAAGTAAAAAATGTAAGTATACAAGTATAAATATTTTAACACTAATTTGTATTAGTGTATTCTAAATTTAGTGCTATAAGTTAATACTATTATATCAAAATACATATTTTTTGGCTGTGTGTGTATTCAAAAATAATCACATTTGGAAATTCACACAACAATCACTTTCCTATTTAACATTTTTTTTTATATTTAAACTATATCTAAAATTATAATTTAAACATTTAAACTTTCTTTCTTTCTTTTTTTTAACAGGGGACCAGAAAGGCCATTTTCTGTATTGTTATCTTCATTTTTTACGACATCATTATTATTAATTTTTTTTTACTCTAACGACGAAAACCATTTAAAAATAACATCTCTCCATTTATAACGCCCTGTTTTTCCGTGGTATTTGCGATCATGTTGGAAAAGTTCACTGTCTCTGAAATATTTCGGCGCTTTGCAGTTTGTAAGACAAGTTCCATTGACATTTAAAGGAAAAAAAACAAGCAAGAATTTCATATGAGGCAGCCAAAAAAATTCACACACTCTTCAAGAAAAAATTACATTATATTAATATAATATTAACAATATTATCATAACATTAATCATACATGTTAAAATATAACATGTAAAAATATTTAATACTAAATTCATTGCTATAAGTTTTTCTTTTCCTGAAGTGTGTATAATTCTTATTATATTTATATAATTATATAGTTCTTTTAATCATTTTTACAGTTATATAATTTATGTTCTACAAAGTTTTTTTTATTGGGCTGTCTAAGACCTGAAAAATTCTTCTCATTATCAAGTAGGAAACTGTATAAGAAGCTACAAGGGCTTTTGAAACAAATTCGATTTCAGGTTAGAGTGATAAAGTTAATTTTTATAACAAAGATCTCTCACAAAAGTGAAAATGAGAAGCAACAAAAACAAACAAATCTTGGTATTGGCATCGGTTAAAAGACAAATTATTATTTTAAACATTAGTTTTGGTAAAGAATTTTACAATGTGTAATTTCTAATGATCTTCACTAAACTTCTTTTCTACAAGGTGTGACAAACTTTTTAAACTTAAATCCTTCTTTTTTTTTTTTATCTGTAAAGTTGCTTTGCGACAATGACCGTTCTTAAATGTTATATAAATAGAAATAAAAGTTCACTGAATTTACTGTACATCATGGATGTGGAACCAACATAAAACAAGAAGAAAATAAGAATTCTTAAAGAAATAGAAAAATTCTCTATAAAAAAAAATCTCATAAAATAAGAAAGTACCAAAAAGTAGAATAAAAAAGAGATACAATAACATATTAAAAAAACAGACTGCAAAGAAAATATGACGTATATGTAGAATGAAGTTGTACAGTACGTACTACGCAATGCTGTGCAACACCAAGCTGAAAAAGCTAATAAGTGTCTCATACAAAAAGAAATCACTGCATAAATTAACTGCGTTAAGACATTTTTCCAAATTAGCGGCTATTGCGAGACTGCGTCTACACCTTGGTGGACAGATCATGCGTGAGACACGCCGCCTAATTGGTTTGCTACTGATTGTTACTGAAGAATCTGAATTACATCATTAGATGACGGAAGATGATAAAATGCTATTACGGTACATGAACTCCAAAAATAACCATGATCATCAAGAAAAAGATGATCAGAAAAAGAAGTCAGCGGTTTAAATGATGAACAAATTCTGGTATTCTGACAGGTCTAAGTATTTCTAAGTGAAATGACTGGCAGTGTTAAGATCATCAGTGAGAACTGATCGCTCACGGTCCGAGCTCCTTAAAAGTGAGCGGAAAGGTAAAGATTTAACCTGATCGCTGATGTCACAATATGATGGGGAAGGGAAAGAGGAAGTAAACTGAATTACATGGAGCATGACCATGTGATAAGACATCATCCTCGTCGTCATGTAGAATAAAAACTGTATTGAAGAAAGTGAACAGTGTCTCTATTTATCCTAATACGCAGAAATGGCGTGGGACAAAAAAAAAACGATTCGGTTATGCATAAAGATTGTTGAGTGGTGTTACATGTATCGCTACACTGACTGCAAAATCGTTTTTTTTACATTTATAATAAAGATGAACCGGTTGGTTGGCCAGGGAGCAGAATTGGCTGGTTTTCGGTTGCCTGGCGGTCATCAGTGCAGCCTCAGATATAAACGATTCTGTAGCAAGCACGCAAGCTTCAGCATTTTACTGCAAGACGATGTAAAAAATGTTCATTTTTTGAACATTTTTTGTCAATCAATGTTCATTGAGCTTTGGAGGTATTTGAGGTGGAAAACATTACCATTACCGCTTCTTTATAACCCCACAAGTGTTGCCCTCTAAACTATTCACACATTTTCATCCCCAAACTAAATGTTTTAATGCTGCGCTTGATTTTTTAAGTAAGAAACTCATTTTATAAGGAATGGGAGAAGATCATGTTTTAGGCTGCTGATCTGACTCAAAGCTGATGTTTTTCAGACAGGATCTCCGTCACTTTCGTATGAGGTCATAAATCAGATACATCTCCAATACGTGGTCATGTGACTCAAATTTGAACGGGCAGATCGGAATTCATGTGACCATTTGCCATCAATCAGCAGCTAAAACACCTAAAAGAGGCATCTGGCTTTCTTCCTTCTTCTGGACCTCCAGTTAAACCCGACTAACTGCTCATCATCTTCCAGAGCAAAATATTGAGCGTATTGTTGCTAAAAATTGCATAAATTAACAAGCAGTTGAACAAATATGAGGGGTTTTATCTCGCAAGCAAAGATGTATCAACACGTTCAGAAGACAAAAGCGTCCACATTAGCGTCACAAAGTATAAATACAATCTGATAAAAAAAAATTTTTAATTAACATAAGCAATGAATTGAAAACTCTAATCAGTACAGAAAGGCGAGAATTAATCAGTAGCGTCACCTGTTCTGTGGACAGAGAGGACTAGATCACATTGCACATGGTGTCTTAATACTTTAGGCCACCACGCCCTCTCCCTCTATCTACAGTATATCACTTTCTTCAGCACTACTTTTATCCAAACCCAAGAACACTGCTACACTAATGATGATTCTTTATATTTCCACTGGAGCTCCAGTAAATTTTTAAATAAACAAACAAACAAACAAGCAAAAATCATTGCTGGTCAAGGTTTGGTAGAATTAAACTGAATTACATGACATTATCATGATAAATTACAAGCACAACAAGGTATTTTTTTAAGTTTTTTTTTAGCATTATACAGCTTAAACCTTCACCGTAATCATTTTGCATTTTCAAAATGTTATTTCCAAATTAACATGTTTTACACGTTGCATTTTACCACCTTTGTCGAATGATTTTATATATATATTTTAAATTAATTATTATCTTTATCGACGAAACACTACTCAATGAAACACTACGTGCTTTTAAAATGGCAAATTAATAAATTATCAAAAAAATAATAAACTTCTTAACACTGACGGACAAACACACGTGGTGCTCTTACCTTAGCAGGTTTAAACTGTATAGAAAAACAGACGGTTGACCGCCGGTGAGAGTGCGTCGCAATCCGCGTCGGAATAGTGCTCTGATACGGGTCAAATACGGCTCTCGCGCCCTGGATTGGGACTCGATGAAGCGATTTTGAACGCACCCCAAAACTAACGCTTGATTGACTGTAAAGGGTAATTTGAAATAAAAAAAATAAAAAAAACCAAATAAATAAACACATCAAGCATGAAGCACATAATAAATAAATAAAATTGACGAATGTAAAAATGGTTTATATATATATATATATATATATATATATATATATATATACATACGTTTAAAATATAAAATATCTTTTTGCTAACTTGACTAATCTTGCTAATCATCAACGCATTAGCTGCAGAGATATTTCAACTAACTTTAGCTAAAATGGTTTTAAAATGGGGTTTATTATATGTATCATAATGTATATACTGTAAGTCCACAAAAAATATATTATTCAACAACGTTGAGCTAGTTATGCTAGCAACGTTATGCTAGTTTTATTGACTTGCTAGTGTTAGCATAATGATGAAACAAGTTTGCTTCACAAGTAGCTTGTTTTCACAGTTTTTCCACCTCTTCTTCAGGGAGAACTATCTAAAGTAACGCATGCTGCAGATGTCACCGAGTCTCCACATGATGTCATGGATTAAATTACTTTGACTTTCTTATTTAAATATCACGCTACATGAAGACGTATGTTCACACACACGTGATAGAGTAGTTTTGGTCCGCTTAACATTCACACTGGCATTATTCACATCAGTCCAAAACACACGGCAGAAGGCGTGTGGATTATACACGGTGATGAATAATCTATTTACTAGCAGGAAAACATGAAAACATGAGGAGTTTTATAAAATGTAATGTTTAGGATTGAGAATCACCAGTCACCTCCCGGTACGATATTATCATGATACCTTCGATTAAAATTGAAATTCTATACGCGTATCACGATTTTATTCACTGATTAGATTTTTCATTTTCCCTTGATTTTTGTTAAAATTTTTAACCTTTAAAAAAAGTTTAATGATTAATTAAACCTAGCTGTTCTTTATAACATTAGTTTTCTTACTTAAAAACCAAGCGCAGCATTTAAACAATACAAACTAACTTCAAATACCACACTGTTTAACTTAGCAGCATGTATCTGTGTTATCCGAAATAATTATTATTTCTAATTTGGAAAATAATTTACTCATACCGCATGGAATGAAAAAGTGTAAATAGTGCACTACCTGTAAGATCATATAGTAACAGCGACATTTTACCGCCTCAAAAGCCTCCAAAATCTCAAAACTCAACAAGACACTGAGCACTCAGGCATGCGCGGCTTTTAACACTTCTAACGCATGCGATTTTCAACTAATTAGCGCTCGTGGTGTTTTGAGACTGGTGTAAGTGTGTGTGGATTTGAGACTAACGCACTCACAGACTTTGGAGAAAAAAGCAGATCTTGCGATATTTTGATAATGTAACGCCACAAAAATGCATTTCTGTTGCACCACTTGGAAGCTTCTGCGCTCGGTACAGAATGGTTTATATCGCTGCTCATGGTCAAACAAACTGAAAACCAGCTGATTCTGGTCACTGGCAGATCGACTGGTTCATCTCTATTATAAATATAAAAATAGTTTTTGAAAATCGATTTTGGAGTCAGCGTGGCGATATGTGAATCACCACACTCTCGTTTGCTGTCCATAGTGAATGTTCTTGGATGGTCACTAAATTAACAGGTAATTTGGCATTGTTGCATTTATTAATGACGTCAGGTATTCACATTTTTTTGGATCACTGAAAGTTATCAGATACAGTCATCATTATTGATTCATGATTGATCGTTATTGACATCAAGCAGTCTGTGTTTTTTCTCACATTTTAGTGAGAGCATCAAAGTTAATTTGGAATCTTTTTCAGTTGTTTGGCGCACACTGAGGTTCAAACAACAGTGTTCTTATTTCTTCAAACGAACCGTATTAACAGAGCAACCGCACTACAGTTGGTTCCTTAGAGAAGAAGGGAATAGAATCAAGAGACGATGGGAATGCTAATAGGTCGGGCAAAATCTGCAAAACATATCACAGAGGCAAAAAAATGGGTAAAATGTACAGCTGAACATGTATAGATATAATAAACACAAAATTAGGAATATGTAGTTTTACTTTCATCTCATGGTTAATGTTTTTTATAACGTATAAAATAAAAGCACTGTCTACTGAAACAAGAAGCTCTCAAGCTGTGAATGAAGTCGCAAAGCCGATTGACATTTACAGGAGACTTCAAGCTCAGCACGATGATGCGACTCGTAGACGCAGTAAAACCTTTGTATGGGGCTTTTACGTCCGTCAGTGATGATCGGAGAACACAGCAGTTGTTCCCGTCAATTTTCAGAGAGTGGAACGTCTGATCCTTGAAAATTTATGGTTAGCTTGTCAATTTTTCACCTCGATTGATACCACTTGCACGTTACAAGAACACGGCTGGGAGGTCTTGCGACATTCCCGTACAGCCGTGACCTCGCTCCAAGTCATTTCCACATGTTAGGGTCATTAAAGGAGTTCTTTGGAGGCCGGCGTTTCAGATATAAAACAGAAAGTCCGATTCTAAGGGATACATACTGTAAGTGTTTTTAAAGAAGTTTTTAAAATAAAAAAACAAAGATGTCCGGGAACAGCAATTTCAGCTGCGTCAGCATACAATGGGCTACAGATTATTTCCATCCTGGATTTCATTTCACCCATATTATAGTTAGAGACTATGCAAATAGTTAATTAATTAACTATTTAATGCAATTAACTGATGAACACAAAGTTCTAAGATTTGATATAATTGACCACGTCATGTCATATTAGACACAACACTATGTGATTTCTTTTTATACAATTTATTGTTATATGTCAGCTGCACTTGATTATTAATCTAATTAAACTTCACACTTAAACCTAATTACACATCTCTACAGGTGAGCATTAGAGCTCTGAGATGCAGGTCAGCATTAACTAGGCTTTAAGTATGTAGCACATAACACCCACTCTGTCGCCATGACTACAGTTACAGAGATTTTGCTCCCCCTCCTCATTATACGACACACTCCTAAGCCTGCTATTTTAATTAGGAGCATTCAATGCAAATTATTTTTAATCCACAGAATAGTTGATGACTCACCTTCCCTCTGCGTGAATCATCATCACCCTGGACCAACCTGTGAAATAAATGTCATGACTCATAACCTGAACAAAGACCATCGTGTACTGCGTTCCTCAAGCATGCAGAAATGTGTTAGACCGACGAAAAGAAAGAAGCAACCTGACATCCTGATGTTCAAACCGTTCTTGGTCGTGTAACGGCAAAACTGAACGGGGAAAAATAATGAAAAGTCGGATATTTAATAAGAAGTCAGATATTGACTGATCTAAACTCTAACAACAAAATGTATGGTGTGTCTATCAGTAAAATCTGGTCATTTAATCTACATCAGATTGTTTAGAATGAGTAAAACGTGGCTGTTCTGTCTCTCGATGGCATTCTTGATTAAATAGACAGACAGACAAAAAGAAAGACAAACAGCCAGACTGAAAGACAGACAGACAGGTAGAATTGGCAGACTAGACTTACAGATACGCAGTCAGAGATAAAAAAGATAAAAAGACAGACTAATAAAGGACAGACAGACATGAATCATGGTTTTATGTCTCTGTCTTTTTATCTGTCTCTCTCTCTGTCTATGACTGATAAAAACTGACAGACATGTGGAATGGAATGTAGACAGATAGACAGACACACAGTTGCATACACACAGGCTGTCAGGAGGACAGACAGACAGACAGACAGATATAAAAAATATATATAAATACAGACAGATAAAAGACAGACGGACAGACATGTAGAATCATGGTTTTGTGTATCTTGTTTTTTCATCCCTCTCTCTCTCTCTCTATGACAGATAAAGACAGACTAACAGATTGACAGACAGACATGTAGAATTGAATGTAGATAGATACACACATTCACATACATACACAGGCTGACAGAAAGACAGACAGACTGACTTCCAGATTTTCAGATACACAGTAAGACAGACAGACAGACGTGTAGAATCATGGTTTTGTATCTCTGTCCTTTTATCTGTCTCTCTCTCTCTATGACGCGGACAGACATATAAACAGACAGACAGACATGTAACTGAATGTAGACAGATAGACAGACCCACACTCATGTACACATAGGCTGACAGGAAAACAAACAGATAGACTTATAGACTTACACATGTACAGTCAGGGATGAAAAAGATAAAGGACATACCAATAAAGGACAGACAGACAGACAGTCATGTAGAATGTGTCATAGACAGAAAGACAGACAGATACAGAAACATGAATACACACATACACACACAGAGGCTGACTGACAGACAGACAGACAGACGTAAATAATTATAGATATACAGTCAGACAGAGACAAATAAAAAGATAAACATACAGTATAAAGGACAGACAGATATGTAGACTCTGATCCAATAGAAGAGGTACTGCAGTTGAATTGAGGAAAAGATTAATGCTGGTTGTGATAGAAACATGTCAGAATACACAGTGCACCGCTGCTTTGATGGCAGAAGTGTTGACCTGCTCAGTCTGGGACATGTGGACATGTGGTTAAGGCTGATCAGTGTATGTGTCTGTAGCGGAAACAGACTTTTCGGTGGCTCGCGGTGCTCATGGTGTCCTGCTGACAGAATCGGATTGGGAGCTTCAGTGACGCCCAGCACACCGTGTTTGGAATTAAGCGTCTCATTAACCTGAAGTTCTCGAACCAGGCTCGTCCACTACCCCCATGCCCCCCCCCTCCCAACACACACACACACACATGCTTTGATTTTTTTCTACACTGAGCTGGTTTCTGCAAGAGTAGGTCATTTAATGAGTCATTGTTCTGCTCTGATTGCTGCGAGAGGTCCACCCGGCCATTTTCCTCTTAACTGACCATAAACACACACACACACACACACAGAGGGAGAGAGAGAAATATTTCAACAAATACAGTATGTTAACAGCACCCTCAAATTTTTAATTGGCCATTTATCAGATCGCGACTCATTTATAATGTCAAGTGTCACAAATTAGCGCGTAAACACCATCATCATGACGTGTTGCACATCTCCTCACTGACCTCATTGAGGAAGTCGCACTATAAATTCTATATTATATCAAAAATTATCTGCACTCTGGCTTTAGAATTTATCGAGAAAAGACACATGTCATTTTTTCGACATAATTTCCTTGCTTTTCAATACACTTTGTCCAACAGGCTTGCGTATTCATCATTAAATTAAATGTTTTGGGCTTAGCTCCGAGGCCACGAATGCCCCGCTGGCTTCATTTCTGCATCAGAAGTGAATCTTCTTCTGCTTTCAGCGGACGAAACAGGTGAAAGTCTGAAGTAGCGAGATCAGGACTGTAGCGAGGACACTTTAACACAAGTTGGGCAGAAGTGTGTGGATGGGAATCGTCCTGCAAGACGCCCTCGGATAGCGGTCCTCTGTGTCTAATCCGAGGCTTAGTCTTCAGCTCTTCAATGAGTGTCTCACTGTAACGAGCGCTGTTGATTGTTGAACCTTTTTCCTGATGATGTTCCAATACTTCTGGCCCATGGGAATCCCAGAAAACTGTAAGTGTTGATGAATTCTCCAGCTGATAGTTGACTTTTAAACTTTGTCTCGGTCGGCGATTGAGGATGTTTTGTTTACAGTCAGGATCGTACTGATGAACTCTTGTCTCGTCACCAGTAATGATTCTCTTTAACTAACTTTCGTATCACCAGGTACACCTTCAGATCACAAAAAACTAATCACAGCACGCTGCTCTTTCGTTTAAATCACAAGTTTGGCATTTATTTTTGCTCACACCATAATTACAAGTGACCTGATGTAACACGTTCACACCTCACTACAGATCATTTGTGGGGTGCGGTTGTATAGTCTATAGTTATATATTAATCAATTATAAATAAGAGTGCTCTGTGGCTTGGTGTTTAGCACTCTTGAAATTTCTCCCTTGTGGTGTGTGTGTGGAGTCTGCATGCTAATTGAATGACCCATAGTGTGTGTGCCCTGAGCTCCCTGGGAAAGGCTCCAGGCTCCCTCCAACCCTACACAGGACAGATTAATATGCTGGAGGGGAGATTAGTGAACTGCAAATGACATCAGCAGCCTTACTCGTGAAACCATAGAACATATGAGAAATTTCATTTAAACTTGAAGCGTTTGCCTGCAAAATGAGATAAATCCATTTCAGTGATTTTTTTCTCTCTCAAGGATGCAGGAGTACTACAAAGTAATAGAGAATAGTTTGCATTTTGAGGCACAAGGGTGTTAAAAAGCACAAACAAAAAAAACCATCAAAATTGTTTTGGTTTATCAGTGCAAATCTTTGGATAATTTTGCAAAACGCTATAACTCCACTCTCCAGAGTAATTAAGTAACTTAGCATAGTTGATTTTGAATAAAAAATATGGCGATTTCATGGTTTGATTGTGTTTTGTCCCAGGGAGGAAATTAGGACAAGGAACAAAGTGTTGAGTTTTGTTGTATACAAAAACCTTTTTAATTACAAAAATTGTTGATCAATGTTGATTTTTAATGAGAAGCATTATAAACCATACGGAAAGTTTAGCATACAAAGCATCATCACTATCTGTTCCACTTCGGTAGTAGACAGCCATGATGGCAACAGCAGTAACGACGTGTAAACGTCCCTTTTTCTTGACATTAATATTCTCCAAAAATTCCATTGAACACATTCATGACAGTCATGTATTTTGGGGAAACCGGTAGTTTCACTTCATTGATCACATGACAGAAAGAAGCAAAGTGATTGGCTCTTTATTCACACAAATACTTCATTTCGAGCATGAAACAATACAACAAAGAACAAAACTTTAAATAAAATTGTAAAAAAAAAGCTGTACTAAGAAATACTGTATAAACTTATTTAATCCACCGCTTTTGAATACTCAAGTAATGCAGGCGTTCAGTTAAGTGCAAAGCTTCTATATGAAGCATACAGTATGTAGTGGCGTTCACTTTAAATGCTTTGTTATAGACAACCTCGTGTGCTTCAAGGACACAAACATTCACCGTATAATATGCAGTGAAATGCTTATATGACTGTCTGTGACCTAAAGTCAAAAAATAAAATAATAATACTTAATAATATAGAATTACACTACAATTAAGAATTCTACATTAGAAAATGTAATCAAATTAAAGATACAATTAGCAATAAAAATGTAACTGAAAATTAAGCTATGAAATAAAACAGAATTAAAGTAGACATTTAAATTGCACAGGAACATGATTTACAAAATAAAAGCATACATTGTGAAAAGTATGAATATATAAACGTAAAAATATTTTAAAATACAATATAGAATATCAATATGGAAGTATAATAGTGCCAAAATTCCTCAAAGCAAAATAGCAGGTTGAATTAGATGAACTGAAAAAAAAAACTTGTTGCAATAAAAATGTTTGAATTTTTTTGCATTGCAATTTGATCTGAATTGAAAAAAATCATTAGAGCATTTACAATGTTTGAAATTTTTGCCACTACAATTTATTGTGGTTGTATATTTCAAATAAAAATGTAATTCAAGCATTTAAAATTAATAGCAAAAATATTCAATTTACTAAATTGCAGTTAATTTTTTTTTTAAATGTTAAAAATACAATCTTCATTATTTTTCAGTCTTACAAATTCAGGTCGACAAAATTCAGGTAGTAAAATTCAGGTCTTCACATCCGGGATATCACAGAAAGAGCAGTGGCGTGCCGATTGCTGTGTCCATGCCGCAGTGTACTTTAAAGTGTGCTCCCTGCTCCCTGTGCAGTGCACTTCTCACAAACTACTTACCGATCGGAACGCAGCACTCTTAACTAACAGGCTGGGTTGCCAGTTTCACAATTAACGGTAAAAATACCCCTCTGCCGTAAACGCTATATTCAAAGCAAAGCCAGCGCTCTTTCATTCACACGCGAGTGCGATGTGTTTCCCGCCACAGCGCTCAGTAATGTACAGTCACATTCAGTAACAAGATGAGATTCATTTCCTCAGCAGCCACAACATACATGCTGTCTACAATTCCATTTTTACTGCTTATAAATAAAGGTAACCATAAAAACTTTGTAATTAAGAAAAACGTAAAGTGTGGATAGTATGTTTTAATATCAATCTGATTAAAGTAAAATAAAATACTTTTTTATTGTTACAAAGTATTTTATGCAACGCAATTACTCTACAACATTTAAATTTAACAACAGCAGCCTGGCGGAGTTGAGACTCGAACCGCCGATCTTCTGATCTGTAACTCAGCGCCTTAACAAACTGAGCCACCACTGAAATCATAAGTCTCTCTTTTTATTGCAATTTATATTCTTTATTTATATATCTTGTAGTTTTTGTCCATCATTGCACTAATAACTCTGGTCAGTTCTCACATTACCCTGTGCATACTGACTGTATACAGTGTGTAATCTATAAGCTGTCATACTGTTACTGTCTCTATCGCTGCTGGATATCTGGAATTTCCTTCAGGATCAATAAAGTATTTATCTATCTATCTATCTATCTGTCTGTCTTTATTCTTTGTCTTGAATTGTCCCTGTCGGTGTCTTTGTCCAGTCGGGGCACAGATTCAGACGTCTGCAGGACTCTGGTACTTTGGTGTCACTCGCTGAACTCATGCTGTTTGACTGATTCCTAAATTTGTACATTACTGTACATTACTGAGCGCTGTGGCGGGAAACACATCGCACTCGCGTGTGAATGAAAGGGCGCTGGCTTTGCTTTGAATATAGCGTTTACGGCAGAGGGGTATTTTAACCGTTAATTATGAAACTGGCAACCCAGCCTGTTAGTTAAGAGTGCTGCGTTCCGATCGGTAAGTAGTTTGTGAGAAGTGCACTGCACAGGGAGCAGGGAGCACACTTTAAAGTACACTGCGGCATGGACACAGCAATCGGCACGCCA
Organism: Clarias magur; assembly: GCA_013621035.1. Classification (NCBI taxonomy): domain Eukaryota; kingdom Metazoa; phylum Chordata; class Actinopteri; order Siluriformes; family Clariidae; genus Clarias; species Clarias magur. The sequence goes on along the minus strand of QNUK01000323.1, from coordinate 335,239 downwards.
CTGCTCTTTCTGTGATATCCCGGATTTGAAGACTTGAATTTTAGCGACCTGAATTTGTAAGACTGAAAAATAATGAAGATTGTATTTTTAACACTTGAAAAAAAAAAAACTGCAATTTAGTAACTTGAATATTTTTGCTTTGAATTTTAAATGCTTGAATTACATTTTCATTTGAAATATACAACCACAATAAATTGTAGTGGCATTGTGTAATTGCAATGCAAAAAAATTCAAACATTTTTATTGCAACAAGATTTTTCAGTTCATGTAATTCAACCTGCTATTTTGCTTTGAGGAATTTTGGCACTATTATAGTAGATTTACTCGCGTTTATGTAATTGAGTAGTTTTTTTGTGTTCTACTTTTTTAAAGTAGTTTTTAAAATCTTTAATTTTACTTTAATTTAAGTATGTTTTGTTTGAAGTATTGTACTTCGCTACATTTGAAATCATATTGGCTACTGAGTAAAAAATGAATGAATGAAAATGAAAAATTATAAAAAAATTTTTTTTTAAATGCACCCCGGAAACCACTGCACTGATTGATTGATGGGCGGGGTAAAACAAACGCGCTAAACTCACAAGAACCATGGAGACGGACAGAACAGATGCAGTGATGCAGACCCAGCTGAAATCGAAATGCCATCAGATTCTTATGAAGCAAACATTGTCCTTTTTTTGCAGTGTACAGGAGAAGTGTGCACCATGTGAGGAATGTGTGTTAGTAGGGTGTGTCTCGAGTGAAAAAAAGCAAGTTTGATCACATTAAAGTTCTTATTCTCTCTGGGCTTGGGACCGGCACTGCATCCGGTGGCTCGGTATCAAACCTGAGCTTTCCACATGGTAGGCAAGAAATCTAGCACTGAGTCAGCAACACTATGAATTAGTGCTTGAGGTATTTGTTAATAAAAATAGTTCTCGTCTAAATAGTTTACAAAAATAGGTGCATGGATAAAATACACAACCTAATTTGTGATGGGGTTATTTGTACTGTAGATCTTTGAAGAAATGACATATTTCACCCAGTTTCTTCACTGAACCAATTATTATTATTATTATTATTATTATTTATTCATTCCTTCTCTATACCACTTACTCTATCCTGTACAGGGTCACAGGAAACCTGGAACCTGCTGTATCTCAGGACACTCAGGCATGAGTAGACTGAACACCCTGAACAAAGCTAGCAAAATGAGAGAAACTCGTTGTTTAAATAGTTTTTTTGGGTAAAAGCTTAAAATTCAATTCCTGTTGCAATATCTTAAAAATTTTGCATTTTAGAATATTTTTTTTCAGGTTTATGTCTTTTCATGGTAAATCTAAATTGGCCAAGTTTCATCTGAATGACAGTTAAGATCGTTGAAAGATTTGAATCCAAAAAAGTTACCGACACTACAGACATAAAAGAGTGTGAAATTGTATTCAGCAAATATGTTTCTTTTTTTTTAAATCTATTTTTATAATTACTTACTCACTTACTCTGAGTAATTCTCAGTGGCAGAAGATAAAATCGTCATGTTTTCATGTCTATAGTAACGATAAGTAATAAAAGTTACACTGTAAACCTGAATAAGTTGGCAAAACTCAAAGAATTTTAGGTAATCAGTTACATCAAATTGTTTAAGTAATAATGTTTCCAATTTTAAGTAAACAGAATTATACATTTTTGAGTTTGTTGTACTCATTCATATTAATTGTTATTTACGTGCATTACTGAGTAGCTGAACTCATCTATAATTTTGTTTAGTTGTTGCAAATTAAAGAAATTGTTGTTGGTCTTTCGCCTGCTCCGGGCAATGGGTCGCCACAGCGGTTTGTCACAAGTTTTTACGCCAGATGCCATTCTGAACACAACCCTCCCATTTTTATCTGGACTTGGGACAGGAACTTCATCCAGTGGCTGGGAATCGAACCCAGGTCTTTTGCATGGCAGGTGAAACACCAACCACTGAGCCACCAGTGCTCTGGTACTTTAGGGTGCCCAGATTTGTAAAGATTAAAAACAATTCAATGTGGGCAGTTTACATGTGCATTGATGATGTCAGACAAAATCGCTCGGCTGAACGATTTTAAGTTGGTGGAGCTTTAAGGAGACCGTTACTGTGGCTTAAAATATCAAATTTGTTTAGCTAACTTGAAAAGTGTAATTTCTACAAACTCATAAATAGCAAGAAGTTCTAAATACTCATCAAGGTCTATCCATTTGAACTAATTGTAATTGTTTAAGTTAACATTACTCAATATGTTTAATTACTTTGAGCATTAGGGTTTACAGTGTACTACAGTATGTGTTAAAACTGTTTTTTTCTGTTCTATAGCCTGTATGGTTTTTGATATTTTAGCAAAATTTGGAGCATCATTGATTCACATGAGACAGACTTCTAAGTTCTGATTTCACATTGAGAAATTCTTACTTTTGGCAATGGACTTGAATAATTATCATCATCTGAGTAAATGTTTGATAACTGATGATTTTTGGACTTGAATCCCTTCATTTTCCCTCTTCTGTATTATGGCATGTCTGGTTTGTGTGTGTGTGTGTGTGTGTGTGTGTGAGTAACTGGTTGTCGTGTATTTAACTGGATCTGACACTGCGATGTTCCTGACACGCAGAGATTAGTGGGTGAGTAATGAGTGGAGAGGCGAGATGTGAGGTCTCCTGGGGAAAGCTGCCCTTTTGTACCTGAACTCAGCCAAAATTGGCCACTCCTATTAATATCCATTACGGCAGACCACTGACCTGAGGGGAGCGGGAAAGGGCAAAACCTGAGCGGCGGCACATCGCGGCCGTGACTAATGCACGGTAATGAGCGTGTGAGGTGCTCTCACTGTCCTGCAGTCAGGGCCGCAATTCTGATTGCAACCACAAAGGAGGACTTTTATATCATCAGTAATGAACCAGCTTTCATTAGGTTGCTCCTTGTAGCCGTCAGATCATTAAATTTTAGAAAATTATGCAAAATTGGTTGAAAATGTTGAGCTATTACAAGTGTAGTAACGGTACATACATTTGTGAGAAAAATGTAAATCTGAGCAGTCTGTAGTGGATTAACCATCGGCCAGAACACAGTATTTTATTTAAATTTTTTATGTTATAAATATAATACAGAAAATGTTTGGGCCGAAGAAGTTTATGCAACATGGAAGTGACCGATCTTTCTTCCCTAAAAGTTTCAACTTGCGAACTTCAGCCATTTTGGAGAGATGATTTTATATGTGTCCCAAAAATGGCCATTTTTCAGCATTTTTTAAGCATCACTCTTAAAACAATCATAATTAAAAAAAATTATTCATATTTCTTTATGAGTATCGATCCTAAAATTGGTGTAAGCTTCTAGAAGCATATGACCTGAAAAAATTGTAGTTTAAATATTTTTTCTGGTAAAATCTTAGTGTCATAGTAGTGTCTGTAACCATGTCACACTCATATTACAAATTTCACAAAATTTCAGAATAATACACTTTTTCAGGTTTGTGTCTTCATGTGAAATCTAAATTGGCCGAGTTTCATCGGAATGACAATTAAGATCGTTGAAAGATTTTAATAAAAACAAGTAACAGACGCTATAGACATAAAAGGGCATGGAATTGTATTTAGCCTCTTACAGTATCTGATAAAAATGCATAGATACAAAAAACAAAGCATGGATTAGGAGATAAGAAGTATTAATTATTATATTTAAATTAAATGTTTTTAAATGATCTTATCTGAAAATGAACTTTTTCACCCAGGTGAGACTTTTTAGCACTGATACCATGTTTTGGCCGTATACATCACCTCATAAATTTATACTTTCACCATAATTGCAAATAAAAATTACAGACCGTATTTAACAATTATGCAAAAACAACAACAAAAACAACAACAACAACACAAACGATATTAAGATTTACTGAGTACAGCATTACGCATACAATAATACTTACTGTATATTAGAGCAGGGCTTTTTTAAACTTTACATTCAAAGGTCTGAATCCATTAAGGCTTAATGTTCCATTAAGGGTCAAAGGTCTGGAAACGGTTATTGATAAGCAAATGACTTTTAATGAACTGGATTATAACTTAAGAGTGATGTACATACACGTTCTATGCCGTCTGTGACAAAATACTGGTGGAAACTGTCGCTGTCTGATTGCAGTTACATACTTAAACCAAAGAGACTGAAACTTTAAAGTAATTTACATTCAAGTGTCAAAATACCTTGCATTTCTTTTGCACTAAAATAAATTAGGGCAAAAGTAATGGCACTGTTTGACTGCAAATCGTTGCTCTAAACCTAAACAGCTCCAACTGTTTTTAACATTACAAAGTTTACAGGTGTTTTAGAAGATATTTTTTAACTACAAGAGAACATAAAATAAAAAAAAAAACTGCAAAAAAAATAAAGGGCTAAAATGCTAACATATCCTTTTTTTAGCGCAACCTAGGCAACCAAATGAACTACATTTTAGTTCATTTTAACCAACTATACAAACTATAAAAAATTTTTTTGGTCATCTTGCTAAAGAAAAAGAACAGTCAGCAGTAATTATGTTAGTGTGTGTGTGTGTGTGTGTGTGAAAGTCATCCTACAAGCCCCACTCCCCCTTATTCTTGAGTTATACCCCTATCTCACCTATGCAGTTTGACTCGCGGTGAGAAGCGGTGTTAGGCACCATGAGCCGCTGTGAGTGACCGCCTGACGTTCCGTCAGTTCCGCAATGTCTGAGGGGACCGACACAAAAGGAAACCTAATCACAGCGGCAAAACTGATGATGGTAGAATAATTATAAAGGTCTTGACTAAAACAACATGCATGAGGAAGCGCAAAGGAGTTTTCATTCTCTGCAATGGAAAAGTACTCGAACTAGTTACTGTTATCAGAAAGTAACGCTGTAATGTAACGGATTACTTTTTAATTACAGTCATTTTGTAATGTAATGTTAACGATGCCCAAAACTGATGATAACATGTGTTCTACCTGATGTATCCAAAAACCCAAATGCACAGATTGCCTCCCTGTTAATACTAGACACATATATATATTTTTTTGCCATGAAACTATTTTATGTTTATCCTTAATCTTGAGCCAGGGTTGCAGGATCCAGGATCCAAAACTAATAATTTATTAATAGGTATAACATGGTCAAAGTATGAAACATACTGTGCACTTTATTACACTGTATTATTGTCCTTCTAATTCCAGACGGGCTGGGTCTGGATCCCCTTGCCGTGTGGTTCAGATCCCGACCAAAGTCTGGACTTTGAGAAACCCTGTACTAGTCATAAATAAGGAATAAAACACATTGCTTCATGCTGTTACAGAAAAATAATCAACAACATGGTGGTGTGATAAGGGTGGAGTTTCCACTCAATACATAGATTAGTTTCCTGTAGCAGCACATTTTAATACCTCTTACACCCCAGATTCCAGAACAGAGAGACTCGTCTTTACCAACCGACTCCCAGGTTCACCTGTGGACCAGGAAGTAAAGAAGAAATCTTACCTCTCAGGCCATGCTGTCACATAAGCGCGCGACACATCTGTCAGTTTGTATTTCGTATTCCCTCTCCAGAACCACGGCGCAGGTGAGGCAACCCAGCTGTTCTGATGCACAAATAATCTTGTCGACAGTGATGAGCTGCTGGGGAACACGCCATCCTTTTTATTCCCCCTTCATTACACATACATGGTCCTATTCCGCAACAAAAAGCGCATGGTATGCAAATCTGCACTTTCACCCGCAGGTCTGAGTTACGCATTCGCAAACCGCATCAGGAAGACGCCAAATGAATAACTGGGATCAGCATATATTTCTATTTTCTGCCTGTTTGGATCAACATTTGCATGATGCAGAGAGATTTCCGAACAGTTACACAATTTGCATGTGATGATGTTTAACATTGATTTGTGTGAAGCAAGTGGGATGAAACCTGGGATCTAATATAATAACATAATGTCATACCTAATAAACAGAGGAACAGAGGAATGGTCAGATGGAAATAAACAGATTGTTTACGGGCTTTATGTGGCATGGAGACATGCAGAACATAATGGACACCAGTGAGTCCCTTACAAAGGCTTAGAAATGTGTCTCCGGTGTGAGCATTCTGATGTTTAAGTATAAAAAGTTTGCAACACGTGACTTCAGTCACAACCCTGGACGGCAGCAGTACCACTAGCTGACATGAATCCGCTAAATATTTTTGTTCATAATTACATTTGAAGTGTATTTCTGAGGCTATTTGACGATGATTACCACTTGGATTTCCTGATGCTTTGTCACACAGATAAAAGTGTAACCCAGGGATTGATAGCTTCTGTTCTGCTGATTTTCATGTACAGTAGGACTTTGTAACTTATTGGAAAGAAAAAACATAAGGTAATAAAGATATTAATTTCCTGAAGTTTGATTTGTCCTCATAACGTGGTTAACTCAGACTGTGTGCAAATATGTGATTCCTTCTGGATTGCTAGCGATAGTGTTAGCATTTGCTCATTCAGAGCTTTTGTCACAAATAAGACAACGCTATGAAATATGCTCGGCTGTCCGCTTCATACAATGATATATATTAGGTGAAAAAAAAAGATAACTAATAGAGATGGTGGAAAATCTATTCCGTTATGAATCATGATTTTTCTTTGTGTGGTAATTCACATATCGCCACATTGACTCCAAAATCAATGCTTTAAAAGTTAGTTTTACATTTATAATAGACATGAACCGGTCGATCAGATAGTGAGCAGAATTGGCTGGTGATCAGTTTGATTGTCCGCGACCATCGCCGTCTCAGATGCAAACGATTCTGTACCAAACGCAGAAGCTTCCGAGTGGCGCAACAGACAAGCAATTTTATGGCATTACATTATCAAAAATTGCTAATTCAAAAGTGCTAATCATAGAAAATTGCATGCATTATACAGTATTATTATACAGCATTACACAACTATTCAACTTGCGCGCTCACTGCAAAGTTGAGTTTTGAGACGTTGGAGGCGTTGTTTGTTGATTTTTGCCAAACTGTGAAGCAAATGTTGCTAACGGTACTTTTTGTTTTTTCCCACCCGATTTTCTCCCTAATTAGTCGTATCCAGTTCCTCCCTGAAGCTATCCCCTCCTTTCACTTGTTTGAGCTCACAGAAGCCCCTGATTCGCTGTAGAGCAGTGATTGATGTAAGTGCTTCCATCCCACCCCACTGAGAGAGCTCAGCCAATCCGCTCTTTCTAGGCCCTCGGCTGCGATTGAACAAGGGATCCCCAGATGCCTGCGCCACTCAGGGGCCCCATGTCACGGATCTGGGTGCGAGGCATAAATGCAGAGGATCCAGGTGGTTCAGGGAAACGATGTTTATTGATTATTAACATAAAAACATGGAAATGAACAAAACAGATATACTTTAAATGAAAACGAAACTAAAACACGTATAGAATAAGCACGAACTAAACACAGACATTAATGAGGTAAATCAACAGATGCAAGACAAGAAACTCAAAGAAACCAAACTATTTATAATAAAACTAATCACCAACTCGGCTCAGGTGAGCGCTCTTTGGTCACCTGACCGAGTTGCCCAATGGGAACTGAAGTTTAAACAAAAGGACTACAACCAAAACAAAGGGCGCTTTGGCGCCCTCTAGGGGTTATCCCTGACATAACCCCCCCTCAAAAGGCGCAACTCCGGGGCGCCACAGGAGGTCCAGGGCATCCCCCCCAGGGTCCAACGTCCGGCCCTCTCACCCAGAGGCTGGCACCTATGTCCTGTGGGCCAGGTGGCTTTATGCCCCCGTTGAAGCAGGGCAGCGGAGATGGAGGAAGCTCACCGTCCTCGTTGAAGCAGGGCGGCGGAGATGGAGGAAGCTCACCGTCCTCGTTGACGTAGGGCGGCGAAGGCAGTGGATGCTCGCCGTCCTCATTGACACAGGGCGGCGGAGGGAGAGGAAGCTCGACGTCCTCGGCGGCGCATGACGGCGGCGGCGGAGGAAGAGGAAGCTCGCTGACCTCGGCGGCGCATGAAGGCGGCGGCGGAGGAAGAGGAGGCTCGCGATCCTCGGCGGCGCATAAAGGCGGCGGCGGAGGAAGAGGAAGCTCGCTGACCTCGGCGGTGCATGAAGGCGGCGGCGGAGGAAGAGGAAGCTCGCTGTCCTCGGCGGCGCATGAAGGCGACGGCGGAGGAAGAGGAAGCTCGCTGACCTCGGCGGCGCATGACAGCGGCGGCGGAGGAAGAGGATGGAGCTCGTGATCCTCGACGTCGCATGAAGGCGGCGGCGGAGGAAGAGGAAACTCGCTGTCCTCGGCGGCGCATGAAGGCGGCGGCGGAGGAAGAGGATGGAGCTCGTGATCCTCGACATCGCATGAAGGTGGCGGCGGAGGAAGAGGATGGAGCTCGTGATCCTCAGCGGCGCATGAAGGCGGCGGCGGAGGAAGAAGAAGCTCGCTGTCCTCGGCGGCGCATGAAGGCGGCTCTTCTGCCGCTACGCCGTTTGGTTCTCCTCCTGCTCTCCGCGTCGGTTTCCCAACCTCCAAACATCGTTGCCCCCCCCAAAAGAATCTCCCGGGGGAAGGGCTCCTCTGCTATGCCTCTTGTTAGGTCTTGCATTCTGTCACGTTTCTAGGTGCGAGGCATAAATGCAGAGGATCCAGGTGGTTCAGGGAAATGATGTTTATTGATTATTAACATAAAAACATGGAAATGAACAAAACAGATATACTTTAAATGAAAACGAAGCTAAAACACGTATAGAATAAGCACGAACTAAACACAGACATTAATGAGGTAAATCAACAGACGCAAGACAAGAAACTCAAAGAAACCAAACTATTTATAATAAAACTAATCACCAACTCGGCTCAGGTGAGCGCCCTTTGGTCACCTGACCGAGTTGCCCAATGGGAACTGAAGTTTAAACAAAAGGACTACAACCAAAACAAAGGGGGCTTTGGCGCCCTCTAGGGGTTATCCCTGACACCCCATGAGTGTGAAACATTTTTAAGCTAATTTCATGTAGCAAAAGATCCATACGAGATCGGAGTGTTATTTCCTGATGATATCCTCAATATTATTAGGATAATATATTATACATATATTAACCTGTTTAGCGATTTTAGCAAATTGTAATTGAACCTAAATCTATCTGTTAAAAATGAAACATAAGTGGGTTTGTTGCTAACCTCTAACGACTAAACCTAGCCCCCTTCAGCTATTAGTTCTGTTTTAACTTTTATATTACTGAACATTGAATTATTATATATCTTTTTCGATTGGAAAAGACTAACGGGTGTCCGTCCACTATAATAGATTATAACTGATAGATTTACTACTGAAATTTGGACAAACAGTTTTAGACCCAAGTCTTCATCAGAGAACAGTTTATTTATCTTTTTATATCTCATTTTAACTATTTATCTTTTCCTTAAGTGTGGCTTAACTCTATATCATTCAAATAAAAGTAGAAGTCCACCATTTAGGATTCCATTTGCGCAACCTTCTACCTTTGAATTTATTCTTTAAATATTAGTATTACTGAGTTTGTATTACCTCACTGTATCCTTTAAGATCTAGTTACAGTCTCTCTCTCTCTCTCTCTCCAAACTGTGAATGTGCTATTTCCTTCACTGTCTGCAGCCACATCCACACACCTGCTACATGATTGAGCATTTCACAACGGGATGGCAGATCATGAAGTTATTTACAGTATAATACTCAGCAGGTGGCGATAGTACTGCATTAAATGCTACACAGCAATGTGGTCATAGAATGCAATGTTGTGCAGAAATGATGTGAAGTAGGAAGTCCAGCTGTTTGTTGTAGGATGTCGTAGAGTAAAAGTGAAACGTATTCACCCATGTAAGTACTGTATTAATAAAGTACTGTAAATATCCTGAGTTACCTTCCACCTCTTATTATTTATGGATTATTTATGGGTCCCAGGTAAGAACAGGTTCCCTTTAGAGTCAAGTTCGTCTCTTTTTTCTTCTCTCATGTCATCTCAGGGAGTTTTTCCTTGCCTTCTTTGCCTCTGGTTTGCTTATTAGGGACCAAGTGATGAATTTGTAAACGTACTGAAATTCAGATTACTGTTATATCCAGGATTGAGCTTCGGTTATTGGAAACAGATGGGAGGAGCAGCTGTAGGTAAAGATGGTAAATTATTAATCAGGGTCAGGGGGTGATTACTTTTAGACACAGGTGATTTAGGTATTGGATAAACTGTGTTTTTACGCTGGTTGAGGTTGTTTTTGTTAGATTTTGTGTTAAGATCAGACAGTTTATTTTGAGATGTATGCACACAAACCAAAAAAAAGAAAGAATAAGGAGGTTTGGGGGATTGGTGGTCCAATATTTTTTCACAGTCGATACACAGAATGTACTGTCAACGTGATCATGTTTCTATCTGCACTTTCAGCCCAGACTCGAATTTAAAGGCTTACTTTATGGCTTTTTGTTGTTTTCTCTTTTTCCACACAGATGTTGACAGCTGTGTTAATGTGTGCGAGAGCTGCATTAATGTGACTTTGTGAGTGTTAAAGTGAAAACTAAGGTGTTAAATGGAGTACGAAACTAATTAAAATGTCGCTTTTATCTATCGGGCAAAGCGCCAAACATAGTCAAGGGTTTATCGCATTATCATAGAGAGAGAGAGAGAGAGAGAGAGAGAGAAAGAGAGAGAGACAGAGATAAGACTAAGAGACTAAGACATAATAGCAGGAGAAATACATTAGGGCAGAGAGATGGAGGACAAGATAAGAGAATATATATATATATATATATATATATATATATAGAGAGAGAGAGAGAGAGAGAGAGAGAGCGAGAGAGAACAAACAAGTGGAAATAAGAAGGAGAATTAAAAGAAGCAAAGTGTGTTCTCAGAAAAGAAAGAAAAAAATTAAGAAAAAAACATATATCGAGAGAGACATTGATAGAGAGAGTGAGGAGAATGAGATAAAGAGAAAAGTGAAGGAACAAAGGATTAAAAAAAATTGAGAGATGTCGAGGGAATGAAAAATTGCAGCAGAAGTGTGGAAGAGATGAAAAAATTTGAGAATGAAAAATAATAGGAAGCAAAATAAAAAAAGAGAGAGAGGGAGGAAAGGGTGAGTTATAACAGGAAGAAGAGAGAAAAAAAAGAAGGAAATCGAAACCATGAGTGAGAAAAGGGATAGAGTGTATATAGAGAAAGTGAGACAACTGAGGATATGCATAATTGAGGATATGCAGCTGGATACTGGATTTTCTGACCAACAGACCACAGAATGTTAAATCTAATAACGTTCTCTCCTCAACCATAATACTGAACACTGGTATGCCACAAGGCTGTGTACTGAGTCCCTTCCTGTTTTCACTGTACACACATGACTGCAGCCCTATGCATGGTTCTAATACCATAATTAAGTTTGCGGATGACACGACAGTGATTGGCCTCATCAGTGACAATGATGAGACTAACTACAGGGCAGAGGTAAAGCACTTGGCCGAGTGGTGTGCTGACAACCAGTTGCTCCTGAACACCAGTAAGACCAAGGAACTCATTGTGGACTTTAGAAGGAGAAGAGGTAACACACACTCCCCTGTCTACATCAACGGGACAATGGTCGACCGTTTTACAAACTTCAAGTTCCTGGGGATACACATTTCTGAGGATTTGACTTGGTCCACTAATACCACCAGTCTCCTCAAGAAAGCTTCCCAGCGCCTCTTCTTTCTGAGACTATTAAGGAAGAATCACCTTTCTAAAGACATAATGTACAATTTCTACCGTTGTGCAGTAGAGAGCATACTAACCAGCTGTATTACAGTCTGGTATGGTAACTGCTCTGTCTCGGACCGTAAATCCATCCAAAGGGTGGTAAAAACTGCTCAGCGTATCACTGGTACCCCACTTCCTGTCATTGAGGAAATCTACAAGAGGAAGGTCACCTCTCACCCTGCACATGAACTGTTTTCTCTCCTTCCCTCTGGAAAAAGGTTCAGATGCCTAAAAGCCAAGAGCAGCAGGCTGAGGAACAGTTTTTACCCCACAGTGGTTACCTTACTGAACACAACTTTACTGTCCCCTTTACATAGGCAGTGCCACCATCACTGATAACCCAACATTCCTGTTTAATACCTCTGTAAATACTTCTCGTTCATTCATTTGTAAAGTCTGCACATGGACTAATGTGTGTATATTCATATATGTAGATGTGTGTATAGGTATACTCTGCATTTCCATCCAACAGCTAAATTACTCATATTTATCCATATGTATACTCATACTATTGCACATAATGTAAATTCACCTATATATAGTTTCTGTATATCTTTATTCCACATATTTATAATCAGACAAATCTGTAGATTTACAACTATTCTGTATATTAATTTATCCATCTATGCTCACTTTACAATGTATATTCATGCATATATATTTTTTTTTCTTTCTGTAATACAATTTATACATAGACCTTACTTTTATCATACAAGTTTTATAGATCTGTATATATGTTTATATTGCACTGCTAACTTGCACTTCTGGTTAGACGCTAACTGCATTTCGTTGCCTTGTAACTATGTGCAATGACAATAAAGTTGAATCTAATCAAATCTAATCTAAGAGAGGAAAAAAGATTGAGTGAGAGAGAAAGTGAGACATAAATGAAAGAAGGATTGAAATGCGGTCAAAGGAATGAGGGATGAGAGAAATATGGAGAGAGAGATGAAAGAGCGTAAAAACAGAAAGATTGAGATGACAAGGTGGAAACGATGGAAAGAGAGTGAGTTGATTAATGAAAGGATGCAAACGAGCGAGAAAGAAGGAGTAAGCTAAGAATAAGATGATTATAAAGAGAATGAACAGAATGAGAGAAAGGAATGAGGGACTGAGAAACAGAGGAGAAAGTGTGTGTGCTGGTGTGAAACGGAACAGGAAAAAGAATGAAAAGATGGTAGGAGGAGACAGCAAGTGAGAAGAATAATTACAGGGAGGAAGAAAACAGAATGAGGGAGAGAGAGAGAGAGAGAACAAGTGAGAAGATAGATAGATAGATAGTGTGTGTGTGTTGAGTGTGTATGTGCTTGTGAGTGACAGAACAAGTAAGAAAAAGAGAGGATAGATAGATAGCTGGAGTTATAGTTTGTAATTTAACATCACCATTGTTCAAATAGTTGTTGTTATTGTTCTAAATATTGTAGCTGTTTTTCTATTGTTTACACTGTTATTCTTTCATATTTGCTACAGTATGTTTATATATGTTTATAATTTCAGATCAATGTTATATGCCAATAAAGCTCTTCTGAACTGAGAAAGAGGATAGATAAATACACAGACAAACAGACAAACAGACAGATAGATAGATAGATAGATAGATAGATAGTGTGTGAGAGACAGAAAGAGAGCGAACAAGTGAGAAAAGGAAAGGATAGATAGATGGAGACATAGTGTGTGTGTGTGAGAGTGAGAGAGAATAAGTGAGAAAAAAGAGGATGGATAGATTGTGTGTGTGAGTGAGAGAGAGAGAGAGAGAAAGAGGATAGATAGGTAGAAGGACAAATACAGTAGTACATGTGTGAGAGAACAAGTGAGAGAGGATAGATAGACAGAAGGAGCGTGTGTGTGTGTGTGTGTGAGAGAGAGAGAACAAGTGAGAAAATACAAGGATAGATGCATAGTGTTTGTGTTAGAGAAAGCGAGAAAGAGACTGAACAATTGAGAGTGAGGATACAAGTGAGGATAGATAGATAGATAGATAGATAGATAGATAGATAGATAGATAGATAGATAGATAGATAGATAGATAGACAGTGTGTGTGAGATAAAGTGAGAAAAAGAACTGATAGAGAGGTGAAAGTGTGTGTGAGTGCGCGCGAGTATCGCTCCGATTCCCGCCTCCTTGCGCGCGCTTCTTCTCTTTCCCTTTCCAAACCTTTTCTTTACTTTTCCTCCCCCCTCTCTTTCCTTTTCCCACACTCATCCCTCCTTCCTTCCTCATGTCGTTCTGTGCGCGTAAGAGCGCGAGAGGCGGAGAGCGTGCGTGTGTGTGTGTTTGCGCGCGCTGCTGCGCTCGCGGATCAGCATGCGCTCTTGGAGAGGTGTGTCGTTCAACCCCCAACACACACACACACACACACACCGGCGGGGATTTCCAGCTCCACAGAGATGTTCAACTCGTCTCCGTCGGTCTCCACGCTCTTCTTCTCGGCGGCTCGGGGGGATCATCACGGGGATGACGGCGGCGGCGGTGGCTCGTCCTCGCGCGCGTTCCGCGGCGGCGGCCCCGGCGTTGATGACGCGGCCAACGGCTCGTGCGGCGAGCGTCCGCTCGAGTTCGCGCCGGCGGAGAAGGTGGCCGTGGGGCTCGCGCTCGCCGCGATCACGGCGGTGACGGTGATCGGGAACGCGCTCGTGGTGGTCGCCGTGTGCGTGGTGAAGAAGCTCCGGCAGCCCTCCAACTACCTGCTCGTGTCGCTCGCCGCCGCCGACCTGTCCGTCGCGCTCGGGGTCATGCCCTTTGCCATAGCAACCGACCTCACCGGCGGCAAGTGGCTGTTCGGAGAGGCGTTCTGTAACGTCTTCATAGGAATGGACGTCATGTGCTGCACGGCGTCCATCATGACCCTGTGCGTCATCAGCGTGGACAGGTCAGGTTTCTAATTAACCAATTAACTAATTAACTAATGGATCTAGTCTGCTTACTTCACAGATCTGTTTTTACCTCAAACCGTGTCCAGTAATAAATCATTATGCTAGACAATAACTTTAATACTGATGCTATGCTTCATGTGTGTGTGTGTGTGTGTGTGTGTGCAGATAAGTATTGGCAAAAAAAAATTACAAGTTGTTTTTTCGCCATATTCTCTTAAGACCTGAATGTCCTCATATGAAGACATGGCATTTTTATTGTCTATTCTTGTACATGATTATAGACATTGTCCAGTGATAAATTATACCTTTCCTTTACTAGTGATTGTATGCTTTGTGTGTGTGTGTGTGCGTGTGCAGATATGTTTTGGCAGGAAAATGTAGAAGTTTTTTCATAATATTCTCTTGATACCTGAATGTCCTCATATGAGGACATGCCATCTTCACTTCATTGTCTACCCTCACTAACAACACTGTTCAGTTGATAGTTATCAGCTACTGTATGAATACAGAGAAACTTGCGATTGCAATGCACACAACAGTAGAGTCCGGGTCTCAGGAGGATAAACTAGTTTCCATCTTTCTAGGAACCTCTGTAGTCCAACTAGGGACCGTTGAGGCCTATGAATTTTACATCTGTGGTAGGACCTCCGCTTAACATTCACATTTACACACTACGGGCAATTTGGCAACACCAATAAGCCTAATCTGCATGTCTTTGGACTGTGGAAGGAAACCAGAGTACCCGGAGGAAACCCACCAAGCATAGGGAGAACATGCAAACTCCGCACACACCAATGTGCCACCAAACTAATTTACACACAAAATATTATATTTTTAAAAAATCTTCACATTAACCTTGATTTCGAATTAAATAAAATGAAAAGTTTAATTTCTGTCATTAGATGACTTTTAAGAGGAGAAGAAAACTTTTATTGTACCAAATATAACTTAGTTATAACTTGAATAATGATTTTATGTGCACAGGCGAACTTTCATGGGACAATTTCACTTTTTAAATTTTTTTTATTTTACCTTGGAGAACTAATTTACACATAAATTACAATGATTTGAAGTTTCCTCCTTGGGATCAGGTGCTTTCTAATGGGGAAAAATAAATATTTAACTTTTAGATGTATATAATAAGATTGTAACAATGTTATTATGGTTCAATTTTGGTGGGAAATTATAATTTTGTAAGTTTAATATCAGAATTAAAGTTTCAGTCCCAGAGAAAGATGACTAACACTAGGAAAAACTCAAAAACTCTGTTTTCAAGCATAATGAATTATTCTTACATGTGAATTTTTGCCTGGATTATTTTGCAAAACATCTGATTTGATTGTAGTGTAGACAGCCAACTTCAGGTGGGAAAACATTCAAATTATATGATGTCACTGCTTACAGGTAAATTTTGGCAGAAACTTTCTTATTTTGGTGTAATTTCACTCTTTTACCTCAGATAATTCCTGTTATGATTTTGAAGACTTTTGATTCGGCCTTTTTGGAAGACATTTTTGCTAATTTAGGAATTTCTTTCTTGAAAGAAGCAAACTTCTCTGCCAATAGATTTTTTGACAATTTTGCTTACAATTTAAGTAATATTTGTCTAGAAATTAGCTTAATAATCTTATATTTCGTTTGTTTATATTGAAAAAAATTAAATAATCTAGGTTTGGCTAGATTCAGGAATAATTCACTTTCTCTTTTAAAAATGATTTTATGCAGCTTCGATGTGGACGGGTGAAACACTACTTCCCAGACATTAACATTACTTTAGAAGATTTTTTTTCCAACCATCTATTATATTTTTTGTTTATTTACTTCTGATGACAGGAAAAAATAAAACTCTTATTAAGTTTTATATTGATTTTTACTTACTGGCAGGAAATTGTTTTACTACAACGTAATCCTTAATTACTATAAACTAAAAATTACAATTTTAACTTTTTGTCAGTATTTTATTTGTTTGAACTATAATTCATTTATTTACAGTTTTTTACTTCACAGATCTAGCTAATTTGCAAACTCTCGGTTATGTTTTATTAGAAAACAGTAAGTGCACTTTAACAGCTACTGTTTTCTCTCTGTTTATTACTGTTTTCTAATCTCTAAGGTAATTAGACAAAAAGGAGTGATTATGTTTTACATTCTTAAGATGTGTTAGAAAACATTAACGTTAAAATTTACAACTTTATCTTAGACTGGACCGAATGCTAATCATCGAGACGTACTTCACTAATGTTAAATGTTTAATGATAAATAAACTTCTCACAAATTTTTTTTACCTGATTAACGGCTAGAATTTTTTCTTTGTTAAACAATATCAGAAAGAAAACTTGATCATGTGAACGTCAACCGTACAGTTGAGTTAGTCGTTACTATGGAAATGATGACGCATTAGAATGACAGCGTTAATATAAACCTGTGATGCCCAGCTGCATCACTGTCAGGGCTGCTGTTATAGAAAATGAATCAATCAATTAATCAGAAGTGATAATTCAGTAGAGAACGCAAGGTTCTCCTCGTTATGAATTTCACAGGAAACGCATGAGTAGAGGCGTAGAGGTAAAACACACCTCTCACACGTCTCTTCTGCTGCAAGTGTAATTCTGCACTTGATCATTCGGAGTTAACCAGACCAGTGTGATTTATGTGAGAACGAGATACGCTGGGAACGTTTACACTGTTTGACATCAGGGCTGCTGCTGGATTCTAACTACATTTGACACAGCTCACAAATGTGTGATGTGGTCTCAGAGCTCCCCTGCCAAATCCGACACAACACACACACACACACACGCGCACACACACACACACACACACACACACACACCCACACAGAAACACCATAGCCCTTTTTTCCCCTAGAAAAAACTATGAATATTTCAGAGATGGTCTGTTGCAAGTGTCCGTCAGTATTTCACTCACACAACAGTTCGCCTCATCACAAACATTCACTATCATTCTTTATCTAAAATTAATTTTCATTAAAAAACTAGGAAAAGGATTAAATTTATAAAGTAGGAAATAAATATTATTTAAATCTGTAGAAAATGGATAAGGGGCTTCATCAAATAGTCAGAAAAGTATACAGAAATAAAATTTTTAGACGTATTAAAATACAAATTTACTAATATTAAAATAAAAAGAGAAAAAAGAGAAACATAATTTAATGATATATTTATGGACTAAAAAACTAATTAATGTATAAAGATGTATATGTATACTTTTATATTATTTAAAAACACATGTTAATAATATAAAAGAAAAACTTCTACAAACCGAAAATAAAAGTATTACTAAACACACTTTTTTACCCTTAGTAACATTAAAATAAAGCAAAGGAAAAAAATATTGTGATACATCTAAAATAGGTTATATCTTCATATTTCGCTTCCAAAAAAGCCAGACTTTCTTCTATTTTTAATGACATTTTTTGAGGACTTTTGAAAACTTTTTTTGTTGCTCATTTTCAGTACCATCCCTGTGCCTGAGCAGTTTCAGAGGAATGTTTTTTCCACACAGCGACCTATGCATCATTCAAGCATCTAACCTACTGTAATGCATGACCCAGTGAGGAACAGGTGCAGATGCTGACAGATGATGAGGGCGGTGATTAGTACTGTACACTGCTGATGCTGAATGCTGAGTGGTTGGAACAGACGAGAGGGGAAATGAGGTCGCTGCTGAGGCTGGTACGGAAACAACCAGCATTTAAATTGTACCTTTAGCCATTTTGCAGTAGAACATTTGTTCCAATTTCTTTCATTTAATTGACATCATTTAAATTAACTTAATATGAGTGTTAAGGCTTTTGCACAGAACGGGATGTTAATGTAGAATCACAGCACAGACAAACACAGTCTGAGGTGAATTAGAGAATTAAGAGGAATAAACCTTTCAATGATTTCTCTAAGATTTCTCGGTAACTCTCTAAGAGCTGTGTGTCGTACTGATATGATTGATAAGAATGGATTAAGATTTACTGTATATGATCATGTTTATATCATAATATACTATCTAGATAACGAACGTTAACTAAAGCAGCCAAACAAGAGAAATTTGGTTAAAGAGAATCTGGTGGTTAAGGTGTTGGACTGATGATCAGAAGGTTCTCGGTTTGAGCCCCAGGGCCGCCAAGCTGTTACTGTCAGGCCCTTGAGCGACCCTCAACCATCCCTCAACCACGCGGGCCTCGAGCTGGTATCCCGAGCCTGTAAGTAAGAAAGTGCTACTGGAACCAAAGAGAAGGGAGTCTTTGTGGCATGCGGACAGAACCTAAACTTATATGATCATGTACAAGACTTGAAACACACAAATTCAATTGTAGTCTCAGTTTAGTGTACATGCTATGTCTCTCCGTCAGGAAGGAGTGTAAGTATCTGTACATTCCACTGCAATGTCACATCCTCCGTCCACTGAGTGTTGGTCGACCTCATCCCGACCTACAGTAGTTACACTTGCAGTTCAGCAGTAAGTGTTCATCATATATATATACATATATACGATACATTCCAGTGACCCATGCTAGCCAGGGAGGCACGTTAACTAGCGCTGGACCCAGGGTCCACCCACGACAAACGCCACCGTGTTTACTATCACCAAAAGGTACATCGCAAAAACACTATACATAAAGAGAGCAAATATAACTAGCGCTATATATATTTTTTATGATGAAACCCAGAATAAATGAACCAGGCCATTTTCTTGGCTGTTGGAGATTGTGTGTCGTGAGAGTATTTTTCAATGCTTGTGACTAAGAAAAGCCTGACATTCGTGTCTCTTGGACAATTATGGACAAAGAAGAGGCACTTAGCTGTTTTCCAATAACGTAGTATAAAATCAATTTCACAATGGCGAAGGCAGAGAGGACCAGACTCTCTCCCTCTCATCTGTGTCGCCTCATTAAGCTCAATTTACGGCTCCATGATAACATTTCACAAAGCTTTACTAAAGCCTGAATAATGTTATTGGCTATTAAGTGAATTGCGGAAGGGGAACGGAGGTGGAACCGGCATTAAAGGAACAGCAGGTCGTTCCACGTCGCTTCTATTTCTATACCAGGAAATGATCACTAAATGGTACGGCGACAATCAGTTATGTAATGAGCCAGTTTTATCCGGGACACTCCGGGACATTGTTGTTGGCGTCAGACTGTTTAAGTGGGTCAGGGAATGCTACCCTCGTGTGTTTACCTAGAGGTTTTAAAACAGACCAGCTTACGTGCAACCACCATTCTTCCCTACCAAGCAGGAAGCGTTAAAGTGATGCTAAGATGCGTCCCCTGAGATGACTGTGTCTTATTTCTTGGTATGTTCTGTCACAGGGTAGCGTAAGCGCGAACTAAAAACAAAAAAAAAGCAAAAAAAAAAAATAAATAACAACAAAAACACTATCCGCACTCTTCTACAAATATGACCTCACAGATGCACTCGCTCAGCTAGCATCACTGAAATAAAAACGCCCCATGGGAATGGGACAACAAACCAGATTATGGAGTGTGAATGCTTTTGTGTGAAAAAAAAAGCAAAATGGTGGCTGTAAAGAAGGACGACATGGCGGCTGATCAGCAAGAAATTCAAGAAGCAGTATTCCAGTTGCATTTTTATTCCAACTTTAGTGAAGACAGAACTCCAGATTAGACATTTTCAACCAGAAAGTAGTTTGACCTGCAACTTATGGTCATTAAACTGCAGTGATATCTATCTATCTATCTATCTATCTATCTATCTATCTATCTGTCTGTCTGTCTGTCTGTCTGTCTGTCTGTCTGTCTAGATTAATATACTTTTTACTTATTGTACAAAAGTAAAGATTTTTTGTCACCCAAACAATCGGATCAAGAGTTGGGGTCATGCAAGAAAAAAAAAACACAAGGAGGACAAAGTGGTGGTAAAAAAAAGCTACTCTAAAAATTCTAACATCAGTGTGACATGTGCCTGTCATCGTGCCATATATGACTAGTATGATACGGTATCACCCGATACGATGTTATCACGATACCCAGGTGCCGATACAATTTAGATTGCGATTCTATAAGTATCACGACTTTATAAATAGCCCGATTCTATATACAGTTTTTTAGATTTTGTTACAATGCCAAACAAACAGCAAATAATTCGCTCCTATAACACAGGATACTGTGACTGCCTTAAAAATTCGTGGATATTTTAGAGAGCGCCACCTATAGGACTATAAAGAAACAGTAACATTTTTACCACTTCAAAGGCATACGTCTATATATATATAAACTAGAGTCTAAGATTTTGCCTCTGGATCATCAGGAATACACCAACCAAAGCGAGTACTATTAGCTAATCCTGGCTAGGACTGTTTACTGTTGTTAGCAACTTTGTCAAGCTGTTCCATGCATCAAAAAGTAGAAATCAAGTTTTGTTTAGAGGCCTAATGATGCTGTTATTCACAATTGGTGATGATTTGATGAAATTTCGAGGAGAGCAAGAAAAAAAAATTATTTAAAAATATCCGACTTCCTCTTCAAAATTCACAAAATTCACAAAAAAAATCACAAAATTCGTACCTTAATATCCTAGATCCCAGGGAATTAAGTAAAATAAGAAACAGGATTTGTCGTCAAGCATGTCAAAAATACAAACAGTAGTAGTCATTTGTAAGCCATAGCTCCCCCTAGAGGGACTTTAGATACAACGCATAAGAAGCTACAAGTCTGCACCTGTGAAAGCAGCCTTATTTAATTTGAATCTAAATTAAATATCTTAACCATATATAGACCTTCACACTCAGATGCTATGTCCGCGGCTGATGTCTCCTATTTTGCTAATTAAATTAAAAGAAGCTTCTGAAGAAAAGCAGGAAGGTACTCTATCATTAAATGGTCTACTTGTAACTGATGAAGCTAATCTTCATCAGTTACAAGTAGTGTGTGTGTGTGTGAGATGGGAAAACACCAAACAGATAAAGCTGTGTTAATTAACACATTCGTTATCACAGTTTATACTATTAACGAAAGATTAAAACGCTCAAGTTGTTTCCATTTACTTACGGGATCTTGAAATTCCAATCACGTGCTGTTAGAGAACAAGTAATCAGAGGTGGGGTGCTGCGATGGAGCAGAGCAACTGTTGCCACATGGAAGGTGATTATTTTTCTGTATCAGCATGTCTCAAAGGCGTTTGTAAGCAATAAGACTGTAATGGAATAAAGTAGAAAAAAATTTCAATGTTTAACAAGATATTTCCTGTTATCACTTACGTTATCGCAGCTATGTGCACTATCGTCATCATTCACTAGATTTCACTAGACTAGAATCAGAATTGAGAACTGGGTCAATCTATTCTTTGATAAATCTAATCTTTCAGCTAATTAGACATGAGTAAAAAGTCACAGTCAAATTACATGCTTTGATACAGCACTGATATTAAATACAGCAAAAAAAAGAAAAAGAAAGGAAAAACCGCAAGAACAAAACACAGTACCGTAATTTAGGACCAGAAACTGTGCACCTCTGAACCTGTGATAGCAGGCTGGGCGGCATTTCAAATCTGAAAAGTCAGCCCTATTTATTCCATCTGACGGGATAATTTCTTGCAGTCACTCAAAGCCTTTTCTTTAGACTCTCATGGCGGTCTCAGTCAGCCAGCTCGGCAGCACGCGCACACCCAGATGTCAGCGCACACCGGCTGAAACGATGGCTCCGGCTGAAACCAACAGCTCAGCGAAGCCTATTCAAGCTGCAGGAAGCAGTCAGAAAGAGTACTCAGCTCTCACATTCATACAAGTGCAGATGGAAAATTGTGGGCTGTTATCAGGGGAAACACCTTTTAAAGATTCTTTTTCATTTTTAATGAGTGCAATAAAACTCTTAAGGTGCTTTCAAATTTGATATTTTTTCCTCCCTACCAGAAATAGTGCTGGCTGGAGTGACTTTTATGTGCACGTGGTAACCATAACAGCAATATAGCTAAAAAATAGCTAACACTGGCTCACTAACTATTATAGTTTAGTTTGGAGACACACTGACACAATTTCTGATACATTGATTGAATTCCCTGCACACTGACACCATTCCTAATACAATTATGCAATTCCAGATACACTGACACAATTCCAGATATACTGACACAATCTCCAAAACACTGACACAATTCCAGATACATTTACACAATTCCCAAAATACTGACACAATTCCCGAAATACTGACACAATTTCCAATTCACTGACACAATTTCAAATACACTGACACAATTCGTGACACACTGAGACAATTCCCAAAACACTGACACAATTCCCAAAACACTGACACAATTCCCAAAACACTGACACAATTTCTAATTCACTGACAAAATTTCAAATACACTGACACAATTTGTGGCACACTGACACAATTCCTAATACACTGACACGGTTCCATATATACTGACACAATTCCCGATACACTGACACAATTCCCGATACATTGTCAATTCCTGAAATATTGACACAATTTCTGATACATTGATTGAATTCCCTGCACACTGACACCATTCCTAATACAATTATGGAATTCCAGATACACTGACACAATTCCAGATATACTGACACAATTCCCAAAACACTGACACAATTCCAAATACATTTACACAATTCCTAAAACACTGACACAATTCCCGAAATACTGACACAATTCCCGATACATTGTCAATTCCTGAAATATTGACACAATTTCTAATTCACTGACACAATTTCAAATACACTGGCACAATTATTGACACACTGATACAATTCCCGATATACTGACTCAATTCCCAAAACACTGACAATTTCCAATACACTGACAATTCCCGACACACTGACACAATTGTACAGTGACAATTCCCAACACACTGACACAATTCTGTATAGTGACAATTCCCAATACATTGACACAATTCCCAATACACTGACACAATTCCTGATGCACTAACAATTCCTTACAGGAAGACAATTCTTCATACACTGACACAACTCCTTTCATTGACACAATTCCTTACAGTGACACGATTCCATATACATTGACACAATTCCAGATACACTGACACAATAGAATTCTGAGTTCCATACAGTGACAATTCCCAATAAATGGACAGAATTCCCAATACTCTGACACAATTCCTGACACACTGACAGAATTCCTCATGCACTGACAATTCCTTACAGGGAGACAATTCTCAATACATTGACACAACTCCTTACAGTGACACGATTCCAAATACACTGTCACAATACCTGACACAGTTTCTGAAGAACTGACACAATCCGTTGCACAATGATACAGTTCCTAATCCATTGACATTATTCCTTACACACTGACACAGTTCCAGATATACTGACACAGTTCCTCATACACTTACACAATTCCTAATATGTTGACACCTTATGGTCCTTATGATCTTAAGTATAGCAGTGCCGTCATTGCTACAAACATATGTATGCGGTTAATTAATATTAACACGTTTAATTGTATAAACAGTCAGACCTACAAAATAAGTGTAATTAAATCATTCTTAATCGCGCACATTTCAGAATTTGCCTGATTCAAATTGAGTAATTTTCTAAACCTTTGTCAAAGGTAAAAAAACAGAATACAAGTGAACATATATACAAAAAGTAAATGAGTAAAAAAGACTGGACTTTATGTTTAAAGGTCTCCTCAGCTGATGCTTTTTCCCTACCTCACACTCCCTTTATTTCATTCCTCTTCCAATGTCTATGTAAATGAGATACTACTGTGCCACGCCCCTCCAGAGAACAGCAGAGCAGAGCACCAAGCCTAAAGAAGTTCTCTTCTTACAGTATATGAGGTCACATCAAATAAGATTAGGAATAGGAAAACTAACAAAACAAACAAACAAAACAAAAAAAAACAAACACATTTTGAAAAAACAAACGGACAAAAAAACAAACAAACACATTTTTGTTTGCACATGCACATTGCAGATCCATCTGAACTTGGTATAAATAGCCCCCTGTAAATATTATTTGCGGTAGCCTGGTGGCGTAGCAGTTAGCGCTGTGGCCTCGCTCCTTCCGGGACGAGTTTTCGATTTCCACCTCACAGTCCAAAGACATGCACATTAGTCGTATTGGTGTTCCCAAATTGCCTGTGGTGTGTGTGCCCTAAGTCTCCTGGGATAGGCTCCAGAACCCCCGCGACCCTGTATACAGGATTAAGCGGTATAGACGATGAATGAGTGAGTGAATAAATATTATTCACATATTCATCTTCTCATCCTTGTCAGTGTCATGATAGATCCGGAGTCTGTTGTAGGAACAATGTGCATGAATTAAACTCTAATTCGGTTGTCAATTTCTCACCCACCAGTCAACTGTCCCCATGAAATGCAAAGTACAGTGCAAAAGTCTTGAGCCCCTCCCTTCTTTCTTTATATTTTGCTTCCAAAGACTTTCTTGTATAGTTTTTTTTTTCTTGTATAGTCTTGAGGAATAGTTCTCCAGAATTCCTGCAGGATTTTTTGTCTCTCATTTTCAGTCCAGTGCCTGAACCTGAGCAGTTTCAGATGAAGTTTCAGTTTTTTTGTTTGTTAAGCTACACAGTCACCCATAAAATTATCCAAACATCTAAAAAAAGTTAACTTAATTAACTTAACTGACGAGAGGAGAAATGAGGTCGCTACTCGGACCAATAGAATTTTAAACTGTAAATCTTTACGCACTTTGCAACCTAATGCAGCATCACAGGACAGACAAACACACTCAGAGGTGAGAACTATCTGCCCTTTAACTCATAAAGGTCAGAGATGACACAGACGGCACAGCCTGCTTCTCTTACGGACCTCCACACACAGATGTCTTGAAAGAACACAGACCGGAGCTCGGGATCGAACTGGAGCTTACAGTTCATCAGGCTTACAAATTAGCCACCATTAACCCATTACCCATTAGCTGAGAAACGGTCTCTGGTCAGTTTATGTGTCATTGTGGACAACTCTCCTAATCAAGTGAGATATCAAGTGAGAGCGTAGATAATAGAGACCAGACAGAAGGCATTCCTGGAACGCGTTTCTTAAATCTTGTGCACCTCGCGTGCGAGCCAGACTTTCAGTTTCGCTGGCTCGGCTTACGGAAACTCCTGTTGTTGCAGTGTCTCCCTCACATCCACGACACTGTGAAGCCGCATGCAAATTCTGTCAGCCTTTCCCCAAACAGAGCGCGGACTAGAACGAACCAACGCTTTAACTTGCAAACGTCCTGCATCCAAAAAAAGATTCTGGAGGAAACTAAGGTAATCTTGAGAAACAAAACAGCCACTGAAAATCCCCGCAGAATCAGAGCTTTTTTAATCTTTAAAGAAATTTCAGCAAGCATGTTGTATCTGTACTAAACTGCTTAAGAATAAAAAATTTAATAGTCAGGCCGCGAGCTCATCTGGTTGATGACATTGACGTCGCTTCTCTGCAGCAGTAAAGCCTGAGATTCAGCTAGAAGTAAATTGGAAAGAGATGAGATGACTAGAGAAAATATTACCAAATCAGGATCTCGGTCCTTGCAGAGGTTTTATGATTTATTAGAGAAAAACAACTTTATATACTGTATATAATTTACTGATGCTAAATGTATGCGAGACATTTTATAGGAAAATATTTCCTTAAAAAAAACAACAACATATATTTAAAAGGAGGCATGGAAAAAAAAAAAACCCAGCGAGGACATGATTTGGGTCCGGTCTTCATCTCCCCAATCCTTGAGCACTAAACTTTTCAGAGCTTCCCCTAGACATTGGTGGGAAGCGGATGATGGAGGTTTATGGTTATTTATTTCTCGTGCAACACAAGAATCATGGTTGGTAATTTTCATGAGAGTACTACAGAGCTACAGAGCGGTGCTGATTTGGAGAGGCCAAGCCCTTTGTTATTTCAGCAGCACCTTGTCTACTGCATGCCTGTTTATGCATTGTATTGATTTTCTCAACTACTTGGGAAGTTTCTCAACTGTAACAAGGGCCAATATGGATTATTCTATGAGTGTACTACGGCGTGGTGCTGTGTCGGAAAGGCCAAGCCCTTTATTCAATAATGGTATTTTCAGCAGTACAATTACCCGACAGTAGACGTTTTCATGTTAATAACTTGCACAGATAAAACAACAGCTTTAAAATGACTTATGTATAATATAACACAAGCTTGCTGCTACTAATTCAATTAGCGACTTATTTTTGAGCCCCTGACTGGTTTTTATGCAGTATACTGTGTCATGCTGACAGGCTGCACATCGCTACACTATTGTAATAAAACAAGAGTTTCTGTACTTTTCTCTGTCCTTAATTAAAACAGGTGGTGTTATTACATCATCACATAACATATATGAGGGGGTATCAGATTAGCTCTGTTTATAAGCTCTGTTTACTTTGTCGTCGTACTTTCTTCTGATCTACACAGGACGATGTCTTTTGGCACACTGACTTATGAAGTCCTGTGCTCTCTGTCACTGTGTGTGCATGAATCATGTGCATGTGTGTGCCTTCTGCTGCCATCTGTCTCAAAATCTTTTGATATCGCCTTGTATAATGAGATTTTGTTTGGTTCATACCAAGGTAAGCATGCATACCTTGGATGTCGATCCAACCTTTTTGTGGCGAGTCAAAGCCTGTCGTTAGCATTAGCGCCAAAATAGCATGTTAGCTTAGAGAGAAAGGAATTCCACACTGTAGATTAGTTCTGACAATATTAAACACCGTCTAGACAAGCCAGTTCTCCATGACCCCACATCCATTTGTTATACATGAACTATGGAATACAACGATCACACTGTACTGTGGAGAAAAGGTTCGGCGATGTAGAGCAGCATGGGATCAAAGTGACTTTCCCTCTGTATGTACATACATTCAGCTCTAGTCTACCTAATGTACAGTATTAGTATTACTTTGTGGCCACATTACTAAACGTCTGACTGGTACAATAAATTAAAAGGAATTAGATGAAGAAAATGTGAGTGGTGCTTGCTGTGGCAAAACATTGGAGTCATTCTAGCAACATGCTAATCATGCTAGCATCATGTTTCTATGGAAGTTACCATTATATACATCAATGGGGAAAATTTGGTCACCTTTTGCGCCCCAGGGGTACAACTTAAACCCTCTTGTGGGGTATGTTCTGACATAGCTTGTAAGCCTCTTCAAATGTGGTAAATTTCAGATTTCTACCAAATTCTTGCTCTGCGCTAGGATCTGTCAAATTTGGTCTCAATGTTAAGTCTATGGGATTTTTTGGGGAGGTTAATTTACCGCCCATTCCTTAGAATAGTCATAGTGTAGCACCCCATCCCCAAATAAGCCACATGATTTGACACCTCTTTTATGGTTCTATGATGGTACGGAACTATTTACACCCCAAAGTCCACATTATATATCAATGAGGCAAATTTGGCCACCTTTGTGCCCAGAGGTAAAACCTATACCCTTGTGCGGGGTATGTTCTGACACAGATTGCAAGCCTCTTCAAATGTGGTACATTTTATCTTTCTACAAAATTCTTGCTCTGCACTAGAATTCGTCAAATTTGGTCTCAATGTCAGGTTTATGGGATTTTTTCCCCATTATATGTCAATGGGGCAAATTTGGGCACCTCTTGTGCCCCAGGGGTAGAACTTATACCCTATTCTAGGGTATGTTCTGACACAGCTTGCAAACCACTTCAAATCTGTAATATTTTAACTTTGTACAACATTCTTGCTCTGAGCTACAATCTGTCAAAATTGGTCTCAAGCTTAAGTCTATGGAAGTTTTTGGGTCCATCCCTTAGAAAAGTCATAGGACCCCATTCCCAAATAAGCTGCACGATTTGACACCGCATTCATGGGCCTACAACAAACAGTATAGGACTAGTTACGCGCCAAACCTTTGTACAGAAGAAGAAGAAAAAAAGAAAAATAATAAGCCTGTGAGATAATAATAGTGATGCTTTCCAAGCACCACTAAGAATAAATTGGCCAGCGGTCATGCCTGTGTTATTACCGGGGAAACACTGCATTTCCACCCCTCCACCAGTGAGTGTCAAGTGTAGGGCTTATACTGTATTTTCACTAGCTACGTTTACATGGCCAGTATTTCTTCAACCTGATTAAAATCATTCTGATTAGAGATTCCAGCTTAGCTATTTACATGAACTCTGATCTGATAAGATGTGAGTTTACATGCTCAAAGAGCATAAGAATAACCAGAATAAACCTTTTTTGACTTGTGCAAAGATGTTCGGCTGGCTTTGAGGCGTTTAATCTGCCAGAAATTTATATTCTTTTCAACGTTGATGTCAGGCTTCGCCATCTGAGTTATGTTTGTTTATAAGAATTCAGTATCATCTATGATTGGTTAGATGCTTTACCATGTGGGAAATGTGAGTCAATCAGAGCTCCGTCCTCAGCCAGAGAGTTGGCAGTCAGAAGTAAAGGCAGGTACGAGAGAGTTGTTCTCACTGAGCAAAAGGTTTCCTTATTATATCACCTCCTGTTACCCCTACGAGGCAAACATTCGCAAAAAGAAGATATTTATCCCAACGTATGAGAAACGGTCAGATTAAGTGTTTATCTGTTGAACAGATTATTAAAGGTTTACACCACCACTCTCTTTCAGATAGAAAATCCATTACGGTCGGGTCAGAGTGCTCAGACATGATGCAGGTTTATTCTGATTGCACTTTTGTTCCATTATTATAGGAACATTAGGGTCGGTATAAATGCAGTTAATGTTACCAGCATGCAAACTGATTACATTTTGGAATTGCACTAAACAAATATCTGGTGTAGGTTTGCTTCAACAGCTTTTGGTTCATGTTTGAAGTAATTTTACTCCTTTTTAGGGCACTCATTGAGATACTTGGGGCATTACAAGTTTCAAGACTTTTTCACTTTTGTGATTAATTTTTTAAAAATTTGTTTCTTTACCCATCTAGGGTAATTATTTTTCAATACATATAAAATATTTATATTTATAAAGAAGAGGTGTGTGACCTTACACCTCCAGGGTCGAGGGTTTAAATCCTGCATCGTGTGGAGTTTGCATGTTCTCCTCGCACTTGTTGGTTTTCCTCCGTGTACTCCAGTTTCCTCTCACAGTCCAAAAACATGCATATTAGGCTAATTGGGGTTGCCAAATTGCCTGTAGTGTGCATGCAAAGTGAGAGTGTTAAAGGCACACTTATTTATACAAAAATATTTATTTTCTACAAATATGTGATTTTTCCTTCCACTTCTAACAAATATCAATTCACCAAATGTGATTTTTTTTAAACCTGATTAAGGGTAATTCTGTTATAGAAATTGACACGTGTAAGGACAAGACTGGTGTAGGGTGAGAATAGACTCCCTGCTCGACTTATAATATTTTTATTAAAGGTTTAGCGATGTAAGAATTGTAAAAGGTTTTGAACTTTTGATCATAGAGTGAGTCCCCTACATACGAACATTCGAGTTACAAACTTTCGAACATACAAACATGCGTCCATCTTTAATAATGGAAATTAGATCACAAGTCCGGTGTACATTGTCATGTGCGTGCAGCGTGCAACTTCTACAAGTGCAGTACAAAGCCCAGGATGTCCAGAAGCAGGCGTAAAAGCAGCAGCGATGAAGCTGGTACCGCTAAGAAGCGCCAAGAAATAACGATGGAGACACAAGTGAAAATAATTGAGAGGTGGAGCGAGGTGAAAAGATGGCAGACATTGCTTGTTTTTTTATTCAGCATGATTCTAAAGAACACTGTACTGTAACATACTGTGTATAGCCAATTGTGTGAATATCCTGTTACCTAAACATGTCCAACATGTCTGTTGGACTTACGAACAAACTGGACTTATGAACAAGCTCTTGGGACAGAACTTGTTTGTATATAATTAATATAAGCATCACACACATTGTGTGGTCCTTGTGGTGATGGCACAGGTGCTTGGGCCTGCTCATCGTTGCTTGCAAGTATATTTATTATTATTGTTGTTGTTGTTCTGCTGACTCTGGGTCAGTCGATGTGGTTGAGGAACTAACGGAAGAACTTGTATGGTGAAATGTGTCCATTTTAATGTCAGGAATGTCAAGTGTCGGGAAAGCAGAAAAAAAACAACAAAAACTACAAAATAGCACACACATACATTGTTTAATTATCTACATTTCAGGATAACAGTGCACAGATCATGTCTGTAAAGCTCATGATGTAAATTGTTCACCTCATTTGTAAATCGCACGGGTGTCAGCCGCTAGTTCGGGACACTTTGCTGTAGTGATATTGATGAGCAGATGTGGGATGTGGGATGTGGTGGGGCAGCTGTAGACTGTAAGATGACACCGTGTCTGCTTCTGAAAGCTTTGTCTGCCAGGAACCTGAACCGGTTCCTAAAAACAATTAACCTATTCAGATGTGCTGTTTCAGCGCTGATGACAACAGAACTTTTTTTTTTTTAAAAAGACAAAAAAACAAAAACTGGTCTTTTATGTTTAGTGAATAGTAGAGCCATCTGAATAAATCCCTGTGTTTGCATTTTACTATACTGCAGAGTCGTAGGAGTCAGTCAGGTTGAGGACAATGATGTACTGTGGGTTCGAGTGAAAATGGTGAATATTTACTTGGGTTTGATGTAGGAAATAAAAAATGTAGAAGAGTTGGGTAAAGTTGAACAATTAGAAAATAATAATAATAATAATAATAATAATAATAAAAGTTAAAGTTATGGCCAAAACATGGTATTGGTGCTAAAAAGTGTCTCACCTACAGTAGGTGAAAAAGTGAATTTTCAGATCATATAACACTATGTTTCACGATACTTAATACTTGCTTAATTTTTTGTAAATATGCATACTCATTTATATTTTTATCAGATAAAAAGAAACATATTTGCTAAATACAATTTCATGCCCTTTTACACTATGTAGTGTCCGTAACTTTTTTGTTTTTAATTAAAATCTTTCATTGATCTTAGCTGTCATTCAGATGAAACTTGGCCAGTTTAGATTTCACATGAAATGACATAAAGCTGAAAAGGTGTATTATTCTAAAAAGCTAAATTGCAACATAAATTTGACATGGTTACGGACACTACAGATTTTTATTTATTTATTTATTTTTTTACCAAAAACCAATTTAAGCAACAAAATCATATGCTTCTAGAAGCTTACACCAATTTTAGTATCAATACCCAAAGAAATATGAATAATTTGCATTTAAAATTATTATTATTTAAAGCGAGACAGTATAACACAGAAAAATGGCCATTTTTGAGTCATGTATGAAATCATCTCTCCAAAACGGCTGAAGTTAGCAACTTGAAATTTTTAGACAAGTGAGATTGGTCACTTCCATGTTGCATAAACTTCAGACGCATCTTCTTTGGCCACACACAGTATTACTGTATATTATACGTATACCATAAACAAAAAAAAACAAAAAAAAAAAAGCACCAATACTGTGTTTTGGCCGAGACTGTATGAATGTATTTTTGCCTTTCTGGGGTAAAACAGAAAGCTTGCAACTGTGACCCAGATTCCCAGCATCGCACTGGAGCGGTGTTATAAACTCCCAGAGCAGCGAGCCGCCTGTAATCGATCGAGTCTCTCGAGTTCCTTTACGCGACCTCGAGCGTTAAGGTGACCTTCTTCATCTAATAACTCATACAGCCCGTGATCCCGACACAAACTCTGCCCTTTAACGCGGCTCTAACAGCACATTTCCCGTCAGCGAAGACAGGCTAATCTGCTTAATGTCTTGCTCTTTCACGTCCTTAAGTCACGCTGCATCAAGACAAAGCCACGAACCGAGAGATCCATGAAAGGATGTCATTAAGTGCACGGCGTTGTAAGGACAAGCCTTAGCCTTTAATATCTGCCGCTATTATATATGTGCTTTGACATGCGAGGCGAAAATAATGACAGGATTGTGTGTTTTGTTCCTTTAGTACAAGGACGAGAAGCTTGCCACGTACACCCAAACACACACACATAAATGGGTTTATTTTTTAAATCTGTTTCAGTAGAAACTGGTGTTTGCAGTAAGGCAACATGCAAATAAATTAAAGTATGTATTCATTCATTCATTCATTAATAGCGCAACGTTAACACAAACACACAGGCTGTGTACTGGCTCATGAACACAAGCTCACACATGCAAATCTGACACCAGCGATGACTCCAAGCCGTGGGTGAAGATCTGTCTCATTCGCTACAACTTAACAAAAGAGGAAAGAGAGAAAAGAGAGAAAGAGTGTGTGTGTGTGTGTGTGTGTGTGTGTGTGTGTGTTTGTGTGAATGCACGGCTCACTGACGATGAGAAGTGAATGGAGTGCCTCTGTTTGATGCTTCACTATGTCAATATTTACCGTCTGAATTTTACTCCAATGTTGTACGATTTGTTTTTCGATCAGAAACCAATAAAACCCCAAACCAGCCTGCGGCTACGAGCCGACAACTTCACACGTAACGCAAGCCAACACCCACGCGAGAATGACTGTGAATGCACTCCTGCAGTTTAAAATGACAGCGTTCTCCCAGACGTGTATTATACACTCAGGCATTCAGTAAGAACACACACACACACACACACACACACACACACACACACACATACACACGGCCTGAGGACGGGGGCGGAGTCTTCCTTTGAGTGACCACGCCTACTAAGATAGAATTCGTTCATCGTAGGAGTCTAATGAGGGGCACAAAAGTCATCATTACCTACTTGACACAGTTTTTAAAGATTATGATTCATGAAAGCTCAGATTTCGAAAGGTCATACAGTAACTCTTGATTTTAAACTTAAAGCTTTTGACTCTCGAGTTCAAGCCTTATGATTTGTAACCTGACTCAGACTTCAACACTTATGACTCGTGACTTGACTCAGCCTTCAGAACTTATGGTTCTTGATTATATAACAGATTCCTGAATTGATTCAGCATTTAGAGCTTCACTGAGCTGACTTGACTGCGGCTCGACAGGACCTGGCACTGACTGAATGCAGGAGGGATAAAAAAAGAATTTTGATTATTGAAATGTCCCAGACTGCAAGGAGTAAAAACTTATGACTTGACTCAGAGTGCAAAGCATAGGGCATACAACTTGACCAAGACGTCAAAGTGTTTCTTTTATCTGACTTACTGACTTGACTCGGACTTCACAGAGTTTGACATAGGACTTAACCTAGCGTAGGACTTATCACTTGACTGAGACGTCAAAGCATACGACTTACGACTTGACTCAGACTTAAAAGCGTATGACGTAAGACTCGACTGAGACTTCAAAGCGTATGACTTCTGACTTGACTCAGATTCCAAAGCATATAACATGCATCTTGACCCAGACTGTAACCTTCATACCAAGTCACGTGACTTGACTTGGACCACAAACCGTACAATTTATGACTTGACTCTGAGTCATACTTATGGCTCTTGAATCCCAAAGCTTCTGAAGTCACCAGTGATGGGATTAACACTGGGACGGGACGGGGTGGGACGGGACTGGACACTTTACTGTACATTATTTTCGTTGGTGACTAGTAAGGACGGGAATCACCAGTCACCTTCTGATACGATATCACAATCCCCACGATATTTATAAATATCCACTATTTTATAAATATCCTGATTTGATATTAAATTTTCCTCGCGATTTTGTTACAATTTTAAACCTTTAAAAAAGTTGAATGAGTAATTAAACATAGCTGTTCCTTATGACATTAGTTTTCTCACTTTAAAACCAACGGCGCATTTAAACAATATAAACTAAGTCCAAAGACATGCAGGTTAAGCTAATTGGCGTTCCCAAAATTGCCCATAGTGTGTGAATGAGTGAGTGTATGTGTGTGAGCCCTGCGATGGATTGGCACCCTGTGCGGTGTGTATCCCGCCTCGTGCCCCAAGTCTCCTGGGAAAGGCTTCAGGCCCCCCGTGACCCTGAATACAGGATAAAGCGGTACGGATGATGAATGAATGAGTGAAACTAACTTAAAAAACAAGAACAACTTTTTTTCACTCCTACCACACGGGAAATAGTTCAGAGTGTGCCACCTGTAGGATTATAAAGAAATGGTGACATTGGATCACTTCAAATAGCTCCAAAGTCTCAAAACTCAACTTGACATGCTGGTGAAAAGCCCGGTGTAAGTGTGTGAGTTTAAGACTAATTCTGAGTCAGATCCGGAAATCACCGCTCACGGCCAATCGAACTGAAAACCAGACAATTCTGGTTATGGGATAATCGACTGGTTCTCTATTATAAACATGAAAATAGTTTTTAAAAAAAAGAAAAAATATTTTGGAGTCAGTGTAGCGATACATGAATCACCGCACAACAGAATGCTTTCTCTCCATCATTTGATATCCATGTTTTCTCCTGGTGATTAAACCCACTTTCATGTGACCCATGTGCAGCCTATCAGAAACGTAGAGAAACAGTTTTGTCATGTGACGTCTTTAAACCCGAGTGACAGATGAAGATTGTGGACAGCGAGGTCACAAGAGGAACTCCATAAAAAAAAGCGTTATAACAGAAAACGAGCTTTACAGGATTCTCTCAAGCTGTAAATGAGAAGGAAGGAGACTCGAGTTTATCGACGAGCGGAGGCGGAGCGCTAAATAGCGCCGGCGATGGTAGCGACAGTGGGGTCACCCCCGGCTGCGGGGCCTTGGGAGTTAAGTACGTTTGGTTCTACTAACCGTGGAGAGGAAATGGCAGGAGAGGATGAGCAGAATGGAGGACCGCTTTCTGGAGAGATACAGTATGTGTGCGTGTGATTCAGATGGAGCCATTACTTTGATTTGTCGTTTATTATTAGTGTTTCTGTACACAGGGTTTCTTTTGGTAAGATGCAGCGGGATCAAATCTTCACGCATCATGGTTTATAATCACCTTGTGATTACACTCTTTCGCTGACTAACTTGCTGGGTGTGTGTGTGGGGGGGGGGTTGTTATTAAATGTGATTAGATTCACTTTTGTGTTTATGCTCAAGCTGGCTTAAGTGATTTACTCATCTGTTAATATAAATATTGTTGCATTTTCTCGAGGAGGGACAAGTCTCCACTACGCCACTACAAAACCACTCAGCCCCTGGACTGGACTGCATGCAAGTACTTAGAGAGAAAAAACACTTCTGGTTAAATGTTTGACGCGACTCTTGACTTGACTCGCCTTTTCTTTTGAGGTGGGAAAACATTCGCTCACCTGCCTTCACATGCATATGAACTTGAGTAATGTCCAATTCTTAATCCATAGGGTTTAATATGATGTTGGCCCCGCCCCCTTTGCAGCGGTAACAGCTTCACCTCTTCTGTGAAGGCTTTCCACAAGGGTGAGGAGTGCGTTTATGGGAGTTTTTGACCATTCTCCCAGAAGCGCATTTGTGAGGTCAGTCAAGTTCTTCCACACCAAACTCGCTCATCCATGTCTTTATGGACCTTGCTTTGTGCACTACTGCACAGTCATGTTAGTTCCCACAAAGTTAGGAGCATGAAATTATTCAGAAAATTGTGGTATTGGAACTGAAGCATTAAGAGTTCCTTTCACTGGAGGTAAGAGGCCGAGCACAACTCGTAAAAAACAACCTCACATCAGTTCCAACATGACTGCGCACCAGTGCACAAAGCAACGTCCATAAAGACATGGATGAGCGAGTCTGGTGTGGAAGAACTTGACTATCCTTTTAGTGTTTGGAGAATATTTCTTCTTTCCACCATTTTGTCCTCTGTTTTTAGGGCAAAGATCTTACGTGAATAATTTTTATCTTTACTAAGATTTAGTCCAACATTTAAGGGGAAATTCTATGAAAATGTCATAATTCTAAGAATTTCCTTAGAATTGCTTTAATACGAGCAACTTTAAGGCTTAAGAAGCTTCAGGGTCCTGTTTAACTACCTTTAAGATATTTATTGGTCATGATCATACAATTTCATTATATACAAACAATATGATTTTACTGTCTGTTCTATTATCACATATTCAATTTTTACAAAGAGTGCATTTCAAGATTATTTCTGATTATTTACAGTATATATTTCAAGGTTATTTTTATCAACCAATCACAGTCCTTCAATTGCTGCATTATCCCTAGCAACGGGGTCGACCACACCTCCTCACTAAGATAAAAGTTTTTGTACTTTCCTTACTCAGAGTTGCTCTAAGAAATTTCTAAATCACTTTTATTCTAAAACTCCCAGTTAGGACTTTTTAGGCTAAGATAGGAGCTATCTGAGAGAACTCTAAGAAGTTTGTGAATTCATTTCAAATTGATTGGAGGAAAATGGCTCAGATTTTACCAATTTACATGATTGTAGGACAGTTTATTAAAGTTGCACTTTAGGATGGTATAGCCAACAATCCAAAAGAGATGGAAGGTAGTAAAACAACAAGAAAACCAAATTGGACATAAGAGCAGTGTTTACTTTTAGCTTTGCGTTCAGTGTTTAGAGAATATATTCTTTCCGCTATTATGTCCTCTGCTATAGAAACTCTTAAGCCTCTTAAAAGTCCTCTTCTCTACTCTTAACAATTGTACCTTAGGAGCTGTTTTTAGGTTTAAAATGTTCTGTGAATTATTTTTATCTTTACTAAGATTTAGTCCTAACTTTAAGGGGAAATTCTAAGAAAATTTCTTTTCTTGAATATTTTCTTAGAAAAATCGACTGGACCGAGGATTAGAAGGTTATTGTGCTGTCACTTTAGGTTTTTTTTTTGGTGTGTGTTTACGTTCACGCTGCAGTTTTTTTTTCAGCAGTGCATCACGTCCTACGCCTCTCATCAGAATACCCAGTGCTTGTACAAATTCCTGATAAATTTTCTGGTCCACTTTCCCACTGCATCATTACAACCCCGGTTCGCTCTCCCATTCTTTCATGATTGCGTTTCTTTTGTTCACCTCTGATGACACTCGTTCGCTGTTATTCTGTTCACGTTCTCTCTTGTTCTTCTTTCATCTTGAATATCATCTGATCATCTCTGATGAACGCTTCTGCAAACGAACCACACGTTTACACACTCAACTTTTTTTTTTTTGCTTTAGAAGTATCATTAGCGGCGTGACAACGAGCTCATGCGCTAACGTGAACACGCAGCGATGCATAATATGAACGCGATCCTGCCTCGTCTTCCAGCTGTTTTATCATCTGCTTCATAATTGCTTTTCTTTTTAATCCTTTCTCAGGGTATGTCTGCGTATGAGCGTACACACCGGTTTGTCCTTTTGATCCTGGCTGTTGATTAATCATGCTGATCTGACAAACATTGTAACACACACACACTCACATTTATCACACTTGTCCACATTTTCCCCCATTTACTTCAGATTTATTTAATCAGCTAAGACATGTTTAACGCTTCTTTGCATTCTGTACTTGCAGTTTTCCATGAATAAGTACACGGGAAACACACACTGCAGCTGATATTGTCGAGCGCTGGAATCTTAAGTTGCTTAGTGTGTTGCTTAGTGTTAATGCACAGAGTGAGAAGAAAAGCATCTAAGTATATTGAGTAGTGCGGTGCGGAGTAGTAGGGTGGTCAAGGCCACATAATGTGTACATATATATATATGCTTTATTATTGTATAAACATGAAGGAGATTTTTTAAAATATCTCCTCATAGCATTTGAGTTTTAATAAATCAGGTGTGTGCGTGTGTTTTTTTTCTTTATGTGGGAGCAGACAGACAAAGTCCACACTATTAGTGGGACATACGGCTGATCTCTGTAAGCAAGTTAACCATCCTGAAACATTTTATTTATCTTAAAACACAGCAGATTGTTATTTAAAGAATTTCATGTT
Source organism: Clarias magur (assembly GCA_013621035.1). NCBI lineage: Eukaryota > Metazoa > Chordata > Actinopteri > Siluriformes > Clariidae > Clarias > Clarias magur. Next base: position 296,896 of record QNUK01000323.1, on the reverse strand, counting down.
ATACGTTTTTTTCCATTTAATATCAAAGAGCAGCTACGAAACGTGATAGATCCTTGACATTAGGTTGTTTTCATTAGAGTAGGCCTTGACACGTCTGTTTGTGTGAACTGTACATTCACCAACACCACTTGTACATTACAGGAACTTGGTTAGGAGTTATTGCTACGTCCCCTGTACAGTCCTGACCTCGCTACAAGTCATTTCCACATGTTTAGGCCATTAAAGGAGTTCCTGAGAGGCCAGAGTTTCAGACATGAAGTAGGCAGTCTGATGACGGCTAAGAGAACGTTCTACCTTGATGGTGTCCAAGCACTAGTGTAACACTGGGATAAGTGCCTTAGTGTATCAGGGGATTATACAGAGTAATAAAGGGAGGTTGTACTTTTAGAACTGCGTTTAATCAAAAGTCCCGGTTTGATTTGAACAACCTTCGTAGTTGTAATGATGCAATAACGTCATTCATCTCAAATAGAACTTCGGCCTAATGTTGTTGAAAGTTAGAATGACTTTGATGTTATGATGATGTTGGATAACAGAATAAATGAATGAATGACGCCAACCCAAAGTTGCAGATATACAGTAACCTCAAAATAACCTACTGTCAACCTAACATCATCCTTTCACATGTTAAATAATCATAAGCACCTGTACAGTACATCTGGTTATGTCCCGTCACAAAAATGTCTACTGTTTTTGTATCTATGCTTGACAACTCTGAAACTTTATCAGATGAGCTTACAGTATTTCAATTATTTTAAAGTTAGTTAAACTTTAATTAAATGTATTTTCCATAGGGCTTTAAAGTTGCACAATATAAAATTTAAATCCCAACGATGCCATCCATCTGTTTCCAGGAGTCACTGTATTGTGATGCAGCAGTTTAAAAGGATGGAGCTGGCTGGATTAATGTGTCTCAGAGCAAGCACACATCAGATTTTTTACGGCTGTCTGAACACATAAACCTCTATCGTATCATATCCAAGATTGGATACATATCCGATACGTGGTCATGTGACTTGGAATTCATGTGACTTTTTGCCTCTGTATCCATTGGGCGCACCAGCAACGTGGGGATTTCCAAGCAGCGCTAGCAACAGGGGATAAAACAGCTAACAAAAGGTGTCCGGTTTTCTTCCTTCTTCTGGATCACATATTTTTTTGGTGAAATTTGTTTTTTTTTAATTAATGACTCATGACACGTTTGAATCCAAGCGGTGAGAGTAAAGATGTCTTGCCGTGCGGATACCTGCCATTTCACAGAACAGAAGCGTCCACATTACAGTCAGATAAAAGTAATTATGAATGTGAACCGTCATGTCAACAGACATCTGACCAAAAAATGTGAATTGAGCTTTGTCGTCTGTAATGTGAACACCTGCTTATTCTTTACTCTCAGTCGTGATGCGACATGAAAGAGCTGGTGAGTGAGTGTATGGGAATTGGTCGTTGAAAATTAGGAAATAAATGAGAGAAGTACTTGGTCCTGGACTCCATTTACTGATATTTAATGATGCAAAAAACATGCAAACATTGAAATAATGTTCATTTATGCCTGTTATTCCTGTTTTTTGTAACCAATGTACAGCAGTGCTCCTATACAGTCATCTTCACCTTGTTTACCTGGTCGCGTGCTCTGTCTGGTCAGTATGAGCTCCAGGCACGCTTCATATTTGGATAACAAATTGCATCTGGTCTCGTTTTCGTCTCTAGGTCGAGATTTTTTTCACCACAGTTTGCAAATTCTCACTTCTCCGCTCTCATTAAACCTGCGGTGTTAACAATTCAACGGGGGAAAAATGTATATATAAAAAAAACAAATGCACGAAGATTTATCCAGTTAATCAGTTTAATGTTATAGTTTTATAACAGCGCAGCTATTATATGGTGTTTAAAGCTGCTTTGTAGATTTTAAAGTAATACTGGAATAAGAAAAAGAGATAAAATCACCTTTCTGCTAGAGATGGGAGATAAAAACCCTGATTCAGTTACTGTATGTATAATAATTCTCTCACTTCAATCTTTCTCTTTATATCTTTAACTCTTACTTATTTCCTTCCTTCATTCTTATTCCTTCTTTCTTTCTTTTAAAATTGTTTTTATTTTGTCTTGGTTCTTTATTCTTACATGCTCTATTTTTTCGCTGTTGCTTCCCTTTGATCTGTTTATTCTTTCTTTATTTCTTTCAGCTTTTCCTCCCAATTCTTTTCTTCTTCTTTTACATTGTCTTCTTTCTTTCTGTCTTTTTTCTTTCTGTCTTTTTTCTTTCTTTCTTTTTTATTTGCTATAATTTATTTTAATTAATCGTTCTTTCCTTTTTCCTTTTCTCACCCTCTCTTTTTCTTTCTTTTGCTCATTATTCCTTAATTTTTTATCATCTGCTTCTCTATTTTTTCTTTCTCCTTATACTTTCTTTATTCCTTTGTTCATTCTTATCTTTTTATACTTTCTATTTTGCTATTTTCATTTGCTTATTTCTTCCTTTAACTTGTCTTCCTTTAACCCTTTGTTTTTCTTTTCTTTTTTTTACTTTATCTTCTTTTGTCCTTTCTTTCTTTGCTATCCTTGTTTTTAATTAGTTCTTAACTAATTTTCTCTCTCCCGCTGTCTTTCTTTTTTTCGCTCATTATTTTCTCCACATTTCTTTGGCTCTGTTCCTTCATTTTTAGCCTTTCTTAACTTAACTTTCTTAACTTCTCTTAACTTTCTTAACTTCTTAACTTCCTTTCTTCTCTTAATTCCTTTCTTTTTCCTATTTTTAAATTTTCTTTGTTCTTTCTCCTTGCTCTCTTTCTAAAATCTTTCTCTTTCATTTAATTCTTATTGCCTTCTTTTTGTATACGAATACGTCAGAGAAACTTTTTCCCTGAGCATTTTTCTAATTTGTTCTGCTTTCAGTAAAAGTATGAAGTGGCATTGTGATCAGACTAATTACTGTTAATTATTATTTCTCCAATTAACATTGACAGGCATAATTACTGCTGTGCCAGTGAAGAGTTTTTAAGAGGCTCTTATTTGCATAATGTGAAGGAAAAATGAAACCTGAAAGCTGTGTGTGTGAGTGTGTGTGCTTACCTGCACGTAAAAAAATAAAACACTCTGTCATCTGTATAGCGAGTCCAAAGTTTATTAGTGGATGTATAAATGGTCACTTCTCATTTATTCATGTTGCTCCTCATGAATAATTCAGATCCAGCAGCGGTTGAAAAGCTTTTCTTCTATTCTAGAGGTTACTGGGGAAAAACTCTTGATCAGATACTAAGAGACAGATTAGCATTGAAATTGCAAATGAAACACACACGTTTCAAGAATTATTTTCTTCAGGAATGTATAAACGTGAGTGCAAAGGATGCCTGCAGCTCAAGTTTCTCAGATTATTTTATTCTTTCTTAGAACCTTCCATGTGTGAAAAATGTCTACTTTCTGATTTAAACCCAACTACAACTGAGTAGGAAATGGATTTTAGTCACCAGAGTACACAAGCTGACTACTCTTTACAAAGTAGCAGTATAACAAACAGGCTAAACCATGAGCAAGCATCAGAATAAACTACAAACTAGCATAACAATAAACAGGCTAGCAAGATAGTAAACAGACTACCCTGCTGAAAAATCCAGCATAGACCAGCATGATTTATAAGCTTAAAGTGTCTACTTTTAAATGTAGCAAGCTTAATCAAAAATAAGTGTCAGGGTAATCTACATACAAGGGCATGCCCCCAAACACACACACACACACAGTAGATCCGATAATTTTCCTGCGGTGTGTAGGATGTTGTTATATACTGTACAGGTTTCTGAAGCTCTAAAGAATATTCTGGACAGTGGTAGGAGTTTAGATTTACCTCAGAACAACACCGAGACTCCAACAGAGAACGAAGGAGGAGAATACAGCAAGCTGTTACCATGGGTAAGTATTTAAATCTTATATAATCCTTATTCTGATCATATAAAACTAATATTAATTTATTTTGTAGATGTAGATAACACTGCTAAATCATACTGCCTTATGTAGCTTAGCACAAACAGGTTAGCTCACAGGTGGCTAAGCTAATGCCGTACAGTATGTAGATTACAGATGGTTGTTAGCATCAGCTGTGGTGTAAATGTTTATAATATATTCACCCTGTTTTGGATAGCTTCATGATATGGTAGCTATTTGGTTCAGTTTTTGGTTAGCTTATGACACTGCTATCTATAATGTTATTTAGCACAAATACTTTAGCTCCCGTTATACTGCCTTATGTAGCTTACAGATGTTTGTGGTATTAAGGTGTAAATGTAAATCGTAAAGCAAAAAGTATAAATCGTGGTATAACATTGCAAAAGTTGGTGTTGTCTTTATGCATGGTCAATAGTTATTGATGATTATTGACACTAATTTTATTATCATCATGCTTCTTGTTTCTTTTTCCTTTTGTATAAACCATTGTGACCATGAAAATGATCAGCCACCTGTTTTATAGAGACCAAATGCAAACAAGAAGGCAAGATACAGACGGACCATCACTATGTCATGGGAACCTCGACCACGACTGGGGTCTGGATTCGGGACGGATCTCTTTATCTTGATCTATTTTTTTAAGCAGTTGGCCACACGATAAGACTTCACCTGCGACTGCATACAACCAGCACATGGACTGACCTCAGATGCCAGGAATGTAACCACTGCTGGTCACAGGGTCTGTGTGAATTGCAAATCAGTTTACCGTAAGCAGTCATAACACTATGGAAATGCCAAGTATGCGATGTTCACTTGTGTCTTGAGTTAATAAGTTAAATAAGAGGCACAAAGATGTATGACTGTGTATATGTTGTAAAAGTGGGCGTTTACAAACCTAACACCCTTTCTTCATAGTGCACTGTTCCTGTTCCCACTGTTTTACCCTGAATGTCTGTTTGCACGGCCATATTTATAGAATGCCAGAAATGTGTCTTCTGTGCATAAGATCATCTGTGTCACTCTTCCCTCAATCCTGGACATTTACTTTGCACTAGGTGAAAGAGGTGACATTTATATGTTTATAAGTAAGAAAAATACACAAATGTCAGGACATGTAAGAACTACTTTAGGGCCCATAAGCCTGCAGACTCCTAAATAAAGAGTGAGGGCCAAGCTCAAACATTTACACTCCTGTTGTGTGAAAGTAACTGTGTGAAAGTGTCCCTGAGAGGTTGGTCTCATGTTTTGTTTTTGTTATAATTTTTTTATCAAAACTTATTTGCTGTTTATTGTTAAATTATCATATTGTTACAAATGTGCAAATTGTATATATATATATTGTAACATATTACACAATGTTAATATTGTTTGCGTTGGCCAATAAAGCTGATTTTAAACTGATTCTGTTTTATATTTTACATATTGGGTGACAATCTTCCATGTATTCTGGCTTTTATACCATACCAACATTAGATGGGGTGGTGAACAGCATAGCACTACTGTATAATGCTGTATAATTCTACAAACCTGCATTTTACTAAACTTGCTGTCCTACAAGACAGAGGTATAAGTAAGCAGGCTAGAAAAACAATATCTTGTTAAATATCTTGATTTGACATAAATTTTTTGTTTTGTTTTTAAGACCTTGAACCTTAAAAAAAAAAAGTTGGGTCATAACTCAAAGGTTTTGTAACTTCTCTTGAATTTTATTCAATAGCTTCACAAGTGAACACGAGTAATTAAATGTAGCCTGTTCCTTTAAACGTTTCTCACATTTAAAAACCAAGTTTAAACTTTTAACTTCAAATTAAACAAACATAAAAAGCTACATTTTACAGACAAGCACGTATCTCTGTCATCCACCGGAATTATTAACACACAGGATGAAAATGTGTAAATACAGTAGTTTAGAATGTAACGTCTGTTTAAAAATACACGGCAATGTTTTCTACCTGCATGCGAACATGCTTCATCTATAATCAATAATTAGCGCTTGAGAATGGTCTAAGTATGTGTAATGAGTGTTTAAGACTAATTTGGTCACAGAGTTTGGAGAAAAATGCAGATCAGAGGCTTTTAATGGACATAATTTTTAATAATATAACACACACATAAAACGAGTTTCTGTTGTGTCACTTGGACATTTTTGAGGCTGATCCGGAGTTTCCCAGTCACGGGAAATTTGGTAGCAAATTCTGTTCACTGGCCGACCGACCAGTTCATGTCTATTATACAGTAAATGTAAATGTTTTTTTTTTTCTAAAATTGATTTTGGAGTCATTCGATTTTTTGGAGTTGAATTGATTGTAAATAGACTAATTCATTAACTAGCATTATAATTATAATTAATTATAATTATAACATTATAATTAAGCTAATTATGTGGTACTGTATAATAAACAGTACGCTAGTGTTATATTAAACAAACAAACCTACAAACTAGTTTTTAATGTATACCATGCACTAACATTATGATAAGTACAGTATGCTAAGCCACATATTAGCATTAGTGAAAACAAGCTAAACCATGGATTAGCAAGGTGATAAATACTATTAGCTACAAACTAGCATTATAATAGCTAACTAGATAGGAACATTGTTGGTCCTGAGGAAAAATTTCAGATCAAGTAGCATTATAGCAAATTAATTGTAAATAAGTTAATTGTGAACTAGCATTTAGTAAAATGACTAACTACAAACTAAATTTGACAAATCATGTTCTAGCATTATAATAAACTTGCTAAATATATTTCCGGTGCTGTAATAAATAGTGCCAAGTACAAGTTCGCTCAGAATAATTAAAGTTTTTTGCGTTGTTTAGCTGAATAACACGCAATTAGCTGAACTTTGTTTAACTAAAAGTAAAACACAGTCTGTGAAGATGTTTTTCACTTAGCAGAAGAATTGCGGTTGTGTAATTGAGATCTAAATTGTGCACGCTGAAGCAGATGGTGGCTTGATGTTTGTTTCCTGTCTGGGGCTTAGAGTCAGCTAATTTTTCGAGCAGTACGTGTGTGTGTGTGTGTGTGTGTATGTGTGTGTGTGTGTGTGTGTGTGTGTGTGTGTGTGTGAAAAATGACTTTGTGATGTGGCTTCCAGATTAAAAAGCATTTCGTTGGGAGTGAAACCACCGCAGAGATTTGTCTGACCCACGAGGTCATACTTTTTACTTCCTTTTCTCGCTGATTGCCGTTCCTGTGAACGATCGAGTTCAGTTCAGCACAATACGGGGACGTCATAGTTCTTATGTCGCTCTGCAGATCGTTTTCCCTTCACAATTTAGCAGAATAACAATTTAGTCCCATCTCCAGATTGGATCACGGAACCGGGACTGAAATAACAGTGTGAGCTTTTCTTTTTAAAGCAAGAGCTTGAGCGGCTAGTTATCCTTCAGACACTCGTTACCACTATAGCTGGACTGTAGTGATAAATTCCTCTTCCCGTTCGTGTGTGCTTCTAGAATCAATATTCTCCTGTTTGTAGGATTATAACTAACTCGCTAATGGCAGTTTATTTTGCCCAGTGCTTTATAAAACTAATCTCATTGTATAGACCTTCAGTTCATTAGCGGGTGCCGCGTGTTCGCTAATACACTTTGCACTCAGTAATTCAGGCCTGGATATGTATGAATGTTTTTCTTTCTATCTTTCTTGACTATATATTTTTTTGTACTTTGTCTGACTTTTTTCCTTTTTCTTCTCTTTATTTCTCTCATTCCATTTTCTCTATTCTTTCTTTTTAATCTTTTAGTCTTTATTTATTTGTTTAATATCTTGTTTTATTCCTTTATTCTTTCTTTCTAACTCTTTTTTTCTACATTACTTCCTTTTGCTTTAATTGTTTTTACTTTCTTTATACTTTTATTTTCTTCTCATTTTTACTTTCTTTCTTTTGCTCATGACCTTCTCTGTTCTTTCCTTCTCCTTAATTTTTATTTACATCTTGTTTCTTCCTTTCCCTATTTTAATTGCTATTTTCCTTTCCTTTCTCTCTTCTTTTCTGTACTTACTTTTATTGAGTCTTTCACTTTTTCTCAAAAATTTCCTCCTTTTCTCACTATTTCTTTGACTGATTTCTCTGTTTTTTTATTCCTTGTCTATGCTTTCTTTTCTTTGCTATACTCCTGATCATATTCTTTAATTCCCCCATTCTTTCTTTGCTTAATTTTTTCCTTATAATTCTCTCTTTTTTCTTTCTCTACCACTTCTTTTCTTTCTTTTCTTATATCTCCATTTCTCCCTTTTCCTTTGATAAACTAGTTTTTATTCACTAGTGTTTATTTCTTTTTCTCGTTCTCTTTGTTCCTCCTCAATATTCTCTATTTCATGCTTTGGTTTTCCTTTTAATTATTTATTTTTTTAAGTTTCTCATCCTCTTTTCCTTTTGCACTGTACATCATGCTTGGCGTGTAGCGTCTGCAGCACATCCGGTGTGAGTGTAATCTCTCCCGAGCCCTGCATCTCTCGCAGTCATTACAGCTTCAGTTCATCGTTAAGGTCAATTGCTTGTCAAGAACAAGAGCTTGGCCTTGCAGGTGTCGAGCCTCAGGAGTTATTCAAAATACACTCATTGAGTTCATCTCATACAAACCAGTCAGCTGACTGAAAACCTGACCTTTCATTTCCATGTTCATTTTCAATTTAGGACCCATAAAGCAATTTTCTAAACAGCCAAGTCAGCGTGAAGGACTACGCTGGAGGTACTTCTTATTTTTACAGTTATTATAGCCACAGGAGTGTGATATACTCCCCCGTACCATAACCGTCTGACTCACTCAAACTGCTTACAGCTTTCCGTTTTGAAAGAGGACATTACGCAGCACACCGTCCGTGTAGTTACCAGTTGATGTTGGAGCCGCTTGTAGACAGTTTAATTTTGGAACCACTACACACAGATGGCTGACCAAAAGCTCAGTTAATCCACAAGGAACAAAACTGCAATATTGTTTAAACAAGACCCTATTCTTAGCAAGTTCTGGACTAGTCACAACTAAAAGATCAGATAGATAGCTAGATAGATAAATAGTGAGATTGTACTATACTAGTAGAGAATTAAATCATACAATTAAAACACACATACCTCAAGGTTAAATTTTAGAGCCATTATTATTTACGCTTTATATAAATAAATAGTCTTCTAACATAATTTTATTTTGATAAGACAAATTTAATAAGTTTAGCCAATACTCTCAATAATGAATTAAATCATAAATCTGAGGTTAAAAAAAAACAAACAAAAAAAAACTTGTCCCTAATGTTTAAGGAAACATTTAATTTGATTTGGACCTCACTCAGATAATAAAAAAGTTAATATTTATATAGATAACATGCTTTTGGGGAAAGTTATTTGAACACCATTTTCTTGGTGTAATTATATACAACAAGAGTTCAAGTTATATAAATTACTGTAATATAGATATGGCAAGTACTACAGTACATTTTGCTGCAAAAGATTTATCAACTTCAAAAAAGCTTTCTAACGATTAGTTTCCATGGGATTTTGAGATCATATATGTATTAAACGTTTAGAATTATTGACACTGGGAACATGGGCTTTGGAAACAGTATCCTGGGCAAGTAGAACCCTGAGGATAAAGAAGCGGTGGAATATGGGGCACTACGGAGCTTTTGGGCTTTTAGAATAGGAATATAGAATCCTAGGAACATGGAATGCAAGAAACACAGAACCTTGGGAATGTTGTGCCTTTGTGACTTTGGGTTTTGGAAACATAGAACATAGAAATTGAAATGTCTTCTATATATACATATACAGAATATAGTGGCATATACACTATATTGACAAAAGTATTCGCTTCCCATGCATGTGGACTTTATGCATGTGTAACATTCCATTTTTAATCCATAGTGTTTAATATGATGTTGGCCCTGCCCCCTTTGCAGCTGTAACAGCTTCAACTCTTCTGTGAAGGCTTTAGGAGTCTGTTTATGGGAAGTTTTGACCGTTCTTCCAGAAGCGCATTTGTGAGGTCAGACACTGATGTTGGACGAAAAAGGCGTGGCTCGCAGTCGCTGCTCTAATTCATCCAAAAAGTGTCCTATCGGATTGAGGTCAGGATTCTGTGCGGGCCAGTCAAGTCCTTCAACATGAAACTCACTCATCCATGTCTTCATGGAGCTTGCTTTGTGCACTGGTGCGCAGTCATGTTGGAACTGACGTGGGGTTGTTTTTCAGGAGTTTGGCTCTGTCCCTTACCCCCAGTGAAAGCAACTCTTAATGCTTCAGCATACCAAGACATTTTGGTGTGTCACATTTCATGCTTTCACCTTTGTGGTAACAGTTTGGGGACAGACACTTCCTGTTCCAACATAACTGCGCACCAGTGCACAAAGAGTTGAAGCTGTAACATCATATTAAACCTTATGGATTAAGAATTGGATGTTACTCAAGTTCATATGCATGTGAAGGCAGGCGAGCAAATACTTTTGCCAATATACTGTATGTAGGTATACGTAGATATGCTGTCGGCATCCATTATGTCAGGTTTCTTCATAACAATGCATTTTAGCCAAAAGAAGAGCAGAATATTTATTCAGAATCATCTACAAAAATAGATTTTACAAATTCAGACTCACAACTTACACATGGTGACCTTTCAGCAGAACAGTACTAGCCTGGAGGATGTGATCCACAAGACAATGTGGCTCTCCAGCTACTGTGTGTCAAGCTGCTTTTACAAAGGTTCTCTACACACTCCTGTATGTCTGCTGGTACTAAGAAGAGGAAGAAGAAGATGATGTAGGAGTATGGGTTTTCACCTGTTTAAGAGAATTATATTTACAGTACAAAACTGTTAATGCAGTTAGAACAGGCTGGAATTCGTCAAATGGTGTTGTAAAGAGGATTTTTTGTAAGGAGAAGGCTAATGAGACGTGTGTGAGAGATTTGTATTAACGTGCTAGAGGATTTAGAGGAAGTGTACGTGTTTGTGTGTGAGATCTGGTAGAAAAGGAGTAGAATAAAAGACTAGCTTGAGAGATCGCTATACACATATAGTGTACGCCACGAATAGTGGATAGGGGTATACAATCTCAGAAAGAACGTGTGTGTGTGTGTGTGTGTGTGACTTCCTCCATCTGGCTGGCAGCTTGCAGAGGAGTGCTATTTGTCGGGAAGTGGGGAGGATGAGGATCATTATATACAATGTGATAGTGTGTGTGAGTGTGTGTGTTCCAGTCTCTTATTTCCAAATTGCACCATCACTGAAAAAAATGATATATATATATATATATATATATATATATATATATATATATATACAAATATACAAACACACACATGTTTCCTTGATAGGTCTCTAGACCCTCTTGGGAATGTCAGGCATCTGGTGTTTGTCGTATTCATAACCCCGTGGAGTGTTACAGACTCTAATTTAATTTAGTGACACTTTTCGGATAATACTATTGACATTCCCAGTGGCTTGTAGCATGTGTGACGTGTGAGAGATGTTTCTTTAAATCAGGCTCCTGCCGACAGCCATGATAGTTAAATTATATATCACACGCACACTTAAAGGGGACGTTCAAGTCAAATTGGATCTCGTTGTCTCATGAGTAGAAGGAATCTGACCTAAAAGCGATCAACATTTATCTCCGAGCACAGTGTGGTGATGAGACTCTTAGCAGCAGTAATACATTTGAATGGTGCAAAAGTTTTAAAGAACGTTGTACACTTTTGAATGTGCTCACTGCAGTTGTTCCTGTAAAATTGAGTGGTGTCTGATCCTTGAAAATCAATGTCGCTAACTTTCAGAAGAGACGCACCTGTCCGTGGGAACTCCCCCGTACAGTCTATTCCACTCCCAGGGAGATTATTTTTATGTATTTATTGTTTTGGGCTGTGGAACGAATAATTTGAGTTTTCATTATTTCTTATGGGAAAATTCTATTTGGTTTACGAGCTGCTTCCAGAATGAATTATGTTCGTAATGCAAGGTTCCACTGTAGAATCCTAGGAGGCCGGCGTTTCAGACGTGAAGCAGGCAAAAAACTTTCTACCTTGATGGTCTATAAGGACTAGTGACACATTGGGATAAGTGTGTTTGTGTAGCAGGGGATCATATAGAGGAATAAAGGGAGTTTTTACTCTCAGAACTGTCTTCTGTTATTCTGCACAATCATATGGTATACGGTTGGACTATATGGCAGTACACTGCGGCATGTTAGTGTAAAAGGGGTAGGTGCTAGTGTTGATCTTAAGTGAAGTTGGAGGGGCCTTTTTTGGTGGAATGACTTTGATGATGTAATGAGTGATGAGTGACGCTTCCACCAATACCACACATCTTACGGTGTCTACGCCTTTTATTACAAGGCAGGTCCACCACAGGCTGGTCAGACCTGTATCACTTGGCAGCCCACACGGTCTTCTCTTGCTTCAGCCACAGCCAGTAAGCGCTTCATTCAGTGACAGTGGCAAGTTCCTTAATTGCCTCCTGCTGGATCTGCCCTCTGATGCCCACTTCCTTCAGCAGCCTTGGAGTGGAACTGTCTCTAAAGCACCTACACCCAATGTAAGTTGGTGGGCGTACCACAGCTTTTAACTGTTATATGATGCCCTCTGGGACGTGGAGGAAGTTGAATGCTGCCCCTAGTATCTCATGCAGCACTGACATGAAAGCACTGGCAAGATCTACAGTAGGAACACCACATGCAGCTCTTTATTTATTCTTTTTGGCTGTCTGGACCTATTACTGTGTGGTCCAAATATCCTGAAAAAAAAAAAACCCTCACCAGTCCTTCTGTACTAAGGAGAAACATAGAGGAACCTCTTGCTCTTCGCCATGCGTACGAGACGTTTCTTCATGAATTCATTTTTCCATGCCACATTCATTAGGTTTCAGAAGATGCCAGAGGTGAGCCTACTCCATTGGTCTCTGGAGATGATGTTGATCTCACCTGCTTTACTGTGCTTTCAACGTCACTCCACATAGGATGCGTTGTGTCCATCTTGTCCGAGAGTTGACTTCCTTGTTCTTTTCTCCTCTTTGCGCTTATTGGCAACTCACAAACCAGCTACTGTAGGTGCATACCGTCACGTCCTGTCTGGCTGATTCCCAGAAGAGTAGAGCTTATTAAAACAGGTAACAGGGAATAAATACTGGATGGAAATGGGATCTTCTTTCAACAATGATAGGAACAGTATTTTATAACATAAAAATTAAAACTTGTGGTGTGTTTCAAGGCCCATTTGTATAACCTGGATTTATAAAGCCCTTACACACATCCCTATACACCACCACCCTGTCCATCCCCAACTCCAAGCCAGATTTACATGTCTTAGAAATTCTGGACACTGGGCATATTTAAAGAAAGAAAAAAAAAGAGAAAAAAATGGAGCTGGAAGTCTGGGTTTTGTCTGCAAAGAAAGAGGGGAAAAATATTTTTAAAAAGAAAAGAAAAAAAAAAGTAATGCAAAGGTGAAAACTAACCAATTAAATAAAAGTGGAGATTAATCTGTGTAAAAAGTGAACACCTGTTGAAATCTCAATCCTGAATTATGGACTGAGTAATGAATCTTCTCCAGTGACAAACAGGACATAATATCCCAGAGCCACTGGGCGTAGGTGGTTGGGTGAGGTGGCATCTTTCCACTTAAATAAAAAAGAGAACGCCTGGCTACAAAGGATGCAAAGAATAATAATCAACGTTTAGCTGGTGTTCAACGTCTATCCTGCTCTCCAGTAATGCGAAAAAGGGCACCCAGACGGTCAGGTCGAATCATCTGGGGTCTGGAGTTCATTGAGGACGTCTAAGCGCTATGGTCAGGTTTCCGCAAACTTTTGGCCATATACTGTAGTGCGTGCACAGTAGTTACATCTGAGCGAAGCATAAAAGACATAAATAAATAAATGTGCTTTTAACATGAAAGTTGTCTTTGGCTCTTACGTATTAATCTTTTTGTTAAGGTCCAGTACTAACGTCTGTTTTCGACAGAAAAGATAGCAATCGCGATGTATAAAAAAAGATGTTCTAAATAAGTGGACAGATGGGGCTTTCGTCTGCAGCCACTTCTGGCTCTGTTCTGTACGACGCGGGATGTGAGTCATAAGTTCCACTTGGATCAAATGTAGGCACCGTATTGGGCTTTTTTTTTTTTTCTAAACAAAAAAACAACATTAAATCTAATTTCAGAGAGAAAATGGCGCTATTATAATCCTGTGCTCTCCCGAAGATGAAAAGTTGTGTACAAGGTTGTGTTCATACCATGCGGTTGAAGAGGCACAAAATGGAGTTACGAAATAACTGAAATGCAGGAGATGGACCTCGTCTGATGCGCTGCCTTTACTCTAGTTCTGTTCCTACTGTATGTTTTCGCACCCACAACTTAACACCTTTCAATGGGGGATAATGGGGAGTCGTGGTTATCTGTAATGGCGTACCATCTTATAAATAGGATCTTGTTGTTGTTGTTGTTGATTCTGATTATGACGCATGTGGATTATCAGTGTGACTTAATTGTCAGAGATGGAATAACAGTTTCTCATTTCCTGATATCAATACTAACACTGAAATCTTAGCAATATACTATACTATACTATACTATACTATACTATACTATACTATACTCATAAATGTAAATTTTTATATATATATTTTTTTTCAAAACTGAGATTTTTACTCGGCCAAAACATAGTATTGGTGCTGATTGAATTTTTATTTATTTATAAATATAATACAGAAAATGTGTATGCCTAAGAAGGGTTAGGGTTAACCCAATCTCGCTTCCTTAAAAATTTCACACCGTTTCGGAGAGATGATTTTATATGTGCCTCAAAAATGCTATTTTCAGTGTTATACTGTCTCACTTCAAACAATTATAATTTAAAATGCAAATTATTAATATTTCTTTATAGGTATCGATACTAAAATTGGTGGAAGCTTCTAGAAGCATCTGACCTGTCCTGTCCTGTAAAAGTTGTTGCTTAAATTAAAACATTCCGTGCAAAAGTAAGGATTTTTTTCCATAAGAAAAATCTGGAGTGTCCATAACCACGTCAAATTCATGCTGCAATATCTTTACTTTTTTTTTTTTTAACACTTTTTCAGGTTTATGTATTTTCATATAAAGTTGAAGGGAAGTCTAAGTTTCATCTAAATAACCAAAAAAAAAAAAATAATTTAAAGATTTGCATTTTAAAAAGTTACGGACACTACACCTACTGTAGGTGAAACCCTTTTCAGATACCATGTTTTGTCCGAGTGATTTCAGCAGAACTGACCGAGGCAGGAATTTGGAATCCGAACCACAAACAATTCATTATTTGTTTAATCATTAAAACGTAGTAGGCTAGTAGGCTAAGTTTTTGTGTAGATCAGAGAGTGAGAGAGAGAGAGAGAGATGATGCTATCTGGCTAACAGCTAATGGAGGAGGGTTGTTTGTTATCAGAAGGGAAGTTAAGATTAGAGGCGACGCGCTGAATGATATGAATGGTAGGAAATAATGTAATATGATGTGAATGCAGTCACCTTGATTTACTGCTTCTAGCTGAAGGCTGAAAAACCTGCTAACACCTGCTAATATAGCGGCGCGGAGCATGGATCCTTTCCAGTTTGAAGTGTTTTTTATCTGCAGCTTATGTATTTTGTATGGATTCCTTTAGTTTAGAGTACGCTCTGAACTATAAAGTAATAAAAATGCTATTTCAGCTATTTCCGGAATTTAGCCTCAATACAGTTTTTGTAAAAGAAATAGTAGACATTTTTTACATTTTCATAATGTATGAAAATGTACATAATTAAGAAATAAAACACGAGCATGTGCTGCTGTTAAAGGAAAATAAACAACAAACCTGCGGTGTAATGAAGCTGAGGTACTGTTACATCTCCAAACCTGATCTTCAAGTGTATGATTTCTTTTATGTATAATAAAACTATTTGATAATTATACATTTTTATTATTATTAACTATTAAATGCTACGTTCTAGAGATGGGAATCACCAGTGACCACCTGATACGATATTATCGTGATATCTACGCGCTGATTTGTTCTGTATCGCGATTCTTTAAATATCACAATTATACAATTATAAATAATCTGATTTGGTATTAACAAATATATATTATTTGCTTAAAAACCTTGTCTTGTGTTAAAAAAAGCTAAGTTGTAATTCTAAAGCTTTATCTCTCTAATATATACTTAATGCATTTATACAACACCAAAAAAAACGTAAAAGTAGAAGAATAAAAAAATTTACTTAATTATAATGTAGCTCCTGTCGCCTGCCCATGTTTGAATAGTTTAGTGTGTGCCACCTGTAGGATTATAGAGAAACTGCAGTGCTTCACCACCTAAATGCAAACATATACAAGGTAAAAATGATATAACAAAAATTTGGGGATTTTGGAGTTTTACAAACTATTTTTGATTACTACACAAATCTGTGTAGAGAGACTGAACCGATCTCTCATCCCTATTATGTTGTACTCTCAACCCTTTACAGTTATAATGCCACAAAACAAGCAACGCATTTTTTCCCTCCCTAGACATTAATAAGACAAACAAAACCAAATGTCAAGTTACCGAGAAACCTGAAGGCATGACCTACTCTCCTGAAGACAGAAAAATTATGCTGACTATTACAAAGCACTGGGACTGGAGACTCCTTCCATTAATATAATAATAATAATAATAATAATAATAATAATAATAATAATTTTATATATTTGAATTGATGCTTCTCTCTACAGAAGCAAATGGAGCTAAAAGCGAAAATGGTTTCACGCACACACCGTAGCACAGCCTTGTTTTTTTCCCCCCTTTATTTAATCTGTAACTGTTTTCTATTTCTATGTTGTGCTATTACTCACACCCTAACCAGACCCTATCATTCAGACTATTTAACCCAGAACAGAAATTCCAGCAATGGGAGTGTTTGGATGCTCAACCGCACCTGACTCCACTTATATGCTAACATTCACTCCCTGGAGGAATTTGGAGTGAGGGGGAAAAAAACACACTGGAGTGTTCCTCGCTGAGCCTGGTTTAAAGAGGACAGATTATACAAAATTTGCTGTCATTTCGAGACTTTTAGACTGATCCAGTGTGCGTGTATAATCACAAAAAAACAAAGAAAAAAAATTCTCTGCTTTTGGCCTTGCATTTTTTATATTACAGTAGATGGATATTAAACAAGGCGATTTATTTTCCCTGCTAATGTGACCTCACATAAGAAAAGCCCCTCCCCCAGCTCTGCTTTTTACTTGAGAAGTGCGGCTCAGCAGGACATCATTTACTGTACATAGACACTGAAACGGCATGTTTGGAAGAGGAGGAGTGAAATAAAGGGAGGTTGAGGTATGAACAACCGCATTGTCCGAGGGGTTATTTCAGCTAGGGCATTGACACACACACATTGGGGAGCTTTGAGATCTGTGTTAACTTGTTAAAGTAATACAAAGAAAAACAACTAATCAATATCAAAGTTAACCATAAACTGTTACATTGAACCATGAAGAAGTAAGGAATAAAACACAAATGTAAATAATCAATATTACTTATTAATTATTACTGAACATATTCAGAACAAATGTGACCTTAATGCATCTGCAAGAAACCCCAACACTGGATGTCCACTGTAATACAGTAACAATGTTTGTCATGGCGCCCAATATTGGATCAACACAGTTTCTGATTCAAACCAAACTCTGCTAATACAACCTCAAATGAATGAAATTGTAACCGTTATTTGGAGCGTTTTCCCAATTAACATTCATTTGAACAACGTCCGACCACACCCACAGCCCCTTAACAGAATTCTGATCGGACATTGGGACGGATACAACATACAGTATCTTGCACACGGAGTGTGTATCTCATGTCACATATCTCTTGGGGTTGTAATGTTACATTTCTGTTTCATTCAGTCAATATTATCCCATCATCATGTAGTCGATGTTTTTGCAACAGCCTTTCATCAAAGTCATTTTAACTTAAAAAAACAAGGTAATACCAATGGTATCTCAACATCTGTAACATTACCAATTTAACATCATCACCATGTTTTGACAACCAAAAATTAATTGGGATGTCCCATATAGGAAATTATCACTTGGCGGAGACGGATACAGACGCTGGTAGACACTTCATTTAAGACATGGAAGACATTCACATTTACATGAAGGCATTTGGCAGACGCCCTTATACAGATCGACTGACATTTTTATCTCATTATACATCTGAGCAGTTGAGGGTTAAGGGCCTTGCTCAAGGGCTCAACAGGGACAACTTGGTTGTCATGGGATTTGAACCTGGAACCTTCCGAACCATAGTCCAAGACAAATCCAAAACCTCAAGCGAAAAACTTGAAAAATGTGTCAAAAGTGCTTAAGTACTGTAGTGTGAGTGTGCGTGAACCTGGTGGTGGATGTGAGTGATGGGCGTGGCCTGGACTACAGTGCTCCCTAGTAAATAAGAAATAAGTTAACTCTCCTCTCTTCCTCCTGGATCTGATATTATCATGTTAAATATTTTTGTCTTCTCTTGAATTTGACATTAACGTCCTACTGTAATTCTCCCGCGCTTTCTCTCTCTCTCTTTCTCTCTCTCTGAATTCATCCAGAATGGGCATCTCTACAACTTCCGCTTATTGTTCCTCAGACATGTTTAAACGGGTTTATGTTCTTTGTAGTAACAGATGTACATGACATCAGGCGTTCGGCCAAACTTACTGTATTAAAACTCTGTCTTTTGCTGTTAATGAATAGAGAGCTTTCCGACAGACAGCGTTTGCGTGTTTGACTCTCAGCCAAAACACAGTATTAGTGCTGATTTTATTTATTTATTTATTTTTTACATTATACATATAATACAGAAAATGTGTGAGCCAAATAAGCTACTATACTTCTGAAGTTCCTGCAGCATAAAAGTGACCAATCTTTCTTTCCTAAAAATTTCAAGTTGATAACTTGAGATGATTTTACAGTATATGCCAAAATGGTCATTTTTCAGCATTATACTGTCTCGCTTCAAACAATAATCATTTAAATGAGCATTGATACTAAAATTGGTGTAAGCTTCTACAAGCATACAGTATGACCTGTGAAAATTGTTTCTTAAACTAAAAAAATCTGTGTAAATCCTTTTGGCAAAAACGACACTCGTTAGCACTGACAGCTAACCCGATTTCCCATGTATTCTCAACATTTCTTCTCACATACATGACCTCATTTAAATACAGTTAACATTTAATTACACGTTACGAACCTTCACCTTTGATCCCTTTTGCTAGTGAACCTTGGAAGGTCTTGTTCATTAACGCCATTACAGTATGTTCGTAGCGCAGATTTTTTTTTTGATGGCTCAAAAAACTGAGGAATTCCCATCATGCCTCAGGGCAAGATGCAATAGTAAAAAGTGGCATTTATGGATCTTTATAATACAATCCTACGTAATTTATTCTCTCCCTGAGTGACGAATTAAACCGCGACAGTGCTGGTAATATCCTTATAAAGTTCTAATGAATCAAAAACTAATCACCGGTAATGATTAGGTAATCCTGTTTTATAGCCGAACGCGCGACGGAACAGACGATGGAACGAATAAAGGAATTCAATAACAGGTTATCTCCGGGCATTCGAAAAAAATTGGAAACCGAGCCGCTCACCTCATGCAGCACCTTTTTTCGGCTGGTACGAGATTTAATTAGTGTCCAAGAGAGAGATAATCTACATGCAGACAATGAACACTCGAACGACGAACGGTTTTGTGCTGGCGGATCGCAGAGACACGTGTTTCTTGTGCAGAAAAGGGAGAAGGAAATCAGCGGAGATGCCAAGCAAGGCTTCATTGTCCTCTAGGCCGTTATACACTGGATTAAACCTGAATTAATATCTGATTTTGTATTACTTAAGTGACTCCTATGAATTTAATTATATGCCTTCTCACATAGGTCAGATAACCAGAATCAAATTCGCTTGTACTGCATAGTGTCAATATATCTACTAACTACATCTACTAAGGAAGCTACTGTAGCTAATTTAGCAATATCACACGAGCGGAAGTGCTGTTGTGATGAATAGCAGTACCATTCAGTGATATTCGTCACAACAGCACACCTTCTCGTGAATATCAGCACGGCTGTGATGGGGTCGTAGGCATGAGGGTGCAGCCAGAGTGCTATTGATATCACAGTGGTGCTGATATTCACCACAACAGCACGCCCTCGATCAAGTGTGATATTACTTTTATACAACAGTCCCACAAACACCATTTATTATCAACAGATTATAAGTTGTTTATCTATTTAACCATTGTAGGTATTTAGCTTCACCAACATTGACTGACAGTTAGGGTAATTAACAGGACTGAAAGTAGTTTTAAATTCTTACCGGTACTACTATACAGTATGTAGCCCAAATTTTACTATGGTACACTATAGCACATACCATTATTGACTGTAGCATTATTATGGTGTGCCAGACAGTACCATGGTAGGCACCACAGGTTTGTATAGAGTACCAGGGTCGGTACTGAGACACTTCAGTTGTGTAGCGAAATATATCTGCATCCTCGACTGTACCATAATGTAAGATGGTGTACTTTATGTAAGATTAAGAGTTTCTACATACACTCTGGTGTTTCATTAATGTTACATACATAAAACAGTAATGTTACCACTATGGCACATAAACATGTGTAACATAAAGTATTTTCAATAGTATCCAACTTCAGGGTCCATGGACAAAAAAAAAAAAAAGACTGACAGAATTAACCTAAGGGTGGCAGCAGAGAGCAAATTAAAGAATGCATGGAGTTTGTATGTTCTCTCCGTGCTTGGTGGGTTTCCTCCGGGAGCTCCGTTTTCCTCCCACAGTCCAAAGACATGCAGATTAGGTTAATTGCTGTTCCCAAATTGCCCGTAGTGTGTGAATGAGTGTGTGTGCGTGTGTGTGCCGTGTTGGTTTGTCATCCTGTCCAGGGTGTACCACGCCTCATGCCCCAAGTCTCCTGAGATTGGAGAGTCTCCAGTGCCTCCTTGACCCTGTATACAGGATCAAACCGGTATAGACGATGAGTGAGTGAGTGAGATTGAATTTTTTTGAAACAGCCAGAAATTAAGATAATTATTATCATGAGACATTGTGAGACACGGGCATTACAAAAATATATCTGCACATTCAGAGGATAAAAGGACAGAGTAACTGGCGCACCTGGAAACCATCCTGGGGACTTTTTAATTAGAACAAACAAAGCACAGAACGTTATTAGAGCCATCGAGTGGCGGCGCTTCTAGAGGCTAATCAGGGAAATTCCTTTTGAGAATTCTTGAAAGAGTCCTTACCTTAAGTGGTCAATGTCATTAGTCTCAGAAAAAAAGAAGGACAGCTTACAGGAATATCTTTTAGTGTGTCACTGCGGGCAGGTTATTGCACTAAAATTAAATTAGTCCCCTGTATTGGAGCGTTAAAATGATATCTTGGTGGCTGTCTCTCTGGTCTAATCTTTGGTCAAAGTTATAATTGTGGAAAAAGTGTGAAACATGACAAAATACACTCTCTGCCACTAAGTCAGATCTTTTATCTCCAGTCTTTTCATTAAAGCTATATGAGATGACATATGAAATCATCCCCTTTTTTTCCCTCCCCAGGGCACGACATCATCACTGTAATGGTCCTGTCATGATGTCACACTGATACGGTTGTTAGCGTGCTTCTCTACGCTCGGAGATTGACAGGTGGTGAATATGAACACTGAGCTTCATCAAGGTGTCGGAATATTGACTTAATTAATGGTGCCATCGCTAATGGAGGAGTATTGATGTGTTTATTAACTCCAGTCAATAGTGGCTCAATGGAGCATGTGCCACCTGAAGTACTGAGAGAAATTAGCCATTTTATTTCTTTCATATACACAGCGGAGTGTGTGCTTTTTCTTTTAAAGCCAAAAATACTCGATTTTCCTCTTGAGCACGAAACAACTTCCTGTTGTTAAAAAAAGGAAGGGAGTCGATGAATATTATGCAGGGAACTACAAAAGCTGAAAACGTCCTGGGTGAATGGATGGATCTTATCTTACTTAGACAGTTTTATTTGGGATACTACTGTAGTTAGGGAGAAACTGCTAATGTACTCATAAGAAATTTTATCATGGCACATAGTACCATGGTTATTTTTAACCATATCTTGGTGATTTCTTACTGATGCAGTACACATTATGGTACATACTTTGATACAATGATACGTGTACAGTACTATACTACGGTACATGATTGTACCGTAGTATGGAACTATGGAGCACAAAATACATATATGTTTATATACATGCTATTGGTGCTAAATAGATTTCTGATCCAGGTGAAACAATGAAGTTTCAGGTAGGATCATACACCATTTTTCAAAAAACTTGGTCCTTATTTCCCGAGCCATGCTTCGTTTTTTTTTTGTATATATGCACACACTTATATTTTAACAGATAAAAAGAAACACATTTGCTAAATACAATTTCATGCTCTTTTATGTCTGTAGTTTCCCGAACTTTTTTGAATTAAAATCTTTCAACGATCTTAACTGTCATTTGGATGAAACTCTGCCAGTTTAGATTTAACATGAAAAGACATAAACCTGAAAAAGTGCATTATTGTGAAATGCAAAATTGTTAAAATGTTGCAACATGTACTTGACATGGTTACGGACACTACAGATTTTTTGCTTTTTAAGCATTTACCAAAAAACAAAAGAAGGTTGCCCTGGAATTTTTATGGAATATGCGGTAACAATAATGGTTAGGCAGATTACAAAAAGCAATTTTAACTGAATAAACTGTAGTTTTCAATATTTTATGTCTACATAACACAAGTGTGTGTCTAATTTAGAGCACTTAAACAAAACCACTGTTAGTAATTTGAGGAAAAATCCTTCATTTTGCACAGAATGCTTTAAGCGAAGCAACACTTTTTACAGGTGTAAATGTTTCTAGAAGCTTACACCAATTTTAGTATCAATACTTAGAGGAATAGTAATAATTTGCATTTTAAATTGTTATTGTTTGAAGCGAGACGGTATAACAGGGCTCATATAAAATAAAAAAAAACGGCTGAAGCAAATTAATATTTTTAGAGAAGCGGATCGGTCACTTCCATGTTGCATAAAGCTTCAGCAGGTATTTAATATGGTGCTGCCTGTACTATATCATACCAGTATTATGTAATTACAGATCTAATATGGTACAGTATGTACAAACAGTATGTCAGTATTAACGCAAGTGATTTTTTTACGCAAATTAATCATATGAATAAAGTTGACCCTGATGGCTTTCCATAATCGCCATGCAGTTACCCGGTTGTGTGGGATAACGGCATGCTTAACGCAGATAATAAATAAAATGTTAACGTTTGAGATATTATAAAACTGCATATATTTATTTATTTATAAATCTGTTTCCGCTAAACAGTTCGTCATGCATTTCTTTATTTCAACATTGCACATTTATAATACAAGTAGATCTAAGTATTTTAAAATTGTGAAAGTTCTTCTGGGGAAATACCGAAGTGGTGTTTAAATTATAATAATAATAAAAAAATAATAAAAAGTCACTGCTTGAAAAGAGCCCCCCCCCCCCCCTTTTATTTTTTTGTTACGTTTTTTTAATTTTTTTTGTCACTCATGAAACAGACTAAGCTGGAACCAGACGTCAGGGCAAATCAGAAACAGCTCAACACTTGCCACTTCATCTGGTCCACGTAACGCCATGGAGCGACCTCATCCGGCTGCCAGGACACACGGCCGATCACGGCCCGTATACGGAACAGAGCTGACAGCTTGATATCTCTCGAGATAAAAATGAAATGCCACACAAGTGCCAGTTTCATTTGGGTCGTTTTTGGCCTGGTTTCCAGACACCATGAGGGCTCCTTGCCAGTGGCCAATCTGAGGTCAAAAATACACTTTGTACTGGCGTGAACATCCTGATCATTATATATCTGCAGCCCAGAAATTCCTGATCTTATTCTGCTGGATGTTGGCACTGAACCGGATTTCTTATAAAAATTATTTCTCATGCAAGACTTTCAAAAAATAACAATAAAATACTTACTTTTATCTGCTGTACTTTGCTACCCAGTGAAAGTTCTCCCAGTATAGTCTGTACTGTATATAAAACTATATCTATTCAATACAGCAAAAAAAATATTCATTCCAACAGGCTGCATTTTTAATCTTGTTAAATATACTACTGCTGTGAAACAAACAAAAAAAAGCCATTACTTCTTTTGTTAATCAGTCTATTAAAATACTTTTGCACATTCCTGAATCGAACAGCAGGACCTGGAAATGTTTATTCGTAACCTTGTAAAGGTCTACGCATTTCTTAAATGTTTTTATTATTTATGATGTCATTTTTATGCATATCAGTAATAATTCTCGTAACTCTCCAGATAAAATCCGGCAACGTGCCGAAGCCAGAACCTGCTGTAATTAGTCTTTTCTCAACTTGATCCCGTTCACACTTTCAGACCAAGCTTGGGGTGACGCGAACACGTAGATGCCAATTCTGCAATTAGCGTCAGCGTTTGATAATAGCTCTGCCTCAGGCGCTGGAAAGCCCACAGTGGTACCGATGCAGAGAACAACAGGTGAACTTAATGAACTGCAATTTTTCCGAAGATTGACTTTGCAGAACAGCCTTGGTGACATTTGCTTTGGTATGCATGCACACACACAGACACACACACACACACTCTCCGGCTCTGTACACAGAATTACTCACCTGTTCATGGCAAGTACGTCGGCTGTTATGAAGACCGTGTGTTCTGAATATTGCATGAGATTTGCCTTCCATGTTTTTTGTTCTTTTTATAAAGAAATATAAAAAAATATAAAAATTTGTCTGATGATTTGAAGTGTGAGAAAATAGGCAAAAAAAATAAATAATGCGCATTTCCACGGCACTGTATGTTTTTAAATGCAGTCAGCCATAAATGATCAATCATGGTCAAGTAATCTGTTGAAGGAAAAAAAGAAAATATGCTGGAGGAGAAAAAATAAATAAATAAATCGGGACCATGTGATTCTGGGACAGTATCGGGATCATACTTCTGGAACAGTCTTGTTTTGTTGAAGTAACGTTGAAGTGCTGTCCACTGGCTGCAAAGCAAAAGCGACCTACTGTAGATACATTCCTGAGCTGCAGAGGAATTCTACAGGAAACCGTATTGCTCATGAAACTATAGACTATATATTTTACTACAAGTTATAAGCACAAACGTTTGTCTACCACATGAAACTTCAAAACAAGTGGCTAAAACACACTGACGTACTCGCTCATTCCGTATTTTGGCGCCGGAAGGCTGACCCAGAAGTATGAGTCACATGGTCTCAATATTGATTATGTTTTTCTCCTATGTTGTTTTTGTTTTTGTTGGTCTTTTGGCTGCTTCTGTTGAGGGGTCACCACAGCGGTGATATTATTTTTCCCCACTTACTGTATGTCCCTTTAGGGGCTCTGTAGGTACCATGGTAGCCTGCGCCGTGGTGCTGTATATAGTCCCGAGGTATTTTTGACCCGTGATTTTGACCCGTGATTGACCCGTGGTGGTTTTTCTCAGCCTGCAGCACACCTGATTGAACAGCCTTTTCTGAATAGAAGTGTGTGGAAAAAGTCTCAGGGTACTGAGGGAACTACTGATCTAGCCCGTCATAGGTGTGTTTAAGCTAATATACAGTAGCTGATCATTATACAGAGGGCGGGATGTGTCAGAAAAGGCAGGAAATTTAAACTAACCTCGAAGTTGGAGAAAAACGAAACTTTAAACACCCTTATCCAGAGTGATTTGCATAAGTGCATTGAAGTCTCCAACCTTACACCAGTTCACTAGGCGGCACGGTGGTGTAGTGGTTAGCACTGTCACCTTGCACATCCAGGGTCCGAGTTCTATTCAGGCTTCAGGGTCTGTGTGCATGGAATTTGCATGTTCTCCCTGTGCTTGGTGGGTTTCCTCCGGGTACTCCGGTTTCCTTCCACAGTCCAAAGACAAGCAGATTAGGTGAATCAGCATTCCCAAATTGCCTGTAGTGTGTGTGTGTGTGTGTGTGTGTGTGCGCGCCCTGTGATGGATTGGCACATTGCCCACATTGTGCCCAAAGTCTCCTGGGATTGGCTCCAGAATAAGTTGTCTAGAGGATGAATGAATGAACTAGTTCACTAGGTTTCTGCCTAGAAGTAGCATCAGTCAAAACACTATTAAGAAGTTTGTTTCGGGTGGAGTTTGTGATGGTGGTGAAGATTCTTGTTTAAGATGACCACTTTCTCACATCTAGAGGAGGACTAATTCCAGCACCTGCAGTAGATGCCAGAACAGGAAACACTCTTCCTCAAGCATGACTTGCAGCAAGATGAAACAGCTACAGGAAGCCAGTGGAGGAGTGGGGGTGGTGTTGGGGTGTTGTTGGAGAGATGTTAGGAAAGCTCATCACTCTCTAATCAGAATCATTTCAATCGGGTGGATCGACCTCAAATCAGACCAAATATCAAACCAGGATGAAGCACTTAGTGAAGACGATGTCAATGATTTTAACCTTTTAGTGTGTAGATCAGAACACAGGACTCAAATCATGTGACAGAGTTACTCGTTTGCCTTATTTGCCCTATTCTTGTTAAAATGACGTCACCCATCCAAGCAGAGCGAAGCCAGTGTTTCTCATAAATAAGTATGTGAGGAATCTGCATAAATAAAGATGAAGTAAATATAGTGTCTTACTCAAGAAGTTACCACGGAAACGGGACATTTCATACCAAATGTGTAATTATTTATTTTCTTTTTTTTAAAGGTCAAAAATGACACGCTGGTGCCTTGCCGGAGCTGACAAGACGATCTCTTTTCTTAAACTCGCAGTTTTTCTTTGTTGTTTTGTTCATTGTTTTAATCTGAGTTTCCCGTCGTAGCTTTACAAAGAAGTGCCAAGACAAGCTCAGGAAAATTATACACTCAGAAGACATTTACATTCCTGTTAGAGAAGCGTTGCTGTAAATTTTTCTCTCTTTTTTTTTTTTCTCCATTTCTTGTAAGTGACACTTTAGAGTTCACGTTACTGGGTTTTTAAACTGTGTATGTACAAGCCTGGACACACACACACACGGCTGAAAGTTATGTGGAAGTGTTTGTGTAAGATTTGGTTATATTATTTACATCATGCCATTTCTCAGGGAGACGCATTCATGTGAAAAATTTAAACACAAGTGGAAAAAAACCCAGAAAGAGAAGATTTAGAACAGGATTGCAGTGGACACACCGAGTCGCTAATCATCACAGATTACCATCAGCTGCTCACTGCAGTAGCTAAAGGATACCGCTATGCCTAAAAAAAAAAAAAAAAAAAAAAAACACCTAACACACAAATAGAGAATCTATCTTGACCTGCTTTATCATTTTTTGTGCACATCCAATACACTGGTGGGTAAAAATATACAGTAAAGTTCTGACTTTCTGACAAAATACCTGACAAAAATTTTTATCTGAAATTCGCTTCAGTAAGTCTGCGGATTAACGCTTGAAACTAGACTTTTGCCAGCTTAGAGGAGCTTATGATATACGTGGTGAATGTTCTGGTTAATATTATGTGGCCTTGTGTGCTGTTCTGCTGCTCAACGGATTTACTGTACTCGTAAATATCCCATAAGAAATTGTACTATAGTGTTTACTATAATACAGACCATAATATACCATAGAATTACTGTGGTATTTTAGACATTACCATAGGCACTATACTATTTTATAGAGTACCAGGGTAGGTACAGTACTATGGCACTCTAGTGAGTACTGTAGTAGTACTATGGTGTGTACCACCATACTTTGGTGAATACCATAGTAGGTACCACAGTACTCCCTGAAATGTCATAGTACCTACTATAGGAAGGGAAGCCTACAGAGTGAGCGAGGAAACGACAACAGGTTGAGCCGCATGCCATGCCAGATTATTTCAAAGTAACTTAAAAGTAAAGTAATTAGTAATCTGATTACTTTTTACATGTACAGTAATAATCAGTAATGTAATCAAATTACAGTTTTAAAGTAGTAATTAGTAATTTGTAGTTGATTACTCTTTTTGAGTTACTTCCCCAACATTAGTTATAGTAAAGCTACTACACTGCTATCGGTAAAGCTTGAAAGTTTTCCGCCAAAGCGCGATATAAATAAAACTGAATTTAACTGCAAATTGAATTGTATAGTACAAACAGCACCATATGTTGTACTCAATAAGTAACATGTTTCTTTTTTTTTTTACCAAAGTATTGTCTATTAACCTTTGGGAGATACCCCAATAGGGAAAATTGTACCATGCTATATAAATATTACCATTATGGTACATAAACATGTAACATATTTTTGACAGTGTCCTGGTACATTATCCATAGAACTATACTACTGGAGAACCATGTATCCATAACTATAGTACATGTACCGTTGTACCAAAGTATGTACCATGGTAGAACCATGTACAGTACCATAGTGTGGTAAATGTACGGGATCAGCAAATATCATGCAAGTTTATATATAGGCTCATGGTGAAATGTGGTCAAGACCAGAATTTCAAAAGGTCAAGCTCCAGTACCTCCAGTCTGCCGGTGTTCATTGGCACTGACTCCTAGTGTGTTGTGTCCTGGCACACTGCACTCTCTGTCCTCTGCTTTCTAACAAGTCCGGATATATAAAGAAGAATCTCATCATGCTGCACATGGTGTAGTTTAGCCATGTTTGTTTTAGCAGCCACTCACAAACAATTAGCTCGTATTACCACATTGGAGAACTGAACAGCTCTGGTCATGGTGCTGAGCTCAGTTACTCTGCACCTCTATACAGAAAGAACAAAAGAAAACACAGCAAAAAAGAACATAAAACCAAACTTCCCATCATTACCCCCCCCCCCACCAACATATTACCTACGTTCATGCCCTCAACAAAAGTTAAGAAAGGTTGCCAGATATTCTAAAATGTGCCAGTAGACACTAACTGTCTATCTAATTTTCTCCAGCTTAAGATGGTACAAAACTTCCCTTATCCAGTGGATAAATGTCGGTGGATTAGGGTCTTTCCATTTACAGTGGAACCTCTTATTGCGAGTAACTCGGTTTACGAGTGCTCCGCAAGATGAACAAAGATTTTTAATAAATTTTGACTTGAAAAACGAGCATGTCTTGGGTTACGAGTGCAGACACCAACACACACACACACACACACACACACACACACACACACACACACACACACACACACACACACACTCTCTCACCTGTATACCCCCCTCCCCGGCTTCACACAGACACACACACTCTGCTCTACACAGAAACTCTGCTCTGTCACGATTCTTTTCAAAGGAAAGGTGCTGGTTCATTTTTTTTATTTATTTTTTTTTTACTTTACAGGAGTGATTCCATTAGTCTGCGCTCATGCGAGTGACATTAGAGGGATTTCTTTTTTTCCTGTTAAAACAGTGTTTCCATTGTGTGTGTGTTTGATGTGAACCTTAAAAAGCGAGGTGGGGAGAGGGAGGAGGAGTTTTACTGGCGAGGGAAGAGGCTAATTCCACACACACACGGTGCCTGCGTGCACAAATGGAAACACTTATCTGTTGGGATTTATTTTAACTTTTTTTTAAAGGTAAAGTGCAGGTTAATTTGTTTTATTTTTACTTTACATATTGTATTAATTATTTTTCTGTATTTATTTTTTTGGGCTGTGGACCGAATTATTTGAGTTTTCATTATTTCTTATAGGAAGGTTTGATTTGGTTTACGAGTGTTTTGGAATATGAGCCCACTTCCGGAACGAATTATGCTCGTAATCCAAGGTTCCACTGTAGTCAATATCAGCCTCCTAGCAAAACAGAACAGAAGGCTGATATTTTAAAACTAGTGTTTTCCAATAAATGGTGATGGCTCTACTACCTCTCCAAATAGTCCAATATATAGTCCACTATACTCACTAAAATATCACATTACTCATCATGATGTTCATCAAAGTATGGTTGTACGCACCAAAAGGTCTCAAAAATATTGGTCCAGAACATGTAATATCTTGGACAAGTTCAAAACATTGAACAGAGTTCCAAGAGCCTGGCCGCATCAATCACATGTGGTATCTACTCTAAATCAGCTTTAATCTTAGAAAGTCTGACTTTTGAACTGTGCAGTAAGTCTTGAGCCACCCTTCATTTAATCATATTAAATTAAATTTAACTAAATGCTGTAGATTAAATAAAAAACAACAACAACAACAACAACAACAAATGGTTTACTGCAACAGGCGTTAAAAATAAAAAAAAATCAGAAACCTCATCAGCGACCTCATGTCCCCTCATCTGTTCCAACCACTCAGCATTCAGCATCATCAGTATACTGATCACCGGCCTGATCATATGTCATCAGTGTTCACCTGTTCCTCACTGGTTCGTATGGAATGATCCCTACTGGAACAGGAAGAACTAGCTAGCTAGCCATCTATCTATCATGGAAATTTAACAAAATCTTAAAAAACTATAAAAACAAACAAACAGAGCTTGTGCAACATCCAAAGTGTTAAGTGGGAATTAAGTGGTAAATTTTCTGTTTTGTTGAGAAAACCTGGAAAGATTATTAAAATACAAGTATTTTTGCATGTACAGTATCAGGTCTTAGTACAGTTGAAGTTACCAACAGGTTACCAGGGTTTGACTTTCTTTTAAAAGATCTAATCTTGAAACTTGTTTGTTTTTCGGCGGCAATCTCTTCATGTGTCTGTATTTTTCTTTCCCCCTTCACAGGTATCTGGGTATCACGCGACCTCTCACGTACCCGGCACGCCAGAACGGTCAACTGATGGCGAAGATGATCTTCGGCGTTTGGTTGGTTTCGGCGTCCATCACGCTCCCGCCGTTTTGCGGCTGGGCGAAGAACATCAACGAAGAGGGAGTGTGTCTGATCAGCCAGGACTTCAGCTACACCATCTACTCCACCGCTGTGGCCTTCTACATCCCCATGCTCGTCATGCTCTTCATGTACTACAAGATCTTCAAGGCAGCACGGAAGAGCGGCGCCAAGCATCGTTTCGAATCAGTGAGGATGCAAGGGCTGAAGGCGCAGCAGCACCCGGTGGCCGAGGAGTGCGTGGCGCTCTCTCGGCTCCTCAGCCCTGAACGCCAGAACATGTCCATCTTCAAGCGAGAACAGAAGGCCGCGACGACGCTGGGCGTCATCCTGGGCGTCTTCACCATCTGCTGGCTGCCTTTTTTCATCTTGACCACGGCGAGGCCGTTTATATGCGGCATCGAGTGCAGCTGTGTCCCGATCTGGATCGAGAGGACGCTCCTGTGGTTCGGTTACGCCAACTCGCTCGTCAATCCGTTCATTTACGCCTTTTTTAACCGTGACCTGCGATCGACCTACTGGGACTTGCTGCGATGTCGTTACCGCAACATCAACAGACGACTCTCGGCCGTCGGCGTACACGAGGCGCTTAAGTTTTGAAATCAGACCAGGCTTCTCAGACACTCGGACACTTTAACGCCAGGTCAATGCCAGATTTGGACCCTATATGGAGAGGGACGGGTTTTTTTTTTGTCGTTGTTGAGGAAGACGGATTTGACCACACGGCATATTTAAAGGGGCTTTTTTTTTTTTAAGTATAAAGGTGACCTCTGAAAAGGACACAGGAGGAGGTTGGGATGCATGAGCATGGAACAAAAAAGTGAAGGGTGACCAGGAATTTTTAATGCTTTCTCTGTAAATGAAAGGAAAAGCACAGATTACCTATTTGGGTAAACTCAAGGACATTTCAGAATGTACCATTATCCGACCTCAAAAGCTATTTTTTCCCCTGGAAATTTGAGAAACAACATTTCCGGACAATATGAAGGACGTCATCAAGGTTTTATTTTTTTTTCTTTTTCCCTTAACCTTTAAAGCAAGCTAAAGTGGAAGCTATTTTGAAAAGAAGCCATTTTCTTGGCTGTAATTCACAAAGCAGATGTTTCCTCACTGTGTCAGATGTGAACTGCAAGCACTAGTGGATAATCGCCGCTGTAGGGCTTGCGGTCAAGATGACGAGAGCGTTAGGACACAAACATTGCGTCCAGTGACTCACCCCACGATAAGTCTTTGATGGCGCATCAGACTTGGACAAAGATCCGTATGCATGCGACGCTTTGATCCGATCTGTCGTTCGACAGGATTTACAGATGGACTTAATGATAAAAAGATGGTACAGTTAATGAGTAATTACGGTCATCTGTGTCGCGTTAAAATCTGCCAGAAACGTAAGAATCCATATGTACAGTAACATGTTGTATATTGTCAAATATTTGTGCAGGAAAACATTACCCTTATGTATAATGTATAAACTCGGTTGTAAATCAGTTCTACGATATCGTTTTCTGTAAAATATGAACAACAAAAAAAATCTATTTAATGTGTTTTTTTGTTATAACGTGTTTTCTTCAGACGTCCTATAAGATACCATGTTTGGTCCTGTATTCGAAAGAACCAGCTTTTTATTTTATAAAGAAGTGATCGTGGAGAATGAAAAAAAAAAAAAAACGGTTTTGCAGCTGAAACTCGACGAATGCAGAGATTTGAGAGGAGCTGAGGAATCGGATTAACGCATGTGAATAAAGAGCCGGCTCATCTGTTCCCCTGTTTATATACCATGCATCCAATTAAACACTCATGTCTCATGCTGTTATTCATCAAACAACAAGGTGGTACGAAAACCCCTGCAGGGCAATGAGAGGGAAAAAAAAATACATAGAAGAAACAAAACAACAACATTCTTTTGATTAAAAAGTAGAAGAAAAAAACTTCCCGGGTCAGTCTTTAGTTGTAAGAATAATGAAATAATGTTCCTTGACCTAACCAATCATAAGTGAGATTTAATTCTTATACCCAATCATGACGCAGAAGGCGGGATTTTGCGGAGAAA
The DNA here is from genome assembly GCA_013621035.1 of Clarias magur. Lineage (NCBI taxonomy): Eukaryota > Metazoa > Chordata > Actinopteri > Siluriformes > Clariidae > Clarias > Clarias magur. The sequence goes on along the minus strand of QNUK01000323.1, from coordinate 264,055 downwards.
AAACGGGACATACTGTACATAACAAGCCGATACTTATATGCTGTTTAGACTGAAATTGGGATTTACTCTCTCACTCGTTCACCTTCTATACCACTTATCCTGTTATAACCCCTTATAACAACCACTGATACCATTTATTACCATTTATAGCCATTATTACCATTATATATATCCGCATGCTCTCACTGAGCCGGCCAAAAGAAGTCCTATTTTCTTTTACCTTATTTTTTTTTCTTCTATGTATTTTTTCCTCTTTCGTGTCGCTTCAGGGGCTCAGTGAGGTGGTGTGATGAAGCCGAGTTAATGTTACCGCCCTGGATCTGATTATTCTCCTCACAATGTTTTATACAACACTGTAAAGAAAAACAAAACAGAGACATAATAATTTTAAGGATGAATGCAAGTTTTATTTTTTATTACAATTTTTTGTTTGTGATTTTGAAAATTTTGAGATTCGAGTTACATCTGATGTTATGGAACATCCATGAAAAAAGATACAGTACTGTGCAAAACTCTTGACCCCTCATCATTTCTACATATTTTGCTTCATTTTTATAAGATTAAAGCATTTTCAAAAAAGTATTTTTAATGTAGTCTTGAGGAATAGTTCTCTCGTTGTCAGTCCAGTCCCTGTTTCATAGAAATGTTTTTTCTTTCTTAAGCCATACGGTCACCTACTGTATGAATGATTCAAGCATAAAATTAATCTACCTTGAGGCATGATCAAATGAGAAACAGGTGCAGATGGTGACAGTTGATCAGTCCGGTGATTGGTGGTTGGAACGGATGAGAGGGGAAATGAGGTCGCTGCTGAGGTTGTTACAATAAACAACTGTTTTTTTTTCTAATTGGATATTTAGGCACTTTGCAGCCTGTGACAGTAAAATTAGTTTTTATTTCTTTAATTCAAAATCTACATCATTTAATATACTATGAAGAATTTCGGGGTGGGGTGTAAATACTTTTGCACAGTCCTGTATAGAGTCCTTCCCTCACTTTGTCGCTCTTGAAGGAAAAAAAAAATCTTGCTTGATATATTGTGAAAGTGTAAAGCACAAAAGCTCCGTTGTTCAGCTTCTCTGTGACGGAAAACATTACGGCAGTTGCAGCAGCTTTACCTCTGCCTGATCCACAGCACTGACACTGGAGACTCCTTCTATAAATGTTAAATAAAGAACCTTTATATATAGAACATGTCAATGTTTTTTTTTTTTTTTTACTATGCTGCGTATCTGCCGTACGAGTCTCTGGGAATGAGCTGTTGCTATAGAAACAACAGTGTCCTGTGTCAGAGAGAGAACATCCATTTAGACCTGTGATTGCTGAGAGATCTTTTTACCCAACTTCACCCACCGGGGGTGCCAATAATTATGGAGCTAAAGGTACTGTACAGTATATGCGGTATATAAAAAGTCTGCATGGTTATTGTTTTCTAGACAAGGCATACCTTACGTCAAGATCAAAAGAGATTTTTATCTCATTTTTATCGACAATGTATAACTGCGACAAACAGCAATCAAAATGCTAAAGAAGGAAATCAAGAAGAAGAAGAAAAGCAAAACAAAAATGATGAGCTGGCGTGACGATATTGAACATGATTACATTTCTTCCCATTGCATCTCTTTCAACTGAAACCTATAGTTATATTAAAAACACAAGAATGCAAGCAGAATGAGATCTGTGTAGTTTCATGTGCAAGTATCCTTGCCAGAGGTATAAGACACTCCCCACTGCCTTGTCCATGTCCCGCCTGGCGTTTGTCTTAACGTAATCTAATTTTAATTCAATTCAATTCAATTTTATTTGTATAGCGCTTTTAACAATTGACATTGTCACAAAGCAGCTTTACACAATCACAAGAATAGATTTTAACCAGCTAATCAATTTATCTTTAGCTAGTTCCTGTAATGTGGGTGATGCTGGCTCAACAGTTAAGGCTCAGGACAAACCCTGTCCTTCATAGACAAGGTGGTATCAATAGGTTTTGTAACACACCAAGAGGTGGCAGCACGAGGCTTCACACGCACGCACAGTGACAGTGAGCACGGAGCTTTGTAAGTCAGTGTGCCAAAAGACATCGTCTGCGATTTCATCATGGAGAACAAAGCAACTGTCCAACTTGTGACGCTTTGTTCTCAGCAAGTTCAAACAAAGAGCAAACTGCGTGAAATTCTGCGTGACAGAGGCGTTTGACATGATTCAGAGAACATCGCTGGAAGACGACGAGAGATCAGGAAGACCTCGACCTCTGAAAATGCCCAAACCATTTAACAACTTGTGCGTGATGATCGTCAGAGAACAATCTACAAGACTGCTGCCGCTGTCATAAGGAACATTCCAGGTGTGATTTGAACATGTGCCATGTTGGTACCAGGTTCGTCCCCAAGCTGCTGAACCAGGAGCAGAATGAACTTCGTGTCAAAGTCTGCCAAGAACTAGGTCAGCGTTCCCTGGGTGACCCGTCCTTCAAATGACTGGACAGGTCCGACTGCATGCTTCTTGTCTTTTGTCACATTCACGACATTGTGCATCAAGAATTCATCCTTAGGCGCCAGACCGTCAATAGTGAATTCTACTGCCAGGTTTTAAGGCGTCTGAGGAAGGACATACGGTGAAAGCGACTGAATCTGAGGTGCACAAATCTTAAAACATTTTGATACCCCCTTATACACTCTGCTCACGCTGCACAAGACCCAAGCCATGTCTGGTTTTGGAAAATTCCGCCAACTGTGTATCACAATGCGCAGTTCCTTAAATTTCCACTGGGAGCTGAGTTAAAAAGTGAGTCAATCATGGTTGGAAAAATAAAAGCAATAGACCGGTTGCATAGCAGAATTACACTTAGGGCCGCAGTAAGGTTAGGTCCAGCTCTGGCTTACTGATCAGGGCCCGTATTCACAAAGCTTCTTAAAATTCTCTCAGAGAGCTCCTATAAGTAAGGAAATTACAAAAACCTTTATCTTAGTGAGGAGGTGTGGTCGACCCCGTTGCTAGGGATGATACAGCAATTTAAGGACTGTGATTGGTTGATAAAAAATAACCTGACCTCTGCAAAAGGTCTTAAAATGCTCTCTTTGTGAAAATAGAATATATGATAATAGAACAGACAGTGAAATTATAATGTTTGTCTATAAAGAAGTGTTTACTTTTACGCTCAGTGTTTGAAGAATATTAAATTTTTCCGTCATTTTGTCCTCTGCTATAGAAACTCTTAAGCTTCTTAAAAGTCCTAATCTCTATGCTTAACAATTTTTAACTTAGGAGCTGTTTTTAGGTCTAAGATGTTTTGTTGTCTCATGTTTCATTTTTATCTTTACTAAGATTTAGTCCTAAATTTAAGGGAAAATTTAAGAAAATGTCATCTAAGTGAATTTCATCACTAGGAGCAACTTTTAGGCTTTAGAAGCTTTATGAATACAAGCCCAGAAGAGGTGGGGGGTGGCGGTGGGTTGACCTCATATTCCTCCCTGCTGCCCTTCATCCAGGGGCGACGTATTATGACTAACACTGCAGTACCAGTCAAAAGATTGGCCACACCTTCTAATTCAATGTTTTTTTTTATTAGAGCTTTACTGTCTATATTATAAAACATTAACAGATTTTTTTTTTATAAAAACTGAAATAACACATATAGAATTAGGTAATTGAGCACTGACAACAGTTAGTTGTTATTTTAAAATACGTACAATAGGTCAGCTGTTCTGGAACAGTTCTGGCAAGAACAGTATTGTCAAGTGCATTTAAAAGTCCATCAAAGACCATTTAAATGTTTTTTTTTTTTTTTACATTTATGCCATTATCCAGAGCGACTTGCATTTCTCAAGGGCCCAACGTGGTGGTTGTGGTGTTTGAACCTAAAATCTTCTGGATTAGCAATCCAACACCATACCCACTAAACCATCCCATTAGTGGGTAGTGGGTAAACCATGGTGAAACTGTCACTCATGAAGACCTTCCCAGGAAAGCAAGACCAAAACTGACCTCTGCTGCAGAGGAGAAGTTCATTTAGAGTTACCAGCCTCAGAAATGACCAATTAACAACCAGCACCTCAGATTAGAGCCGTTATGAAGCTTTATAGATCATAAGTAGGAGCAGTGGCGGCTGGTGATCCACAGTGTAGATAAACTAATGAGAGGCTCAGGATGGTCAGACCAATGACAAGGACACTCATCATGAGCGATGCAAGACGTTCCTTATCCATACTGTAGCCTTATAACACATCTCTAATCAGTGACATCATTGAATGGTTTTTCCATTTACAGTACAATTAGAGCTGTTCATCCATCAACTATCGGTGTTTTTTTTTCTTCTCTCCTTTCCTTTTTTAAAATTATTCCATTGACTTTTTTTATACTGTACCTCAATAAAATGAAAAAGTGTTAACTTTGGAGAAAATAAATGTAAGTGAGACACTTTAGGTTGTAGAAGCTTGAATAATGCACAACCTGTCGACTCCTTTATGTAGAACTTAAAAATACAAATAAGAGACGGAAAACTCGGCTATCGTGAAGCGTGCGCGAGAGTCACCTTAGGATTTCTGTTACACTGTGGAAAGACATTTTAGCAAGATGTTCTTTTTTTCCCCAGCAGATAGCATCATTATCCAACCCACAAACAGTAATAATAATAATAATAATAATAATAATAATAATAATAATAATAATAATAATACATTCTTGGTATTTCTTGTTCTTTTCAAACGCAATTGACAGTTCACTCTGCTGTATGATAATTACAGAGATGATGTGCTAATGAATGAAACTGGTTGATCTGCAGCCCTGCTCGTCGCCATTATTATTCTGAATTTTATCACAATTAAACAGTCTTTCAAATAATTATGAATAAACTACATCAAGGCTCTGTTATCTACATAATTACATTATTACCAACATCAGAGTGACGTTATTATTAACAAACCAGAAACTTACTCTACTACAGTATATAACAGGAATAAAAGACTTGAATGGTGTGATGTTCTTGGAAAATAATCCAAGATAGTGTAAAATCTGTTACTGACATTACACCAAAGCTCATTATTTTTTTTAAAATACTAATTTAAAATAAAATAAAAATATATATATATTTAAATTTTTTTGCAACATTTAATTATTTTTTTTATTAAAACTTCCTGGCCAATCAGAATCGAGAATTCAACAATGTTGTGGAAAAAAATTAAATATAAATGAATAAAGTTACAAAGTAAATGAATCAAGCATCAAGAATCTAGTGTTTTGAAAATTTTCTCATGGATAAAATGGCGCGGTGTACTATTTATATTGCTATGTGTAGGAGCTTGTAGGGGTATGAATACTTTTGCAAGGCACTAAACAGACTACACTGAACTATCACCAACTCGCCAACTTATGTACACCAACTAACTGCCGCGCAACACACTTCATAGACAAGCCTCAACTCCGGTTTAAGAAACGCATATACAGTATAACGAGTGCGTAATAAGCTCCGCCTCTTCTCTACTTCCATTGGACGTGGTGTTTAACCAGACATAATATTCTTCACCTCAGGCTCTTCAATAAATATATATAAACATATACGAGTTCTATGAATATACTGTATATGGTGGCGTAATGGTTAGCATGTTCTACAGGTGGTTGGTGGGTCCAAAGACATGCAGATTAGGCTAGTTGGCCTTCCAAAATTGCATGTCTTTGGACTGTGGGAGGAAACCAGAGTACCCGGAGAAAACCCAAGAACCTTGCGTATCTTACATTAATGGAAGGAGTCTCCAGTGTCACCATTTTGTATCAATTGGTACTTTTTTTTATCCATGAGGAAATTTTCAGAACAGAGACAGTTTGCACTTCTGGGTTTCTTTAAAATGTGAGAAAATGCTGTTTTGAGATCTAGTTACTACGTTAAAATAGTAAAAAAATAAAAGAGAGAGAGAGAGAGAGAGAGAGAGAGAGAGACTGGTAAGGGAGTGAAATTTGAAATCCTCAAACTGTGAGCTAGTGGATCATAATGTCCAAGTGTTTTGATTCTTTTTTGGTTTTGGACAGAGGGAGGAAGCCGAAGACGGAAAGTTCATGTGTTGGAGGTAGGAAAAATGGGTAAGCGTAAGGATCTGAGTGACTTTGATAACGGGAAAATTGTGGTGTATAGATGACCGGGACAGAGAATGTCCAAAACTCCAGGGCTTGTGGGGTATTTCAGGGGTTCCAAAAGTGGTCCAATGAGGGACAAGTGGTGACCCAGTGAGCAGCACTCATTGGCATGTGGGAATGGTTTGAGGAAGATGACAAAGAGAGAGTTCAAGACCCAGATCAAATCTCCATCCAATCCATCAAAAACAAGTTAGATCTACGAAAGCCTGGCCAGCTTATCGGATTTCAAAAATCTTCTGCAAAACATCTTGGTGCCAGATATCACACACACACACGCACACACAGGTCTAGTGGAGCCCAGGCCTCGATGGATCAAAGCTGTTCTGGTGGCCCAAGTGGACTGACAGGATATTAAACAGGTGGTTTTAATGTTATGGCTCACTGGCGTAGCTTTAAAGCTTCAACCTTTCGAGTTCAAGTTCAAGTTATAATGTACGTCTTATGCACATTCTTAAGCAAAACCTCTCACTGAAGGAACAAACATTTATTCCTGAACATGAGTTTAAACCCTAATAGTGGTGAACAGCAGAAGTCAGAATGTGCTAAATGTGAGAAATGTGAAAAAAGTAGGGAAAAAGGGGGGGGGGGGGAAGCCTCTTTATTCATATCTCAGCTTGATATCCCACTGTGATCTTTTATTCAGGCAGAAATGGCTTCTCGCTGAGATGCGCTTCTGGAGGGTTGATGAGCACTTACAGACAGAGAGAGGTCACAGGATGTGGAGGGCGAAGCAATCTGGAAGGCATCTTAGTGCGCGCACACACACACACACACACACACACACACACACACACACACACACACACACATACAAACACACACAAACACACTACTTCCTCAAGGGGTGTCACTCAGTTCGACAGCAGCGGGTTCTCGAGGACAAACAGCAAAAACAGCCTTTACTTGTATGTTAATGGAATTTTTTTCCCCCTCATAGCCCCGGCTCAGTCGTAAGTGCACTTCAGAGTAGGTTCATTTTCCATCCGAACCTTTGGCTAAGTGATTTCTTTTTAAATCAGGTAAAAAAAAAATAAAAATAAAAAAAAGAACACAGACAAAAAAAAAAAAATCCTAAACAAACAAAACAAAAGACTAATGGACTTCTTTCTCATTAAGACGAAATAATTCTTTCTCATTATTTCTCTTTGGTCTCTATTGAGATTTTCAAATGAAATGTGTTTAACATCCAGTAACCGCTTTTTCTTTTCTCTCATTATTCATGAATCAGACGATCAGTCGTTGCTAAGTACAGTGGTTAAGCGATCGATGCAGAAAAAATAATTCATTTTTTCCTGCCGAATTCATGATTCTGATTGGTCAGAAGGTGTTGATGAGATGAGGTTTCCATAACGACATCTTTATTCATGCACTCCTTCGAACACATTATCGTTTCCATAGTAACAGCTCATACACAGGGATTTCAAATGCACTCGATGCTCCAAAGAATTCATGACTAATAATAAATATATATATATATATATATATATATATATATATATATATATATATTTTTTTAACAAATGAGAAAATAATTCTTACTGTATGGTAAAGTTTTTTTTTTTTGTAATGGAAGGAGGCTCCAGTTTCAGCGTTTTGTAACGACTAGTAAATTTTAAACCATGAGGAAATGTTCAGAACAGAGATGTTTCATGTGTCATGTGGTCTGATGAATCCAGACTGACCCTATTCCAGTGTGATGGCTGATCTGGAACCAGTTGCTCAGGTCTAGACTCAGCAATGTTATGTGGCAATAAAATGAAGTCAGCTGATGACCTGACTGTACTGAATGACCAGGTTATCATATCTACTGTATGGAGATGTGGTGTCATATTCCAGGACAGCACATTGTGGCAGACAATGAAATCTTGGCATGGATGTTCTTTGTTGTTCTCTAATTTGTTCCATAATGCACTGCCGCAGAAGTGTGAGCCGATGTTAGAATGATTAGTATTAACATTTGTAAACATTTTCTTTTAAATCCTGATATATATATATATATATATATATATATATATATATATATAGCTGCCAGAGAAGCTCTGCTACAGAGCTGTGCGTTGTGTTGTATAGACGCTGTACATCGGTGCTCTGCGAGTGGAAGTGGGCTCCTGCAACCATAAACAAACACCTACACACAGAGCCAACCCTACAATTATCTGCACTTTACATAATGCGATTGAAAATCTTGCCACTTCACAAGGTTTGAGTGATGTTTTCTGAAAACAACAGCACAACAGCACTAAATATAATAATGTCTCATGAATGTGACGTTCCAAAGCAAATCAGCGCCAACAAACTGCCATGAATGTGATCGTGATTTACTGTACATACACACACACACCCACAGACACATATGCACTGCTGAAGGCAAAATCATTGAAAGTCATTAAAACTGATTTTTAACCACTCCACACACTGGATGTAAAAAAAAGAAAAAAAAAATATACATGCATGGATCACTGTGCCTCTAAACAGCATCCTGAAAGTTCCAGAAAATGATGTCAATTAGCCAATCAGAAGCTTTTAAAGCCATGACATCATTTGAGTCACTTGTGGGTGTAACTGTAAATGTATTTTAAGGCCTACATTCAAACTCAGTGTCTCCTAGTTTTTTTTTTTTGTTTTTTTTTAAGGATTTTCTCCCTAATTTAGTCGTGTCCAATTCCTCCTCGTCACTAGGGGGCGCCACATTAAGGCTACTACTACCACTCAGCCGGGAGGGCCGAAGACTATCACGTGCTTCCTTCGAACCACGTGACGCCAGCCGACCACATCTTTTCGAACTGCTCGCTCACTCACCGTTGGGGACGGAGTAACATACTTGGAGGACAGCGTTATCCGCTCCTTCCGCTTGCGTGAGCTCACAGACGCCCCTGATTGGGTGTAGGGTGGTGATTAATGTGGGAGCACTAAGTACTTCTCATTTCTCCACTCTGAGAGAGCTCGGCCAATCAGCTCTCTCTAGAGAGCTGTGAGGGGTTACAGCATCACCCGGGAATCGAACTCGCGATCTCTGGATGATAGGACGAGCACTTTACCTTTATATTACCGTTACTTTGTCTTTGTTTGACATCATGGGGGAAAAAAAAAATCAGCCAAGACTTAAAAAAAAAAGGACCTCCAGTCTGGTTCATCCTTGGGAGCAACGTCCAAATAGCTGAAGATAAAGTACCATGTACGCGTGTAGGGTACCCACAATATTTTGCACATATGAGCACTATGGGACCAGGCAGCCATCATACTGTACCACAAACACATGAAACAGAAAAGGCGAAAACCTGGAATGTAAACAGACAAACTCATCAGGAGCAAAAACACAAGCCTGGTGTGTGATTACGGTGATTACATCATGACAGCATGGCAGGACTGAGATGGAAATCTTCGGTCAAATGCGACTGTAAAAACGAGTATTTTCATTTATGATTTTCATTATCAGTTATATTTGATTGTGAATTGATTTTGATTGCAAATGGACAGGCAACTGGTGTGTAACAAAAACATTTTGTACAGTATATCATCCGTGTCCGGTACCGTAGTGATGGGAAGTTTGAATCATTTTAGTGACTCGAATCTTTGAATCTCTTTAGTGAACAAATCTTTCTTGAGTCATTTAGTTCATTTCGTTCTTTTGATCTAAAATAAAATAAAATGTAAAATTTTCAATAAACAGACCCCCAACACGTCTACATATACAAATTTTGGCTATAGTTCCAGTAATGAAAATATTACAATGCAGCTAATGACATATTATTATAAACAGAAGGAGCAGCTTGTCTCTCATATCTTCTAGTCCGAGTATTTCGTTCTTTTGAAGCTATTGCACTTCATACTGTAGCGTCTATGAGAGTCACATGACAAAAGAACGAACGACTTGGACTAGAAGATTTGTTGATAACCGTTCAATACTGTTTCCTGTATGTAACCTAGAAAATGAACAAATCACTCTTCGAAACGACTCGTTCTTCTGAGTCACATTAAAGACTCGTTCAAAAAGAACCGAACGCTGGCTAAGTTGCGCGTACAGTACATCATTCAAAACCTGTTTGCGTCAGTCGAAAGCTAACGATTTCACGTTTTTTTTTGTAGATTATTTAATGATTGTATTTTTTTTGCATTTTGTGCAAAGTTTAGTGAATACGTACTGCAACACCATGGATCCCATGACTGTTTGCGAGGAAGGTAGCAAGAAGAAATGCGAGCCGCTTTCAGTTCGGTTTTTAAAGCAGCCGGTGTCGAGAGGAATCATAAGTGAGGTTTAATGTCAATTTATTTAATCTTCGACTTAATATACATCTCTTCTAAATGTTTTTTGATTGTTTTATGATTAAAGCGTTGGAAATCTTTAATATTGGTAATACTGTATTTTTAGGTTGCATTTACGTTATTTTCTATGACCATGTACTGTATGCCCAGGTACCGCTGAACTTGCGTGAAGTAAAAGTACTGAGATGAGTGTCTTCATCTTTAGCCATTTGTGTTATTTTTAGTTCATACAGCAGACTCTATTACTTAATGCTTATTTTAATGAGGGGTGCCAATACATTTGAGTGCTAAATTATTTACCTGGTCAGCGGAGTTAGTAACTAGAAGAGGATAAAAGTGGATTAGCTGACTTCCGGTGTGTGTGCGGGCGTGTGTGTGTGTGCATGTGTGTGTGCGCGTGTGTGTTATTCTGTGACGTGACGGAGACAGACAAACCCAAGGGTTCGAATCTAATTATAGATGAAAAGGGAACTGTAAGATGGAGATCTTGTGCTGTAAACAAGTTACACTGTGGAGTAGGAAACATCCTAATAGGGTTGTCTCAGAGATAAGCGCATGAGGATGGAATGGTAAACACACACACACACACACACACACACACACACACACACACACACACACACACACACACACACAGGGCGATCATGTTGGCCCACATGTCAGAGCCAAGTGTCTTAATGCTCACAGAAGTGTCACAGCGCTCAAGAGGAGAGTCAGACCTCTGTGAGTGAGTGTGTGTGCATGTGTGTTTGTATACTGCCTCCTCATCAAAATGAGCCAGACAGAAGTGTGTGTGTGTGTGTCTATGTGCGTCTGTATGTTTTTTTTTTTTTTTTTTCCAAATTCAATGAGAAAAGCAACATGAATAAAACATACCGAGGGTCAGAGCGAAATTACATTTATGCCCGTGTGCATTATTCATCTCCGACATCTGATTAATGGAGTTGGTGTTAAAAAGGAAAAAAAACAGTTTCTCATATTTTCCTCTCATTTCCAGAAGTGCATTACTAAAACCTGCAGTGATCAAACGCGAACGCAGTCATCTGTCACACTGTAATGGGATCACAATCAGGGTCTTATTACTGGTTGAAAGCTGGATGGACCCTGATCGCACACACACACTACACACATATACACACACATAGCACAGTGAAGTGAGGAAAGATATCTGGTGTGTTAACTGTTAGATGGGTTTAACATCACTTTGATCTAAATATAATTGATGTATTAGCTAATACTGTCAAAGGCCCTGGTGTCATGAAACGATACACACACACACACACACACACACACACACACACACACACACACACACACACACACACACACACACACACTCAACTAAAAAAATGTATACACACTTCAGGAAAAGAATAACAGTATGATGTATATGTATATTATATTACTATAATATTAATAATATTCTCATTATTATAGGGTTTTATTAACACAGTCACTAAGCAGACAATCCCAAACACACAACCGAAAATCAAAATCAAAGTCCAGGCAAAAGTCATAAAACCAAAGAGGTCAGCAGTAGCAAACAATTCAAATCTGTAATCCAAAAGTGCGGTCAAGAAACGTAGCAATATACAGTAGGTCATGCACAGGAGACAACACCATATACACCATACAGGAAGTGACCTTGTGACCTAGGAAGTGACTAGTATTCTGGTGAGGGCTCCCTCAGGTGGAGGGATTGCTGATTTCTGGACTGGATGAAACTGTCTCTCATGAAGAGCAAAACCAAAACTTATCTCTGCTGCAGAGGAGAAGTTCATTTAGAGTTACCAGCCTCAGAAATCACCAATTAACAACCAGCACCTCATATTCGTCTTCTCCTTTATTTGACCCTGAGCTGGTGACTGACCCCGTAGTTCACTGCTGTGGGCATTCTTCCATTCCTGGTGGTCGGAGGCTCAGATCCTGGCATCGTTTATGTTGAGATGGCAGCTGCTCAGCTCTTCCTTGATGTTCTTGAGCCAGGTTTTCTTTGGCTCGCTGGATCTTCCACTGGGTTGGTTGTTGGCGCCAGAGGAGTTGGTGGGGAAGATTAGCGCAGTTATGAAGCTTTACAGGGCATGAGTGGCAGACACATCTCAATATCAACTGTTCAAAGGAGATTATTGTGTATTTTGAATTAGCATTGTAATTAACTGTAATTAGTTTTACAGTGTCGAAAGAAATAACAACCAGGAACGACCATGGAATTAGAAGGGGTGCACAAACTTTTGACCAGTATTATAAGGGTGGAAGCTGTTATACTGTAGCTGCTCAATATTGAAGTATACAGTATGTTTTTGTATATGACATCATTGCAGGTTTAGCCATGTATAGTGTACAGTATGTGTGGATTTAAATGTATTTTTTTTCCTTTCCTTCATTCTTTACAAAATAAATAAATAAATAAATTGTCCACATGAAAATGGACAAATATGCGGCTGTGATACTGTGTAACCCTACCCGTAAAGCCATGTTCGCCAACCAGAAGCCTGAAGAATGGTTATTTCTGGGAAACATCAAAGCAGTCACGGCTCATGTGGTGCGCGCGCTCTTAAAAGCCGAAACCTCTGATTTTCTTGTCTGCACATCAACACTGATAACCGAGTCCTACTGTAACTCTCGTTTTAAGTGACCTGAACCGCACTCTCCGAGAAAGCGCCGAGAAAAATATCTGTGTACAACCCAAGATGCCATTTTTTATCATTTTTTTTGTATGCAGTGTGTGAGTGTGGAGCTGCACAATATATTAATAAATGCATATCATCATCATCATCATCATCATTCCCCAGGTACAGTACCACAAGCTCGGGTCCTGATCGTTATTCCTGGACACTGATGTGTTCTGTAGTTAAATTAGACTCTGGCCTTCATCGTGCCTCTTCGCTGATTGTGTCCGGGACCTTATAATGCAGGCATATTTACATATCTAATAATTAATAAATTTTCACAGGAGAATCCCTTTCATTGACAATAATACTAATTAATATGCGTGTGAATGATAAAGCCTGGCGTCTCAGATCGTTTTTCTCTCTCTCTCACACACTCTCACACACACACACACACACACACACACACCCTGCTTTACCTCCCACTGCGCAGCGAGCTCATACGCTTTATCTCTTCCTGCCACTATATAAGCTGCTAAACGTTCTTTTTTTTTTTTTTTTACACTTATCTATCCGGTACAGACGGATAATGTCATATTTCCGTAGGTGTGTGTATGGCGGACGGCCTGCTGGATTCGTTTCCTGGCTCAAGGTTTCATCGTCTGCATGGTGTCATATCGAATAAGAAGATTTAGCAGGGAAATGGCCCGCGTATTGAGATGCTGAGATTTGGAATTGATTTAAAGCCGAAAGTAAGTTAAATAAAAAAAAATAAAATAAAAAAAAAGACATTCTAGAAGAATAGACATTTTCCTTCTTGTACAGTAGGAGTGTTATTGAATAGAAACACATTATTAAGAAAGTGATACAAATCATACAGTACAGGCACAATAACTGGTCTGGGGTGTTTTGTAGAAAAGAAAAGCGAAATCTGTTTAACATTAAGTGGTTAGCACTATGGCCACGCACCTCAAGGGTCTGGGTTCGATTCCCACTTCATGTCTGTACATGTGGAGTTTGCATGTTCATTTACAGAAACAAATGTTGAATTAAAATCACCCACATGGGCTCGGCGCTGCATGCAGTGGTGACCCACCGACGGCGTAACCGTGTTACAAATATGGAAAGCCATTAGGGTCAAACTTGGTCATATGATTAATTTACAGACAAAAAACAGTAATGCATTAAAATTTCTAAATTTCTAAAATGACGCGTTAACGTGTTGATATTAACAGCCCTACTTTTAATTTATTTATTTATTTTCAGCAGAACTTTTGCTGCATCATTAATAAAGCTACTTTATTAGTGATTAAATAACCATGATTAAATGATCAAGATTTTAAGCAGAAAATGTCTTGACAGAAAAGAAAGCAGCCGCGTCAGTGCGTCTTTCTAGCAAGAAAAAAAATATATATATATTTAGTCGATATAAATGCACTTGGGCAAAATATGACTAAATATACTAATGATGTGGTTTACAGAGTGTCAGTTAATATCAGATAGTCCAGAGCACCTACATGACTGTCAATCATTCCAGATTCATATGTCAGCTGGTGCATCTGCTGTTTTTATGGTGCATTTTGAGTGACAGCGTGAAAATAGAGAAGCATATTTTGATCTTAATAACAGTTCTGTAAGATTTCAATCCTAAAATAAAATAAAACGAAATTAAAAAAATTCACGACTGTCAATATCAGACATGTTTGTAAAGTAGATATGTAAAAAAAAAAAAAATATTTATATAAATTTGGTTTTGCAATTTCAAAATATGCATTGTCGCATAGGAAATAATGTAAATGCAGAATCTGTTCCAGCCTCCAAAAACATTATCAATATTATAAATTTCCAACAATATAATTGTATCAAAGTAAAATATGAAATAAATAGAATTAAACCTCAATTAACCTTAATTTATGAATCCTCTTGGCACTGGCTGCTTTAAAAACCAAACTGAAAGTGGCTTTGTTTTCTTCTTACTACCGTCCTTGCTAACGTTCTTGGGACCCGAGGTGCTACAATATGTCTACAGTCAATCTTGCAGCAAATGCAAAAAACAAACAAACAAACAAATAAACAAAAAAAATGATACACACGTGGACAAAGTTGTTGGTACCCTTCGGTCAATGAAAGAAAAACTCACAATGGACACAGAAATAACTTTAATCTGACAAAAGTAATAATTAAAAAAAATTCTATGAATGTTAACCAATGAAAGTCAGACATTGCTTTTCAACCATGCTTCAACAGAATTATTTAAAAAATAAACTCATGGAACAGGCCTGGACAAAAATGATGGTACCCCTAGAAAATACTGAAAATAATGTGACCAAGGGGACATGTTAATTCAAGGTGTGTCCACTAATTAGCATCACAGGTGTCTACAATCTTGTAATCAGTCAGTGGGCCTATATATAGGGCTCCAGGTAGTCACTGTGTTGTTTGGTGACATGGTATGTACCACACTCAACATGGACCAGAGGAAGCGAAGGAAAGAGTTGTCTCAGGAGATTCGGAAGAAAATTATAGACAAGCATGTTAAAGGTAAAGGCTATACGACCATTTCCAAGCAGCTAGATGTTCCTGTGACTACAGTTGCACATATTATTCAGAAATTTAAGATCCATGGGACTGTAGCCAACCTCCCTGGATGTGGCCGCACAAGGAAAATTCATGACAAATCAAAGAGACGGATAATCCCAATGGTAACAAAAGAGCCCAGAAAGACTTCTAAAGAGATCCAAGGTCAACTTCATGCTCAAGGAACATCAGTGTCAGATCGCACCATCCGTCGTTGTTTGAGCCAAAGTGGACTACATGGGAGACGACCAAGGAGTTGAAAACAAATCATAAAAAAGCCAGACTGGAATATGTTGTCAAGCCACAAAGCTTCTGGGAGAATGTCCTATGGACAGATGAGACAAAAATGGAACTTTTTGCCAAGGCACATCAGCTCTATGTTCACAGACGGAAAAATTAAGCACATCAAGAAAAGAACACTGTCCCACCTGTGAAACATGGAGGAGGCTCTGTTATGTTCTGGGGCTGCTTTGCTGCATCTGGCACAGGGTGTCTTGAATCTGAGCAGGGTACAATGAAATCTCAAGACTATCAAGGGATTCTAGAGAGAAATGTGCTGGCCAGTGTCAGAAAGCTGGGTCTCAGTCGCAGGTCATGGGTCTTGCAACAGGACAATGACCCAAAACACACAGCTAAAAACATTAGAATGGCTAAGAGGAAAAATTGGACTATTCTAAAGTGGCCTTCTATGAGCCCTGACCTCAATCCTATTGAGCATCTTTGGAAGGAGCTGAAACTGTCTGGAAAAGGCACCCTTCAAACCGGAAACAACTGGAGCAGCTTGCTCATGAGGAGTGGGCCAAAATACCTCCAGAGAGGTGCAGAAGTCTCATTGACAGTTACAGGAATCGTTTGATTGCAGTGATTGTCTCAAAAGGTTGTGCAACAAACTATTAAGTTAGGGGAACCATCATTTTTGTCCAGGCCTGTTCCACGAGTTTATTTTTTTCAATAATTCTGTTGAAGCATGGTTGAAAAGCAATGTCTGATTTTCATTGGTTAACATTCATAGAATTCTTATTTATTATTACTTTTCTCAGATTAAAGTTATTTCTGTGACCACTGTGAGTTTTTCTTTCATTGACCGAAGGGTACCAGCAATTTTGTCCACGTGTGTATATACTCACTTTGCTTGGCTTTCCACTGACGCAAACGAATTTTGAACGGCTTGTGTTTGAACACTTTATAACTAAATGAATTAGATATAGTTTTAGTCAGTCACAGGTACTGTACAGTAGATACTCTAATGGGTTGGCAGCCTTCAGGTACCTATAGGACTTGGAACGGTCTAGGTGGTTTTTTCCTGGGAAATCAGAAAACTACTGTAAAAAACAATGTGGAGCTGGTTGAGACTCTGGTGAAGACATACAGTACGATAATCTACTGTACAGTGCATCTATGTACTGGATTCAGAGCTACCAAAAATCATGCAACCAAATTAAAACATAACAAGAACATGATGGGAGACCACGTTTAGACGATTTGTTTTGTAAAAGCGATGCACAATATAATCAGAAAAAAATCTATAGTATAAATAAACTAGGGCTGACAGTAGATTATTTTTGCATGTTGTTGTGAAATTAACACTAAACACAGGCACTGATTTCTTGCATTTTTTGCACTTAATACATAAGCCAAACTTTTGACACTGAAGTGTGCTGCTGTACCCAAGTCTTTACTCATGATTGTAGCTCTTGATGTAGCATCTGTGGGTCACTATTGAGTCTGGGCTTCCTGAATGTGACACAGGGAGCATCTGATTGGATTTACACTAGTTCTACAACTAAAAGTAAAATGGTCAAATGTAAACAGTTTTAGAATCACAGAAAACTCGTATGCCCTGATTGTAGAACTGTATTTGTTTGCGCATTTGCCTATTCTCGTTGGGGCGTTGGTGGCTCAATGGTAGGTAGAGCTGGGTTCAATTCCCACCCAAACCCCAGCCACTGTATGCAGTGCCGGTCCCAAGCCCGGATAAAATGGGAGGATTGCGTCAGGAAGGACATCCAGCGTAAAAACTGTGCCAAGCTGTTGTGGAGATTGGACGGTCGGCTGTGGAGAACCCTCGACTGGAGCTCCTGAGAAACTTATACAACATCTATGCATTCTTGTTCTAGAATTTGTCCAATCAGATCCTCCCTGTGTCTAACTGAGGACATTTGAAGGATTTAAAGGATCTTTAATGTTGTTAATGCTGACATCCTTAAAATGTTTATTAATTTGATTAAGTGAGTAGTTTTTTTCCTGATTAAAACTGAACTCTTTTCTTAATAAAAAAAAATAAAAATTTTTATATCAATGTTCTGGTTACAATAGAAATAAAGTGTGAGGGGATTATGGCCATGAAGATGGTTTTGAACAAATTTTTTCTATGATGGCTCGTGACTGCAGTCACTCAATAGTGTAGGATTGAAATCCTCACAAACTGCTTGGTACAGCGACAAATGTGGCCTTCAGATTTACACCAGGGACTGATTTATGGTCATACTGTACTATCTAGTATCATCCAAATGAAGATTGGGTTCCCCGCTGAATCTGATTTCTTTATATTTGTCCTCCTTTCAATACAATATATCCAAATAAAATTTAATTGAATGATTAATTAGAAAATAACATTAACTAGCCGGGAACAGATATGATGTCACACATGTTGATCTACGATTTAATATAAGGAACTTAAAAAATCCTGTTTAAGTATTAAAAGTCCATGTTAAAATGGCAGAGTTCAATATTTCAGGATGAATAAAAACAAATGCAAACAGTAGGATAAGAACCAACTCCACGTCCCAAGATAGATTTTTTGAGTCACAACAAAACCAGGGTGAAGAGACACCTCGAGTGGTAATCTGCACAGAATTAGCGTTATATAACACGACGATAGTTACGCGGCTTTTCAGAAGAGCATGCTTTTAAAAGGATGTGAACAAAAGCTGCTGTTCCAAAACAGTACAGAAGGTTGAAATGTCATTTCTGTCTCTGCGAACCACTTATTGATTGCTTTGACCCCATACGAGTTCGGTTTTGTGCTTTGCTTACAAGCTCTGAGTCACATACATTAAAATACATGGCGGGTTCTTTGTTTGGCGGTGCTAGTTCTGTTTTTTTGGAGATCATGCTAATGAATACTGATGATACCATGACGATGAGGTTCAGTGTAAGATGAAGTGTTATCTCGTTTGGTCATGTGGTGATCTTAAATGCTGGATTCTGATTGGTCTAAAATTTGTTGATTGTTTAATATAATAATAATAATAATGATAATAATAATAATAACAGTAATAATAATAATATGTCTCTAACCGTATCTTAGATAGTAGTGCATCTGCAAGTGTGAAAATTTATATTAATGAGCTTGTTTTAATACATTATTGTTTCTATAGTAACAGATCACTCTCAAATTACAGTAAATAAAAACAAAGATGTATAGTTGTTCCTATTAAAGCTGTGTGATTTAATTGATTATATGACTGAATCAATCTTTTGTTCGTCAATTAAATTAATTGAAAAGTTTTTAATTCAGAATCAATTAATATTTCTAGACTATTCTGATACTTATGTTACTAAGGTTAACTTACAAATGTTAAACTGTCTAAAATTCACAAATTAAGTTAAAAATACCACAAACCATTTCCATTTTCTGCAAATACTCATGTTTTGCAAGAGTATTGTATACCACTTCTTTTAGTTTCTATGAGCGATTGGTGCAATACTGCCACCTACTGGACTGAAGTATGGCAACAGATACTTGGTAGAAAAAAAAGTATTGTTCTGTATGAGAAATGACATTTAAACGAGGAACAACACTATCAGACACTAATAGTAGTGTTGCCACTGTTGGGCCCTTGAGCGACGCCCTTAACCCTATCTGCTCCAGGGGTGCTCTATAATGACTGACCCTGCGCTCTGACCCCAGTTGGGCTATGCAAAGAAAGAATTTCACTGTGCTGTAATGTATATGTGACAAATAAAGCCTTACCAGTTTATGACGTTTGCAAGGAGCCTCCAGTCTCAGTAATGACAGTTAGGGGTGAAGCTGGACTACTGATCAGAAGGTCAATTGTTGGGCCGCTCAAATGTGTAATGATATAAAAATGTAAGATAATGGTATCTGCTGAATAAATATGAAAAATTATTTAAAAAATGAATTAAAAAAAATAACTGCTATGTGTCAAGGGACAACAGGAAAGATTTGCTTCACAGACATTTCAAGTTTCCTAAATGTAGTGATATATTTTGACAAACGCATTCCTACAGAATTACTCACATGCTAAAGAAGGAAGAAGTTTGCTTATTCAGCAAGTTTAGATTTCGCTTTGTCCAGCAGGATTTGCTGTTTTATTGCAGACTGTCTGATGTCTGTGCTAGAAAGTGCAGCTTCTCTTCCACATAAACACCTTTAATTCTCAGCAGGAAAGCCGAGCAAATCAAGAAACCTCCAGCGTGACACCGGCAAATTACTCTCACGCATACACACAAACACAGCCCATGATGTCTAATTACAGGGAGTTTAATCCAATCCATGTTTAAGCTCTTCAAACCAATCCATCCATCATCCTGATGTGTGGGAAGTGCTTCATGGCAAAACGCTACTTTAACTTTCTTTTTCTCACTCTTCTGATTTAAAGAACTTACTCCAGAGCAATTTAATGGCAGAGAAGCCTGTAGTGATGATAAGGGACTTACAGTAATGTAGAAGGAAGGAAGGAAGGAAAAGGTGAAGAAAAAACAATGCAGGAACAAGGCTGGAAAGAAAAATAAATAAGGGAGGAAAGAAGGAAAGAAAGACTGAAACAGAAACAGCAATAATTACAGTAACGATGGCAAAAACTGATAATGAAAAGCAATGAAAAAGGGATGGATGGAAAGAAAAAAAGATCATAAGGAAACAACAAATTCAGGAAAGAAACAAGGAAGCCTAAAAAATGTATAATTACAGGAACAAGGACAAGAAGAAAGAAAGAAAGAAAGAAAGTCTGGAATGAAGGAAAAAAATAAAATGGGGACAAATGGAACAAGGAAGGCAGGAGGTGAGCAATGAAGCTAAAAAGGACAGAAGGAAGGATGGAAGGAACATTAAAAAAACCCCACAAATACAGGGTGTACAAATGTCAAAATGTGTAATGAGAGCAATAAATTGAAAGAAAAAAGACTGGAAAAATCAAGGAAGAAATGAAGGGTCAAGAAAGAAGCAGGGAAGTTGAATAGGAAAGAAGGCAGGAAGGAAGGAAGGAAGGCTGAAAAACAGAAACAGCACTTAGAGGAACAATAGCAAAGGGTGTAATGAAATGAAAGAAAGAAAAACAAATAAAGAAAGAAAAAGTTAATAAAATATTAAGACACTCTGGAAAGAAGAAAGGGATCAAATAAGCGAAAAGGGAAATCAGTAAAAAAAATCAGTAATCAGTAAAGAAGCAAATAATTTAGGAAGGAAGGAAGGATGAAAACAAAAATACAGGGACAAGGAAAAGAAAGAATCATAAAGAAAAAAAACATCTGAGAGAAGGAAGGAAATGAGGGAGGAAAGAAAGAAGGAAGTGAAATGGGACAGAAGAAATGAAGGAAAACGCAAATGGGAAACAGACAATAGCAAAGAGTGTAATGAAAAACAAAATTTGGGGGCAGTGGATGCTCAGAGGGCAAAAGCACTGAGTTACTGATCAGAAGGTCTGCGGTTCAATCACCAGCTCCAGGGATATGCGGGGAAGTAATTTCACTGTGCTATAATGTATGTGTAACAAATAAAGGCTTAACTTAATAAATTGAATGAAAGAAAAAATTAAGGGAGGAAAGAAGAGTCAAGAAAGATGCAGTGAAATCAAACAGGAAAGAATGATGGAAAGAAGGAAAAACAGAAACAGCAATAATTAGAGGGACAAGGACAAGGAGTGCAATGAAGAGAAAGAAAAGAAGAAACAAATACAAATGAAAACAAAAAAGAACTATAAAAAAGAGAAAACATTGAGAGCTGATTTAAATGTAAGTGAAAGCATGTTGTGACTTGAAGGAAAGTCTTATCACAGCAACACCACCGTCGTATACTATACTGTACACACACACAAAACATCAATTCAACTAATAATAATTCATCTACTATTTAAACTAAACTGCGAGGCTGACTCCAGAGTCACACGGCACGACTGGTATATGTAACCGGCGCTCCTTATATAACAGCCTCTTCTGAGGCGACATTTCCATCGCCTTAAAGTTTCAGAGTTCAACACGAACAGAACACTTTAGCGATATCACACGACCGAACATAGCTTTTAGTCTCTTTAAAGAAAAGAACACTTCAGAAGCTGTAGACGAGACTGATAGCAGGACCTGCTGACCTTAAGAAAAAGTCATGGGGGGGAAGAAAAAGAAGATCGCATCAAAGAAGCAGCAACTTCAGACGCAGGTCTGCAATACAGGTTTGAAGAGCGGAGGGATGTCTGAGGGTAAAAAAAACACAAAAAAAACGGCACCTGCTTTCGAGAGGAGCGCTTCAGATAACACACACGTTAGCACCGTGTAAGAGAGGATTACATGTAAAAACAAAACCATTAGTGGTAAATTACTGTAAATTATACAATCAGGTTCAGAAGTATTTGGACAGTTTCTGTATTTTCATCTCGCTATGTGACCACAATGGGTCTGAAATAAATGTACCAGTAATGGCACAAACGAGCGACTTTGTTGAAGGTTTTGTCTGTACGTTGGTCAGAACGTGCTCTTTTAAGGATATCTTTAAGTTACATACATTGAAGAGCCCGAAACCAGGCTCAGAAAATTTTATGTCTGTATGTCTGTATGTCTGTCCAGCCAGTTTTTGTCACAGTATCACGTAAAACTGGCTGGACAGAATTTAATGAAACTTTGGCAGTACTTAGGTATTTGCCTGAAGTTCAACCTGCACTCTGAATGAAATCAAAATGTGGAGTAAATGAGAAGTTATGAGCAGTTATGTCACATCATCTAGCACTTTTTTTTGGACAAATTAAGTTATTTTTCTCTAGCTATAGACGTCACTCAACAGAGCCAATCAACACAAGTCAGCGGAAGAAACAGAAATGACAGTAATGCACCTACTGTATAAGCTGTCAAAATCCTCAGAGAAACACCAACGAAAGCGTGACTTAAGCATGGCTTAATCAAAAAAAAAAAAAAAAAAGGCAAGTACACTATGAAAGAAATACAACTTGATTTGTATTAAAAGGTTAGACAGAGTGTTCTGCTGTACAGAAAAACAGACAGACATGTAGGTGGGTTTCAACCTGAAATAATAATAATAATAATAATATCACTGATTACATTAAAGATCATCAGATTTATCAGATCTAATATTTTTTAACATTTAACCATCACTTCAACCATCAATGCACCGTTTCCTCCTTTGAGTTGCTTTACTGTACCTTTCAGTTTCTGCTTTCTGTTACATCTTCAGGGATTGAAACACATGCTCACCTGGTTTAAAGTCAGGTGACTAAATTTGTATCGTGAGGTTGCGTCTAAAGAACTGTGCCACAGTTTACTTCTGAGTCACTACAGCTACAGCTGTACACACACACAATTCATCCTGCTATCAATGAAGTGGTATCAAGTGGTATGATTTGTAACATCAGCCCTTCCATTCATCCTCCATGTTCATCTCCTCTGATTATTCTGGCTCAAAGTAATATTGTAACAGAGCTGGCGAGGGATTTTTCTTTCTTTCTTTCTTTCTTTCTTTCTTTCTTTCTTTCTTTCTTTCCTTCTTTCTTTTCTTTTTAGCAATTTTTATTTCTTTTTTTTTTACTTTCTGATCCAGTGGTTTGTATTTAAAGTCATGTAGGCGTCTCTTAATTGTAGACTTAGACAATGAATCCCCTCCTGACTCCTCCAGAGTGGTCTTGATTTGGCTGGATGTTGTGAAGGTGTGTTTTTTATCTAAGAAAAGAATCCTGCAATCATCCTATTTAATGAGTTTCTTTGGACTTTCAAGCTGTTTGGTGATTCTTAACTTAACTATACAATGTTTTTTTTTTTGTTTTGTGGATTTGGCCAGTCTTAAAGTATCTGCTCTCTCTCTAACTCTCTCTCTCTCGTGTTACGTTCTGTAAAACATTCAATGCCAGACCCTTCATCATTTTGGAATAACTACAGTAAGAAACAGGCAACAACTGGGCATCAATCTGCTTATTAATCAAATGTCCAATTACTTTTGAGCCTAATGAAAATGGAATAGTTACTGTATATGAAAGCCTGTTTTTTTGTGTTACAGTAGCCTGCCTGCTAACTTGCCTTGTCAGTTTAACCTCTATCCTCTGACCTCTATCATTAACTGGCCGTTTCCTCATGACTTATTACTTATTCTCAATTGATCCTTGCTCATGAATCTCATTTTTCTTTCCATTTTCCTCCATCGTGAAATCCTCCGTGACATGAGGACGTGAGAGACATCAAGAGAAGATCATTTAAAATGAATTTTAAACTACTTGGCCACAAACAAATTTAAAACATTGACTGGATACTGACACACTCACACCGAAAAGGCATCCATAATCTCCTTTGAACAGTTGATATTGAGATGTATCTGATACTTCTGCTCTGTAAAGCTTCATAACAGCTCTAGTATGAGATGCTGGTTGTTAATTGGTGATTTCTGAGGCTGGTAACTCTAAATGAACTTCTCCTCTTGCTACATTAGAGCCAGCTTCATCATGGTGCTTGATGGGTTTTGCAAATGCAATTGACACTGTACTGTTCTGCGCTGTTCGTTTGTTTTTGGTGAGAATTTAGGCACTTTGTAGGGGCATTACATTTGTTTATGTGTGTTCCGTGTACTCTGTGCTCTGTACTACTGTGTTAACATTATGTTGACATACGGACGGACATGCAGACAGACAGACGTAGACAGACAGACGTAGACAGACAGACATGCAGACAGACAGACATGCAGACACACATGCAACCAGACATACATACAGACAGACAGACAGACATGCAGGCAGATATGCAGACAGACACATGCAGGCAGACATGCAGACAGACAGGCAGGCAGGCAGACAGACAGACAGACATGCAGACAGACAGACATGCAGACACACATGCAGACAGACATACATACAGACAGACAGACAGACATGCAGGCAGACATGTAGACAGACATGCAGACAGACACATGCAGACAGACATATGCAGACAGACACATGCAGACAGATAGACAGACAGACACATGCAGACAGACATACATACAGACAGACAGACACACATGCAGACAGACAGACGTAGACAGACAGACATGTAGACAGACAGACGTAGACAGACAGACACACATGCAGACAGACATACATACAGACATGCAGACAGACACATGCAGACAGACATATGCAGACAGACACATGCAGACAGATAGACAGACAGACACATGCAGACAGACATACATACAGACAGACAGACACACATGCAGACAGACAGCCATACATGCAGACAGACCTGCAGACAGACACATGCAGACAGACAGACGTAGACAGACAGACGTAGACAGACAGACATGTAGACAGACAGACAGACAGACAGACACACATGCAGACAGACATACATACAGACATGCAGACAGACACATGCAGACAGACATATGCAGACAGACACATGCAGACAGACAGACATGCAGGCAGACATGCAGACAGACACATGCAGACAGACATGCAGACAGACACATGCAGACAGACATACATACAGACAGACAGACACACACACATGCATGCAGACAGACATACATACAGACAGACATGCAGGCAGACAGCCAGACATGCAGCCAGACACATGCAACCAGACATACATACAGACAGACAGACAGACATGCAGGCAGATATGCAGACAGACACATGCAGGCAGACATGCAGACAGACATATGCAGACAGACAGGCAGGCAGGCAGACAGACAGACAGACATGCAGACAGACAGACATGCAGACACACATGCAGACAGACATACATACAGACATGCAGGCAGACATGCAGACAGACATGCAGACAGACACATGCAGACAGACATATGCAGACAGACACATGCAGACAGATAGACAGACAGACACATGCAGACAGACATACATACAGACAGACAGACACACATGCAGACAGACAGCCATACATGCAGACAGACCTGCAGACAGACACATGCAGACAGACAGACGTAGACAGACAGACGTAGACAGACAGACATGTAGACAGACAGACAGACAGACAGACACACATGCAGACAGACATACATACAGACATGCAGACAGACACATGCAGACAGACATATGCAGACAGACACATGCAGACAGATAGACAGACAGACACATGCAGACAGACATACATACAGATAGACAGACACACATGCAGACAAACAGCCATACATGCAGACAGACCTGCAGACAGACACATGCAGACAGACAGACGTAGACAGACAGACGTAGACAGACAGACATGTAGACAGACAGACAGACAGACAGACACACATGCAGACAGACATACATACAGACATGCAGACAGACACATGCAGACAGACATATGCAGACAGACACATGCAGACAGACAGACATGCAGGCAGACATGCAGACAGACACATGCAGACAGACATGCAGACAGACACATGCAGACAGACATACATACAGACAGACAGACACACACACATGCATGCAGACAGACATACATACAGACAGACATGCAGGCAGACAGCCAGACATGCAGCCAGACATGCAGCCAGACACATGCAACCAGACATACATACAGACAGACAGACAGACATGCAGGCAGATATGCAGACAGACACATGCAGGCAGACATGCAGACAGACATATGCAGACAGACAGGCAGGCAGGCAGACAGACAGACAGACAGACATGCAGACAGACAGACATGCAGACACACATGCCAGACATACATACAGACATGACAGACATGCAGACAGACATGCATGCAGACAGACATATGCAGACAGACACATGCAGACAGATAGACAGACAGACACATGCAGACAGACATACATACAGACAGACAGACATGCAGACAGACAGCATGCAGACAGACCTGCAGACAGACAGACAGACATAGACAGACAGACGCAGACAGACAGACATGTAGACAGACAGACAGACAGACAGACACACATGCAGACAGACATACATACAGACATGCAGACAGACACATGCAGACAGACATATGCAGACAGACATATGCAGACAGACAGGCAGGCAGGCAGACAGACAGACAGACATGCAGACAGACAGACACAGACACATGCAGACAGACATACATGACAGACAGACAGACATGCAGACAGACATGCAGACAGACACATGCAGACAGACATATGCAGACAGACACATGCAGACAGATAGACAGACAGACACATGCAGACAGACATACATACAGACAGACAGACACACATGCAGACAGACAGCCATACATGCAGACAGACCTGCAGACAGACACATGCAGACAGACAGACGTAGACAGACAGACGTAGACAGACAGACATGTAGACAGACAGACAGACAGACAGACACACATGCAGACAGACATACATACAGACATGCAGACAGACACATGCAGACAGACATATGCAGACAGACACATGCAGACAGATAGACAGACAGACACATGCAGACAGACATACATACAGATAGACAGACACACATGCAGACAAACAGCCATACATGCAGACAGACCTGCAGACAGACACATGCAGACAGACAGACGTAGACAGACAGACGTAGACAGACAGACGTAGACAGACAGACATGTAGACAGACAGACAGACAGACAGACACACATGCAGACAGACATACATACAGACATGCAGACAGACACATGCAGACAGACATATGCAGACAGACACATGCAGACAGACAGACATGCAGGCAGACATGCAGACAGACACATGCAGACAGACATGCAGACAGACACATGCAGACAGACACATGCAGACAGACATACATACAGACAGACAGACACACACACATGCATGCAGACAGACATACATACAGACAGACATGCAGGCAGACAGCCAGACATGCAGCCAGACATGCAGCCAGACACATGCAACCAGACATACATACAGACAGACAGACAGACATGCAGGCAGATATGCAGACAGACACATGCAGGCAGACATGCAGACAGACATATGCAGACAGACAGGCAGGCAGGCAGACAGACAGACAGACAGACATGCAGACAGACAGACATGCAGACACACATGCAGACAGACATACATACAGACATGCAGGCAGACATGCAGACAGACATGCAGACAGACACATGCAGACAGACATATGCAGACAGACACATGCAGACAGATAGACAGACAGACACATGCAGACAGACATACATACAGACAGACAGACACACATGCAGACAGACAGCCATACATGCAGACAGACCTGCAGACAGACACATGCAGACAGACAGACGTAGACAGACAGACGTAGACAGACAGACATGTAGACAGACAGACAGACAGACAGACACACATGCAGACAGACATACATACAGACATGCAGACAGACACATGCAGACAGACATATGCAGACAGACATATGCAGACAGACACATGCAGACAGACACATGCAGACAGACACATGCAGACAGACACATGCAGACAGACATACATACAGACAGACAGACACACACACATGCATGCAGACAGACATACATACAGACAGACATGCAGGCAGACAGCCAGACATGCAGCCAGACATGCAGCCAGACATGCAGCCAGACACATGCAGACAGACATGCAGACACACATACAGACAGACACATGCAGACAGACATATGCAGACAGACAGACACACATGCAGACAGACATACATACGGACAGACATGCAGGCAGACAGACAGACATGTAGACAGACATGTAGACAGACACATGCAGGCAGACATGCAGGCAGACATGCAGGCAGTCAGACAGACATGCAGACAGACACATGCAGACAGACATGCAGACAGACATGCAGACAGACATGCAGACACTCTAGTCTCTCTTTATCCTCACACAGACAGCTCCGCGGCGTTTTCATCTCCTCACTACAACACACCAGGACAATAACTATACTGCACTCACACACACTCAACATGAGAGTATAATGCCCATAAATATAGCAGATCTCTGGGGTTTTTTCTGTTCTTTCCTGTTTACGTTACTCATTATTGTACACTACTCTCAGACTGAAGGACTGGTACGCCAACACAGTCACACAGATACTGTATACACAGGTACAGGTACAGCACTACTTCTGCATGTAATATTACCAACATTACCAATTTCCAACCAATCATATTTTTGCACATAAAAATCAAAACATTTAGAAAAGACATGCAAATTAAGTAAAATAAGAAATAAATAGAGATTAAACATTTTCATTTAAGCTTAATTTATGATTCCTCTCGGCACCGGCTGCTTTAAAAACCAAACTCAAAGTGCCATGTCTTTACTAAATCTTACAAAATGCATAAAAAACTCGCTTCACTTGACTTTCACGCATGTGTGAAAATTATACACTGACGCAAACGAGTTTTGGGCACAAGCTGGCGTTTGGGTTGCTTCGGTTCAGCCGCTCGATTACTGAAAATGCTTCATATACCGAGGCAAATTTATTACAAAAATATTAGTTCTTCAGGTGAAAATTTGTGAAGCAGGGCGTTCGTATACTGAGGTACCGCTGTACAAGAAAAAAAACAACAAAAAAACCCCAAAAGTATTAAAAACCACTGAGGAGGGTTTAAGCACACTGTTATCATAATGTCTGTTTAATTGTCTGATTAATTGTCTGCTTTAATCATTAATAAATTAGCTGGTCCGCTTGTTGGCTTCTTGATGTTCCAACAAGGCTGCATTGTGATTGGTCAGAGGCATTCTTGTCCTTGGCGAAAAGTTGCTAAAATTGAGCATGGGTGAAATAAATTCTAATCTAATCTGCACGTCTTTCTACTATGAGAGGAAACCAGAACATAGACTGAGGAGGAGCTTCTTCAGAAACAGTCTCTCACCCCACTACGATGCTCATCACACATTACATATGGCACATTTGCACATTTTGTCCACTACAGAACTGTGAACTTTGAACTGTGACTTTGCACATTATTCTGCACATGAGTGGACATGGTTTCTCTATTCCACTTCAATTCCTTTTTTCTTTTATTATATTTTTATTAGATTATTTCTACATAATGTACATTTTTAAATTCTTTTTACAGCTATTTTTTTTCTAAATGTTTCTATAGTCTCTTATTTCATACTTTATATACTTATAAAAACATCTTTTTTATTTTTATTTTTACAGTAGGTCATATATTATATCATAATATATTATGATACCCATTCAGCAAGGTAAGAACATGCAAACTCCATACACACACACACACACACACACACACACACACACACACACACACACACACACACACACACACACGCAAAGGCAGGAATCAAATCATTGACCCTTGAGGTACAACACCACATTGTTAACCACCACGCCACCGGGACACCTTGGAGGTTAATGGCTTGAAAATTATTATTGATGTGAAAAAAATCTCTCAGGAAATTCGCCTCTGGTGCGTAAAGAGCTTAAAGGTGGAGAAAGAAAAAAAAACAGCCTATAAAAATATATGTTTATTTTAAAACCACCTTTGTTAAAATTGTATATTTAAATTGCAAACTGGATTTTGTAGGAGTATGATTATTATCTATATTAGTATTCTTTTATAATGTACAGTATGTTAGGACAAAAAGGTCCTCTAATGTGAAATGTCTTATTAAAAATATCTTATCCACCAGATGACTGATTTCTTTTTACATTTTAAGTATTGTTTTGTTTGTGAATTATTACTTTCACAGCCTTATTGTTATGTCAGTGTGTTTGTACTGTTTCTAACATTGAACTAAAGTAGTGCAATTCAAACAGACACATTAATCGTATGTAAAAAGTTCAATAAAAGGTCATGAACAGCCCTTTATATCTATCAGCAGTAATCCTATACGGCCGAAACAGATGAAACAGATGCTTCTGACTATTTTGAATGACAGAATTACATGATATAATAATAATTACCCCAGCCATCTGCATTATAAAGCGAATCTGGGAAATTATCCAAATCCACTGGATGAACATCTTCACATAATCAAAGTGCCATTTTCATTAGAGACCAGCGGGCACAACCCCAGCTTTCATGGGAAGTCCAATGCTTTAGGTAAATTAATTAATCTCTTTCATAATTCACCCGTAATCTCCCCAAAGTCATAATTTGTTCACGCTTTAGTAAATCCGTTTATTCATTCATTTGTGGATCCAGAAGTCTGAGACCAATTTTTGAATATACAGTAAATCCTTTCAAATGCATGAATTAGGTGAAAAAGAAAAAACTAAATGAAGTGGTTTATACAGTACGTAAGGTTTTTGGGCAGCTGCAATATTTCTTCAGTGTATCTTGGATTAGATTCTTCAAGGCTCTAGAGCTGTACTTGGGCAATAAACACACTTCCCTTCAAAATACTTTCTTTCTGTGGGTGGGGGCGGAGTTATCCTGGACAAGGCCACACCCACCATGCTCGAAACATGCCACACCTATCACAACATGGTGGCATAATGGTTAGAACTGCTGCCTTGCACCTCCAGGTTCTGGGTTCGATTCCCACCTCGGGGGCTGTGTGCATGGAGTTTGCGTGATCTCTCCGTGCTTGGTGGGTTTCCTCCGGATACTCCAGTTTCCTCTCACAGTTCAAAGACATGTTGATTAGGCTAACTGGCGTTTCTAAATTGCCTGTAGTGTGTGAGTGTGTGTATGCCCTGCGATTGACTGGATTGTACCCTGCCTCATGCCCCAAGTCTCCTGGGATAGGTTCTAGCCCCAAAAGATATAAAATATATAGCTAGATATTTACAGAAGACTTCGAGCATGGCACGGTAGCCGCAGTAAAACATATGATCAGTGCTGAACCTTTAAAGATGGCCTTATGTCTGTGAATAATGAGTTATTGCCACATAGTAATTGGGCGTTATTGCTACATCCCTCATATAGTCCTGACCTTTGCACATGTTTTGGCCATTAAAGGAGTTCCTGGGAGGCTGGGGTTTCAGACATGAAGCAGACAGGCAGTCCGATCACGGCTCCGACATACTGAGAAAACTTGGGATAAGAGCATTAGTGTAGCAGAGGATTATATAGAGAAATTAAGGGAGAAGTAAAGCGTTCTGTTATTCTGCACGATCATAAATCCCGGTTTGATTTGAACAACCCCCTGTATTATAAAAAGATAATAACAGTACTGATATTTTTCTTCCCTAACAAAACTTCTGATGTAGGTACATAATAAATCAGCCATAGTACAAAGAAAAGCAGAGCAGTGATTTATTCCTCTATTAGACCTGATTTATGTACAGTACTTGGTTTGAACTTTTTTTTTTTCATCCTGAGCCTATTTTCCCGCTCATAAATGAGATCTGGACGGTGTTTCGTAGATATATAATGTAAATAATTTGAAAATAATCCACTATATGAAGTGAGCGCTTTAAAACGTTTGACAGGTAAAGATAGTAAAGATTGATGATATGCTGGATTACTGCTTGATAAACGAGCAAATAAAATGAGTTCCTGGGAGCACATTTACAGTAAGCTGGTGTA
Organism: Clarias magur; assembly: GCA_013621035.1. Classification (NCBI taxonomy): domain Eukaryota; kingdom Metazoa; phylum Chordata; class Actinopteri; order Siluriformes; family Clariidae; genus Clarias; species Clarias magur. The sequence goes on along the minus strand of QNUK01000323.1, from coordinate 231,854 downwards.
TAATGTAAAAGAATGTAGAGGAATCTTAGTGCTCTGCTCAATTAATATCACATTTACACTTGCGCTCTGAACTGAGACACAGGCGGTGTTTAACAGAGTCATACTCGTGTTCCAGGATGATAGATTTCCTTCTTGTGAGGAAAACATGGGCTGTGGTGTTCTTTTAAATATGAGCTGTATAATAAAGACAAATATTTATGTCCCGTCTGAGACATTGAAGAAAATGCAGGGATGAAGTGAAACAAGACCTGCTGAATAACAAGTAAGATCTTTATAATTTGTGGGGAAAATCCAGGAAGATCTTTCAAATGGGTTATTATAAATAAATAACACTGACATATAAGACAAGCAAAAGTTTGTAATAAATTTTAGCCTTGAAAAACGAGCAAGTCTTGGTTTACGAGTACCGAGTTTCATGTATCACGCATGTGCTTCTTGTTTTGACGCCAAGCGTCACGTGATCACAACTGAGCCAACAGTTTTTCTCTCTCTTGTGCTGTGGAATTGTGGGTAATTGCCTCCACATATAATCAACATCCGTGCATGCATGTATTGTTTACTATAACACTGTGACCACGCATGCGCGTAAAACATCTTTTATTTTGTATATAGACATACAGTAAGGAAGAGGTGTAGAGTAAATACACAACTATGTCAGTTTTTGATGTGCTGAAATGATCTCAAAACTCTCTCTCTCTCTGTGTCTCTCTCTCTGTGTCTCTCTCTCTGGCTCTCTCTCTCTCTCTCTCTCTGTCTCTCTCTCTGTCTGTCTCTCGCTCTCTCTCTCTCTCTGTGTCTCCCTCTGTCTCCCTCTCTCTCTCTGTCTCTTTCTTTCTCTCTCTCTCTCTCTCTCTCTCTCTCTCTATGTCTCTCTCTCTCTGTCTGTCTCTCTCTCTCTCTGTCTCTCTCTGTGTCTCTCTCTCTCTGTCTCTCTCTCCCACACACATTTCTTTTCAGCTCGAGTGCTTTGTTGTATCCCAGGCAATTTCCAAGATACAATACAACATTATTAGAATTTAAAGCATCAGATTTGCTGGAGATGGACAGCATTTATTATTTGGCTGCTGCTTTGTTTAACACACACACACACACACACACACACACACACACACACACACACACACACACACACACACACACACACACACAGCATTCTCAGCCTGTTTTCTTTCCGCCTCTGTTTTAAAATCCCAGGGTGGGTAGGTAGTGTGAAATTAAAAATGTATAAGATACAAAACTTGAGTGTTGCATCAAACCCATATGCTGAGAAAAACAACTCCTATTGTACACAAAAAAGAACTTAAAATGTCAAACCTCAAACATGTCTATATGTAACCCATCATATCAAGCACATAGGTTAGTTTTTGCGCTGTGGCTGGTAGTGTGTAGGTCAAATCTATCAAATAAAAGATTTCTGCAAAAATCTTTTGATACGAAACTTATCTTCTTGATCCTTCAACAGAATTGTGAAAGTTATAATCCTAAATATTGTTTTAATGCCCATCAATGAAAATTATCCAAGCTGGTTTTTCCAGTTGTCATAGAAACACATGCTTTGTTTTATTTATTTATTTATTTAGCTACTGCTTAGGGATAGCAGGGAAATCCTGGGGTCAAAATGAGACTAAAGCTCATCTCTTTCTTATTGCATCACAGAATCCTCGTTGAAATATTCTAGCAATAGGATTTTGATGCATTCCTTATTAACCTTATTCCATATCTCAGGATCCGGACGTGATACAGTAATAAACTTGGTATTAAAATAGAGCTTATTATTGAAACAGGAATCTGAAATCAGTACGCACAACACAAATCACGCAAAATGTGACTTAAAACCTGATTTGATGTCACAGGTCACATATACAAAAACCTACATTCATGTTCAAAAGTTAGTACACCCTCTTTTAATTATTATTATTGTATTTTTTGTCTGTGTAAAAACATTATTTTATTGTAATTGGTCTAACTATTATGTAAATACAACCTCAAACAAATAATGTGTTTTTTAAAATTTTTTTTTTTGTTAAAAAAAAGTTATATGATGTTGTTGTTTGTATGAGGTGTATTCTCCAAATGCTAAAATGTGCTACAATCATATGACTTTTATAATGTATTTACATACACACACAAAGAACAACAACATTAAAAGAAACGATACTAATTTTAAACGTTCTAAATCATTCATAATAAGTACCAGTTCCTAAAAATCTCAGACAACCCCGACTTTGACAGCCTATTGTAATAATATCCCTGGGTTTAATAGTGAATTATGTTTTTGAGATTGTCCAGAGAAAGTGGACAAAGTGAATACACAGTGGTACCTCGGCGTACAAATTTTTGCCCTATGAACTAAAATTTAGGTAAAAAATCGCCTCGTCATACAACTAAGCAAAGCGAGCCGAATGGAACGCCGGCTACGTTGTGTGTCCGTCCGGGAGTCGTTCAAAACTTGTTTGTACTTTTTGCATTTTGTGTATGATTTAGTGAAGACATACTGTAGCACCATGAGTGTCAGAATGTTATATCAAGGACGGAAGCAAGAAGAAAAGGGAGACGCTTTTAGTTTGATTTTAAAGCAGCCGGTGCCAAGAGGAATCATAAATTAAAGTTAAGTGAGGTTAAATGTCTATTTATTTTATATTTTACTTAATATACATGTCTTTTGTAAATGTTTTGATTGTTTTTATATGCAATAAAATACAATTATAGTGTTGGAAATTGGTAATATTGGCACGGTGGTGTAGTGGTTATCAGTGTCGCCTTGCACCTCCAGGGTGCGGGTTCGATTCCTGTCTCTGTGTGCGTGGAGTTTGAATGTTCTCTCCGTGCTTGGTGGGTTTCCTCCGGGTGCTCCGGTTTCCTCCCACAATCCAAAGACATAACTGCCATTCCCAAATTGCCCGTAGTGTGTGTGAGTGAGCACCCGATCCAGGGTGTACCCTGCCTCATGCCCTAAGTCTCCTGGGATAGGCTCCAAGCCACCTACAGCCCTGAATACAGGATAAAGTGGAACAGACGATGAGTGAGAGAGTGAGTGAACCGCCTCTGGAACAGATTCAATTCGTATGCTGAGGTACATCTACAGTCGTGGCCAAAAGTTTTGAGAATTACAGTACATTATATATAATGTTACATTATATAAATATTGGAAATTGGAAAAGTTGCTGCTTAAGTTTTTATAATAGCAATTTGCATATACTCCAGAATGTTATGAAGAGTGATCAGATGAATTGCATAGTCCTTCTTTGCCATGAAAATTAACTTAATCCCGAAAAGATCCACTGCATTTCATTGCTGTCATTAAAGGACCTGCTGAGATCATTTCAGTAATCGTCTTGTTAACTCAGGTGAGAATGTTGACGAGCACAAGGCTGGAGATCATTATGTCTTCAAGGAAAGAGGTTCAATTCTTGTTAAGAAGGCTTCACAGCATCCAAGAAAGTCCAGCAAGCGCCAGGATTGTCTCCTAAGGAGGATTCAGCTGCGGGATCGGAGTGCCACCCGTGCAGAGCTTGCTCAGGAATGGCAGCAGGCAGGTGTGAGTGCATCTGCACGCACAATGAGGCCAAGACTTTTGGAAGATGGCCTGGTGTCAAGAAGGGCAGCAAAGAAGCCACTTCTCTCCAAAACACCATCAGGACAGATTGATCTTCTGCAAAAAGTATAGCGAATGGACTGCTGAGGACTGGGGCAAAGTCATATTCTCCATATAAGCCTCTTTCCGATTGTTTGGGGCATCTGGAAAAAGGCTTGTCCGGAGAAGAAAAGGTGAGCGCCACCATCAGTCCTGTGTCATGCCAACAGTAAAGCATCCTGAGACCATTCATGTGTGGGGTTGCTTCTCATCCAAGGGAGTGAGCTCACTCACAATTTTGCCCAAAAATAAAGAATGGTACCAAAACACAGCAACTTCTTCCAACAATTCAACAACAGTTTGGTGAAGAACAATGCATTTTTCAGCACGATGGAGCACCATGCCATAAGGCAAAAACGTTGAAATTTTGGGTCCATGGCCTGGAAACTCCCCAGATCTTAATCCCATTGTTTGTCAATCCTCAAGAGGCGGGTGGACAAACAAAATCCCACTAATTATGACAAATTCCAAGAAGTGAATATTGAATGAATGGGTTGCTACTGTAACAGTCAGGATTTGGCCCAGAAGTTGATTGAGAGCCAGTCGAATTGCAGAGGTCCTGAAAAAGAAGCGCCAACACTGCAAATACTGACTCTTTGCATAAATGTCGTGTAATTGTCGATAAAAGCCTTTGAAACGTATGAAGTGCTTGTAATTATATTTCAGTACATCACAGAAACAACTGAAACAAAGATCTAAAAGCAGTTTAGCAGCAAACTTTGTGAAAACTAATATTTGTGTCATTCTCAAAACTTTTGGCCACGACTGTATATATAAGCATCAGGAAGGACCTAATTATTCAGACTTTGTAATACATAATCATTAGAAAGTTGCCCTGGGGTTTTCATTAAAATGCCTTTATGTAATTTGCGGGTTTCAAAGCGTTTCTCTTCTCTTCAGTCCGTATGTGTTTGCATATTTTGACCTGAATTTGGCGCCTTAAACGTCTGTCCTTTCATACACTCCTCCTTCACACTGAGCCGTGTGAACACTGGTAAGCGTTTTTTTATAGCCTCATTTAACCTCCACCCTCCGTCACTTTAAATGATAAGATTTGTGTGTGTGTGTGTGTGTGTGTGTGTGCACGTGTGTGCTCTGGCAATGAATAAAAAGTGCAATTTTGTAAGTGGACACAGATAGTTCAGTGCCAGCTGCTTCCTGCAGAGTGATCTTTTAAAAAAACCCAACCGTTGCCAATCACGTCCATTCGACTGCCGCGGTTGATTAAAGAATAAACTGATCTGATCATCTTTAATTACAGCTAGGCTAACTGAAATTATGCAGCTTGATCATTTCCCTTATGAAGATTAACCATGATGGACAGACTCTCTCTCTCTCACTCACACACACACACTGACGGCCTGCAACGTCAAACTTTAAAGCTCTGTTTATAGTTTAACATGTAACTGATGCTTTAAATTTAAAAGCTATCTATCTATCTATCTATCTATCTATCTATCTATCTATCTATCTATCTATCTATCTATCTATCACACCATCAACTTGGAAATATTTTGGCTTTAGTAAGAAGTAAACAATATTTTTATTTACATTTATGTATATACAAATTACAAAATGGCTGCGACTCAAATCGTACTCAATTTCTACTATTAACTATTAGTAGAAAATAGAAACTCTTCCATTGTAACTAGCTAGCATTTAACTATATAGCCATCACTTGCTAGCATTCTTTTTCCATTTTTAACTAAACCATCAGATCTATAAAAAAAATCTCATATACAACTTCTTAGCTAACACTAACTAGCATCCGAGCTGTAGCTAACTAGCATATAGCAACTTAGTAGTCAACACAAAAAGAATCTGTAACCAACCAGTATATAAGTAAAAACACATCATTTTACTACTTCGCACAAACTGGCATTGAATCTATAACAAACCAGGCTGTACTGTTCTAAGTATCTAAACAAGACAAGTTAACATACGAGGTGGTATCAAAAAGTTTCGAGACAGGGGGCGCTAGTGTGCGAGCATATGGAATAGACGTGTGTTAACACAGCCCCTCTTTGCGATATTAATAAATTAATTACCAGATATAATTTTTTTTTTCGGCCAGTCAAACAATTCTACCTCCCTGAATCTCTGACTGACATAAATAAGCCGTAAGGTCAGTCATGTCGAAGAAAATTCAGTCTAAACTTACTGCTAGCCATAAAACTAAAGAGGCTAATGTTAGCTCTCCCTCAAAAAGCTAGCAAATCAACGCGCTCGGAGCCTCCTCACTCAGCGGGGATGTCACTGGCCATGTGCAAAGAACTTTGTAAAGAGATGTCAGAGACAATTCTTCGCGCCATTAACAAACGTTTCGGCGCATTCGAGGCAAAATTTCAGTCTCTTTTGACCGCACAAGGCGAATTGGAATCTCGCATAGTCACTCAAGAGCAAGCTATCAGTGACCATGAAACCCGGATTCAACTTTTGGAAAAGAAATGTTCCGACCTCACCGGCGCTAACAAGCAACTGCATGCTAAAGTTTATGACTTGGAAGCACGCTCCCGCAAAAACAACATTAAAATTGTGGACATTCCTGAAGCAGAAGAAAGAGGCAAACCCACAGAATTTGTCTCCAAGTTAATTTCTAAACTGTTCTCAGCGGAACATTTCCCAAAGCCTGTGTCTATTGACTGTGCTCACCGCTCACTCCAACCAAAGCTGGCTCCGGGCGCAAACCCGCGCACTATCATGGCACGTGTTCATCATTATCAACAAAAAGAACTGATCCTTCGCCTCGGTAGATAACAACCTCTGGAATATAACGGGAAGAGGATTTTCATCTTCCCGGACTATACAAACGAGGTATTGACGCAGCGCCACGCTTTCGAGACACAGGTGTCAAACACAGCCTACGTTACCCGGCCAAGCTCCACATCCATCACCCAAACGGAGCACCCACCATCTTTTCAGATTCAAAAGAAGCAACACGGTTCGTGAAAGAGAATTATTCTCGTTCTGAGGTTGACAAATAATAACATATATAGATTCTTATTCATGGAACTGGTCCAATTCATTTTAAGGATGGGAGTCTTCAGTTGAGCCTAATGTAGCATTTACAGGCTTTACACAGATGTTTCACAATTTACAGCTTTATCATTTGTATATATCACTAAAGAAGCATCAATATATATATATATATATATATATATATATATATATATATATATATATATATTTCTTTTCACAATGTTTTATATCAATATTATAATTGTTTTCTTTCAGCCTGTAATTTATACTACATTCCCATTACATTTAATTATTTTATATGATATGTATATAATTTTTTTCATCTTTATGGAGAGGTTCTGTTTGATAGGTGTTTAGGTAATTTTTTGCAGTTATTGTTCATAAGTAGCTCCGTAGTAATCGCCCAGCAGCACCTTCTGTTCTGATGAAAATAGTTGCGCTTTGCCTATGTTGGCATCTGTTACTGTGGATATATGTTGTCTTTGTCCCAGAGTTTTTATTTTTATTTATCCTCTTTCTTTAGTTGCACAATGCTGCCAGGTATTCATAATAATTCTCATTGTAAGCATGCAATGGACGTAATGTCTTCTCTATCTCTTTTAAATGCACAGTTCTCAACAGGGTGTTAGGGTGGGCAGTCATCATCTCACTTTGGTTTCCTGGAACGTCAGGGGATTGGGTCATGCTATTAAGAGGGGCAAGGTTTTTAAACACCTCAAATCCCTTTCAGCAGATATTATTTTTCTGCAAGAAACCCATATTAAAACCACAGAACAACAAAGATTAAGATGTAAGTGGATTTCACAGGTTTACCAATCACCCTTTACTTCCAAGGCCAGAGGCGTTGCCATTCTCTTTCGCAAAAATGTGCCCTTTCAGCTTGCTAATTTACGCACAGACCCAAATGGAAGATATATTATTATTTCCGGAAGTATCAACTGAATCTCTGTTACTTTCATCAACATATATGGTCCAAATTTTGATGACCGATTATTTTTTAAAAAGGTTTTTAATCTGCTTTCAGATTACAAGAAAACAAACATTATAATTGGAGGAGACTTTAATTGTGTTTTGGATCCCTATTTAGACAGATTGTCCTCTTGTCCTCCACCCAACATTGCATCACCTCAAACTTTAAACAATTTAATCAAATCTAGGAATCTCGTTGACATCTGGAGACTATCCCACAGATAAAGATTATTCTTACTATTCCCACGTTCATAGATCCCACAGTAGAATCGACTACTTCCTGGTGGACTCTAATTTAATTAAAAGTGTAAATAACACCAAATATCACAGCATACTTATCTCTGATCATAGCATACTTATCTCTGACCATAGATTTTTCTCTTCCCAAACAATATTACTCATGGCGTTTCAACCCCTTGTTATTAGCTGACACTAAGTTTTGTGAAAGCATGGCAGTGAAGATACAGTAGGTGGGTTTATTAAAACAAACGACACAGGGGAGGTCTCAGATTCAACCCTTTGGGAAACACTTAAAGTGGTAATGCATGGTCATATAATCTCTTATGAATCTTTTGTTAGAAAGGAAAGGGACAAGCGTCTAATGGAAATCGAAAGCATCCTTCCCATGTTTGAATCAGCATACCAAATTTCTAAATCCCCATTAGATTTTAATGAAATTGTGAAGCTTAAATATGAATATAACTGCATCCTAGGATGTCGGGTTAATAATTCACTTCTTTAACTGAAACAAAAGCAATTTGAATTAGGAGACAAGCCGCAGAAGCTGTTAGCACAGCAACTTAAAAGCTCTCAAGCTACTAGGTCAATCTATAGAATTCAGTCAAATTCAGGTGTTTTGCTTACCAACCCTAAGGATATCAACAACAGGTTTAGAGAGTTCTATAGCAACCTCTACTCCTCTAAATGTAACGTCACGCAATCTGACCTAGATATCTTTTTTGACTCTCTGGATAATCCAAAGCTCAGTGATTTGGCTAGGGAAGAATTGGATTCTGATTTTACAGAAAAAAATCAGATAATTTCCTTCCGGGAAGGCTGCAGGGCCTGATGGATTTTCTAACGAACATTATAAAGCATTTTCACATTTACTAACTCCACTATTACTCAGCATGATCTGTCATTCCACAAACGAGAAGACATTACCCAAAACGTTGTATGAGGCCAATATCTGTCTCTTACTGAAAAAAGGAAAAGAAGACAGTGACCCTGCCAATTACAGGCCAATTGCTCTTCAAAACGTTGACAGAAAGGTTATTACAAAGGTGCTGGCAAACAGATTAAGTAAACATCTTACAACTATTATTCACCCTGATCAGACCGGGTTCATCCCAGGAAGGTTTTCCTTCTTTAATGTCAGACGAGTACTTAATACAATATACGTATGCAGACCATGGTAAGACCAAACAAACAGCTATTATATCTTTAGACGCACAGAAGGCTTTCGACCAAATAAAATATGCTAGAATCATCGCAGCATTTTGGCATTGGTGAATTATTCATCTCTTGGGTAAAAATAATCTATAATAGTCCAGTATGATTGGTTTTAACCAACAGTGATAAATCAGTTTTATTCCCCCTACATCGTTCGGTTCAACAAGGCTGCCCTCTTTCACCTGCTCTTTTTGCCATTGCACTGGAGCCGCTTGCCTTAAAAATCAGAGGTCATCCTGATATTGAAGGCCTAACAGTGGGAGGCACTGAAACACTGATTAGTTTATATGCTGACGATATACTGTTATATCTACAAAATGTAGAAAAATCAGTTCCTAGTTTGTTGGAATTAATTAATTAATTTGGTAGACTGTCGAGTTATACTATCACTTATCTGGGCTTGAGTATTCCTAAAAACCCCAAATTAATATTTAAACTAAATTTTTTAGAGTTCACACCTAGGTTAAAGCAGAATATAAATTGCTGGAAAATTCTCCCTTTATCTATGATTGCCCGTATTAACTCCATTAAAATGGTGTCCCTCCCCAGATTTCTTTATCTGTGTCAAAATTGACCTATTTTTCTTACCTCTGCATTTTTCAAATCCTTGGATTCAGTTATTCTTTTCTATATCTGGAATTATAAAACTCCCAGATATCTAAAGCTCACCTGCAAAAGCCCAAATCTCAGGGTGGGCTTGGCCTTCCAGTATTTAGACAGTATTATTGGGCTGCCAGTGCAAGAGCATTAAGGTATTAGAATACCTGCAGCACTTTGCATCATGCTCCGGATTCCCCTTTGTGGGTAAAAATGGAAGCTAACTTGGTTGGTGACTTACAGGCCTTGCTGTTTTCTAGGTTGGCTAAACCAAACACCCTTGTTAATCTAAGTTATACAACTAGAAACTCTATCAGAATTCTCAACCAGATCAAGAAGATGCTTAATATACCCGAGACTTTAGTTAAAATCCCTATCTGTTTTAATCATTCTTTCCTGCCACCAAGGTCAGACAAACGTTATGATGCCTGGAGTGAGAATGGACTAACTACCATCCAAGATTTTTATATTAATGGTAAATTTGCCTCCTTTGATCAGATAAAGGATTTTTTCGCTATTTACAAGTTATTCATTATGTCAGAGACAAAATTAAAAACTTTGAGAATATGCCAATTCAGCATCCTTTTATTGATGCATCTTGGTGCATCCCCCTGATTCCAGAAAGTTGGTCTCATTGTTTGTATCTGTTTTCATCAGTCATACTAAAACATCCACTGATCATCTACGAAAGGCATGGAGCAGTGAGTTGAGCATTGACCTTTCTGAATCCTTGTGGATTGAAATCATGGCCAGAATACATTCTTGTTCCATTAACAGTAGACATCATTTAATTCAGTTTAAAGTCGTACACCGTCTTCACTACTCTAAGTCTAAACTGCACAAGATTTATCCATCTGTTTCAGCTCAATGTGACAGGTGTAAAATTTCAGAGGGTACTTTGTCACACAGTTTCTGGCATTGTCAAACACTTGCAGGATATTGGTCAGATATTTTTTTCTTGGTTTTCCAAAGCATATGGCAAATATATCAGTCCTCATGCTGAAATAGCAATTTTTGATTGTTCAGAATCAACGCTGAATCTACCTAAAGCCTTACAGAAATCTTTGATGCTCGGTATGAACGCAGCCAAGAGGCTAATTTTAACAGATTGGAAATCCCACTCTCCGCCATCTTTTCAAAGGTGGATTTTGGAAATGGTGTCTATTATCCGAATGGAAAAATTAAGGCACACACGAACCAAATCCTTGCATACATTTTTAGATATTTGGGGTCCGTTTCTTGCATATCTGGATAATGACAGGACTACTGTACATATTTAACTACTCATAGTCTATTGTACAATAGGTAATAGGTATTACAATAGGTAATAGGTAAGTTTATTGTATTGCCCTGGCAGCTTAGTTAGTTATTTACTTTTTAGTTTTATTTATTTATTTACTTTTAAGTGTATGTGCGCAATCGTTGAATTGTTAGTTTTATTGTGTTTTTTTTTTCTTTTTCTTTTTTTTTATTAGGTGCTGTGTTAAATGTGTATTCATGTTTTCAAGTTGTTGGTTGTTAATAATGTAAAATTAATAAATATAATAATAATAAAAAGGTTTAGAGACTAGTTTTGTAACACGCCAACAGATGGCAGCACAAGGCTGCACACAAAGTCACAGGGAGCACAGACGTTCATAAGTCAGTGTGCCAAAAGACATCATCCTGTGTACATCAAATCTCAAAACATTTTGATACCCCCCCCTCAAATGACTAGTAGCTAGCTTTACCTACTGTGTATACTGTGTGTCTAACTAATAAGTATGTAAAGTGTTGACTTGGCAGTACTATCGCTAACTAGCATAAAACTAATACAACGTTGAATTTACACTCTCTCGTCATACGTTTCACAATGCAAGACATTAGCTATAGTTCTTAAAAGGAATAAAGAATCACAAATGTCTGCTTTGACATTTTAAAATATTAATATTATACTGTTTATTCCATATTTCTAATAAGTGTGTAAATTTTTGCCGCACAATTTTTGTCTAACCTCAGTACCGTCACCAGAGGAACGCTAGGAGCAAGACTTCGCAGACATCCGCTCAAACAGCATTTTTGCCGTTTCATGGAAAGTGTTTGCACGAAACAGTTTGCAAAAACATTCACTGAATAATTGTTGGGGCTATTTAAATTATGATCGTTTTTCAATGGCTGCTGAAAGGGAATAGTTGGCAAGACCTTGCAAAAATTCATCAAAGGTTTGTTTGTTTGTTTGTTTATTTATTTATTTATTTATTTATTTATTTATAAGAAATTCCTGATAGGGAACGGTTGGCAGGACTTCACAAACATTTACTGACAGTCTGGGTTGTGCTAATTAAGAACTAATGGTTGTGTTTAGACGTCTGGGGAGCTTGATCAAGGTAACGGGTCACATGACCGGTGTGTGGGTTACCACTAGCTGTACTTACAGTATTCAGATTAGGTAGACATCTCTCTACAGGCTTTCTTCATATTATTAGACCTTTTATAAATATAGATTCGTTAACCGCATTCTCCGCTGATTTCAATGTGCTGTTGATCCAAGTTAATTAAACATGTAAATTAAAGATTTTTGGCCCAACAAATGGAACACATGATCCTTGAAAATTGATGAAAAAATCAACACCGCCAACTTGTGGAAGAGGCGCATCTGTGTGTGAACTGTACACACGATCATTCACTAACATCACTTGCACATTACAGGAACTCGGCTGGGAGTTATTGCAGTATATGGGACTTAAAAAATAACATTTGCATACATTCATGCAGTTTCATCTCATTAAATACACATGAATTTTCATACTGTATAAAGCCATAAATCTTGCCTTTGACTGCTAATAAATTTCAGCGTCAAACTCATTTAAAGAATGGAAAGACTTTTACAGAACAGTTGGTAATATCATTTACTGTATTTACTGTAGTATTTTAATAAGAACAGAAGCATGACTGTTCAGTATACACTCTATCATAAATCAAACAATTATTAACAATTTAAAATAATTATTAACCTTCTTGACTAGGAAGGAATGAACATGTGGAAGACACTAATTAACTACAGTACAAACTGAGATACTTAGAACTAAATAGTTTGAAAATAAATTTTTTTTTTAAAGTTTACAAAAGAAACATGATACATATCTTGATTTTTTCCCCTTCTTTTCTTGGCACATACTGTATGATATGATGCTTCTTCTTTTTCTTGTTCTCGGTTTTACATACAGTACAACAACAGCAAACTAAACATATTAGGGGCGTCACCTTTTTTTTAGGAGCAGCGGCTGCTCACGTCCACTAGGTTGGCGCCGTTGGGCCCTCGAGCAAGGCCCTTAACCCTGTCTTAAGAATAAAGAATTTCACGGTCCAGTAATGACTATTGTATATGATGAACAGTGTTGGGTGTAACAGGTTAGAAAATAATGTTAGAGTACTTGGATCACTTTTTTGGTGTAACGAGTAATCTAGCGCGTCAGGTCCGCCATTCAAGTACTCAGTTACTTAGTTACTTTTTCAAAAATGTAATCCATTATTCAGACAATTTATGTAATCCATGAGCCAGACAGCAGTCATTCCCAATCCATTAGTGTGTGTGTGTGTGTGTGTGTGTGTGTGTGTGTGTGTGTGTGTGTGTGTGTGTGAGAAAGTCATCCTACAAGCTCCCCCCCCCGCCCCCCTCTGTTATTCCTGTTGTTATACCCTATATCTCACCTATGCAGTTTGACTATGTGAGGACCGACGCGCGGAAAGATGGAAACCTAATCACAGCACCAAAACTCGCGGTGAATCATCATGAACCGTACTTACGGCCACCACGCGAAACCGCGTAGGTGAAATACGTAGGTGTAGTAGGAGTATTAGTAGTTAACAGATTATGGGCCAAACTTCGCTGAGTGATGATGGTAGAATAATTATAAAGGTATTGACTAAAACAACATGCATGAGGAATCACAAAGGCGTGTTCATTTTCTGCAATGGAAAAGTACTCGAACTAGTTACTCTTATCAGAAAGTAACACAGTAATGTAACGGATTACTTTTTGAAGACAGTAATTTTGTAATGTAATTAGTTACTTTAAAAAGTAACGTCCCCCAACACTGGTGATGAATAAAGGCTGAACTTACAGTAACTTACATCATTAGAGATTGTTTTTCTTACTACAGTACTAAAAGATTACACAGGTTAATGATGCAGCTGATCCAAAGAAAGAAAGAAAAAAAGATTGATTGATAGTTTCAACACATAGGGTCTTGCCCTCTTCTTTTTTATTTTTATTCTTATCATGTAATTGACACTTTACACTTCCTGGCTGGCAGGTTTAATACAGATTTCATTTCATAAAAGTGACTGGCATGATTTTGAGCTCAGGGATGATTTACATCCCACACTGGAATGAATCACCAACCTTTGGAGAGCAAAAGATAATTAAGGACATTTTCTTCTTTCAGCCTGGTGAATAAAAGCCTTTAATTTTCACCTTGCTTCTTTAATTATCATCTTTCGCTCCAGTGTGCCGTCATGATTTTAGTCAGGAGATTAATTCCTGTTTTTCTGACATAGATTTTTTTATACTATTATCCATTTTGCACCTTAGTACTTTTTGTACATTGTATAACTCCTGTGAATGTGGTTTTGTCTCAATTTTAATCTTCAGAAAATCTGCCTGAATTCTGCTTTATAATAAGAGACTTACAGTACATGGAGCTTTGGTAAAAGACCAGGTGGGGATCGCTAACCTTTTTTCCTCATCCTCAAACTTCAAAATGATTCACACGGTTTAGAAAAGTAGGCTTCTATAAGTGGGTATTGTGATGAATATGTGCCTGTACAAAGGTTGTTCAAGTCAAAGCGGGACTTTTGATTGTGCAGAATAACAGTTATGAGAGTAAAAACTCTCTTTATTTCTCTACATAATCTCCTGCCACACTAATGCACTGTTTTCTTTATAATTGAAGCCAATTATTTAGCCTAAGCTGCATGTTTTTGGACTGTTGGAGGAAACTGGAGTACCCGGGGGAAACCCACCATGTACGCGGTCCCCGAGTTGGGAAACGAACTCCGAACAAGCCAACACTGCTGTAATTTAATAGGCATAAAATAAACATGTAAGGTAGTTAAACACTGAAGTGAAAACCATAAGGTGATTAACTGTTTTTCTTAGTACTGTCAATTCTTAAAAATTAAAAAAATTTAATCACAGTATTCATTTCTAATACAGTAATCGGGCAATTTTATTTCCTTTTTTAAAATCATAAATATTCGTAGATAATAATAATAATAATAAACGTGCTAGACAGAGCACAGCGTGTCTGCAGGGGACAAATGATGGAGTGATGGAGGGATTTGGGGTTTCAGTGAAGTGGAGTGATGTGATGGGATTTAATTTAATCGTCGCTCGGATCACATAGAGAATGTTCCGCTCACATCCGCTGCATGCCGTCACTCGTCATCACGTAACACTGGTTTGAACTCAAGGGTTATTTATTTATTATTATTATTATTATTATTATTATTTTTTTTTTAAGTGTGTGTTTACTGATTGTTATTACCATAACTGATGAGGGTAAAAAATGTAATCTTCTTTTAATTGTTTTGTGTTCAGGTTAGATTTTTATAAGTCAAACATTTACACACAGGCTCACATCCAGAACGTACAATGTGTAGATTACAGGAGACTACTTTTAACATTATCATGGCCATGAGACGGTCCTGAGTTCGGCTAATTAGTTTTAAGTGCAAACTGCAAATACTGAACTATATTGTATATCGCAGCGCTCTTCTTTAATATTCTCACCTTTGATTGATTTCTGTTCTATAACAACAGCTCTGACAATACAAATTTTATATGATTTGTTTATATTATTGTATTTATATACAGGTGTTCCCCAACTTGCGAACATTTGAGTTACGAATTTCCGCATATATTGACGGACCGCGGTTCTATTTCTGGTTCAAACGCAGAAGTAGCTCACGTGTATTGTACAAAAAATAGACACTGCAGTGCACCAGATACCAATATTTACAATTGTATACAATATTTTCAGCGTCTAAATGAATGTCTAAAATGTCTAAAATCCGGTATATTGTATGTGTGTGTTTCAAGGAATCAGTCCGGGAGCATGATGATAGAAAATGTCTGTCCAATACAGTGGAAAACAGCTCTGAGACAAAATGGCGTTTCCCCTCACGATTTAAAGGAGCAAAGACGACACTGTTACATTTGGTGTGTGACATTCCTTAGGCCTGGTTATGTTTTTTGTCCACATGGTGGCAGTGTGGGGAAAGGGGACAGAGGCTTAGTCAAGTGGACTGTATATTCACGTCAAATGCATATAAGACTCACTTTGTAGGACTTAAGAACAAATTCGGACTTATGAACTTGCTTCCCGAATGGAACTTCGTAAGTTGAGGACGACCTGGATTAGTTACATTTGCAGAAGGAGTCTACAGTGTCAGTGCTTTATAACCTAAGCTTTATACCTTTGAGGTCAAATCAAGTGTATACAGTGGTTGCTATGCACTGGAGTTAAATGTTATTAACATAGTTGTTGTCATAGATGTTAAAATGTCCAACTTTACAGCCTGGTACAAAAAAAATGGTTTTGATCTCCATAGCAAATTTAATATAACTCATCAGCTAAAATTTATATAAGTCATAAAATTAAACATATTCAGGGGGGTGGCTGATTTGAGTGACAGCTGCTTCACTTTACCTCACGAGCTAACTGGAATAGTTGTAGTTTAACTTGCTTTCATTTTTTTTTTAAGAAGAGGTGACTTTATTTTCCACATATACATTTCATTTCCCAGTGTGTTATGAAGCTGGGGACAGAGCACAGGGTCAGCTCTGACACAGCGCCCCCCGGAGCAGACAGGGTGAGTGCCTTGCTCAGTGGCCCAACACCCCTCCTGGTGGAGTCGGGGCTTGAACCGCTGACCTTCTGATCAGTAACCCAGAGCTGGAACGTACTGAGCTATGGTATCACCACCTTAAAAAGTTGTCAGATGGCACCGGAGACTTAGGATGCATCCTGATAGTAGTTGCACAAAGTAACCACTCGAAGAGGAAGTTTTGTTTGTTAAACCACACATTGGCCTGTGAATCTATGCTTAAGCCATGAACCAGTGAGAAACAGGTGCAGATGATGACAGATGATCAGGAGGTGATTAATAAACTGGTGACGCTGAATAATGCTGAGTGGTTGGAACAGACGAGAGGGGAAATGAGGTCGCTGCTGAGGTTATTTAAACAACCAATGTTTAAATTGTATCTTTAGTCACTTTGCAGCCTGTCGCAGGAAAAAAATTGCTCTGTTTCTTTTATTTAATATCTATAATTTAATTTAATATGAAGATCAAGACTTTTACACAGAATTCTACATCGTCCACATCGGTGTCGCTTCAGTAGCCATCGTTTCCTGAATCAGTCGTGTTTTTCTGTTGAACTCGTACATTCAGTGCTGTCGGGCATGTCGACGTCACTAATTTTTTTCCCCCCGGAAATATAATATTTTAAAAATAAATCTTCGTTCATTAGATGGACCATGTAAAGTTAGAGAAACTAATAATGATAGACTGATCTGTACATAAATCTACAATATATTTCCACGCTAATATTTTGGTCCTGAAAGGTTCACACTGCTACTGTAAAAAAAAGAAAAAAGAAAAAAAAAAAGCGTCTCACGCACATACACAAAAACACAAAAAAGCGTCTTGCACGCCCGTCTCTTTTCATGGCTGTATAATGGAAATGAGTTTAGAGATCTCATGGGGTTGTGGCTTTTATGTCAAAAGAAAAGAAAAAGAAAGAAAGAAAAATCTCTTAATGATCCAAACTCCACAGGATGCTGTCCATACACTCATTTCTTTTTTCCTTCCTAAGCAGAGAGAAAAGCCTGCTATTTGCACTTATAACAGGGTAGGAAAGAAAACGAAAAGACATAGACGTACGGTGTGAAGATGAAAAGAGGCACAGGGGAGCGATCGAACCCTCACCTGGCTGTTCTGAAGGAAACGCTGATTTGAGGCGGCTTATTAGAGTCGTTTTTCTTTTTTGGCAGAATCAAAATCAGGAAACAAAATAGAGGATAATTTTCATTTAAAATCTGGATTATACCAATATTATATACCATAATTAATTAATTATGCTTAATGGATTGATTACTTAATTACTTAATTAATAATTAATTCATCACATTCACTTGATTGACTGATTGATTGATTAATAACACTGAAGACTACTAACTAGACCAGATGAAAGAGCGAATGGTCACATAGCACTGGTGTAGAGCTTTATGACCAAGAGAGCAGAAGCCCAGGTAATGAGTTCACACCCACAGGAGGAAGCGGAGGAGTAGAGCCGAATGAGAAGAGAACGACAAGGAGTCTTGGAATGAGGGGGAGACTTGCTGAGAGAGAGAGAGAGAGAGAGAGAGAGAGAGATGCTGTTTTAAGTGACGGAAGGAAATAAATATATTTGGATATTGGAGGGAATTCAAACATTTCGACGATTGGTAAGATTTGAGAGCGAGAGAGATAAAATGAGAGACAAACAGAGAAACACTCTGAATAAAAACAAACAGAATTAGACTGATTTATAAAAAAGGACACTTTTGAGAGAGGCAGCATATAAACCAGAGTCTGAGTCTGGAACACAGTGACTTAGAGATGAGAAAGAGTGAATAAGACACACTGGATAAGTGACTCTGAGACAGAGTAAAGAGAAAGAGCGAGACAAAGGAAGGAAAGAAAGAATAAGAAATTAGTTGAAACCAATAGATGTAGAAAGAGAGACAGACAGTAAGAAACAGATCAAAGGAGTGAGAAGAGATAGAAATTAGAATTTCATAAATAAACTGAGAAAGAAGGAGTATGAGATAAACAGAGAAAGAGAGATAAACTGTGACGGAGATAAACAAAAAATAGAGAGAGAGGTAAAATGTCAATGAGCTAAACAGACGGAGAGACTGAGATAAGCAGAGAAGGAGGGAGGCTGAGATAAACAGAGAGATGGAGATACTGAGATAGAGAGAGTCTGAGATAAAAAGAAAGAGAATAAAATGAGAGTGATTGAGAAACACAGAGAGACTGAGATAAACTGAAAGACAGAATGAAATGAGAGAATCAATGAGATAAACAGAGACAGAAATTGAGATAAAGAGATAGAAAGATAGAGAGAGAAGTGAGAAATTTAAGTGAGTTATAGGCTGAAAAAACAGAGTGTGAGAGAGAGAGAGAGAGAGCGCGAGATAAAATAGTGAGTTATGGAAGTGATCATGTTAAATGAAGTGATGATGTTAAACAGTGTCCCGTTATGAGACAAAAAGGAGATGAAGAAAAGCCACTACACAAACTGATTGTTCTCTGCCAAGTCAGTTATTTTTATATCACAGGACGCTGTGACTATTAACTCACTTACACCATGGTCACAAATCTCTCTGTTTCAGCATTACCACACACACACACACACACACACACACACACACACACACACACACTCACACACACACTGCTGCCTCTCGAGTTTCCCGAACAAATCACAGCCGACGATCGGATCGGATCAATTATAGTTAATTTCTCTTAATTTAATTTAGTACTAAAATCATGAAGAACACCGGTGTCTAGCGCGGAGTGATATTGAGGCCCATCGTCATGGTTACGCCATAACATACAGTACGCTTTATAGAGAGAATTTAATTTTTGGCCGGATCTAATTTAGAGGCAAACTGATATGAAATGAACGCTCATCTGCCAACCAACTGGAAAGAAACATTTCCCAGGGTCTAAACTGAATTACACACGCACACACACACACACACACACACACACACACACACACACACACACACACACACAGATAGAGCAAGAGAGAGAGAGAGAGAGAGAGAGACTTTTACACAGAATTGTCTATCAGACTTTAACCTGATATAATGGGAGAGGTGTTAAGAGAACAGAGATTATAGCATAAGATGACTAGACAGAAGTGTGTGTGTGTGTGTGTGTGTATGTGTGTGTGAGAGAGAGAGAAAGAGAGAAAGAAATCATTCTACTGGCACACTGATAACACAATACACACAATAGCACAAGCTTTTCTCTTTTAGCATTTTTCCTCAAACCTTCTTTGCATAGTTCTTAAATCCCTTAAAACAGGGGTCTCAAACTCAGTTCCTGGAGGGCCGCAGCCCCACAGAGTTTTGTTCCAACCATAATTAAAAACACCTGATCCAACTAAACAAGTCATTAAGGCTTATTTGAAAACTACATGGTATGTATGTTGGAGCAGGGTTGGAACAAAACTCTGTGGGGCTGCGGCCCTCCAGGAACTGAGTTTGAGACCCTTGCCTTAAAACCCAAGCGGCACAGATCCATGCCAGCAACACAGCACAGGTCAATGACAAAAAAATAAATAAATAAATAAAAATAAATAAATATATATATATAAAGTACTTATGGAGAAGGAAGTGCTTAGATGGATGTCTTGCCGGTGTGTGTTCACAGGGAGGCTTCAGATTTCAAATGACATGCCAGGTAGAATGAGAGTTATTATTTTTATAAAAGGTAAATTTTAGCACTACTTGAAATTTTGGAATGATGTCAGCAAAATATTAAAAAAATTAGCGTACAGTGGTACCTCAGCATACGTGTTCCCCGCCCATTTTCACCTCATGACCTAAGATTTTGCAAGGAATTCTCCTCAGCAAATGCAGCATTTTCGGCAAATGAACCGGTTGCACGTACATCCAGTAGCCGTTCAAAACTTGTTTGTGTAGAAAAGTTTTTTGTGAGGTTTGTTTTTTGCATTTTTTTTTTTTCAGATTTAGTGAAGCACCATGGGCCCCAAGAATGTTATCAAGGACGGTAGCAAGAAGAAAAGGGAGCCGTATGATTTTTAAAGCAGCCGATGCTGAGAGGAATCATAAATTAAGGTTAATTGAGGTTTAATATCTATTTATTTCATATTTTACTTGATTTACTTGTCTTGTCCAAATGTTTTGATTATTTTTTTTTGCAAAAATATGTTTATAGTGTTGGAAATGTGTAACATTGGTAATGATTTACTTGTCTTGTCCAAATGTTTTGATTATTTTTTTTTGCAAAAATATGTTTATAGTGTTGGAAATGTGTAACATTGGTAATATTTGAGTGTCTGGAACAGATTATCTGCATTTACATTATTTTCTATGGAAAAATGCGTTTTGCAATAGGAACGTCAACCTTAAGAACTCACTTCAAGAACAGATTAAATTTGTATGTATTATTATTAGAATCTTTTGGTCATAGAACAACCATAAAACATGCGATCATGCGTAACTACGCTATTTCTTTTCCTATGTGAAACTTTGGAAATTTTTTTGCTTTGTATTTGTAAAGTTGGTTAAAATGAACTAAAATTAATTTAAGCACATTGCCTACATTAGGTTTGCTGAAAAAAAGGATACGTCACTCTGTACTGCACAATCCTGAGTGCTATATATGTTTATTCAAAAACAGCAAAACAAATAATGGCTAAAATGCTAAAATGAGTTTTAAGGGCTACAACCTTCTCACTCACAATATTGTAGATAAAACAACTGTGAATAACATCAATCTAGTGAAATATAGTGTGTTATAGTACAGAGTATAGTACATCTCTGAATATAGTACAGAGATGGTTACTCATCTGAGCACTTGAGGTGCTTTGGCAGTTTGAGAATGTGTTGGTTGTGAAAACACTGTGCATCGAGCGTGAACAAAGCCGTGGTTGATAAGGGAGAAAACTTTAGTATAAGAGCTGATTGGAGATGGAATGGAAGAGTTTTAGATGGTGTGCAGAATGGACGGCGTGACAAATTCATGTTATATTCATTTTTGGGAGCTTTATAGCAATGGACTTGTGTGAAGTTTTTAAGTGTGCTCTCAGGCTTCTAGTGGGCTGCACTACAGCAGTACTTTAACTACTTACAAAAAAGAGGACTGGGTACTCATGAATTACTGGGGACCTGTGGCTCTGTTGTTCAGTTTATTAAAATTCTTAGCTAACAGGCTAATACAGGGCATGCCTTACTGTCTGGATGTTTAACTAGATGCATAAACAAGCACATCACCCCTATCTTATACATAATTTTTTAAAAATATTTTAAAATACTACTATTGACCTATTAAGCAACAAATGGTCTCGCGCCGCAGTATCTGAGTGAACTGTTAATGTCTTATGATCCGCCACGCCTACTTTGATCAAAAGGTGCAGGCTCCTTGTCAGTACCATGTATTATGAAAACTACAGCAGGGGGCGGAGCTTTTTCTTACAAAGCCCCAAAGTTTTAGAATAGCCTTCCAGTTCATTTTCGGGACTCACATTCTCAGTTTTTAAGTCTAGGCTAAAAACCTATTTATTTATTTATTTTGTGAATAGATTTGCTTTAGGTAAAGGAGCAGATCTGGAGAACTCATGGACGTAGAATATTATGGTGAACTGGTATGTTTAGATGCTTAGTCTTCCCTACTCTCATTGATCACTCAGGTATGTTGATTGTGGAGTAACAGGTTGCTTTACATCCGATCTTCCTATTGACATTTCAGACAGTTTTTCCTTTCCACCGTTAACTTCGACTTGATCATCAGGGACAATCTGATCATTTTAATACATAAAATTTTCTTTTGATTCTGTAAAGCTGCTTTGCGACAATGATCATTGATGAAGTTCTACTGATATCAGGACAGAAAAGATTCCTTGTGCTACAGTAAATATCATCAAAAGGAAAAACAGATTTCTGGATGTATATCAAGACATGGAAACTTCCAAATAGAACTACTAGAAGGCAAAATTCAAGGGAAAAGAGGCAGAGGAATAACTGGAAGACAATGACCTGATAATGTTTTAAGCCTGAAGGACAGATCATGTGAATGGCGACTCACAACCTCCAACCTTTAGCATGAAGATGGAACTGGATGATAATGACTATAAGTCAGTCCTAAGAGCCCTGACCCTCAGTGCTAAAAATCAACAGGGATGATTCAGAACCTTTCCCAAACCCAGAAGATTTGTTGTTATTTGACAAATCTATATATGTTTCAAGATTTCAAATTGTTACAGTATCTTCAATGCTTCTGCCGATCTAGGAACTGAGGGTTGTCAACAGCTGGATCAATTGTGGGTAGAGTCAGGGGGTACAGTCAGGCAGTGTAAGGGAGAGAGGACTCAGAGGACGCTGAGAGCCCTTTCCTGTTGCTTTCTGTCCCAGCAGTGTTGGAGGGGCAGGGTTGCTGGCATCAGACTGAACTAGTCACTTAGACAGACGTGAACCCCTGGTTTGCTGTCGCAGGTACAAAAAGACACGTGAGTGGGCAGGGTATGTCTGTTCTTTGGCAGAAAGAAAACTGTGGAACATCCGGAACATCATTTGTACAGGAGAAATGCAGAGAGTTCGGGTTTACACGGGCAGAAGATCTGCAAATACAGTACTGTATATGAGCTGAGGTTTTAGTGAACTGTGTAATTAGTCAGGCTGTTTTTTATTTAGAAAAATAAAATGTACTGACACAGATTTAATGTTGAACATGGATATTTAAACCATTGTCACACAGCTTGCCAGCGTTAGTCATCACATTTTTATTCCGAAGGTTATCTGGGAAGAATATTACAGGAATATCATTAGAATACTGTGTTTTATTCTTTACCTTTGCACCATTTTTTTGGGTTTAATGGTATATAGAAAGAGGAAAATTTATTTATTTTTCCATTCATTGTTCATACTGCTTCATTCTGTGCAGAGTCGCAGAGGGCCTGGAGTCACACACACACACACACACACACACACACACACACACACACACACACACACACACACACACACACACACACACACACACACACACACACACGCACACACGCACGCACACACACATGGGTTTTATTCTTTTATATAAAATTGTTGCCCTCTTTCTATTTAATTAGATATTTTTCTGTTTGTTTATTCTTAAAAAAAATAACTAGTTGTACTGGTTTAGAAAAGCCATATAAATTAAAGTCAGAAGTCTCTCTCTCTCTTACCGTAAATTAATTCAATGAGCTTTGTGGTGGACAGTAAAGCCAAAACAAACAAAATAGCTTTTGTTAAATATAGAAAATTAGATTAAGCTAGATATTGATATAAATATATACATACTCTATGTAGAAAATCAGGGAAGCACGATGGCTTGCACCTCCAGGGTCTGGGTTCGATTCCCGCCTCGGGTCTGTGTGTATGGAGTTTGCATGTCCTCCCTGTGCTTGGTGGGTTACCTCTGGGTACTCCGGTTTCCTCCCACAGTCCAAAGACATGCGGATTAGATTAATTGATATTCCCAAGTTGCTTGTAGTGTGTGAATGAGTGTGTGTGCTTGCCTTGTAATGGATTGGCCCCCCTGTCCAAGGTGTACCCCGCTTTGTGTCCAAAGTCTCCTGGGATAGGCTCCAGGCCCCCCACGACCCTGAATACAACATAATGCGGTACAGACGACGAGTGAGTGACATATAAAATATAATAATAATAATAATAAGAAGAAGAATAAAAAGTGATCAGACAAAAATTTAAAATGCCACACAGCTTGTCATTTTACCAAGAAACTGTAAACTGTTCTGTCACGAAGATGTCAGAAAACTACCTGCCTGTTCCACATCACTGACACTGGAGACTCCTTCCATGAATGTTAAATAACCACATATAACCACAAAAAAAAAATCTGCAGCTGCACCACTGCACTACTGTTAGTGACCTGCCTTTATAGAAAATTAATCAACGCCGTCTGACTTCTGACCAATCAGAATCGAGCATTCGGCACGACTTGATTTGAACTGACTGCTCCTGATATGCGGATGATTAAAGGCAGATAAAAATGTCGTGATTTAAAAGGATTATTCTAATGAAGCTGCTGAACTGAATCCTTAAAACTGTGTCATTCGGATCAAAAGAGAGAGAGAGAGAGAAGGCGGGAGAGAGAGAGAGAAGGAGAGAGAGAGAGAATTAAGAAAAGGACACACACACACAAAAGTGTCACTATAAGCCAGCTCAATGCCTCATGGGAGCATTGAACGTTCTAAAAGCTAAGCCATGCGAGTGACAAGGAGAAAAAAGCAGGCCAGTGGATAAATAAATGGAAGAACGGAGCATGATAGAAAGAAAGCGCACCCCAGTGGCCTTGTATCTTTGGCTAAAATTATTGACACACAAAATTATGAGAGCAGAAAACACACACACACACACGCACGCACGCACGCACGCACGCACACACACACACACACACACACACACACACACACACACACACACCTATGCTTGTGAGGCGAGCGGGAACAAAAGCGAGAACTGAGTTAGAAAATTAAAATACCTCCCACTGATAGAGAGAGAGAGAGAGAGAGAGGGGAAGAGAGGCACCACTAGTTTGAATTCATATCCAATAATATTGGCACCCTATCATTACAAATAAGCACATCTAAATAAAAAAATGAAAGAAAAAAAGTGAGCTTAAACATAGTTTATATCTAACTTAGATTGGCACCTGCTATTAAAAATGAGTCATTCTGAATCTACAGCATGGCCGAAGGAATAATGCATATAATTCTCACTCACTCACTCACTCACTCATCATCTATACTGCTTTATCCTGGGGGGCCTGGAGCCTAACGGGGTACACACTTGCTGGGGTGCCAATTCATCGCACGGCACACACACATACATACACACACTCACACGCTCGTTCACATACTACGAGCAATTTGGGAACACCAATTAATCTACTAATCTGCATGTCTTTGGATTGTGGGAGGAAACGGGAGTACCCGGAGGAAACCCAACAAACACGAGGAGAACACGGGAATCGAACCCGGACCCTGGAGGTGCAAGGCGACAGCGCCAACCACTACGCTTACGAATGTAACAAACCTTTGAATGTAAACGAATACAAAAACTATTATATTATATTATTTATTTGGTTGAAGATCAAATTACAGCCACCACATTAATACAAATACATTTTGCTTGAAGTCTCTTCTCGAAAAGACCAAAGTGTATCCCATCTGTAATCCAGTATGAAAGATTTCTAGGAGCGACCTGATCACTCGCATGCTCATGCTGAACATTTCTACTGTACCTGCTTTATGTTCTCAGGCTTGTGAGTGTTAATGTACATTATCCTGGCCTTTTTGAATCATAATCTGGAGTATGCGATTAAGGAGTGGTTTGAATCCTGGTGGTTTGAAGAATTCATAATGCCCTCAGCCTTCACAAAAACCACAAGTTATCACTTGATCCACTTTAAGATTCTCTTGCAGGATGACCTGCATGACTTTCTTTAAGCACAGACTTACAAGCATGACTATGGACTTATATCCAAATGATCAGGAACAGTTATTAAATAAGTCAGAGCTTCTGTTTCAGTAATTTCTGCCACTTTGTCAAAATTAAAGGCTGGATTTCAGTGAAGCAGTTATTAGAAAAAAGCTGCAGTGTCCAGGTGAGATTTTTCACTCTGACAATATTACATACTGTCAAGGCTAATTAGGCTTTTCCTTCTTGTTATAGCACCTTTTTTTGTTACAAAACCAGAAAAACAAAAGCATATGGTGTGCAAATTAATGTTTAATTATTAATCGAGGATGACAGTTTTTGCAGAGCTCTAACGGAGAAGCATCACTTTATGATTGCTGAGTGAGAATCTGAAAAATAGCATTGCTACAGCAACTTCTCAAATGTGCAACATCGCTATCCTACCTTGGTTTAAATTATTTTTGCATCATGACAATGGATATTTACATACTTTTACTTCATTACTGTAGGTACACCTTGCTAGTACTGGGTCGGAACTTTTGGTCCTTATTGACATGATAGTCGCTGTGGATTTATTCGGCTGCACATCCATTCTGTTAGGAACCTCCACTAGAGGTCACTGTTCATGTCTGTCTCTCTGTAGTTTTTGTTGGTTGACTCAGTTTCCCAGAAGCCACCTCAGTCAGGTGATGAGGCTCACCTGAACTGAGGTGGCGCATTAAAATCTTCTATAAATAGCAGTTTGTTCTGGGAAACTGGGTCGAGCATTGTTTGTTGTTGATTGTTTGTAATTGTTTGTTTGTTTGTTTGTTTGTATTACCATCATGTGGGCATTCCTTTTTGTTACATTAAGTTTATGTTTTGTAACCTTAGTTTTCAGAGGGCTCTAGTTTTGTTTTCTTGATGTTCCTTGTGTCTGTGGATTCATAGAGCTATTTTGTTCACTGTGTAGTTAGGCCGTGTCTCCTCCTGTGTCCTGTGTAAGTACTGTTTTGTCTTCTGGTCTTTTCCCTTGTATGTGTAGCCACATGAGGGCTTAGCCATTAGCAGGGTTAGCCGCTAGTAGGCCTTGATGGCTAGTAGGGTTAGCCCCTAGTAGGGTTAGCCTCCAGTAGGCTAATCTCTAGTGGGAGTGACTGCTAGTGGTTCTGGTCACTAGTAGGTTAGCTGTTAGTTTGGTATAGCCTCAGGTGTGCCCTGCCTTTTGTCTTCCGGTCCCCTAGGTCAGTACTAACACCATTAGCCACTAACCCGGTTAGGTCAGCCTCCAGTGTCCCCAGTACAACATGTAGCTACTAACCTCACTAACCCAGCTAGTTTAGTTCCTGTCAGTCTCTGTGCCCCTAGTCCTGTCTCTCCAGTCTCTGCGCATCCAGTCCTGTCTCTCCAGTCTCTGTGCCTCCAGTCCTGTCTCTCCAGTCTCCAGTCCCTGTCTTTAGTTCCCCTCTGTGTCTTAGTTAGCTCCGGCTCCATGTTTCCTCATCCCTGGTTCCCTGTGTCAGCTCCTGGTCTCCTGTGTTCAGATCCCTTCCTGTTTCTGTGTTTTTCCTGAGCCCTAGTTTTAGTTTGAGTTTGTTGTTTTAGTTCCTTTGTTCTGTTTTTGAGTTGTGTTTGTTTAAATAAAAGACTCTTTCTGCACACCCCCTCTGCCTTCATGCCTACCTTCATGCCCACGGCAACACCATCAGCCGGTCTAGCAACTACAACCAGCTAGACCCATGACACATTCCACCATGGCCTAAAGGTGCTCTATTGGATGGAGATCTGGTGGACATGTGAGTACAGCGACATCATTGTTATGTCCAAGAAAAGATGTGTGAGACAATTTTAGCTCTGCGACATGGCAGGTTATCGTGTTGTCATAAAGAGATGGATACCGTCAGCAACAATACTCAGGTAGACTGTGGGATTTAAACCTTGGTCAATTGGTACTAAGAGCCCCAAAGTGTGCCAAGAAAATATCCTCCATACCATTACACCACCAGCACCAGCCTGAACCATAGATGCAAGGCAGGATGGATCCAGGCGTTCATATCGTTCACACCAAATTCTGACCTTAACATCTGAATTCCACAGCAGAAATCGAGACTCATCAGATCAGGCTGTGTTTTTCCAGTCCTCTGTTGCTTTATTTCCATGAGCCATTGTGAATTTTAGCTTCAGTTTCCTGTTCTTAGCTGACAGGAGTGGCACCTGGTGTGGTCTTCTGCTGCCATTGGAAATTTGCTACAAGCTTCAATGTCTTCAGCATACCTTGGCTGTGATGAGATGTTATGAGTTACAGTTTCCCTTCTATCAGCCCAAACCAGAACCAGAAAGCCATTCTCTGACATGTGGCATGAACAAGGCATTTTCACTCCCCTCACTGGATATTTTCAGTCTTTCAGACCAGTAGATCAGCAGTTTCGGAAATACGAGCCCATCTGGCATCATCCATGCCATGCTCAAAGTAAATTAAATCATCTTTCTTCTCCATTCTGATGCTCTGATGCTTTGAACATTGACCATTTCTACATAATCTATGATATGTGCATATATGCATCAAATTGCTGCTATAGGATTGTATGATTATAAATTTGCATTACATTATGTACATTTGGAGGGTTGGAGGTTAATGCTGGTGCTGTGATGTTGGTTCCAGATGGACTGGCTTGAGTTTTTTTTTATTTTTTTTTAGAATCTTCTGATGTTCTGGTATTTTCACACACAACTCTTTGGAGTTTATGCAGAATGATTCTGTTGAATTCTCTCTTGATGAGAGTGGTTGGAGGAGAACGCCCAGGCTGGTTCGAGCTAACATTAAGGTGACAGTATTGCAAATAAGCATTCTTGGCAACCATGGTGAGTAGCATCACAGCCTAATAATATGTGGTCACATCAAATCAGGTATTATATCCACACATTTTGGGTGATTTGCTTGAGACATATTTTCAGATTCCTGGATTCATTTTGAAAAGTTTATTACTGTATCATAACCGGGTCCTGAGATATGGCTAGTGCGGGTTGGTGTCCAAGGAGCACCTTAGAAATTGTATTTTTAGAATATTTAAATGAGGATTCTGTGACGTATTAGGAAAGAGGGAGTCCTCAGCCTCATTTTGACACCAGGATTTCCCTGCTACCCCTAAAAATATCTTCACCAGCAGAGTAGATTTATTGCACAACAACAAAGGGAAAAAAAAATCCATGTTCACAACTTGACGATAAGATGAAATTAAATATTTGAAAGGCGATAGGTAGCTCAATGGTTAAGGCGTTGGACTACTGATGGGAAGGTCCATGGTTTAAACCCCAGCACCAAGAAGTTGCCACTTGTTACCAGAGAACTTTTCCTTAAATCTGACATTAAATTTTTTATTATAAACATAGAGTGCTTGCAGTCCTTAACTGCTCAGATGTATAACAAGATAATATGTAAGTTCATCTGGATAAGGCCGACTGCCAAATGCCATAAATGTAAAAGATTTTCTAGTAAAATGTCAATTGTTGAAAGCGCTATACTGTACAAAAATTTTATCAAAAGATCCATTTCACCCACTGCCCTCTGTTGACTATGGCGCAAAATGAATCACACGATGACCTGACTTGATATCACAGCTCATGTTTTTGTTTCTTTCGGGCTTCCAAGTGTCCAGTGAGTATGGTATACAGTAGCATCTCCTGGATAAGACAATAAACTTCTAATTGGAAGGCTGTGCAAGGCCCTTAACCTTCAGCTGCTCATTTTTTTATAAAAAACATGAAAGATTAATGCATGTTGCTCTGGATAAATGTGTCTGAGAAATGCCATAAACATAAGGGTGCACATACAGGTAAATCATCAAGAAAATAAATTTGCCGAAGCGAAGCTGCCGAATAATGAAACACGAGAACTTAAAGCGTGTGGGATCGATCACGGCACTAATGACACAACAGCTGCAGACACAAGATGTGAAAGAAGGAAAAAAAATCCACATATTCATAATAACAAACATTCAAAATCTATTAGAGTTCATGAGTGTGGCCATGTACTGGTTTATAATATGCTGAAAATTGCAATCTATCTAACATAATGAGAGACCCAGGGAGTCCTTGGAGCAGCATACTTCAGTAATAATGGAGTTGGGGTAAAAAATAAAGGCAGAAAGAAATGGAAAATGCAGTGTAGTGGAGAGTGTGGGTAAAAAAAAAAAACTAAACAAACAGGAATGATTAAGACAGATGCTAACATCTGCTCAGTTATCAAAAGGCACTCGGCTTGAATTTCTACAGATTTTTACTTGTTTTCATTTTGTTCCATGTCCTAACTATCATGAGTAACGAAATAGAAACTAGTATTCTGTACAGTATGACACTAACAATGACACTAACAATGATACAATATTTTCATCGTTTTTATTTATGTTATATAACCATATATATAGACCAAAGGCTTTTTCATGTCTGCTGCTGTTTGCCTGAGATTTATAATTTTTCTTCTCGTCTTGGTTATCTGCACGTCTTCTGTTTCTGCATGCTCGCTTTCACTGCTAGTGATCTCCATCTCTGTCGAGGGTCAATATATAGATTGTTGTGTCGCAGTTGCAATCCCGTCACGACTACCCGCGACAGCCTGCTCGAGAGGTTGAGCCTTTGAGATCTTTTCAAGCCTTAAATAAGACTTATCGGAGTGAATGTGTTGACGGTTTTACATCATTAAACACCTTATTGATGCACATACATTAAATTAACTAGAACGTGTCAGCTGAGACTCAGACGTTTGATCTCGGTGATGTTATAAAGGGAAGTGCTGCTAAATGAACACACACCACCACATGAACTTTTTTTTTACATAAAAGTTTCTTTTAGGATTTTACTTAGAAACTAACTTTTTGTACTCACTTACTATATACGTGTACAGCGTATTTTTCATTACAACTTGGTCATTACTGGAATGGTAGTTAAATAATATTTTATAATATTATACAAATAGATCCTGCTTATAAATTGTACCATTGCATTTAGACTCGCATGTTGCAAATAAATCAAGAATCTCCACTACACTGCATAAATCAAGGATTTATTTATTAATGCTTCTGTGTCAAGTCTACGCCAAGCCTACACCTTGTTCACTTGTATGTTTGTGTCATGCTGCAATTACACCGCCAAACCACTAGTTGGCGATGGTTTTTCCATGCCACTGTGCTGAATCTCTTTGCCACTCTCTGGTGAGGTTTTTTTTTTTTTTTTTAGTTTACTACAAACAATTGCACAGAAAAGTGAGCGGATTCAATACATGTTGAATAACAGCTCATTACATTAGCGCCCCCTCCAGGTGCGGAGAAATAAAAAAAGGTTGAAGAATTCCAATGTGCCCTTTTTCATGCAAATAACTTGACTATGTTTTGGATATGTATCTGATCTAGGACCACACACGAAAGTGACTCAGGTTTGATGTGGAAAAACATCCAATTTGTGTGTTCAAACTGCTCTAATAATCTGATCTGTGTGACATTAGGGTTAAAAATCAGATCTGAGTCACTTCAGGCTGGTAATGTGAACATAGCCATAGTGTGTGATATAATCTCTACTATTTGGTGTTGACCAGAAGATCCTTTTTACAACTTCCTTTTACTTCATCCCTGTGTTTTTTTTTTCTTTTCCCTTTTGTTTGGGACAATATATATTGGTAAAATGGTATAGAAAGCAGATTATATTGGTCCAAATTAAGCTTTGATTAAAGTGTATTACATGTTAAAGATGATGAAACCACTTATTTTGTCTTACAGTACTTCACATCCAAATAAAGTCAGCAAATAAACATCTTATAATGTTCTTATACAGTAATCTTGCTTTATTTGTTTGAGAATTACCTTTTTTTTCTACCATAAGCAATTAAATCTTCTGTTGCAGCCTCTTTAGTGGGTGCGGCGTTTCCCAAACCATTCTACAGCTCATCAATCAAATTCTCATTAACCCATGTTTGTGTGTGTGTGTTCACAGTTTATGCTAAGTGTTTGCCGACTTTGCTGCTCAAGCAGACTTTTTGTTGTTTTTCTCACATATTAGTAAGGAACAGAGCCAAAGCAAACTGCTCAGTGATGAAAAACATACTGTTGTGGCACAGCGATAGACCTGGCCTTGTGTCCTCCTGGAAATAAGTTGTAGTTGGATGATAGCTGCGTTTACATGGACAATATTTCATCAGTTTGATCGAAATCAGTCTGATTCCGACTTAAGTGTTTATATGGACACTGATCTGATGGAATGTGAGATTAGCTGCACAAAGCATTTAATCAGAATTTAACTTTGCTGAAGTGATTCTGCTCGCTGTGAAATGTTTCATCTGCTGGAAATATAATGAGGTTCCGTTAGTTTTCTCAAGTTTTCTGATAAATCCCGCATTCTGCATTATGATTGGTTATAAGAATTCAATCCCATCTATGATTGGTTAAACGCTTTACTACGTGTGAAATGTGAGCCAATCAGTG
Source organism: Clarias magur (assembly GCA_013621035.1). Taxonomy (NCBI): domain Eukaryota; kingdom Metazoa; phylum Chordata; class Actinopteri; order Siluriformes; family Clariidae; genus Clarias; species Clarias magur. Next base: position 199,512 of record QNUK01000323.1, on the reverse strand, counting down.
CTCTTTTCTCAACTAGAGACCCAGTGGATAAAAGTCTAGTTTAAAGGCTGGTGGAAGGGACTTGTTTGTCCTCATGGTGTTTACTGATCAAATACAGAAGCAAAACTTCCTGACCAGAGACTCATCTAAGGTCCATGTTCCCATGTCAGTCTGTAAGCGTTTACCATTTGTTCTATATTGTTTATTGGAATGTAATGTTTTTGTAATGGTGGATTTTAGATTGATTCTTTTTCTATAGATGGAAATGTTATGTTTTAAAGACTCTATCAAAGATGAAACAGAGTTGTAGCTGACACGGCCTACAGAGTTTGTGGTCGCTTCGAGTGCTATCTGCTTGATTATATGCTGAGACCTTTCACGTGCACTTCAGGGAAGTCTTGTGGACTTCACAATCTTGCTCTATTGTAATTTTTCTTCTGGCTGCCATCGACTCCTTTGTCTATCGGGAATTACTCTGGCTCAACTTAATCTTCATCAACTTTCAGCTAAACCATCTACAATACAACATATTCCCCATTCTCCACCTGACTTAGAGATACAAATCCCATAGGACTTATATTGACACTAGTTTCTTCATCCATGGTTATTACTATTTATTTTTTAAATAATATTAATAATAAAAATAATGAATACATTTTTCTGCATTTTTCTTCTAAGCAGTTCACAGTTATTCTGAGTCCATCTCTACCAAAGTGAACATCGCATCAAAGGAACTGTTTCAGATCCCCTTTTTTTTCTTTGTGTAATTCAAGCCTAGTTAGGGTAATGGTTATAGAGCACACACACACACACACACACACACACACACACACACACACACACACAAATACAGTACACTCACACACTCATTCACACACTATGGGCAATGGAAACGCCAATTAGCTTAATCTGCATGTCGTTGGGCTGTGGGAGGAAACCAGAGTTCCCAGAGGAAACCCACCCCCACCCCCGAACAGCGCTAACCAATACACCATCGTGCCACATTTGAGGACAACAATTAAAGAGATTTGAAATCACTGGAACTGAGTTAAGAAGCCTTTGAAATATTATCAAAACCTGAAAGGATAGTGCTGAACAGTCAATGTTGTTAAAAAAATGTATGAATGGAGATACAGTGGAACCTTGGATTACGAGCTTAATTCATTCCGGAAGCGGGCTCATAGTCCAAAAACACTCGTAAACCAAATAGACTTTTCCCATAAGAAATAATGAAAACTCTAATTATTTGTTCTACAGCCCAAAACAATGAATACATAAAAATAATTAATACAACATATAAAGTAAAAATAAAACAAATTAACCTGAACTTATCATTTAAAAAAATAAAAATAAATCCAAACAGTTAAGTCTTTCCGTTTGTGCGCGCAGGCGCCGTGTATTTGTACGTGTGTGTTTGGAATTAGCCCCTCGCCTCGTCTTAAACAGTAAAACTCCTTCTCCTTCCCACACTTCGCTTTTTACGTTGTACAACTAACATACACAATGCAAACACTGTTTTAACGAGGAAAAAAGAGAAATCTCTCTAATGATACTCGCGTGAGCATACTAACGGAATCATTGCTGTAAAGTAAAAAATGTAAAATAACAAATTAACCAGCACCTTACCTTTGAAAAGAATCGCGACAGAGCAGAGTTTTCTGTGTAAATAAAGCGCGTGTGCAGCCGGGGAGACCTGTGTGTGTGTGTGTGTGTGTGTGTGTGTGTGTGTGTGTGGTGCACAGTGTCAAATTACGCGCGCGCACACACAGAAGAGAAAGGGAGATGTTGATTATACCAGTAAGACAGGAGCACTAAGACGCAGCAGGGGAGATGATTACCCATAATTCCCGCAGCGCAAGGGAGAGAAAAATCATTGGCTCACTTGTGATCACTTTCCGCTATTGTCAAAATAAGAGTCTCATGCGTGATACATGATACTCGGCGCTTGTAAACTAATATTTGCTCGGTTTCCGATTAAAAATTTATTAAAAATCTTTGCTCGGTTTGCGGAACACTCGCAAACCACGTTACTCGCAATCCGAGGTTCCACTGTATTGTAAACATTTGGTGAAAAATCAACAGTAAAAATCTGAGCTATGCGTAATAGTGAAAGTAAGAGACACACAATGTGATGAGAACACACAGGACTGGGAGTAAACAGCTGAGACAACCACTCATTAGTGAGACTAATCAGAAAAAAAAAGCCTTTAGTTCGCTACAGAGCATAAAGACTAGACTTTGGAGCGATGAAAAAAGGTCATGTGACCTGATGATTGATTCCAGATTGATCAGTGAGGGTAAGAAGGGAAAGGCAGTGTTGTGATCTGGTGTTGCTTCAGTTGCTCCAGTGATTTCAAAATGAAGTTGACCTGAATGTACTGAATGACCGGGTTATCACATCAATGCAGTTCTTCTTCTCTGATTATACAGGATATATTCCAGCACTCAGATCGTGAAAGAGTGGTTCCTGGAGAATGAGGAATCATTGTCACACATTGTGTGCTGTAATCAAATTCCATCCATACTGTACACACCCTGAGCCCGGATCGCACTGGTTTATTTCCTACACGTAGAAATGATCACATCTGGTGACACTAAAGAAATCCAGATCTATTTGAGAAAATCAGTGCATGTTCTCTATTCTTTAACTAAAGCTTTTGACCTGCATTCGCACGATTGAATGATTTCCTGCTACATGACTGGCTGATTCCATACATGAGCACGTGTTCCTATTAAAGTGGACAGCAAGCATATACATTTTATTTATACACTGCAACAGGTTTAAACACGCCTTGGGAACACACACAGCCTGTTAAACACAATTTCGATACGACAATTAATTCCAAACCATCTGTTTCAGTGGCCTGCTTTTGTGCATCTCAATGCAGCATAGACACACAATCTGTAATCAGGCAACATTGTGGTGATTTATTACAGAATACTTTAGCTCAGGCGAGAAAAAAAGCAAAACCTTGCTGAAGGAGTAAAAAAATAAAAAAATCCATGCACAAGGACACATAAAGCCGAGAAATGTGGTGCTTTCCACAATAAGGTGAAAAGCCAGAAGGTTCCCAAATCCTATCTATAAACCTACGTGTGACCCTGAATCTGCTGGAAGCATAGAAAGAATGAGAAAAAGAATGAAAGAATGAAAGCAGTGGGTGAGGTTTTAAAAGGCCATTTTGTTTTCCCGGCTCAGAAATACATTTAAAACATGACGAGGATTTCCTTTCACGTTTTTATGACTCGAGGTGAAAGGTCATGAAATCAATTTACACCTGCTTTTTTTTTTCAATTCTCATCTCTCATCTCTCTCATCTCTCTCTCTCTCTCTTGCTTTATGACGCAATTACCCAACAGTACTATAGTACTGAAACCGATCAGATGCTGCACGGAGCAATAAACAGCCTTGAAAAAACTCTGGCGATGAAATTAAACTGCGGGGTGAAAATCACTACGGGAATCTTGCTCTAGTTGCAAGAAGATTGTTAAAGAAAGAAAAATGTAAATGTTTTCTGCTTTATCATAAGTGCAGCCTTTGGGTCGATCAGAAAAAAAAAATCACAGGATCTATTATTTTAATCTACAGTACAACCGGTCTATCAAGCTTATTCTGACTTCAGTAGGTTGTTTTCCTTTTGGAGCCCATGCATGTCATGATGCTTTCCTGCTCATCACTTTTTCCATGGTGGTTCGAGTTGCACTACTCAAGCTATTCTCCTCTATCTTCTTTTAGTGAATCATTTCCGCCCACAGAACCACCGCTCTGTGGATTTATTTTTGCTTGTTTCTTTGTTTTTTTTGCACAGAAGATTGATTTTAAAGGTATTCTCTTACTAACTAAACCAAGGCCACCTCTGGCCTATCAACCAACCAAGAAGGGAGAAGACATGTGAAGCCAAATGCACTTTCCCCAACGTTACATGCAAAGGAAAGCGCTATCTGGCAACTTCCACTTGCACGAGCTCACAGACAGCCATTATTACCTACAGTAGCATCATTAAGATTGACACAGGAGAGCAAGTATGCCACCCATCGTCTTCCGAGGGCACGCCCGGTTGTGCTTCCTTGCCTTGAAGGTTGTGGCACCATCACCGTTTATCGAATCGAATTAGCATTTTCCGGTTGTTACAGTACGGGGAATGTTTTTCTTATTATAGCAATTTCAAATCATTACATAAAGAATTTACAGTAAAAAATGTACATCTGGATATTACCTTATCTTTTATAAATATATAAAAGAGGCATTTGAGTCAAACCAGGACTTGTGAGAATTTGTTATTGATTGACGAATTCAAGCACAGAATGCTGATGAGTCTCCATCATTGCTACAGTAAAACATCTGAACAGTGCAAATGTTTTAAAGAAGGCTGTGCTGTACGTCCGCAAATGACGATCCTGGCCGAGCCCACTGCAGTCGTTCCCATGAGCGTTTGTCAAGAGGAACACTGGGAGAAGTGCATTACTGTAGTGTAGCAAGGGATTATATTAGAGTTTTTAAATATATATTTAAATATGCAGTTTCATCTCATTAAATACACATAAATGTTCATACGTTATAAAGCCACAAATCTAGCCTTTGACTGGTAATAAATAAAATGATTATTTCCAGTCTTCAGAAAAGAAAAGTTGGTAATATCATTTAGCATCACTGTTTAATTTACACTCTATCATAAATCAAGCAATTATTTACAATAAAAAAAAAATTGTAACATTCTTGAATTCTAAATAGGAAGGAATGAACATGTATCCCATTTCCAGATGTTCGCACTATTAAAGGAGTTCCGGGGAGGCCGGCGCTTCAGATGTGAATAAAGCAGGCAGTCTGATCACGGCTCTGGTGTACTGAGAAAACTTTCTACCGTGATGATGTCGAAGCACCAGTGAAACACCATGATGAGTGCATTAGTGTAGCAGGGGATTGTTCTGCCCATCTGTTATTCTGCACAATTAAAAGTCCTGGTTTGACTTGAACACCCTTTATGTTTACTTCACTCCCAGGTCGTTTATGCAATTCTAGAAGAGCAAAATTCAAACATGCATTTGCTGAGCATCTAGAATATAAATATAAAACTGCACTACTAAAACCACATTGCAAGCTTTGCTGTTGTATAATATCTCTGTTTGATCTGTTTGAACAGTTGTCATTGACTATAGTTATCTTTCTTTGTTTTTTTAAAAAGTGCTTTATACAGCCACAAGGTTGGATTGTTGAATGAAAATAGTTTTGTGGCTTGTATGTGCTTGTTTTTTTTTTCTACACAATTAAACATTTGAATGAACATCTTCTGAGAGGGCTGATTCCATACTCTATGCCAGGGGTTGTACACATAAGCGTCTCCTACTCTATCCTTCACGCACCTGATTCGATTCACACCTTTTACGAGAACAATGTTGACGTGTTACAGCAGGATAAACACACCGTACATGAAAGGAAGTGCACATCAACAAGGAAATAATTGCAGGGAATTAATTCACCAATGGCTTCGATTAAAGGACATTATACAGCACGGAGCAGAGATGCTGAACTGGGTCACCTCACTGCTTCTGCTCGCCATCTGCTTATGGAGTTTAGACGGACTTAAGTGTACCATCACACATCTTTCACAAGCGGTTCTTCCCAGCTATTTGCCCACAACAACAAAATCACACCGAGTCACGCACTAACGGTTTTCAACATTCATCGCTTGAAAATACACAGTCACACACTCTCTCTCTCACACACATACACACACACAAATGTCAACTAACCTCTTGAAATAGAAATATTAAACAGAGCTAGAAAATGTAAAATTATTGTGATATCTTTATTTTATTTCAATGTGCTTTTTACAGTTAAGCGCTGGAAGTACAACGGAAGTTCTGTTTTTGTTTTTTGGAATCTTGGAATTAAAATAATGGAGTCAGATCAGGATCAGCTGCTCTTATAGAGGAGCCAGTCGATTTTTTACACCCCACTGTTTATTCTCTGTAGTGTTATTTTCTTTACTACATAGCAAATAAAATATTTCTGTATAAAGAATAATAATTTAAAATAATAAAAAAATAACATTTCTTATAACTTCAATTAAATTAAATTCAATGTTATTTGTATAGCGCTTTTAACAACTGACATTGTCGCAAAGCAGCTTTACACAATCAGAAGAAGTAAGTTTGTATGAAATGTGAATGGTATGAATCAAAATGATAAGATTGTCCCTGATGAGCAAGCCGAGGGCGACGATGGCAAGGAAAAACCTTACCTGAGATGGTAATAGGAAGAAACCTTGACTCAACAGGGAACAGGGAACCCATCCTCATTGCAGGGATTGATCAGCATAATACTGTGTAAGACTGGAAGTTCAGTATAACAAGAGATGTGTTTAAATTAAAGGTTAAAGTTTAAAGTTAAAAGGTTAAAAATGAAAGTTTAATTTAAAAACAATTTATTGCATTTTTGTTACATTGCTGCAATGTTTTGTTATTCATTAAGAAATAACACATGCTTTAATGTCATACTTTTTAAAAAGCCATCTGTTGTTCAGTCCATCTATCTATCTACGTAGGAACCCCTGCAGTCCAACTAGGGACCGGTGAGACCACGGGGGACCATTGTATTTATTCCCATTTGCATGACCGTGTTAGGACCTCCGGTCAACATTCACACACAATGGTCAATTTGGAAATGCCAATTAGCCTAATTCGGCATGTCTTTAAACTGTGTGAGGAAACCGTACCCAGATGAAACATACCAAGCACAGGGAGAACATGCAAACTCCATGCACACATTCTGTTTTTTGAAGTTAAGAAGGAACCACAGTGTGTCCTGAAGGCTTTTACAACATTATGTCTGTATGTAATATTGGACTTTTTTAGGGGATCTTGAATAGATAAAAAAAAATAATAATAATAATAAGATGGTGTACAACAAGGTTCTAATCTAGGTCCAATTCTGTTTTGCTTTTCTACCCAAATTCATGGACCTGGACATGGAATAATCACACTAGTCACTCTAGTACCTGGATAGGTAGCCAAATAAATCAAATGTTGAACTGTAGCTTTAATTTTACGGAACTTTTCTTTAATATAGCACAGCTTACAAATAATTGAAAATGCATTTACCTTTGATCCCCTTTCTGAATTTCAATTATTTGTAAGATGTGTAATACAAAATACAAATACAAGATACAATTTAAAAAACAGTTGGTTATGTAACAACCTCATCAGCGACCTCATTGTAAAAAAACAATCTGTGCATAAAGGATTTTACATAAACATAAACATATTAATTTGATAAACAATGAAAAAAAAAACAAAGAACTGAACACTATAAAAGTACTGCATTGTAAGTTGTTTCAGCATTAAAAAAAACAAGTACTGTATATACCCGTAATTAGTCTTTCCAAGTATTATAGAAAGTCTATATTCATTAAATGAAATAAAGACCGGTTAAGAATTCAAGTTAAAATGATCAAATAGAAGAAAGTGTGTATTTCTCAGAATAACAGGTATGTTAGTGAGAATTTCTGCTTTTTTCTTATAATATAATGCACATCATGGGGTGTAAGAGCCATTATTTCATCCCCTACACAGTCGACTCATATAGAAGGTGGGACGAATGATGAATAATAAATGGCTCCCTGTTAGAGGTCTTAGAATCAGAAAAAATCAGGGTTATTAGCGCTTTTATTTGAGATTTTTACAGTTGATGATGAAAGGTGGTTAAAAGGTAGACTCCACGGTTTTTGTGTCTGTGTGCATATGTGTGTGTGTGTGTGTGTGTGTGTGTGTGTGTGTGTGTGTGTGTGTGTGTGTGTGTGTGTGTGTGTGTGTGTGAATGAAGGCTGATGGACTGTTCTTTAATCCATTAAATCAAAGGCTGCATGTTTTAAAGTGAAAGGACAGTGAACAGAACAGACAGACCGGAAGGCTACTGTTAATAATAGGCTTAAATCATAAGTAATAATTTAAATTCTTTTAACATCTTTCTCAAACAAAGGATACTAGGATCTTAAGCGAATTTCTTGTAGGGTTACTAATGAGACACAGTTAAAAAGATCACTATTTAGTGGACTATCTAGGGTGTATCTGACTATTTTGTGTCATTATTAGTGATGGGAAGTTTGGATCATTTTAGTGACTCGGTTCTTTGAATCTCGTTCATCAAAGTGAACAAATCTTTTCTTGAGTCATTTAGTTCATTTCGTTCTTTTGATCAGAAATAAAATGTTGCATTTTACATGTTACAAATTTTGGCTATAGTTCCAGTAATGAAAATATTACAATGCAGCTAAGGACATATTATGATAAACAGAATGAGCAGCTCACCATCATATCTTCTAGTCTGAATCGTTCGTCACGTCCCATAGATGCTTCCCATACTCATTAAGAAGAATCGTTCAATTCTGTTTTTCTGTGTACTGCACTGCATAGCGTTTATGAGAGTCATCTGACAAAAGAACGAACGATTCGGACCAAAAGACTCAAAAGTAATTACACACTAAAAAATGCTGGGTTGTTTTTACTACCCAAACGCTGGGTTGCCTCTGTTGGGTAATTTTTCTGGGTTATTTACAGGGAGTTGGATACTTTTTGTTTAACCCAGCTTGCTGCGTTGGAGTTGGGTTAGCTAGTGACAGCTAACATCACAAACAAGCCCGCGTAGTGTATGAAGATGGTGAAGTGATGAATGAAAGCTAAACTGTTAACTGTAGTGTCAGCATGATGCTAGCATTTAGCTAGGTTTCTAGCGTTAGCAAGTACATATAAAAAGCTGAGGTGTTACAAAACACTAATCTTCTTACAAATATGCATACTAGCCAACACTCTCAATTTTTCCATAAACTTTTACTTAACTTTTTAAAATTTCTTTCTTTCTAAGGTTGGAACGAATATCGTGGAATATCTACAGCAGAGATAAATATTTTTTTCTATGATTTGTACAATTAATTGGGTGTTGTTTATTGCATATATGTATGGTTTGCAAAATTTTGAGGTTTTTTTTTTTTTGTAATAGACCAGTAATTCAACTGTTTAAACTGTTTTACCCATAGACATGTAAAACATAAAAATTATAATAATCTATTTGTGAGGTAGAATTAACCCAGTATTATAGTTAAATATGACCTATCATTTGGATTGAATATTTTACCCATCTTGCTGGGTTAAATAAATAACACATTTTGCTGGGTTAAATTAACCCAGCATGTAGTTGGTCCAATATTTATACAGCAGCTGGGTTAAAAACAACCCAGTTTGGGTTGTTTTTAACCCAGCATTTTTTAGGGTGCACTTATTTTTGCTTCCTGTACATAACCTATGGCGTAGAAAATTTAAATAAACGAATCACTCTCTGAGACTACTCGTTCTTCTGAGTCACTTTAAAGACTCGTTCAAAAAGAACGGATCATTGATGAATGACCCATCACTAGTCATTATTTTTTCAATTGGCTTTGGAGATGTAATGCACTACAAGCAGTGTTTATACTGTACAATTGACTATGTACATTATAGGATGCGCAGTTAGTCTCAGGTAGTAATATTTCATATTGGTTAAGGAAGATGAACATTAAATGACGTTATATTGGGGTATTATATTGGCCAGCCATCTTCAAATCAAATGCCCTGAACCCCAAAGTGAATCCATAGTGTACTGTCATGCGGAAGATGAGAAGCACCCGACCCAACACACAGGTGAGCTGAGTGCATAATTGGACTGGTCTGAGTATTTCCGAAACTGCTGGGATGTACTGGGTGTTCTACTGGGATTTTCATGCATAACCATCTCTTGGGTTTACATAGAATGGTTTGAAAAATGGTTTGAATATCCACTGAGGGTGGTTCTCCTGGCAAAAATGCCTTGTTGATACCAGAGATCACAGCAGAACTGGTACAAGCTGATAGAAAGGCAACAGTAACTCAAATAATAGGATAACTCGCCATGTCACAAAGCTAAAATCATCTCAACAGCACCTTGTTGAATCTAAACCATGAATAATGAATGCAGTTCTGAAGGTAAAAGGGGGTTCAACCCAGTGCCATCAACATGTACTTAATAATGTGGCCGGTGTGTGGGTTTAGAATATGAGCTGCTTTTCCTTCTTCCTAGACTGTTTGAGTTAAAATGTTTCGGGGAACTCGATGACGCACACACACCACACACACACAAACGCACACAGTGCTTTAAATAAATTGGTGAGTACAGAACAGGGAAGAGAATGAGTCAGCGTTCACGCCGCACTCAGCCACGAGTTCTGTTCTTTTTAAAAAAAAAAAATTTAACACGCTCCATCATTAGTTCACCATCCTCGCAGCGTGCACTCCATTCAGAATCGCTTTGCTGGTGTTTAGCATCTCAGCGAGGAGTGTGTATCATGTTGACAGCTCTATTAGCGATACTAATAAGGAGGGACAGAAGAGCCAGTGCGCGCTCAGGAAGCAGGAGATGAGTTAATGATGCCTAATTAGTTCATCGTCCTGCTCTTGTCTTTTCTCATCAGGTCTGCAAAGCAAACAGGACGGAATCATTGGACACCTGCTCTTCACAGCAGGGGTCTCGGAGAAACCGTCATCATCATCATCATGACCATCATCCTCATCATCATCATCATCATCATAATACCCTGGATGATATCTCAGACATTTCCCTCAACAGCCTCTTCCTGCTGCGTCTCTTGGGAGCGATTTCTAAGTTTCCTCCTCGTCCGAACACGCTGGAAATCGTCGCGTCAGCAGCTCTGTAATCTAATTCTGTTCCACAGTATTCCTCCAAAGAGACTCCATCATCCTGCTGTCAGTGTGTTGTAGTCACTAAAGAAACAGTAATCGATCAGTTTGTTAGCACCAGAGCTATGATGCTATAAGCGTATAACAGCTAATACTTTATATGACAGATTTTAGATCTGAATAACTTCTGAATGACTTGCCAGGTGGAAAAACCAATTTTATTTATTTATTTATTTTTAAATAATTTTTTTGCTTGATATTTCTGTGATTCTGTTTGTTAGCATTTGTTAGTTTTTTCTTCTTTTTTTATTACTACACCCTAAACAATGCTGGGTTAAAAACAACCCAAACTAACCCAGCTGCTGGATAAATATTGGACCAAGTCCATGCTGGGTTAATTTAACGCAGCAAAATGGGTAAAATATTCAGTCCAAATGCTAGGTCATATTTAACTATAATGCTGAGTTAATTCTACCTCACAAATAGGTTATTATTATTTTTATGTTTTACATGTCTATGGGTAAAACAGTTTAAACAGTTAAATTACTTTGATATACTGGTCCATTACAAAAGAAAACACTAAGTTTTGCAAACCATACTTATATGCAATACCCAACACCCAATTAATTGTACAAAACATAGAAAAATATTTATATTTATTTTTCAAAAGCACAAGATCAGATAATACAAAACAAGTTCAACAGCGACATCATTACGATACATTACTGAGAAGCACTAATGCCTGAGAGCGGTGCTGGTCATTATCTCCCCACATCAGGCTTTAGGTGTACGGCCTCGACTGACAGATATTCCACGGTGTTGGTTCCAACCTTAGAAAGAAAGAAAGTAATAGTTTGTGGAAAAATTCGAGAGGGTTGGCTAGTATGCATATTTGTAAGAAGATTAGTGTTTTGTAACACCTCTGCTATTTTATGTGTTTGCTAACGCTAGCAACCTAGCTAAATGCTAGCGTCATGCTGGCACTACAGTCAACAGTTTAGCTTTCATTCATCACTTCACCACCATCATACACCCTGCAAGCATTCTACAAAGAAAGCTAAAATGCTCAGACATTTGAGTGTAACACGGTAATAGTAATAAATGTTACATACAGTGAACAAATTCAGTCATAGGTAAGTGAAAGTGTGTATACAAACCTTATATTGAACGCTTACATTTCCTCTTAAATGCGTGAGGAGGAAGAAAAAAAGATGAGGCTGACACAGCCACTGAATACACTGGTGAACTTGGATACACTGGTGTTAGCTGTTACTTGCTAACCCAACTCCAACACAGCAAGCTGGGTTAAACAAAAAGTACCCAACTCCCTGTAAATAACCCAGAAAAATTACCCAACAGAGGCAACCCAGCGTTTGGGTAAAAACAACCCAGCATTTTTTAGGGTGTAACATCAGATTTAATTTCCTTTTTTTGTTTGAATTTTTTTTTTTTTTTGGCTAACATTTTAAATTTTTCCTTGTTTCCCTTTCTTTTAATTTCATTAGTTTTGTTTAATAAAAGTTTATTTTCTTATATTTTGGGTAACATTTCATATACAGTATAGGTTTTTGTTTGCTAACAGGTTCTGATATATATATATATATATATATATATATATATATATATATATATATATATATATATAAAATGTATTCTTTCTGTTCTAAGATGTGACTATTTGATAATTTGTTTATTTTTCATTTACATTTTTTAAATGCTTGCTTGGTAACATTTCTTTGTTAAAATTGTTCAATTGATTCCTACTTTTTTTTTTTTTTTGGCAACATGTTTCATTTTACCTTTTTTGTTGCTTTGTTTCACAACAAAAAATATTTTATTATATTGCCTTTTGTTAATTTTTCTTAGATTTTCTTAATTTTTTAGTTGATGTTTTATTTGTTGATTTTTTTGTTTGTTTGCTAACAGTTTTTTTTTATTGGTTTTGTTTAATAAACGTTACATTTATTTTCTCAGATTATTGTCTGCTATGTGTTAATTTTCCACATTTGTTTGCTAAAACCTTATGTTATTTCTTTGATATTTGTTTTGAAATGTTTAAATATATGTCTAAAAATTGCTTACTAACATTTCTTTATTGTTTTGGCTTTATTTGATAAAAAAATATTCATTTCCTCAGATTTCTGTTTGCTAACATTTATTATTTAATTCTGTTTTATTTGCTAACACATTTCTGATTTCATTTAATGTTTTTTAGTTATGTTCGGTTAATTATTTGTTTTTGTTTGTTTGTTTTTTGCTTAGAACATGATTTTATTTAATGACTTTTTATGTTTGTTTGATACATTTTACATTTGTTTGTTAACATTATAATTACAAATATATTATCTGATTTTTTTTTCTTTCTTTAGGTTTTGTTTGCCAAAATGCCTAGTTTGTTTATTTTATTTACTTTCTTAGATTTCTTGAATTACTTTCCTTTGTTTTTGGGTTCCTATTACAATTTAGCATTCAAGGAGTGAGGGGGAAAAAGTCACTTGTAGTGTGAAGCAGGCAGACTTGATGATTCGATGCTGGTTTGTCTGTGGGATACAAATTGTAGCTTTCAGTAGTGGATTCAGTAAAAGAGCTGCTGTTAAACTCTTATTCAGGATCGAACAAGATACCTATTATAATGAATGTGATCATGTTGCATCAACGTCAGGAAACGGCCAGGTTGTTATTCCTGATAGCTTTTTGTCTGAGCCGAATGCAGCTGTGTGTGTGTGTGTGTGTGTGTGTGTGTGTGTGTGTGTGTGTGTGTGTGTGTGTGTGTGTGTGAGAGAGAGAGAGAGAGAGAGAGAGAGAGAGAGAGAGAGAGAGCGAGCGAGCGAGAGAGAATAAATGCTGAGCGGCAAAAAGTGACAAATGGTGCTTTAGTGGGAAAAAATATGACCTCACATAATTTCAGCTCTGTTATTGACCCGATATATAATAATGAAAGCTTGCAGCGCTAACCCTCCACCCCATCCCACCCCAACCCCGCGTGCTTCTCTACATAACACATTTGTCTTATATTTTAAAACAGAAATAAATATAACTATTTGAGGTGTTTTTTAGTTGCAGAAGTATTTACCCCCCCTACCCTTGGGGGTAGAATCGTCCTTGCATGCCACCACAGCGGCATATCTTCTGGGATGTGTCTCGAACATATTTGCACATCTGGATCCCGGTGGTTTTTGCCTGTTCTTCTTGGTATTATTACTTTGGCAGATGACATGGAGCAGCACAAGCGTAATAAGTAAACACGGGGCAGACGCTGCTTGAGGCAGAATAGGCTTATGACTTTTTTTGCCATATTCACTGGTAGCTACAGTTTTTTGAAAATGTCAGAGAAATGTCTTTACTGTGAATTCAAACCTTTGACATTTTTGTCTGGGAGAAAAATAACAAACATGTTGTCATTGCTGCATCTTGCGGGGACATAGATTTTTTTTTATCTCAATTCTTCTGTTTTTACACAGAGTTTCAAAATGCATAAATGTTCCATGTTAAACTTCTGAAGCCTATCAATACATTGTTAATGAACAAATTGTAATATTCTTGATGGTCTGTGTGTGTGTGTGCGTGTGTGTGTGTGTGTGTCAAGATAAATAAGGGAGTAATGAGCTGAGAAGTTTGTTATATGAATATATGAATCAGCTTAGTTATGCTTGTGAGAATGGATTCAATACACACCTCAAACTCTGATGGAATTATTGATTAATTAATCTTGAAATTAACAGCTAGAGGAAAAATGTCTAAATAAATCATTAAGCAACTGGACAACTACGCAGGGGCGGCTTGCCGAAAACCACAGCGGCTGGTTGCTCATGATCATTCACCCTCCCGCAGTCGACGCCTGTCTATAAAAGGCCCTCGGCCGGAGCCCTCGGTGAGTAGGCTCCAACTGACGTCATTAGTAACGCCTGTTTCCTCTCTCGCCACCTCAGACTCGGATCTCCCTGAAGGAAAACCCGCACCGCCACAGCTTTTCTGAGACGCAGCGCGCCGCGTCCAAAGGGACCCGACACTTCACCCTCCCGTGGAGGCTGCATCTTCTGCACCTCCCCACTCTCCTCACCCCTGAGCACTCCCAACCTCTAGCACCGTGGGTGTGAACGTGTGTGTGTGACCACGTGACTGCACAAAGTGAAACCGAAAGTAAAGCAAATAAACATAAAAGAAGAGCACTGCATACCACCTAACCGTGTCTGCTGACGTCTGTGTTTTCCTGTATTACCTGGTCTCGCGACAGCAACAAAAAAAGAGAGAAAAAAGCTTTTAGTTTGCTAGTAAACATACAGAATGGGACGAGCATGAAGTGATCATGCATAGTGTCCACTGTACAAGCCTCTGGAGACAGTGTTATGATCTGGGGTTGCTTCAGTTGCTCAGGTTGAGACTCAGCAACATTATGTAGAAATAAAATGAAATAAAAAATCAGCTGACGAACTGAATGTACTGAATTACCAGATTATCAGGTGATAGCATAGCCATATTCCACCTTCACCCCATTAAGGTCTTTGGGATGTGCTGGAGAAGACCATACAGTATGTAGTGGTTTGACGGTCCAGTGAAATATTGGATTGTGAGATTTACATTTTGTCTTTTTTACCTTGGCAGTGTATAAACCTGTGATTAGCCTTACAAAACACCTTTTGATTCATCAGATTCAAGTGGTATAAATATGTATAAAACATAACACAGAGCCGGGTTTTACTTCATTATAGTAACTGAACTGCTTCAATTCCAGGCACAGAAGTCATAAATCGTTCTCCACCATCATGGAGGAAATGATTGAAAATGGGACTCTGGAGAGGCAGATCGATGGTTTGGTTGCTTCAATAGTTTTATTAGTGCTTTAAGGTCTATTTTTAAATTTGCCAAACCATTGGTTATTTTTTTTTTCTTAGACACTCATGATTCATTATTTCCACCTCTTCACACACTGTCTGTAACATGGGGTTGATGAGATGAACTGGGAATGGTAGAACCAGACGATGGGATGGAATTGAGTACAGAAACAGTACATAAGCATAGAATTAGCAAATACAGGAAAATGAATAATTTGCATCAATGTAAATGTAATAATGATAGTATGTAATGATTTCATTGTAATTATTCCAAATTATTTATTTACTTCTGAGTGAAATGGTGGCATACTGTTCTCCCCGTGTTGGTAGGTTTCCTCCAGGTACTCCGGTTTTCCTCCAACAGTTCAAAGACATGCAGATTAAACTAATTAGCGTTCCCAAACTGCCTGCAATGTGTGAGTGTGTGCCCTACATCCAGGGTGTACCTCGCCTCATGCCCTGAGTCCCCTGGGACAGGATCCAGACCTCCTGTGACACTGTATACAGTAGGTTGTGTGCTATAGAGGGAGTGAGAGTGAATTTAGTTCCAGTCTATAATTATGAGTTGTACATTCAATGATCTTGTCATCAATAATAACAAGAGAATATACTCTTCTCGTTCCCATGATATTCATGCAACTTCCTGCATCAGTCACACTCCCGAAGGTTGATCCCTCATCCTTTTTGTAGCAGACGGTTTGATTGCACGGTTCCTTCCAGGCCCTGACAGCCTTTAACTCTAGAACAGTAATGGAAAGTGACGCAGAAGGCGTTGTTCGACACAAGTGAATCTACACTTAGACAAACAAGACAGAATGGATCTGAGAGGAGACAGAGAAAACAAGACATAAACACGAGTTGGACAGGAACAGCAATGGCAAAAGAAAACAGATGTTATATGCAAAAGCATAATATAAAGTACAAAAGGGCGTCAAGAAAGACAAACAAAGAAGAAACAGCGGTTCAAAGAAAAGGTTTGTGAAGCCTACAGAGTTGTTCATTACAAGTACGTGGTAGTAAGTATTACCTTCATATCTTCATTGAGTAATCATTTACAGTGCAGGCTAGAAAAAAATCTGTCTTTATTAAGAACAACTGCCACTACACATTTGCTGAAGCTGGCTCAATAAAATGAGGAATTTTGGACCGTTTATCTCACCAAAGTGCTTCACTCAATCACTCACTCATCGTCTATACCGCTTTATCCTGTATACAGGGTCGCGGAAGTCCTGGAACCTTGGATGAGGTGCCAATCCATCGTAGGGCACACACACACACACACACACACACTCACTCACTCACTCACTCACTCACTCACGCATTCACACACTACAGGCAATTTGGGAACGGCAATTAGCCTAATCTGCACGTTGTTTTGGGACTGTGGGAGTCAAGTCAAATTTATTTATAGCACATTTAAAAACAACTGAAATTGACCAAAGTGCTGTACAATGATATGATAGAGAAAAAAAAAAAAACAGAATTTAACAGCATAAAATGAAAGCAAATAAAATTCAATATATCTATGTAAAAAGTAAATAAAAAATCAGTTAGTTACAGTTACTAAAAACAATAATCAAATTAAATCATGCATAAATAATTTAATTTAAAAAATTTAACTTAGCTAAAAAAAAATAATAAAAAAAACAAAAAGAATAAAAAGAATAAAAGGGGATCAAATGTCTCAGCCAGGTGTAAAAGCCAATGAAAAGAAATGAGCTTCTCCAGAGTACCCGGAGGAAACCCATTAAGCATGGGGAGAACATCATAGGCAAACTCCATAAAGACAAACCTGAGGTGGGACTCGAACCTGAACCCTGGAGGTGCAAGGAGACAGTGCTAATTACTATTCCACATGGTGTTTCCAATTTGCCTGTAATGTAATGTATGATTGAGTGTGAATGTGAGTGCTTGTACCCTAGACTGGATTGGCACCTGATTCTGTGATATTATTATGGATTATGTGACATATGGAAAGATGGAATCCTCAGCATTATTTTGTTACTGTACCATGATGTCCCTGCTACCCCTAAACATAACTTCGCCCGCAGTGTGTTTTTATAGTGAAAAAATATTTTTCTATCGCAATTCTGTTGAATCATCAGGAGGATAATGTGTCTGTGTCTCTCAGTTTCTTAGTCATCCAGGTGAGTTTATCTGGAAGTTGAATCATGTGAACTGGATGTCTGACTTGTTAGGTTGAAACGTTTCAGTTTCGAAGTTAGAATGTGGAGTTTCACATATTTATACTGTATCCTGCAGGGTCAAGCATCTTCCCCTGCCTGAAAAGGATTGTTACGTGAACAGTGGCGAAGGTGAGAGTGGGAGGCAGCGTCATTAGAGAGTACGGGAGGGAGAGAGCTGTTAAGAAGACGAGTAATAGACAGAGATTAGGGAGAGTTGTTAAGATGAAATGACCAGAGAGAATCAATTTTCAAATAGGAAGATGAGAATTGAAGATTTGACACATTTCATCTAACAATACTAACAAAGTATTGGCCACAATGCAAAACTAAAATGTATGTCTTAGTACCTGACTTGATACGACTCTGACTTGATTCTCAGCCATAAAAAAAAAAAAAAGTACATTACAAGTATGATTCTGCTCATCATCCTGTTGCAAATCCTTTTCCACCTTCACTGAGGAAATAATTGAAAATGTGACTTTGCAGAAGCAGATCAGCGGTTCGATTGCTTCAACAGTTTTATTGTTGCTGTGAAGTCTATTTAAAAATGTTCCATTTAAATTTATTTATTATAAATAATTTTTAATATGGGGCTTATGAGATGAACTGGGAATGGTGGAACCAGAGGATGGGATAAAATGGAGTACGGCAACAACACATAAGCATAGAATTAGCAAAAACAGAAAATCGAAAAATTCACAAACATTCTCCTATAAAAATGTCTTGATACAGTTAAGAATTTAGTGTAACGAGTCCAGACTTTGAGGCACCAAAGCAGTTCTACTGCAAATCCTAAGGCTCCCAGCACCATGCTTCACCACTGGAATGAGGGTTTGCTTTGCTTTTTGTCTTGAACTTTCTACAATAATTCAACTTATGTTTCATCTCTCCAACAAAACATGCTCTCAGAACTATAATGAAACATCTGGATGGTTTTGTGAAGCTTGACATGTGCTGCATTTTTTTTGACAGTTCTGGGTTTTGTAGTGTTCTCTTGTACATGTTTTTTTTTTATAGTACCTACATTTACAAAGGCTTCCAAAGCTTGTAGTTTTCTGCAGGTCTATTGTTGTTACACTTGGGTTCTTTTTCACCTCTCTCAGGTTTGCCTGATGTGTGATCGTTGCAGGATGTCCATTTTTTAGACACTTTGTCACATTGTGAAGTGATGAACTCACAGGTCCTGAGACATCCTGTTATAGTTGTTGGGATCATGGTATGGTTCACACTAATCAATTGTTCTTGAGAAGAACAGATTTCCCAGTAACCAGATGTTGCGTGTCCTTATTTAAAAGGCAAAGCACCTGTGAAAGCCACATTTCCAACCTAATCTCCTTAAATGAAACATCTGACTCCAATCAACTTCTGGAGAAGTCATTATCACAGAGGTTCACAGGTTTTTTCCAGCCTGCTCTGTGAATGATTACTCAATATGCTTGAAAACTGTTACTCTGTGTGAATGTTTTGTTTATTGAAATCATGGTTGTCTGTAATTGTGACTTAAAAATAATGAATGCAAATAACATTGGTACTTCCAAAGTTTTCACAATATTTATTTATTTTTTTCCCCGGGCAGCTGTATACGATGTCACCTGAAATACTGGAATTGTATTTTTTTGGTTCAAATACTTCATACAATCTTTATGACTAACTCAGTGGTTAAGGTGTTGGACTAATGACTGGAAGGTCACAGGTTGGGCCCATGAGCAAGGCCTTAAACCTTCAACTGCTCTTCTGATGGAAAATCTTGGGCTAATGATAAATTAATTTAGCAATTAAGCAAATTAAGTGTTTTTTTATGGGTAATAATGCTGAACTTCATGTTTTTTTCTTGCACTTTTTTTGTTGCTTCTATTTTGCCCAGTCCCAGTGTGCATGTATTTTATGCAGCAATAGGGCCCTCTAGTGGCCTCTCAACTTCTCTTAACTTCTCTAACATCTTAAAAAAAAATTGTGAAAATGTATAAAGTTACAATGAGGTTATTATTATAAAGGCAAAGTATTGGCTTTCAGAGCACAATTTATATCTAAGGCCAGACATGGGGAAAAGTTCAGTCCACCGACTGAATAAATATATATCTATATCTATATCTATCTATCTATCTATCTATCTATCTCTATATATATATATATATATATATATATATATATATATATATATAGTACTCAAAGTATGAGTACGAGTTCGTTTCTGCTGTACATACAAAATATATTACGTACATAGCTTGATCCTCAGACACACCACCCTTGATCCTCAGCGTTCTTGATGCATTTTTTGCACACTTTAAGGCCCCAAGCATCAGCATCTTTTAATTTCATTTTATTTCTTAATAATTATTTAAACACATTAACGTACTGAATCTTTCAGCATGCAGGTTTGTGCATGTACTGTACAGTACTAGCTTCATGTATACAGTATACTAGTTCCAGAAATAGAAGAAATATGAGCTGAGATGAGCTGACAGATAGTTTTAATAATCTGTTTGTTTGTTTTTGAAGACAATATTCTCTTTACTAAGGTTTGTACATTCTTTTGAATTCTGCTTATTTAGAAAAAAATAATTAAATGGTGACAAATTAATGGTCTCGGTCATGCTTTTAGTTTTGCATTATATGGTTTACATGGCTTATGCATGTCAGACAAACTTTATCCATGGTCAAGGCACAACCAACAACAAATTAAGACTACTGTCATGTCTTCCTGAGTTGAGTGAGACGCAGATGCAGAATCCATTTTGTATCAGCAGGGTTTTTATTGAATATTCTTTTTTTCTCTCAAAACAAACCAAAAAAAACACAAACAAGAAACAACACCTAACAAAGTCCCGTGACGCTCACGGCCACTCCGAGCGCGGCTTCCCAGGCAGGGTCTGCAGGTGGGCGAACGTGACCCGTTTCGGCTTCTGGAGGATAAGTGGAAATCAAAGGAAACTCTTGTACAGTCCTTGTGACTCTTGAGGGTCTTTCCTTCCTCCCAGAGTCCCACACCTGCAGACACTGCTCAATCCTGGGAGCGAGACGGGCAGAAGAGAAGCATTAACGTGTATGACATATAACAAGGAGAGGGAACACGTGAGGACAAACATAAGGTGCACAACAGTGAACCGACGAAGCCCTACGGGTTCGACTGGAATAAATAGTAGACACACCAGGGAATCACAGGTGTTCGTGTTTAGTGCTTAAGTGCTTAAGTGCTGGTAGTGAATACATAGACACACTAGGTGGGGACAAAGAGTCAACTCAGTAATCCGGGGAACTTGATCTTATTCCCCTGATCCGTGGAGGTACGGGTGTTACAGTACCCCCCCCCCCAGGACCGGCTCCCGAGAGGGGGTGTGAGGGCTGTCTCCGTGTAACCGGAGGGAGTCGAGGCTCACCTACCTGATGGGATGGCCGGTGAGGGGGACGACCCGGACGTCGCGGCGCCGGGCGTTCCGGTCTTTCCAGATGGAAATCCCTAATGAGCCCTCTATGCAAGATGTCCTTTGCTGGCACCCAGCTCCGCTCCTCCGGGCCGTACCCCTCCCATTCCACCAGATATTGAAGGGAACCCCCTCTCCTCCGGGAGTCTAGTAGTTTTCTGACTCGAAACGCCGGAGCGCCCTCAATCTCCACGGCTGCTGGGGTTGCTGGTTCCGCCACACCTTCGTCCAGCGGTCCCCGGGTCACTGGTTTAAGAAGAGAGATATGGAAGACAGGGTGGATGCGTAAATGGGTTGGTAGTTGTAGTTTAAAAGAGACAGGGTTTATTTGGGCTAAAATAGGAAAGGGACCTATATAGCGGGGTGTGAGCTTACGGCAGGGAAGATTCAAGTGAAGGTCCCTTGTGGAGAGCCATACTCTATCGCCTACCTGGAGCGGAGGACTTTCCCTTCGTCGTCTATCGGCAAATTTCTTAAAGCGACGAACTGCCTGGGAGATCTTAGTGTGGGCCTCTTCCCATACCTTTTCCGCTCTTTTAAACCAATCGTCCACCCGAGGGACTTCGGTGGGTGTGGCATCCCAGGGACAGAGCGGGGGTTGATGCCCAAGTATACATTGGAAGGGCGTTAGGCCGGTAGCGGAGTGACGTAGCGAATTTTGCGCGTATTCCGCCCAGATTAAGCATTCTGCCCATTCGTGTTGACGGCTACTACAATATGCTCGAAGATATTTTCCGAGCTCCTGGACAGTCCGCTCGGCCTGACCATTAGACTCGGGGTGATAGCCCGACGTTAGGCTAACAGTGGTGCCCAATTTCTGAAAGAAAGCTTTCCAGATTCGTGCGATAAATTGGGGCCCACGATCGGATACGATATCTTCGGGGATACCATAGCAGCGAAACACGGTTGAAAATAAGGCTTCTGCCACCTGGAAGGCTGATGGGAGGGAGCCGAAAGGGATAAATCTACACCCCTTGGAAAACCGATCGATCACGACTAGAATAGTGGTGTAGCCCTTAGATACAGGCAGATCCGTGACAAAGTCCACTGAGATATGGGACCACGGTCTGTGAGGAGTATCTAACGGCATTAATTTACCAACCGGCAGGTGTCTAGGATTTTTTGAGGTTGCACAAACTGCACAAGACGAAACCACTGTTTCTACTGACTTCCGCATATTTGGCCACCAGTACTTTGGCTCTAGCAGTCTACAAGTCCGAATGATCCCGGGGTGTCCGGCCGCTGCACTCGTGTGTGCGTGAATGATTACCTGTTCTCGTAGGGACACCGGTACGTAGGTTCTCCCCGGAGGACATTGTCGCGGCGCGGCGTGGGACCGTGCCGCTTCTGCAATCTCCGAGTCGAGGTCCCACATGATCGGTGCCACCACGAGAGACGAGTGCAGGATTGGCTCGGGCTCTCTGTGTTCCCCAGGGGCTGTGTAGTACCGGGATAAAGCATCTGCTTTCTTATTTTTTGACCCGGGGCGGTAAGTAATAGTGAAGCGGAAGCGAGTAAAGAACAGAGCCCATCGGGCTTGGCGAGGGTTTAATCGTTTTGCTTGTTGGATATATTCTAAGTTGCGATGATCGGTCAGCACTACGAATGGGTGATCGGCTCCCTCTAGCCAGTGCCGCCACTCCTCTAACGCCGCTTTTACTGCTAACAGTTCGCGATTGCCGATATCATAGTTGCGCTCGGCAGGTGTTAGTTTACGCGAAAAGAAAGCGCAAGGGTGGAGTTTTTCTGGGTTGCCATGACGCTGTGACAGCACCGCCCCAATCCCCACTTCAGAGGCATCGACTTCAACCAAAAAAGGCTTGGTTGGGTCGGGGATTTTTAGAATGGGTGCCGTAGTGAATGCGGTCTTCAGATCTTGAAACGCTCTGCGTGCCTCCGGCGGAAACTCACGCAGACGCTTAGGCTTCCCCTTTAGTAGGGTTGTTAGCGGCGCTGCCAGCATACTGAAACCTCGGATAAAGCGTCTATAAAAGTTAGCGAAACCCAGAAAGCTCTGTAGCGCCTTTACCGATTGGGGTTCCGGCCATTGTTGCACCGCCTTCACCTTGGACGTCTCCATTTCGACCCCCAGTGGCCCTATGCGGTAGCCGAGGAATGCGATCTCTTTTTTATGGAACTCGCACTTCTCCGCCTTCGCATAGAGCCCGTGTTTGCGCAATCGATGAAGGACGGCAGTTACATGTTGGACGTGCTCGGAGTATGACCGAGAGTAAACCAAGATATCATCCAAGTAAACTATCACATATCGGTTTAACATATCCCTAAACACGTCGTTCATGAACCCCTGAAACACCGCAGGTGCGTTTACCAATCCATAAGCCATCACGTTGTATTGGTAATGGCCAGATGTAGTGCTAAACGCCGTCTTCCACTCATCGCCCTTACGCACACGAACGAGGTTATAGGCGCTGCGGAGGTCGAGTTTAGAAAAAACAGAGGCGCCTTGGAGTTGGTCGATGGCGGTCGGTACCAACGGTAGTGGGTGCTTGTATTTTACTGTTACTGCATTGAGACCTCTATAATCAATACAGGGACGTAAACCCCCCCCTTTCTTATCGATAAAGAAGAACCCTGCCGAGGCGGGTGACGTGGACCTACTGATGAGACCCTGCTGGAGAGCTTCACTCACGTATTCCTCCATAGCCCGTGTCTCCTCCACGGACAATGGGTAAACACGCGAGCTCGGCGGTGTTTTCCCCGGCAAAATCTCAATCGCGCAGTCCCACGGCCGATGAGGGGGAAGTCGTGCGGCTGCCCTAATGCTAAACACGTCTTGAAACTGTGCATACTCAGATGGTACTTTTATTGATACTAGGGCTAGCGGGCTCTCAATGGATGTGGTTTGGACCGTCAATGTAGGCGGTATACATTTTTTAGCACATCTAGGGGCCCATGATAGGATGCGAGATTTTTCCCAATCAAAATTAGGATTATGAGAGCTGAGCCATGGGAGACCCAACACGACGGAATGATCTGACCGAGGGAGTACAAAGAATTTTAGTTCCTCGGAATGACCGGGAAAAGTTAATCGGAGGGGCGCAGAGATTTGTTTAATAGGAGAATGCCGGAGGTTATGACCATCCAAAGCTTTGATTGCGATAGGGGCTGGTAGCTTCGACAAGGGAGCCTGTAGCGAGGAAAGAAGAGAAGATGTTATAAAATTTCCAGCCGACCCAGAATCTACAAGGGGAAAGACACACATAGACTGGTTAGCATACGACAATTGTGCTTTAACACAGAAGGAGTGATGTGTGCGTGGAGGTGTGATGTGTATTACTTTTTGGAGTAAGGGGCAGTGATTTATGGTATGTCTTTCCCCCCCACAGTACAAGCACAGCCCCTCTTGTATGCGTCGTCTCCTCTCCTGGGCCGTGAGTCGGGATGTGCCGAGGTCCATAGGTTCTCCCGGAGTTCCTTCCCGAGGCTCCGTCGCGGGGGTGCTGAGGCTGGGACGATGGCGGAACTCCGACCGTTTGGGCGGGGTTTTCGGGGAGATGTGTCGTCTCTGGCTGCGGAGGTGCTGGTCTAGTTTGATGGCCAGCGTGATGCACTCATCCAGGGACATGCCCGTATCCCGGCAGGCCAATTCTAGCTGGACCTCGGGTTGTAGCCCATCCCTGAATCTAGCGAGGAGACTGCGGTCACACCAGCCACTCTCCGCGGCCAGTACCCGAAAACGGATCGCATAATCCGCCACTGTGGCAGTCCCTTGTTTCAGCCTCAGCAGCTGTTGTTCCCCCGTTCTGCCCTGATCGGGGTGGTCGAACACCGTGCGGAACTCCGAAAGAAATTGCGGGTAGTTGGATGCCGCGATTCTGCCAGCGCTCCAAACCGCCGCGGCCCAATCCATAGCGGTTCCTGTGAGCTGCTGCGTGACGAAGCTGATCTTCTGTAGATCCGTCATGTTCGGGAAATCCAGGAGCCACAGCTCACAGGCCAGGAGAAACCGCTTGCACCCCTCCGGATTCCCGTCATACCTTTCCGGGGGGTTCGGGCGAGGTGGTAGCGGTGTGGAGCGCGGACCTGGCGCGCAGAGCGAAGGCAAGCGGTGCATAAGTTGTTCCATCCCGCGCGCCAGGTCATTCACGGCTCTGGCCAACCCGTCAATCTCATTCTGTTGGCCTCGGATGTACTCGAGGACGGGGGCTTCGTCCTCAGGAAGCGGGGTTCCTGCTGCGTCTGGTAGGGTCGGTTCATCTGTCATGTCTTCCTGAGTTGAGTGAGACGCAGATGCAGAATCCATTTTGTATCAGCAGGGTTTTTATTGAATATTCTTTTTTTCTCTCAAAACAAACCAAAAAAAACACAAACAAGAAACAACACCTAACAAAGTCCCGTGACGCTCACGGCCACTCCGAGCGCGGCTTCCCAGGCAGGGTCTGCAGGTGGGCGAACGTGACCCGTTTCGGCTTCTGGAGGATAAGTGGAAATCAAAGGAAACTCTTGTACAGTCCTTGTGACTCTTGAGGGTCTTTCCTTCCTCCCAGAGTCCCACACCTGCAGACACTGCTCAATCCTGGGAGCGAGACGGGCAGAAGAGAAGCATTAACGTGTATGACATATAACAAGGAGAGGGAACACGTGAGGACAAACATAAGGTGCACAACAGTGAACCGACGAAGCCCTACGGGTTCGACTGGAATAAATAGTAGACACACCAGGGAATCACAGGTGTTCGTGTTTAGTGCTTAAGTGCTTAAGTGCTGGTAGTGAATACATAGACACACTAGGTGGGGACAAAGAGTCAACTCAGTAATCCGGGGAACTTGATCTTATTCCCCTGATCCGTGGAGGTACGGGTGTTACAACTACAGCACTTTAAATATAAGAGATATATACAGTATACTGTACAGTAAGACCACATGTTAACATGTATTAACATAGTTGTATTAAAGTTTTATGCATATTAACATGACAGCAATGAGACAATCAACAAGTAAAAAAATTTGAAAATGTAAAAGTTGTAATGTTATTTAATGGGAGAAAATATCATCAAATATCAGCAGGCAGACGAAATGCATTGAGGTGAATGAATTACAAGGGAAAAAAATCATTTAAAAGGAAATGGTAGAATTTTTCAGAATTTATTTTGCTTGGCCGACGATACACAAGCCTTTTATGGTGGAATATTTGCATATAATGCGGTTTCTTAACGAGAGGCCTGTCAGCAGTGCTGATAGTTTGTGACATGAATTTCAAATGAATGCTTAACAATAATAACTCAAAAGATTGGAGATTAGTGAATCAAACACATGATTGATGAAAATGAGGTGATCAAAGCAGGTCAATACTCATTAAAACAATCCTGGATTTTCATTACAACATACAAACATTGATAGCTGCCAGATCTGATCAGTGTATTGGTAAATTTGACAAACAAATGTCTTAGCATAACTTTCTGCCTTGTGGAACTTTCTAGCAAGGTTTTTATGGAATGTGGCTGAGCAAGCAAAATAACTGGTTGAAAGTAACCATGGCCCTCATTTAATATTCAGTTATATTCAACTTAAAAAAGTAAAGTATATTTCTTGTATTGTGCATGGAATGTAATCTAAATATGGTTTTATTTACAAAGCTCACCCAATGTTTGTTTTTATTTTAAAGTAAAACTGATTAGTTGATTCATGTTAATCAATTCCCATACAGAAAGTAATTAAAAGTGTGTGTAAACAATCTTAATCTGTATAGATACTAATATTCACAATGAGCAGCTTGTCTCTCATATCTTCTATTCCGAGTCGTTCGTTCTTTTGAATCTATTGCACTGCATAGCGTCTATGGGAGTCATGTGACAAAAGAACGAATGAGTCAGACTAGAAGAGTCATTGAGAAGAACCGCTCAATTCTGTTTCCTGTGTATTGCACTGCATAACATCTATGGGAGTCATATGACAAAAGAATGAACGATTCGGACCAAAAGACTCAAATGTAACTCATTTCTGTTTCCTGTAACATTCAAATGCTTACGCTTATGCAATTTTGTAGATTCATATTATGGGATCACGTTGACAACGTGAAGTAAAAAGGCTTCAATCTGACTGATTAAATTGCATTCAGTTAATATATAAGTATATACAGTATGAAGATCAAACATTCTATACCTAATCCTTTCTAATCTTTCAGGTAATTTCCTGTCAGATCCAGATCCATCTGCTTTGTGGAGGAAGAAGCCAGCTCTTCAGTTAGATACTGGCAGTAACTCTTTGTCAGGTGGCACTGCTTTAGACTGTAAGGGAAAATGGCAAAAGTTCAGACAGCACTTTATTTATAAAATGGTTTACATAACGCTAATTGTTTGGCTTATTTGATTATTTATAACTCTAGTGTTATAAAATCTGGTTCTCAATTATGATTGGTCAGAAGGTGTTGATTACAGCCAAAATGCAACGTTGTGCTGATTTTATAATTCTTAAAAAAATGTTTTTTTACGTTTTGGAGAGATGATTTTATATGTTTTTTATATGATTTTATATATAAGCATTATTTCAGCATTATACTGTCTCTCTTCAAAACAATAATCATTTAAAATGCTAATTATTCATATTTCTTTATGAGTATTGATCCTAAAATTGCTGTAATTATGAACTTTAAAATTTTTTGCTTATATTGTTTTTTGGCACAAGCTTAAAAAGTAAAAAATGTGTAGTGTCCGTAACCATGTCAAATTCAAGTTGCAATTTTGCATTTTAGAATAATAAACTTTTTCAGGTTTATGTCTTTTCATTTGAAATCTAAATTGACCAAGTTTCAGCTGAATGACAATTAAGATAATTGAAAGATTTTAAGTTACGGACACTACGTAAAAGAGCATGAAATTCAATTCAATTCAATTTTATTTCTATAGCGCTTTTAACAATGGTCATTGTCTCAAAGCAGCTTCACAAAAATGCAAAGAAAAGAAAATTTATGGAAGAATAAAGTGTATTAGCCATGTTTCTTTTTATCTGAAAAAATATGAATGTGTATGCATATTCACAAAATCGAAGTAGGGGTGGGGAGATAAGAAGCATTATAAGTATTATGAAAAATGGTCTTATACTTTATGATCCTATCTGAAAATTAACTTTTTCACTTGTGAGACACTTTTTAGCACCAATACCATGTTTTGGCCCTTAGTTTTCTATAAAGCAGCTGTCAAAGTTCTATAGTCCAAATCATGGGTGTGTATTAACCTAAATATATATGTTTTTTCCATCATGCAAATAATTAATTCTACATACAGTATTATATATACAATATTCTGAAAACTGATGTAGTTCAAATATTATAATCAGATCTTACCTCAATCTTTGCAATTTGCACTTATCACTTCTGAAAAATGATTCGAGCCTCATCACTCCCGTGTTGGTCAGATGGTTTGAAGAGAGGTCCAGCTCTCGAAGTTTGGATTCAGTGCTCTCAAGTGCATTTGCTAAACTCCCACAGGACTTCTCTGTAATCTTGCAGGCTACAAGGCTGTTTAGTATATGGGGATATATTCAGAAATGGCAACGTCTGTTTGAAAGTTATGCTTTTGCTTAATCAATAAACCTCATTTTGGATTTCTGTATACTGTACAGTCAGGTACAAGTGGTTGTTTCAGCTGTCTACTACAGTATAGTGGCTTTATTTTTCAGTTATTTATATGAAAACTGGTAGAATTGAATAAAAAAACAGGCAAAAACAACTAAAGCAAATAAAATCCTCAGCAACAATGGAGACAAATTTCAGAACTTAGCGCAATCCTGCCTAATACTGAGTAGGTCCCCCTTGTGGCTCTTCCACAGTGAGGCCAAGACTCCACAAGACCTCTAGGTGTGCTATGGTATCTGGCACTGAGACAATAGTAACAGATCCTTTAAATCCTGCAAGATGTGAGGTAGAGCCTTCATGGGTTAGACTTGTTTGTCCAGCACATCCCACAGATGCTCAATCAGTTTGGGATCTGGGGAATTTGGAGGCCAAGTTCTTATTCTTATATTCCTCCAACCATTCCTGAATATTTATTTGCAGTGTAGCAAGGCAAGTTTTCCTAAAGAGCTAAAGAGGCCACTTGCTATTGCTGTAAAGAAGTGTATTTGTTCTGAAACAATGTTTAGTTAGGCGCCTTTCTATGATAGCTAGCATTAACTTTTGAAGTAATTTGTCATACTGTTGCTCTTCTGTGGGATTGGGCCAGTCAGGCCTCTCACCCTGTTGTGCTCTGGTGAGGAATGTCCATGATGAATGAGCCATGTAAAGAAAAAAGAGAGTACTGTACTATAGTATTGGGAAGGGAAGGAACAGCTCATGGTCTGATGCATATCACTAAATTGTATGTAGGCATGTATGGCTGCCAATGGATCTGGTCCCTTTTCAATAGAAAGAACTGGGCATTACTACAGAATGTGCTCAGATATAGCCAAATGCTTCAAGACTCATTAGATGAAGGATATTACGAAGGAAACCCAAGAAGGAAAATAATTGAAATGTTTTGCAATGGCCAGGTCACTGGCTTGATGTTAATCTAATTCAGATGCATTTGCATTTGCTTAGGGCAAAACTTAAGGGAACCCAGAAGACACTCCACTTCTAGGTGGTGTCTATGGCTTACAGACTTCAGCCAGCCATTGGCTGCAAAGGATTTGTAACCAAGAATTTAAAATAACTATCAATCTTATTTAAAGGGGTGAGGAAAACATATACAAGTGCTGTAATAAGAAGCGATTCTAGAGTTTGTTGGAGTCCTACAGTAGACAAAGATTAGCATTGGGCTTTTCTAACCAACATTTATCTTCATTATTTCATAAAAAATAAATGGGGTCCCTGGAGTCCCAAGCCTTCGCCAGCTGTGTCTGTTGGCAAGCAGCACCTCTGGCTATAATTCCCACACAATTCACCTAATTTGAACGAAATGCTAAAATAATTCCAACATGTCCAAATACTTATGTACCTGACGTTCCATATACTTTTTCCTTTTTCATGCATGTGTGTACCTCAGTATCTCAAGCTGACAGTGTGGACTTTTCAGCCCTTTGCAGAGATCCTCCAGTCCTGCATCTCCTATGCTGTTGCGGCTCAGGTTTATTTCTCTAACAGGAGAATTTGGTATTCGGAGCGCAGATGCCACAACCTCACATGCTTTTTCTGAGAGTTCACAGTCGCAGAGTCTGCAAACATATCAGCAATCACATGACACATGCATTTACAAATGTCAGTCTGTAATTTATTCAAGCTTTTAAGAACTGAAGTGCTTACACAGCTTTCTTTGATGCCCTGATGATAGGAAGTAACCTCTGACGACTGGATGCTTTTATTGTTTTGTAGTTCTGTAGATTGAAGCTTTCGATTACGTCCTCTGACATCAGTAATACAAAAGCCAGGGCTGAACATTGCTCTGGATTTAATTTCCTATTTGAGAGTTTATCAGAATTCAAACTCTCCTGGATTTCCTTCACCAAACTATTGTGGCCCATTTCATTCAAGCAATGGAATAGGTTAATCGTCTGGGTCTCTGTTCTGTCTTCCTCACGGATCTTTTCTTTGATAAACTGGACAATTTCATCATTTTGAAGGGACTCATTTTCTAATTGAGGTAAAAGATGTTGCAGGAGCTTCCTGTTACACTCAGTAGTGAGGCCCAAAAGGAATTGTAGAAATTGGTCAAAATGCCCAGTTTTGTTTTCTAAAGCCATGACCACTGCGGTCTTGAGTACGTCTGTCAGCGTTGTGGGGTGACTGCCATCTAAAGCAAGAGCATTTATGTGCTCGTTCAAAAACTGTCCCAGAACATGAATGGCAGCCAAGTGCTCCTGTACACTCAGGTGTAGGAAGCAGAAGACTCGTTTTCTGTACAATCCAAACTCTTCCCTAAACAGCTGTGTGACCAGGGAGGAGAAATCCGATGCCTCACTGATTTCAATCCCACACTCTTTCAGGTCGTCTTCATAGAAGATCAAAGTCTTTTTATTTGTTCCATGGAAAGCTAATTTCGCCAAGTTCAAAATCATCTGTTTGTCACTTTGCGTGAACCTGCGCAGATCATTGTTAATGGCTTTCTGGTACTTTCGGTTTTTCAAACCAGCCTGGATGAATATATAATGTATGTACAACTGAGTCCGATTTTTTGGAAATTCACCCAATTCACTTTCTCTTATCAGTATGTCCAGGACTGTTGCTGTAATCCAGCAGAAGATCGGGATGTGGCACATGATGTGCATGCTTCGACATGACTTCACATGCTTGATTATTGTGTTGGCCATTTGAGCGTCCTTACACTTCTTGTGAAAGTACTCTTCTTTCTGTGGATCTGTAAAGCCTCTAACTTCAGTCATCCTGTGTATACATTCAGACGGTATCTGATTGGTCGCGGCTGGACGAGATGTGATCCAGAGGAGAGATCTGGGCAGTAGATTACCTTTTATTAGATTTGTCAGAAGAACCTCCATAGACACTGGCTCCATTATATCGCAGCACGTCCTGGTGTTTTGAAAGTCTAAGTAGAATCGACATTCATCCAGTCCATCCAAGACCAGCAAGATCTTAATGCCGTTCTCGACACTTTCAATATCTTTGAGTTCGGGAAAAAATCTCCGCAAAAGCTCCATCAGACTGCAGGCTTCCTTCTCAAGATTGAGATCACGGAAAAACAAAGAAATGATGAGGTCAATGTCTTGATTGGCTGTACCTTCTGCCCAGTCTAGTATGAACTTCTGAACAGACATGGTTTTTCCAATCCCAGCCACACCTTTGGTTAAAACACTTCTGATAGAATCACTCGGTGACTTAAAAATGTTTGTTATGTTAACAGGGGTTTCTTGAGTGCTATTGTTTTTGCTAGCTTTCTCTATTATTCTTACTTCATGTTCTTCTCTGATTGCTTCACTTCCACCTTCAGTGATGTAGAGCTCTGTGTAAATGTCATACAACACAACTTGTGTTTTTGGTAGTGCGAGTCCTTCATGAATATGTCGGAATTTCCTTCTTAGTTTTTCTTTTATTTTTTCTTGACATTTGGATACTGGCTTCACTGTGAAAATTATCAAAATGGTGAATTTAATATGAGGTGTTAAATTGTAATGGCTGTAGCTTATATCATCTGACATTATTTTGTATAATTGCATTTTCTCTCACTCTCTCGTCCTAATGCATTCAGGGTTTGCCCAGAAGATTGGCAGATCGAGAATTGTCAGTCATAATGGTGACATGGTTGCACACATCACATCATTCCTATCTAATACAAATTGTTTTATTTTATTGTTTTATTCCACTAGGGACGTTCAAGTCAAACCTGGATTTGTGAGGACATTTCTGGGGAATGAAGGCATAAAAACGGTTGACATTTACAGAAGACTTCAGTACGCTGCTAAGACTCTTAGCCAAATGACGATATTGACTGAGGTGGCTCACAGCCCACTGTGGTCGTTCCTGTGGACATTCAACTTGTTGCCAACTTGCAGAAGACATCTGTCTCTGTGAACTGTACACGCAATCATTCATCAACACCACTTGCTATTGCCACACCCCCCATACAGTCCTGACCTCATTCCAAGTCTTTTTTTTTTTTTTTTTTTTTACATATTTGGGTCATTAAATGAGTTCCTGAGAGGCCAGGGTTTCAGACATGAAGCAGGCAGTTTGTTTATGGTTCCAGTGCACTGAGAAAAAATGCTGAGATAAGTGCATTAGTGTAGCAGGGTTTATACAGAGAAATAAAGGGAGTTTTTACTCTCATAACTGTGGTGTGTTATTCTGAACAATCAAAAGACCTGGTTTGACTTGAACATTCCTCATATTTTGTTTTAGGCCAAGATTTTCCCCAAATATAACTAATAGCCCAACTGAATTAAACCAAAACAATCCAGATCAGGCAGTTAGTAAAGACTCCTGTGTGTTAATGATACAGTATATATCACAGTGAAATTTGGTTTACAATTTTGCTGTTATTCACAACATCAAGTTTTTTTCTTAATTTTTTAAAAATACTTGTGCACTCAAATAACAAGTCTTATGTCTTTGATTTATGTTATGACCCTTCGTTACCACTGGCACAACTAGCCATAAGTTATTTCTTTTAAAATTAAAAGAAGTCTTTTAGAATTGTAGCATTTAGCAATTATTTACGAAACATACCTGATGCCAGATTAATTGTAACTTTGAGAACATCATCTTCAGAGAAACTTCCCATCATCTGTTCAGCAACATCTTGAGTTCTACAATCAGCTTGCAAAGTCTCAAAGCATTCTGGGTATTGGTAAGCCAAATTTTTTTTAAACTCTCGAAACTCTGAGGCAGTCATGCTACCCAGGATTTTCTGTAGTGTCATTAGAGTATTGGGAAGTGCTGTGATCTGAAACAAATGCACAAAATACAAAGAGTGGACAAGAGGATTTCATTATTTTATATATCTAAGATATCAATCCACTAATTATATTTTAGGTCATTTAGGCCAAAAACATTTTACCTTCATGTATTGTTTTTCATGTTCTCTGTGTTCCTTCACTGCACACTCCTTACAAATGGCTGCCTGCTCGGTTTTACAGAACATATCCTGAGCTTGGTGGTGCTCCTGACAGAGACTTTTTTGAACTTCACCAGTCTCCACATATATACTGTATCAAATAAAGCAATTAATGACTAATCAAACATGGTGAATGCTGATCTAAAAAACAATATTTAAAACAAGTAGATAAAACATCTGGAACAAGCCTTCATGTTTATACTAGACTCAATTAGCTCAAAAGAAAATTATTCTCATGTTCCTATGAGTTGACAAACTAATATCTGCCCTTTCGTGCAAACAGTTTGCCAACTGCCAAATCCTGTAGAAAGTTTAATCAACCCTGATCATTCAGGGACTGTGGCACCTTCCCCCAACACTCCAATCTGCAACCCAGAAACCCAACTGCCTGAACCACCACTGCCCTAATATGTATGATCCTCCTCTGCAGAATGTTTAACCAACCCTACCTGCCTTATAGAAATTTTGACCTGTGACTACTCTCCTGTAACCCTAGGTTTCACCAGTCCCACCCTCTCTTATAAAAGGTTTGACCAATCCTGTAATTTTCTGTAGAAAGGTTGACTTCTACAACCTTTAGAAAGTGGTCATACAAACTTGCCCTCATCTTGTCTATAAAAGGTCTTTAAAGCTCAAGAATTCTTATGAGGTCTTTGTGAAGAATCGCTAAAGCAATTCTAGCATGAGGACTTAAGTAAGGGCATTGAAATTATTCCTTAAGACATCATGGTTGTTAACATTTTTAGGGCCTTAATGGGTCCTAAAGACCTCCCTCATAGGTCTCTAGTTTGTATGGTCCTAGTCTAGTATGTATGAAGATAGGGTCCTGTTTGTGCTCACTGAATTCCTGCCCTTTCTCTTAGAAAGTTTAGACTATATAGCACTTTCTAATAGAACTACTGACCATTCCTGCCCTTTTCTGTGAAAATACTGACCAATCCCATCCTTTATATAAAAAAAAGCCTGACCAATACTTGCTTCAACCTGCATAAGATTGAAGACCTGCTCCAACATATGTTTGCTTTTGTTCTTTAGGTTCTCAGTCCTGATGCATTGGGCCTTCAATGAGCCTAACCCCAACACAGTAGTTAAAATGTGTTTAGCTTTAATATTATTACAGGACTTGGCTGGTAAATTTCACTTAATAGACATGCAACCTAAACATGACAATAACTGAAGAAAAAAAATCAAGATTTAAAGCATCAAAATAAGACCTTGTATATTTCTGCTCTTCTCCTTGACTGAAGTGTACAGGTTGGATCATTGAGTCTTCGCTCTTCATCGAAAGATTTTCTAGTGTTCGTGAAGACTTTCGAACTCTGAATGAAAGCAAACATTTTTCCTATATCTACATTTGCATTTATAATGCCAATTTACCACATATTTCTAATAAGGCTAATTCAAACAATCAAAATTGTAATTCAACAAAGGTGTCTCTTTAGTATCATATTAAATATTAAATAACATTTATAGCCGCATCAGACCTTTTGCCAGAAGGAAAATGAACTGGTTGGATCATTGAATCATTACTCTTCAAAGAAACATTACTAGGCGAAGAAGACCTCCTGAAAAAAAAAAAGTGAAAAGTAAGACCATCGACAACTTCTTAGCATTAATTCAGAAGAAAACCATTTATTGTGGTTTATGTGTTAATATTTGTTGATTCCTACACCCTGAAGCAAGTGTTTAGGTTGGACTGTTTTCTTTTTTTATATAATATGCCTGCATAATAATATTAATAATATTTCTACAAACTCTATCTAAACTACAATCTATTGACTCCAGCAGAAAGTTTTACCAATCCGATTCTTCCCCAAAAAGATTGACTAATGGTCCAGAATGTTTAGCCAATCCGTCCCTCTCTCACAGAATGACTGACCAATCCTATTCCTCCCCCCAAAATAGGATTGGTAAGTCATTCTGTGAGAGAGGGTAGGATTAGCCAAACATTCTGGACCATTAGTCAATCTTTTTGGAGAAAAATCAGTTTCACTAATGCTAATACTAACCTCTCCCACGGAAATTCTGACCAATTATTTCCTCAGCCATAGAAAGTTTAACTAATTGTACCAATTGTAGAAAGTTGGGCCCAGTCTCCCACAGGACTTTGGCCAATTTTGCACTCTCTCAAAGTTGTTTGACAATTCCTACCTTCTCCCAAAGAATATTTGACTAATTATACCATCACCCACAGAAAGATTGACCTTCTCCGAGAGAAGGTTTCTTCACTCTTCCTCAGAAGAACTGACAAATCCCAGAATCGCCCCAAAAAACTGTGTACTCCCTGCCACAGAAGGTTTGACCAATTGCATTCGTTCCCACAGATTTTTTAAGCAATCTCTTAAACATCATACTAAATATTACATAATACAGTATTTATTCCTGAAGCAGACCTTTTGCCAGAAGCAAAATGAACTGGTTGTATCATTGAATCGTCACTCTTCATTGAAACTTGACTAGGTGAAGAAGACCTACTGAAGGAAAAAATTATTAATACAGAAACTGTTTACCACTTACTAACTTTGCAAAAGTTGCAGCTACACAACTTGACCCATTTTTGTTATGCAGCTTGTATGGTATGGTATTTTCAGTTGTATTATATTTGAATAAAAAAAAATGCATGCTCAAATATTTCAGAAAATATCAGACCGATTCTGACGAGTTACTTTGTCTTGCTCAGTCTGGACTTTCTCCTTTTTGGCACTTTGAGAGCTCTGAGGCTTCTCCATCTCTGGCTTCTTCAACTGTGTGAAAAACAGTATAAGTCTTAGTCATATTACTGCAAATCAAGATCCTTTAATGCTATTTTCACTAATTAAGCTTTAACACATTATGCAAAATTGCAGTACATTTAGATTACTGTTGTATTTATTCCCATTGCATTTAGTCTAGATCTAGATTTATTAGTATTTTTCACAACAATTTTGTGTCAAATTTATTATTTATTATCAATTATTTCAAATAATGCATACTTTTTACAGTTTGTAAAATTTTATGTTGGCAATTATACTGCCATGTTACTGAATTTGTTTTATAATTCAAATTAAAATAATGTTTTTGTGGTTTCTTATAATATATGCTTTTTTTTTAAAACACATTAATTAATTTAAGTACAGATGCATAATCAATTAATCTAAGCATGCATAATGATTCAAATGTTGCTCCCTCTATTTACTGTGTATAAATAATAATAATAATAATAATAATAATAATAATGAAAATAATAACAACAACAACAACTAAACCTAATATTTAGTTTATTGTCGTCCTAGTTAGTTTCTAGGACTGCCCTGTAACATCTGTAAGATCTAGAGCTCCGGAGATCTAGCTCACCGGATTACTGAGTTGACTCTTTATCCCCACCTAGTGTGTCTACGTGTGTATTGTCTACACTTTAACACTAATGAAGAGCACCTGTGTACCCCCCATGTGTCTACCTATATATTTCCGGTCGAACCCGTAGCACCTTGTCTGTTCACTGTCGTGCACCTTTCGTATAGCTTATGTGTTTGATCCATGCACCAAATCTCTTCTCTATTTCCCCCAGGACTGTTTCTGTTTCCGCGGCGAGGAGTCATCACTCCGGACCAAGTCCGCTGGCCTACGAGCCTGTTTTGTTTTGTTTATCTTTAGTTTTCCCACCTGCAGACCCCAGCGGGGGAGAAGCTGTTTTGTGAACTTTTGTGTTGGTGATTTTCTTTACACTTCAAATACGAAAAGAAAGAAAGAAATAAAATGGACAATAAAACAATGGAACCTGCGTCTGCGTCCGCTTCCTGCGAGATAGACATGACATGCCCCTGAAATATTATGTGACTTTAAATGCTTTATTTTAGCTGTTCTACAATAAAAATACTTTATTAGATAATCTTTCAGAAACGTTTAATATATTATTAATAATTATAAATAACAATTCAACTGTTATGTAGTCAGGCAGTTGCATTGCGTATAATAAATAGAGTAAGTTATCACTCACTCACTCACTCATCATCTATACCGCTTAATCCTGTATTCAGGGTCACGGGAGAGTAAGTATATATATATATATATATATATATATATATATATATATATATATATGTAATATTATCTCTCCGCCATAATCTCTATCAAATATTATATTACAACATAAATTCATAGGTTTATTGTTATCAAATATGATATAAACATTATAATTAACCCTAGGCACGTGACAGGTGTCGAGACCATAATTTTCATATAATGTTTATTTTGTGGCACATTTATTTTACAGGGATTTGTCATGTAATACAAAAATGCTTGCACTAAATAAATATTTATGATGAAAAATTTAACGAAATGATTTTTATTATTAAATAAGCAATATCAAAAATACATCTTGTATATAAAAAATAATTTATATTTTTTCCCTATACAACATGTAATTTTTTTATAATGCTTATTTTATAATCAAATCCATTTGGTCTAATTTGTAATTTCTAAATCATAAACCTATAAATTTCTGTTCTAATATAATATTCGACGGAGATTATGTAGGGGGGGGGGGCAATCTGTGGCAGGGGGGCATTTTAGCGCATAACACCGGTCTTCCGCGGTGAAATAGCGAATAAATTTCTACATCCGTAGTCTGATACTGAGTGCCACCACTTTGGGCCGTACACGCACTCATCAATGTGTTGACCATCTCTTCATTTCTCACAATTGCAGCAACCAAGTTTCGCGCCGACTCACTCATCCTTTCTAAAGATGGCGCTGTGTTTCGATGACGTCATGTTTCATATAATATATACTTAGTTTTCATTCAATATATTCAGACTTTCCATTCAATATATCAGTTTTCAATCCATATATTCAGATTTCATTTAATATATATATATTTCAATCAATATATTCGGAATCCATTCAATATTGTCACGTTTAATTCACTATATTCAGAGTTTTCATTAAGTTCTCTCATGAATATTTTCCTAAACGGCATGCCATAATTTAGGCCTGGGGTGAAAATGAAACACAGGTGAAGGTGAAATTAAAATGCGCAATAATAATTATGTAACGTTTTCTCTTTATCACAGAGACACAGAGAGCTAAAAAAAAAAAAAAAAAACAAGACACACTTCAGTTCAGAATTCACTCAGGCATTAGAAACTTACGGACACTGCTTTAGTGATCTTTTTTGAAGGCGTTGTGTTGTTTGAGGTTTTCTAACGTCCGGCCCCCGAAATCATCAAAGCACTTTCGCTTTCACTTCAAACAGAGAAGCTCGTCTTTGACTCCCTGAAACGAATCTGAAGAACCGACTCATCTTCGAGAACATTCACCACGTGCTTGATATTAAATCCTACAATAATGCGCAGCTTCCTTCCTCACTCTTGTAAATGGAAACAGTTAGCAATTAGCAGATAGAACATTTTTTGCAGATGGAACGAATTTTTAAACTGAATCAAAAATCGATTCATTTGACTGAATGAACCGGAAATGAATCATGGATCACTTATATAACATAATACATAATACTAGTCTGAATACAGTACAGTACTTTTCGTTGAAGGATAAAGAGTTTGTAGAAATAGTTAAAAGGTTAAATCTAAAAATAATTTGATTATCTTTAATGTAATCAGTGATATTATTATTATTTCAGGTTAAAGTCCACGTGCATGTCTGTCTGTCTTTCTGTACGGCAGAACTCTCTGTCTAACTCATTAATACATAAAGATTAATATAAAATTTTGTAAGGTTGAGTATTTTACTCAACTTGTTTATTCTCAGTTGTACAGTTGTACAGTCGTCAGCCAAATACACTCCCTGTTCGTTAATCGGCGATAAATCACAGATGAGAAATCCAAAAAGTAGTTTGTATAAAGATACATTTTTGTCTTAAAACGACTTGTTGTTTCAGCTGTGAAAATATGAACTAATTCTAGCAAAAATATCCTATTTATAGATATTTTCTAATTAATATCTATTGGTGCAGGTGTTTGTTTACATTGAGCAAGTAGCTTATTAGTAACTTATTTTAAAGTAGATTATTAAATCCGTCACATACAGTAACTTTTCATAACATCATTTTGAGTTCACTTATGGTGCAGGTTAAACTTCAGGCAGAGTACTGCAAAAGTTTCAGTAAATTCTGTCCAACCAGTTTAGTGTGATTTTGTGATATAATCTGGCTGGAAAGACAAAACTGTGAAGATATCATTGAAAGAGTTCTCACCAATTAAGAGACAAAATCTGTTTTTATTTAGATAGTTAATATAAAGCATAAAAGATTACTTCTCAATTTTTTTACTACTATCTTATCCTCAAGCTATCTAATTTGACTTAAATTACATTTTCATTATTTTATTATTATTGTTTTTGTTAGATTTTTTTGTTTGATTTCCTCTTTTTTATTGTCTTCATACTATGAATTTATATTTCCATATCCCACATGTCATTCATGTGAACATGTGACATCCTGTGAATAATATACTGTATGTCCTATTTATCCATCTATCTATATATAGAAATTCTGTTTGTGTTTTTTCTGTGTGCAGGGTTTGCACAGGCATTCCTCACTACAGTAAGAGTAGGTAGTATCATCAACTTTTTTGTCATAATGTGGGCATGTCCAGGGTCCGTCACTGAATGTTACAGTAGGCAGCGTAAGTGCTGATGAAATGTTGGAGCAGGGTGAGGAGCTGCAGCGAGTTGACCACACACCATTCGTGGATAATGGTAGCATGATGGCGTCAGGATCTGCAAGCGGGCAGAGCCACGGATAACCCCTAGTATTTCTCAAATTCATTCAAAAGGTCCCATACAGTATGTGAAAAATAAATATGTGGGGACAAAAAACATGGCTGGTGTGTAAAATCACTTAGGAATTAATCACAAAATTAATTCAAATATTAATTCAAATATTTATTTGTTTATTTTATACAAATCCTCATGCTTATCCTGATACGATAAAGATCTACTAGATCTATTTAATGTGAAAAACGGGTGTACAAATAGTGAAGTAGGTTGTTTTATGGAATATAAAATGTTTCCCTAAAAATTTATATTGTTTTTAGGTATTGCATAGATGGTTTACAGTATTTCTCACAACTGATGGACACATATAGTATCACATTGTATATATACGTTTTCCGGGGTTTCATTCTCCAGTTTAATGGCTTGGTGAACATCATCATGTGTTTCACTTGGCATGTTTCTTGTAAATAGCGATGTACTCCTTGACATCATCAGGGGAACCCAGGACAACTGGAGCCCTCTGATGGATGTTCTCAGGCTGGATGTCCAGCACGTTCATGGGTCCTGTGGTGGCCATTCCTCCAGCCTGCTCCATGATGAATGCCATGGGGTTGCACTCATAAAGCAGCCTCAGCTAAAAAAAAATTAGACAAAATAATGATCACTGATACCAGTTCATGCATGTTAGAACAAGGCAGTACCCCAGCACACCTAAATCTCTTTACCAGGCCAGTATCAAGGAACAATACAGTCTGTCATGATGTTTTGAGATTGCAGTTCTTTTGGGAACTTAATACAGAACTAAACATTTTAGGGTTCAGATGTGCAAAGCTAATAGTGATCTTTTGGAAGACTTGCAGCTATAAACAGTCAGAGGTTATTCTACCAAGTATGGACATGGGGATGGGTTGGGATTGGGGGGCTTGGGATGAAGACTTATCCAACCAACTTTTTTTTTTTTATCCCGACCACATTGATCATTTTTGCTACTTAAACACTCAATAAAAAAATAAAACTCTATTTCCAATAGACAAGTGGTTATTAGAAATTAAATTAGAAATTAGAAACAAAAAGGTAACAGAAATTGTTATTATAGAAAGGTTTTGTCTTAAAAAATAATAATAAATGTGTTTGTTTAGAATTCAGGAAATAAAAAGCCAAAATTATATCTGCCTCTACCTACCATTGACAGAGGGGGGAGGGTCGGGGTGAATACTTACAGAAATACTTACATAATACTTACAAAAAAAAAAAAAAAAAAAAAAAAATATATATATATATATATATATATATATATATATATATATATATATATATATATATATATCTTTATTATTCTTTTTTTTATTAACCATGATATGTTGAAATAAAAACTAGATTTCATCTCTTTATTTAAATTATACCTATTTTGTGTGTTAATAATAATAATAATAAAATTCCAGGCTGTACAAACTCTACGAAATATCAAAAAGTGTGTGGGGGTAAATACTTATGCAAGCCACTTTAAATCAGCTCAAACAAGTCTAAATCTTTTACCAAATATCACACTTGTTGCTTGTGATTCCCCTTTAATTCTGCTATCATCATCATTGTTGAAGATTTTCTCACCTTGCCCTTTGGACTCTTGACATTCGCCGGGTACAGGAAGATTCCTCCATACACCAGCGTCCTGTGCACGTCAGCCACCATGGAGCCCACGTAGCGGCCCCCGTACGGTGCGCTGCCACCCTGCAGACCACCATATCAGTATTTTGATACATTTGATATTTCATGTGTTGCCACACTGACTGCAAAATTATTCTTTTTATTTCTTATTTTTTAATTCATATTTGTCTGCATTTGATGTTTTAATCTGTTTTAATCTGTACTTAGTGAACGATCGGTTACCTCTGGGAATTTCTTCTTCTGTAGGTATTCTGTGACGTCTGGGTAAAAATACTGAGCGTATCCCTCATTAAGACTGTAGATTTTTCCTTTCTTCTTAATCCTCACATCGCGGTCCACCAGAATGAACTCCCCTATGGACTAGTCAAGAAGGAAAAAAGGAAAATAATAAATCAGACTAGCTGGAGAGCGATTATAGAAATTATTATACTGTAATCTGTAGGAACAGGCTTCATCAAATCAATCACATTTTAATAAGTTTCATCAATTTATAGTTACATATAAGGTTGACTTCTTTTTTTTTTTAAGGTATTAAGACAGAATTTATTAAGATTGTCTTGTTACAAAAAATGTTCTGACTAGTGCTATACACCTATTGTAATTGGATAAAAATATAAATCTTAATATGGGCCTGTGCAATTATTTAATCACAAAAGCCTGCAATTTATTAATGGCAATATACACATAGTCTGGATTTTTTTGGTCAATAATTAATACTTTTAAAAAGTATTTTAAGGTAATAAATAAATATTGGCAAACATAATCTGAATTTATCTCATTAGATAAATATATTTAAATACAAAATGGTATTAGTAGTTAAATATAGCAGTTTAAATCTTCATATGAATAATAATCATAATATGAGACAAAAACTATTTTAGATTTTTTTAGATCGATTAGATTTTTTGATCAAATCATGCAGCCCTAGAGAAAGTTAGACACTGGAGACTCCTTCCGTATATGAGAAATAAACATCTCTGTAAGGAAAAACTGCACAATTAAGAAAAATCTAGATCACGTGGAAACAATAGCAATAGTAGAACCAGCGCATTTACAGTAGATAAACCTGGGATTAACATTGCTTATAGTTCGACCAATCAGAAGGAAAAACTGAAAGAGTGCTGCGTCATGAATGAACGACAAGGTGAAAATGTTTATTTTAATTTTATTTTACGTTTCTGTGGGAAATGTGAGCTTTTGTGTGCATTCTTTTTAGAAATTTCATTACTTGCTTGATTCGCTTTTATTTTTAAAAAAAAGGTCCCCGCAGAGTTTTTAAAAGATGTTTAGTCGCTTATTTTTTTATATATATATAATATTTTTTTTTCTCTCTAAGACTGTAGATATAAGAGTTTAAAGCATCACTTAAAAGTGTACAGTGTCATGTGGCTGTATGAGGAGACTCACAGGGTCCAGCATGAAGCAGTTGACTCCTTGACCTGTAGACAGGACCAGCATGGTGGCGCTGCCGTAAAGAGCGTAACCCGCAGCAACAATCTTTCTACCCGGCAGTAAGGCATCCTTCTCAGTCGGCTCACTGTCATTGTCCTAAAACATACACACACAACTATTATTATACAGTATAACATTCTACTGACTATTCTCTGACTATATCTTGGAAATGTCTATAAGCCTTACTTTCCTCTGTGTTTGTTGCGTGTGTTGTGTGTTTACATAATTTTTCTTATGCTTTTCTATTCTTATAAGCCAAGCATCTAGGTTTTGCTATAGAAGTATAACAGTACTGAGCAGGGTACTTTGCTGATCCTCCAGCCCTGTAGCTTAAACGAGGGGTGTTCAAGTCAAACCAGGACTCCGTAAGTTTATGATAAACATGTTGAACATAACACGAAGACATATATATGATTTTATATCTGCCCTAGTAGCATACTGTACTTTAACTGATTAACATAGCACGTGTCCCTAAAGCTTCGTATGTTCTCTCTTCTGGGGCCCAGACTAAACGCATTCCAGGGGGATTGTGAAACTTCCCGGATACTGCCAGGGGATTGTGAAACTTCCCTATTCAAGGCACTTGTGCTGCTCTACACTGTTTTGAGTGGAGATGTGAGAAGCTTTTCTCTTGTGCAAGAAAGCTGTATTTTGCAGATCTGCACCATCTGAGTTGGGAAAGAGTAACCGCTTCTTTCCTTATTTGCTAATATCGTGAACTGTCTCTTCCTCTTCCAGCGGCCCTCTTTGAGGTGGCCTGCCAGTCCCTACACTAGCTAATGTTAAGTTCTTTTGAAATCTCAGCTTCAACATATTTTTCTAAGCTAGCTAATATTTAATCAATTCGAAATATTAACTTACGCATATTTTGCTAAGCTAGCTAATGTTATGCCCATTTGAAATCTTAGCTTAAATATTTGCAGAATAAAAAGTCCAGCCTTGACTTGAACACCCCTCGTTAAAAGCACTTGGATACTAGACCATGTATGAAACCTTGCTTATTGTTCTAATTTCTTGTGATATTCTAAGCATCCTCGATGGATATTCTGTGCATGATCTCTGGTTTGGATTTGCCCCTGAAACTAAATTACAGTGTCTATTCTGTGTTAACAAGATTGTTTTTCAGTGGAGTATGAAAGAGTGTATATAATTACTAAGACTGCAACCTTGATCCTCCTGAAGCATGGGGTGAAATAGTTTCCAAGTATACAAACTATGGAAACTGTGCTATGAAAAAAATTACCTTTCTGTAAATGGCAAAAATAGTTCCAATGGAAGCCAGACAGTCGATGTTGGAGGAGCC
Organism: Clarias magur; assembly: GCA_013621035.1. Classification (NCBI taxonomy): domain Eukaryota; kingdom Metazoa; phylum Chordata; class Actinopteri; order Siluriformes; family Clariidae; genus Clarias; species Clarias magur. The sequence continues at coordinate 154,759 of QNUK01000323.1, read as the reverse complement.
GTCCAGCGGATCGAAGCAGACCACATATTTACCCTGGAAAAGAAGATAATACAAGAAATAAATAAGTGAAATAGTGTGATGTGGCTACATAAAGCTTTTTTTTTTTAAAACCTGTTCATACTCACTCTTTGATCGGGCTCAATGATGATCGCTTTTTCATCCTCCTCACTGACCAGCACGCAGGACGTGAACGAGGACTTAATCATGTTAATGACCAGATCATTGGACAAGACATCTAGCTTCTTCACCTGGTCCCCTGTTACGTTTGTGTTTCCTGCGATTCCATAACTGAGAGAGAGCGAGAGATTAAAGTGGGCACAAATCGTTGCAATCTTGCAGTTTTCATTCAAAGCAGACTCTGATCTGTTGCACAAGACCCTAAACATTGTCTCGGCTATCAGTATTAGATGTCATAGTAAAAACAAGTGGATAATGGAGTGATTAGGTCAGCATTATCAGCTCTTTTATTTGTAGCACCATGCAAGTGAAGAGCTGATGAAGGGTAATGAAGCCTGAATACTTTCTGTAATCTGAAGCTACGTTAATAATTAGAATAGGAAAATAATTAACTGTGGGTTAACAGTAACACTGCTTCATCAATCAGTCAGTTATTGATTATTTACCTTTAAAATCATGTTATACTGTAGAATTTTTTAATTTCATACATATTAACGTCATCTTAGATAGGACATTAATCTTTATAAATGCCACATAATATAATTTTCATAAATAAGTGACATTGTATTTCTTATCATTGTTTAGAAGCACAATCAATTAAATGATGTAATTGTTGCTAGTGTAGTAAATCTTGAAATCTTAGCTTAAGCATATTTGACTAAGCTAGCTAATGTTAAGTCCATTTGAAATCTCAGCTTAAACATATTTGGCTAAGCTTGCTAATGTTTAATCAATTTGAAATATTAACTCAGGCATATTTTGCTAAGGTATCTAATGTTAAGTCCATTTGAAACCTTAGCTTAAGCACATTTGGCTAAGCTTACTAATGGTAAGTCCATCTGAATTCTTAGTTTAATTCTATTTGGCTAAGCTAGCTAATGTTTAATCCATTTTAAAAAATTAGCTTAAGCATATTTGGCTAAGCTGTCTAACGTTTACTCCATTTGAAATCCTAACTTCAGAATTTTTGGCTAAGCTAGCTAATGTATTTTTACTAGAATTGATCACAGATGGAATGTTATGCAAGTGGAATGCAGTAGCAAGTAAATATGACTAAGTAGTTTTGAAATACTTGAAAATGATCCATTCAACAACACAAGCTTAAACATATTAATTGCAATTAATTATTTGACTTATAATCAACAATGAAAGATGATGCAGCTTCAGATCAGCTTTGTTTTTTTTTATCTGATGGCGTTTGGGGTGCATTTAAAGTTTTACAAGCACTACTGCATTATCTGTACCTCCGTTTACAAATCTCATCACAGAACAGAAAGTGAGAAGAATAAGAAGAATGTACAGTATGCAGAGAAATAAGTGCAGTAAGCATCCTGCTACATTACCACAAATGAAGGTAGATTTTGTTTAAACAATCAAACAAAAAAATCTACTTCCGAAACAAACAAATAAATAAATCCGTTCCGCATCAGACATAGGCTAAAGTATATTTCTGTCATATGACAAAAATATACAGTATATACAACTACACTGCAGGACAGCATGTGCTTTTTATGAGATAAAAGGTGAAGCTCAAATGTGTTAATCAATAACAGTGTTTGGCAAAGAGGAGTGCAGTCAGAAAACATCCTCAACACTGATAACATTACACAGTTATTACAGTATGTTAATTTCTGTTCATTTACTTGCTATAATAAATATATTGTATAACCGGACTGTACAATCCTGTTTTATTAATTCCAGTCTTATTGGTTCAGGTGCTAAAGTCTATGTGATATTATAATGAAAAAGAAAAAAGGTTACAATTCATTGGAATATATTAGAAAGCTAATGAAGATTGTTTTAATATGTCTGTTATTTGTATATTACATGTTACCGTAAGTAGTGAGACATCACTCTCTGCTATTACACTGGCATACAGGTACCGGTCAAAAGTTTGGATACACTTTCTAATTCAATTAATTTTTGTTTAGTGATTTATTTTCTAAATTCTAGAACAATACTGGATAATTCAAAACGTTAAATAACACATATGGCATTAGGTTATTAATGAACAACAACACCAACATCAGTTGTTGTTTTAAGATAACAACTGCTGCAGAGGAGAAGTTCATTTAGAGTCACCAGCCTCAAAAATCACCAAGTAACAAACAGCACCTCAGATTAGAGTCGTTATGAAGAATTTAGAGAGCGTAATTATCAGACGATTTGCTAACCAATGACCAATTTTTTAAAAATATTAACAAACACTATAGTTCCACAGTCCTTCTTGCACTAACTTGTCTCTATAGTTATTAGGACAAAATCAATCAAACAAACAAACAAACAAACAAACAAACAAACAAACAAATCTTAACATGTTATTGAAAAAAAAACCGGAAGCCCATGTCGTGACTCTCTCTACACCTTTGGTAGAAACCCCACTGACTCGTACCGGCGACTCCTTCCATTGATGTTACATAAATATCTATTTAGAGAAAGCTTTCAGGAGGAGTATGCATTTGTTTGATAACATTTTTGTTAATCTGTTTGCTCGGTTTAGATTATGTGGTGCATCAATTATGCAAGTCCACATGATCTTGCAGCTGAACTACAGTTAGAGCCTCTGTTACAGAAAATTAAGCAGCACCTCCTGATAGCACTGTGGTACTGTATATACTCTCAAATTCTTACAATAACTTTACAGCAGAATCAAATCTGGTTTACTTAATTTTAAAAACAAAAATCTAATAAAATGCATGCATTTAGACATCCTCATACACCAAGTATGTTCTCAGATTGTAAAACTTACAGGTTTGCGATTCCTGCTTTCCTGACTGCAGAAGAAATAGCTTTGATGGCTGTGCACATGGAGTTGAGGAGCGTCGTCAGCTCTCCAGTCCCTTTGGCTTTCCGTCCTTCCTCCAGGACGAACCTGGTCAGGGTGATCACGTTGGTATCAAAGGCTCCTCTGTCCGACATTGTGAGTCGAGCTATGTGCGGGTTCAGGTAGACAGAACGGCTGAATGCGAGGCTGGTGCAGGAGTTTGAGGGGCCTTTAAGGGGGGTGTGTGGGCACGTAAACCAATCAGACGAGAGATTTACACACATCTGGTTAGGCAAGATACTGGTCTGATCAAAGTGCAGTGACTGTAGCACTAGCAGCACATTTTAATCAGTTAAGTATTGTAATGGTAATATACACACTATATGCAGCTGAAAATAGATGGACATAATTAAGAACCTTTTTGAGGCTCAAGCCACATGAAAATAATAAATAGAAAACATCAAAGAAACACCGGTATGTTTGTGCATTCCTGAAACTTCCAAGAAAAATTAGATTACAGGTTAAAGTTAACTCAGAGCAACCTTGCACGTCACTCAGTGTCTCTAAGTCTGGGTCTGCAGTCAGAGAGATAAAAGCTTTATTTGTTTAAAGAGGTTTTGTTTGTGCATTTGTAATGTGACTGACGCAAATGTTTCGGTGACCACAGTGATCACAAAGCCCTAATCTAAATCTAATCATACTCTGAAATAGTCTAGAAAGTGCACCGACTCTGAAACCGTGGTGTTCATGAAAAAGTACACATTTTTGTATTTTTGCAAAACTAAAGCTTCTAATGTATTGATCAGCATGGGATGAGAGTTTACTGGGCTGATAAGGTTTTCAAACTTGTAGCTAGGTGTGTTACATGGACCCTGATGTTTCTTAAATAACTCAGCCAGAATAAAAAAAAATGCATGATGAATAATCTCATTTGAAACCATGTGTTACGATCCGGCCAAATCGGAATGAATTTCAAAATAAGGGGTGGTATAATTAACTGTGCAGTAGGTCAATATTAGCCATGCAAATGCTCGATCTGATTGTTTCTCTTGTCAGAAAAGCAGTTTGATAGTAGGCATTTTTAGACTTTTACTCATTTGGAAAAAAAAATATTCTCTGGCACACAAGGTTCTCCATAACAAAATGTTTCATTTGAAACACTAGTACTAAGTACTCATCTAAGTACTCATCGTTGACGAATAAAGAGTTTGTATGAATAGTTAAAAGGTTAAAGCTAAAGATAGTCAGCTTTAATGTACTCAGTGATATTATTTCAGGTTGAAGCCCACGTACTATAGTCATGTATAGTATATATATATATATATATATATATATATATATATATATATATATATATATACTATACACATCTATATACATATGTCTGTCTTTCTGTATGGCAAAACTCTCTGCCTTACTTATTAATATAAAGAAAAAAAAATTTGTACGCCTTACTTTTTTAAGTTGTATATCATCAGCCAAATACACTCCCTGTTTGGTAATCGGAGAGTGAATCACAGATGATAGATTGAAAAAGTAGTTTGGATAACGATGAAGTTTTGTCTGTTAACACGCTGTGGTCGTTTTAATTCACTTATACCACTTCAGCGCTGTTATTTCAGCTGAGAAAATATGAACTAATCCCGGGAAAAATATTCAGTTTATTTTTTCTAATTAATATCTATTGGTGCAGGCGTTTGTTTACATTGAGCAAGTAGCGCAATAGTATCTTATTTTGAAGTAGATGGTGCAGGTTAACTTCAGGCAGATATCCAAGTACAGTACGGCAAAAATCTCATTAAATTCTGTCCAGCGGCCAATTTTAGACGTGCACACAGTTTGACGCATGTGCAGTACGCTGTCAAAACTTTCGTCTTATAATCTGGCCCATAATTGCTCATAACTTAATTTCTACTCAGTGTTTTGATTTTGTTTATACAGGTTTAACTTCAGGCAAATACTGAAGTACTGGCAAAGTTTCATAAAATTCTGTCCAGACAGACATACATACAGAATTTTATTTATTTTTTTCTTTCTGAGACTGGTTTCAGTTTCTCCAATGTATTAAACTTAAAGGTATATCATTGAAAGAATGAGTTCTGTCCAATGTAAACCTTTCTTTTATTTATCTAGATCATACATGCGTGTTTGTTTGTCAGTCTCTCCCGTGTCAGGAAATACCAAGCAATGATTCTTCTTCTTTTACTTCATCTTAAAACTTTTTGGGCAATTTAGGCACGTAAACGTAACACTTTCCCTTTATTTATATTTATTTATTTATTTATTTATTTATGTGCTCTATCATTTGATTTACTGCCCTGTTGTTTATTGTATACATATTTATATATTTTTTTGTGCATTTTGTATTATTCTAAATGTTGTAGAGGACTTTTAAAGACGTTTTTGTTCCTTTAAGAAGCCACAGAAGAATGTAAATCTCCACCACACTCTTTGCTAACTTCTCCGTTGCTAGCGTTGGTTGCTAGGGGCGCTTGTTGCTAGGAATCCAGGCGCGCGCTTGGCTTAAATGTCACTCATACTCCAAAGTGCTGTCTCGCGCGAAACTGAACAGGGTTTCTTCTATCTGGAGCTAAGCTAACCGTACCGTGAGTACCGATATAAGTCAGTTTTGACGCGTTATACATGACGTATTAACGACGAATTAATGACATTACATTAGGAGAAAAGACAGACAGATATTTTACAGACAGATATTTTAGACGCCACACTGCATTAGATAACGTGCGCTCTGTAACGGGGAAAAAGTGAACTTGAATTCGCTAAACATATCTAACTAACTTATTTAGTTTAGTAAATATATTTATTCTTATTTATAAAGACACTTTAGGACATTTTTAAGACGCATGGAGTGAAATTTACGAGCTGCTTTTGTGAACGTTTTTGTGGAATCTCTTCCTTCCTCTGTGTGAGCCGTTTCCATGGTAACGCCAACACCACTACTGTAACCTTGGGGGGGCTGATGGGGTCCTAAAAACTTTTTTTTTTTTTTTTTTAATTAGTTTTGGTATTATATTTTCGTTAAAAAAAAATCAAAACAAATTGAAGGATAGAGTAATTATTATATTAAGTACTTAAACTTAATATAAACTTATTATATTTTTTTTACTATTTCTTTTTACAATATTTTCACATATATTAAACAATATAATATTTTTATTATTATTAATTTTATTTATTATTATTATTATTATTATTGTTGTTGTTATTATTAATAATATACCCATTTCACTGTTATTATTATATTATTATTATTATTATTATTATTATTATTGTTGTTGTTGTTGTTATTATTATTATTAACATATAAAGCCAGTGTGGGGTTTACCCCCACCCCCTTCCTCTCTCTCTCTCTCTCTCTCTCTCTCTCTCACACACACACACACATACATACATACTCACATTTTATGATCACTGATGAGCAAATATTGTACATTTTTATACACTAAAATCATACTGCTATCATTTTTTATATTGTTTTTATATTTGCATTTATGTGTCTATCTGTCACTGAATATAGTGAAAAGACAAATCATGTAGAATTAATTTTTGACTAAACCATTCCTTCAGTAGTGGCAAAATAGAAAAGAAAGAAAACAATGGCAAAGAAACCTAAAAAACCTAAAAACCTTTTTTATATACTCACACAATCAATAACTGTCATTTATGACTCATTTTCTTATCATCACCTGACCATTCGTATACTCTCTGATAGATAAGTCATGGAAGACACCAATCATGATGGTGCTGATGACACTGATGAGCTACTATGTACCGGTGAGAAGTGTTACTCCAAAAGTTATTCTAATCTCAGAGCTTTCTTATGACTTTTACTGATTTTTGTATATGGGTGTCGGGGTTTGATTTAGGTCTTCATTAAATGTGCATTAGTCAGAATTGTGAGCTATTGATTATCATTGTGGCCTCACACACCCATGGTCGATTCGATTCCCACCTTCAGGTCTGTGTGCATAGAGTTTGCATTTTCTCCTTATGCGTTTTTAATTATTATTAGTAACATACAGTCCTGATGCTATTTCATTAACATTTTTTACATCATGTTTTGCATATTTTACAGCCTATTTGTACTAGTATTTTTTTTTTTTAAATAGCAACTATTGGATGTTCAAATGGCTTCCTACGGTCAATGTTCAGAATTATTCATTATTAATTCACATCTTCAAAACCTGGTTTAAGTGCGTAAAATAGGTATGTTAGTAGCAAATTAAACTAAATGATACCACACTTGGGATACATATGCTATGCACGTATTATGTAACAGTATATTATCTTCTCTAGTGCTTTATGGTCACATCCATACACAGTATTTTTAACATAGAAACTTTCAACAATAATTCAGGACTGGAATTTTCTACAGTCTACTTGAACCTCCAATAACAAACTCGGCTCCATATTAACTGGCGCCTACCACACAGTATGAAATCAGATCAATCCCTGCTATCTGTTATCACCCAAATGAGAATGGGTATGCGTGAATTGCATACTTATTACTTCTTGTACTACTTGTTTTTCTTCGCTCTTCTCAGACGTGACCAGTGATTTTGGAGTCGGTGCGTCTGCTCTCAATCGAGACCACTGTGATTTCCTCCTGGATGCCATTGACGCTCAACTCAGTCGTCTACAGGTTAAAAAGACACTGCTGACCATCTGTTTCTCAATAAACAGTTAATCATAGTTAGAAATCAGTAAAAACTGGTACATGTCAACTAAAGCCTTAAGCAAACAAGAACTGCATGTGTGTACATCTTATATTAAGCATGTTATAGTTATTATCAAAAGGTGGAATATTTGATAAATTCATCTTTAAATTAATAAAATTGTAATAAATATAAATGTAATTATTTTGCGTCCTTAGACTTGCAGTTATGTTCAGGCTAATGGAGGAAATGGGAAACATGAAGATATTCTTGGTTCAGGTAAAGTCACAAAAGTTATAATGCCGGTCATGTGTTGTGTCCATGTGTTTACGACTCTAACTCTACATTCAGATTAGCAAGTGACACAGCGATAGACAAAAATAAATTTTCCATGTAGCTGTTCCTATTCAATTCAGTGCAAATTAGAAGGCAGGTTTTCAATCTCAGAGGTTGATTTAATTGTACGATAATAGCTTTCATGATTTAAGTCCATTCATTTCTGAGAATATATTGAGAAAAAAATTGAATGATGAAAAATTATGACAAAAAAAAAGACAACATCTTTTGCATTTTTATTTTTATAGAAGTAGTGTTAATTTTGTTGGCTATTTTAAAATTTAGTCGTGGTCCTGGGATAAATGTAACTGTTAGTTTTTTTATCATATCAGATAATCATATCATTATCTTGTCCTATTTTTGTGTAGTCAAATTTTAGTCAACTTAAAGTCTGTACATTTTCGTCTAATTTTAGTCAGAGGAACCCGAAAGTATTTTAGTCTAGTTTTAGTCAATGAAAATTTAACATTTTAGCAATTATTATTAATTAACCCTACAGTCAATCTAGTCAATCCAAAACCATTTTAAAAGGTTTTTCACAAAATAATTATTTTAATATTTAAAATGTATCTTTTGATCTGATGTTTTCAGGGAATATATTTATTTTTAACCTAATATTGCAAAATAAATGTACTACAAGTTCACAATATCTTAAATATGTACATTTTAAGCTTCTGAACCACTAAAAATGAATGAGGGGAAATTTAATGAGCTTTGTACTGTAGCAGCGTCCAAGCATCATATAGAGCTTCAAAGTCGACTAAAATGACCACCTTCTGTGACCTCATTCTTTGGTGCTATACTGTAGATTGCAATGGTAAGAGCTGATGCTGATTTGCTGATTAAAAGCTAATCTTCTTCCTATTCTTCTTCTTTTGGCTTCCTGTTAGGGTTCGCCACACCAGCCTTTTTGTCTCTATCTAACTCTGTCTACCTCATCTTCCTTTGTCACTCCAGCCTCCCACACCACATCCATAAACTTCCTCTTGATATTCCCCTGATCCCTCCTCTGCACATGTCCAAAACATTAACCTGCCCTTTTTAACTTTGTCCCCAAACCGTCCTACCGGTGCTGTCCCTCTAATATACTCATTCCTAATCTTGTCCATTCTTGTTACTCCCAAAGTATATTGCACCATCTTTAGTGTCTTCCTGTCTTCTTGTCAGTGGAGACGACACTGCTGGTCTCACTACCGTCTTATAAACTTTCCCTTTCATTCTTGCCGATACTTTTCTGTAACAGATCAGATTAAAAGACCTTTTTTAACTGTTACAACATGGTTATATACAGTAACCATACATCCTACATGTATTAATCATCAGACCCAGCACATGCTCATTATACTGTATCTAAGACTGAGACAAACTCTGGTGTTCATAGACTGCAGTTGCATTAGATGCACAATGACAAACATTTCCATCTTTCTCATGATGTGCATCATCACTTTTTAATAAATTTTATATGGATGCTGTAACGCAGAACAAACAAACTATAAAAGGAAAAACAAAAATCTAATGATTCTTTACATTATTCCTTTAGTTGCAGTCTGTAGTTCGTTGTCATTTGACACATACAGTAGTTTCAGCTTATTCAATCATATATGATTAAACTTTACAGAAATGTTATGAAGAAAAAAACAAATGTTTGTGTATGTGTAATATAGTCGGCTGTAGGCTATACAGATACAGCTACTAAAACGTGGACAAAAAAAAAAAAAGTAGGTGTCTTAACTAGTTGCTAGCTCATTGTTCTTTTAAAAGTTCAAATATCTTTTGGCCATGGAATCAGTGTTTGCACAAGTTTGCAAAACCATAGACATTTGTCTCAATTTTTTTTAATTTCCTTTATTATTTTCTCCAGTGTTTCTTGACAGGAGCGCATCTGTGAGTAAAGACACCGGTCTCGGCACGGATAAAGCAAGCTCTGCTCCTGAAGGGTTGAACTCAGATCATGCAGATCTGACCGCAGGTCATCTCAAACACGTCTCTAGATTTCAGTCGGTTATCTGATGCAAGCCGTTATCCTTAACTGCTGTCTGGTTTTATTTCCCACAGTGGAGCTTAGCAGGAGTGGCATGGAGCTCAGTGGACGTCGAGAGGATGAGTGTGAGGAACATGTAGGGGTGGGTACTGCCGTTCCTAGAGACTCCAAGAGAGAACAGTGTCTGTGGAGACTGGAGAGACTGCTGGGAGCAGGCACTGGGGTATCATCATCATCATCATGATCTTTAATAAAATCAAACACAAACAATTTTATTTTTGTACTATTTAAATTCTAGTAAATAAATAGTAAATAAAAGTCTGCAAATCACAGGTTTATAATAAAGCGCTTCCTCTAATACACAATATAACAATGTTCGGTACGAGTCAAAAGTTTGGACACACTATTTAGTTTTTTTTTTATTGGAAACTATGAAATAACACCTATGGCAAAGTAATTAAGTAACAAAAAGAGACAGTCGTTAATTTAAGATGCAAATCTGTAACAGTCCTTGAAAGAACAGTATTGTGTCAAGTGCATTTACAAAACCCATCAAGCTCCATGACTGGTTGTGTATAGTTGTTGATATGATGACTTTTTCTGAAAGGAGGCATTAATTAAACATCTATGGAAGGAGTCTCCAATGTCTCCAGGAATTATAACATTCAAGTAGTTTTACTACTAGAGGAAAGTCTTCACGATAGATGAGTCCTATCCAGTTTCTTATTGGCTGAGGAAATTTCTTTTGAATCCCAGATGTTCCACACAGATAAATGTAAATGCTGTATAAATTAATAAAACCTCTTTAGTGTGTTATTGCAGCATGCTTCAGTTGTGCTCTCATAGAAACATAATCAACTTTAGAGCAGCGATACAGACACTTTGCACACAGACACACAGATCTTTGCAACAGCTTGATTAATTTTCTCTAAAAGCACACCAGTTGTTTTTCCTTTTGTAATATTGCCGTGAAACAAAGCAGGTAACGAGGAAGGAGGAGGCTGATGAGGAGGACAGCGTGCGAACTGAGGATTTCAGTGCTAGATTCATAGAGGAAATGCTTGAACCCACTAAACTGGACACAGCTGGATCAGGTAAGATAAATGTGCCAGTATATATAAGTTCATCATGAGGTTACTGATGATGGTCAGAGAAGCACAAACAAGCGAAAAGAAAAAAGAAGAGAAAAAAAGGTAGCACTGAGCTTGTGTATGGGAGGCGGGATTTATTTACGGGCTGAACAATTATAAAAGAAAGTTTGGAAAATCTTTTAAAGAGCAACATTGTGCATCTACAAGTTTAAGTACTGTATCTTTACACTTATTTTATGATTATTAAAAACACTTTGAAACGTTACACATGGAACTTTTGAATAAATCCTTTCTCAAAAGTTCATCTAGGTTTGGGTTTATTGTAGTGCGTTTATTCTTAGCTTTAAATACTTTGCTAATTCATGACATAAAAAGATTTTTGCTTGTAATTTTGATTTTTAAAAGAGTTTGACGTAAAACCCCGATTTAAAAGCACACAGTTACCTATACACCTCTAGGAGACAGCAAAGTTTTCTTAAATTCCTGCTAAAATAAAGACTATTTACAACAAACTTTGTTGGATTTTTTCCCCCAGTTCTAGACTTTGATGCTCCAGATTCTCTGAGTATCAGCAGCGATACCACGCTCCTCACCGAACCTCAGGTCACACGCAGCCAGAACGCAGAGCACAACCCCGGTGTGCTTTTTTATAAATCTCCCAGCAGACAACTAGCAGGTAGACCCTGTGTTACTGTACTGACTGTTACTTTAATTAAAATGAATGTGTGTGTTTATGTGTTTTATTAAAAGGTACGGCTAGAAAATTGTCCTTAGTATAATTATGAGCCTAAACAGTGGGACTGTGGCATAGTCTTTAGCACCGTTGCATGCTGTAGTACTCACAGACCTCACAGGTTGCACTTTTTCCTCTTGTAGGCGTTTCACTGAAGAGTTTCGACCTGGTTAGTATAGACAGCGATCTGGACTCTGTGTGTACGGAGCAAGTACGAGAACACCTCCAGAGCACTCTTGCAAACAGGATAGGTACTGTGTGTGTGTGTGTGTGTGTGTGTGTTGCTTTGTTTACTTTGGAGTGAAAGTTGAAATAAATGAAAACATGAAATTAAATAGCAAAATGATACAGATAAAATACAAAAATTATCTTTCTTTCTTTTCCTTTAAAATTAAGTTGTAGCTAATTAATCTAGATATTTATAGTGCACTATATTATTTCTTTAATAGTTAATTTGCTCTAATTTTTGGAATTATTACCTTTCTTATTTCTGTTGATTTCTTATTAATGTATTTTTCTGTTCTAATCTTATTGTAACTCTTTTTGAAGCTTTGCTTCTTGGTTACTGGTCTGAATTAAAACCTCTGACTCACAAATTAAAACTAAATTACAATAAAGTCAATCTGAAATGAGAAATAATCAACTAACGGTAATAATACAAACACTCAATTGCAATATATGAAAAGTTCTCTATCCATAAAATAAATGTGAACATGGGGAAAGAAAAAGAAAAAAAAAACGAAAGAAAAATGTCCTTTTAATCTAAAAGATGAATCCAATGAGTACAAGAGTCTCTTTGTGTAACGCAAATGTTCAATAGTGCAAAAATCATATCACAGGGACATGCTATGGTGGATGCTCTATATGAGCTAAGGCCGTAAGAAAACCCTATATTTATTCATATTTAATAATTTGTTAGAAGGTTAGATGTGTCAGTGTTTCATAAAAGAAAACGTGTACAAGATATTCTCAGAACAATAACTTAAATCTTTTGTCTTTCACATACATTCTTTTGCATACAATCCATACTTTAGTTATTAAAATAACTATAACAGGTAAAGGTGCTGTGTTTCTCAGTGTAGGTCATCGACCCCGATCATTTACAATGATCATTTACAATAAATAAATCAATAAGCAACAGTTTTATAATTAAATATCTACATGATATTTATAATACACTGTGTGGACAAAAAAAAAAAAAAAATCCAGAACCACTCTTTTACAAACTGAGTCCTGGAATAGAGGAACTCCATAGATGTGATGACGTCATGATTCAGTACATTCAGGTGGTCAGCTGACTTCATTTTATTGCCACGTAACATTGCTGAGTCTCGACCTGAGTGACTGAAGCAACCTCAGATCATAACACTGTCTCCAGAGGCTTGTACAGTGGACACTATACATGATGGGGGCATCGCTTAATGTGCTTCCCTTCTTACCCTGACACGCCCAACACTCTGGAATAGACTCAATCTGACTCATCAGATCACATGACCTTTTTTCTTTAAATCGCGTTGAAGTCTAATCTTTATTAGTGTTATGTTTTCTGCTGAGTCTCACTAACAAGTGTTAGTCCCGGTATCATCACATTGTGTGTGTGTGTGTGTGTGTGTGTGTGTGTGTGTGTGTGTGTGTGTGTGTGTGTGGAAATGCTCTTACTTTCACCAAGTTTTACAATGCACATTCAAGTGAATGTCCATTCATGATTTTCTTCGGCCACATTTCTTCCACATGTCGGTTCAGCACCATCCTTCCAAGTTTGGATACTGTGTTGAAGTGTTCATAACCCACTTGCGGTTATTTAAAATCCCCATAGTTTTCTTTGCTTGATGCTTTGCTTTGCTTGCATGTGGATGGATTATTACAATATAAATAAAAAAAGAATGAGACTTTTTATTAGCAACATTTTTTCTACTTATAAAATTAATCTAGAAACACTTCCTTAATTTCTTATGTGCTAATCAGAAAGATTTGCATGGGCTGAAAAAGATTTACAAATAATTTTTATAAATTTAAAATGTATACTATAATGTCATGTGTGCCGTCAATGCAAATACTTTCCTGTAAATTTATTTACAGCACAGCAAGGGCTCTTAGACAATGGATCAAGTGATGGAACAACAAGTGCAAAAACCACACAGCAACCAGAAAGCAAAATAGTCAGGTATATCCTACAAATATCTAAATCTAAAACCTTAATGAATGAATCTGAATCCTAAGCATGTATATCTCTCTCTCTCTCTCTCTCTCTCCCTCTGTTAGCTCTGAAGACGAGCCAACCACTGTGAGTGTAAGGTGTTACAGAGTCCCGAAATCTCCAGCCAGCTTCCAGCGAAGGGAGAAAAGGACCCAAGTCAGGAGGAATGACTCCTCCATCAGCTCTACAGCCTCCACAGCTGTGAGGCGCCGCACAGAACAGCCTCACTACTACTTCACATCCAGATCGCTTTATATGTCGTATATCCTGAAAAATAATCTGAACTTCAATATTTGGATTATTTGGTGTAGATTTCCTACTGTATGTGTGTGTCTGTTTTAGAGCAAAGGGAAGACTGAGGACAAAATTAAATCAGAACTCAGCTGTGTGGGATTGACGCTTGCTGATCTTCAGAAGGAAAAAGAGGTAGGTATGCTTTCTCACACACACACACACACACACACACACACACACACACACACACACACACACACATCATCTATTCGGTTATGGTGGGGGGTGGACCCTATCCCAGGAGATTTAGGGCATGAGGCAGGGTACACCTTGGACAGGGTGCTAATCCATCAGAGGCACACACTCATATTCACACATTGCAGACAATTTCGGAACATCAATTAGGTCTTTGGACTGTAGGAGGAAACTGGAGTAGCTGGAGGAAACCCACCAAGCATGCAAACTTCATACACACAGAGGTGGGAATCGAACACAGACCCTAGAGGTGCTAGGTGACAGTGCTAATCACTACATCACCATGATCGTCTTTCAATTGTTTACAGAAACAGAAGTGACCCAGTTGGCCGAGAAAAAAAAAAACGTAGCTTTATATTTAGATATTACTATGATTGCCACTAGAGGGCACTAAACTAGAACGATATCGGAAAAAAAGCATTAGTCATGTATAAGGCATCAATCAATTTATTAATTAAAATAATCTTGTCAGATGAGTAGCCAACTACTGTGTATGTTACATGTGTGTGTGTGTGTGTGTGTGTGTGTGTGTGTGTGTGTCCTCCAGGCAGCACCACATGGAGTGGAGAGATTGAGGGAAGAGGTCGAGGAGGCTGAGAAAGAGCAACACACATTGCATCTTAGTGTGAGACACACCAGGACACACACTGAGCTCCTTAGGTACACATCAAGTCCACAAACATACACACACACACACCTTCAATGGATGATGCATTTGATCATTTACTGTATACTGCAAAGAGCAGAAGAGTCTGTGGTATTACTTTTGAAAGTGTGTGTGTGTGTGTGTGTGTGTGTGTGTGTGTGTGTGTGTGTGTGTGTGTGTGTGCGTGTGTGCGTGTGTGTGTGTGTTGTAGGAGCGAGCTGCACAAACTCCAAGCTCAGCGGGACTCTTACGTTCAGGAGGTTAAGGCTCTGCAGGAGAGCCAGGCTGCCGTGCAGAGACACATAAGTAATCTTCACCAGGACTCCAGAGTAATACACACACACACACACACACACACACCATCACTTCAGCTTCATTCACTGAGATTTTACTAAGAACATGGACTTTAAGATATTTTATTCATCTTTTTATTCGTTCCATCTCTAGCAGGTACACCCTGGGTGTACGTCCACACTGGAGAGAGAGGAGATGGACCGGCTTCTAGACAATGCCAAATCCGAGCTGTTCTCCGAGCAGCGGCGTTTCAGATACACGCTGGACTCCATGCAAGACGTAAAAAAAAAAAAAAAAAACACACACACCCACAAACTCTTCTTATGTACTTCCTTTTTGTTGTTTATTCACCTGATCTTCTTGCTCACTCAGAGATTGGAGGAAGTGACCCAGGAGCTGGAGCAGAAGCAGGAGGAGAACAGGAAGCTCAGAGACAAATGCTCTCAACTAAAGGAAAAGCTAGGGACAACCACCAAAACAAGACAGGAGCTACAGGAAGTAGGTTGCCTCGGTTTCTCAGGCATGCCCCTTTCCCGTGTTTGGTTTGTCAGCTGTGTGTGTTTGTCTGTCAGTGTGTACGGAGAGAACGGGTGGAGCAGGAGGGTCGGATCGGGGCTCTGGAGAAGATTGTCGCGCAGAAGGAGCTGGTTCTCCTGGCCACGCAGGAGGAAAAGAGTCGCCTGGAGACGGAGATCAGGGCTGTCCGAGAGGAGCACAGGGCGAAGCTTACGGCCACACTGGAGCACGCTCAGAAACAAAAGGTGTTCACGCTAACAGAGGGGATAATCTGGATTTGTATTTGGTGTCAAAAGTAATTTATATTACATTTTAAAGAAATTCCCCGACTTAGGAACGAGTTCCGTTCTGGGAGCGTGTTCGTAAGTCGGGTTTGTTCTTAAGTCCGACAAAGTGAGTCTTTGAAACAAATATTCAGTGTAAATCATACAGTACCAACCCAGTTGGCTAAATCTCTGTCAACTTTCCCCACACTGCCATCATGTAGCCAAAAACCACAACATGTTGATTACACGAGTGAGACCGAACATGGGAGATGATTACCCACAATCCTGCAATGCGCGCGAGAGAACTATTGGCTCAATTGGATCACGTGACACTCGGCAGACACAGTGCATGCGTGGTACTTGTTTATCAAGTTAAGATTTATTAACATATTTATCAGATTTATTAACACTTACAGACCAAGTTACTTGCAGTCTAAGATTTTATTGGACCGGATTGGATTTTATACATTTTAAACATTCACCTACACACTGAAAATATTGTATATAATTGTACTGTACATCAGTGTTGGGGAAGTTACACAAACAAAGTAATCTACTACAAATTACTAAGTACTACTTTAAAATTGTAATTAGATTACTTTTTACATGTAATAATCAGTAATGTAAATCAGATTAATAATTACGTTACTTTCAAGTTACTTATATATGTAACATATGTTGATGTTTGACCACGTCTCGTGTCCGTGTGTCTGTGGTGCCACCCGTGCAAAAAGCGTGAACCCATTACATCAAATGTAAAACTTTAAAGCTCTCAGACGTTTGATTAAAGCGCGTCCTTGTTAAGTGATGCTGCCGCGCAAAACGTGATTTTTAAATGCATTTTGATACATTTTTAAACACTACATTTGTAACGCTAGTAACGTAATGTTATTGACATTGGTAACTGTAATCAAATTACATGCGTTTAAAATTTAACGCTTTACCTTACTGCGTCATCAGGAAAAGTAATTACTATAGATTACAGTAATGTGCTACACAGTAACACATTACACAGTAACACATTATACCCAACTCTGTTATACACATTGGTATCTGGTGCACTGCAGGGTGTATTTTTTGTACAATACACGTGAGTTACTTACGCAATTTGTTCACATTTACAAATGTTTGTAGAACGGCGGTCGGTTTGTATCTGCAAAAATTTCTTCGTAAGTCGGGGACTACATGTGTTTATTTCTCCTTACGTCTCTTTCAGGAAGTGGAAGTGGAGCAGCTCAGGACTCAGATGACTCTCACCCAGGCAGAAGAGTTACAGCGGGTAATACACACACACACACACACACACACACACACAATCACTATTAACATCAAACTAATACAGTGTGTGTGTGTTGTGTATACAGGTCCGTATTCAGGTGCACGAGTTAAAAGAGGCTGCGCTCAGAGAGCAAGCCATCACACACACACGCCACACCGAGTCCTTACACACCCGCATCCAGGTCAGAGGTCATTGCCATACGTCCACACAATTAGAGACACGATTACACGACATACTCTCCCTCTCTCTCTTATCTGTCTTTTTCTCTCTTCTCTGTCAGATGAAAGATGAGGAGGTGAACAGGTTACAGGAGTCTCTAAAGCAGCAGCAGGAGGAAATGAGGAGGAGAGAGGAGGAGCTGAGAGGGGAAACCCAGGAACAGGTTCTTTTCTCTCTCCACAGTTGATTATGTTCCTATTTAACAGCTTGATAACATATAAAAAAGTGTTTTACTGGCTTTATACCAAAGCAGTCATAGATCAATTTGCGCTTTTTAATAATATATCCCTTAAAATGCAAGAGGCACAGATACGTCCCGGTAACACAGCACAGGTCAATGATGATAAGAAAACATAATGTGCTTATGTGGATGTCTTGCCGGTGTGTGTTAACGGGGAGGCTTCAGACTTCAAACTGTGTATTTGGGGTTTTGGATACGTCAGGTAAAGGGTAACAAACGTTATCATTACTTTTATAACGGGTAACTTTTGCCACTTACAGTGTATGGGATGATGTCGCAAAAATGTAGAACTCTCAAAATGAGAATATTTTTCTTATTATTATTATTTTGGTCACAGTACCAATAAAAAACAACCATAAAAACCATGTGACCGTGTGTATCTGTGCTACTTCTTTGTCTATGTGACCCAATTTTTTTCTTTTGTTCATCGTATTGCCTACAGCAGGTTGTGCTGAAAAAACGATACGTCACTCTGTGCTGCACAATCCTGAGCCCTGTATATATTTTTATTAAACAAACAAAAAAAACAAACAAAAAAAAGCGAAAATGTTCTTTTTATAATTTTCATAAAAGAGGTTTCATAATTGACAGCATACAAAAAGACAATTTGTAACGTTAATGAAAACGTTAGTTATATGCAGAGGTGCTGAGAAGATACATCATGTATCTGTGAGTACTTACTTGAGAAAATTTTAATAAAAGATACTTTTTACTTTCCTCCACTACATCATACAGCAAATACCTGTACTCTTACTTAACCATTATTCTGCATGGTGTTGCGTTACCTAACCTCAGTGGTGTGTAATATTTGAAGCGGGAATTTCGCCATGACAGCAAAGTGGCTTAGTGGTCAAGTGTTCTATTCCCACCTCTGGGTCTGTGTGTGTGGAGTTTGCATGTTCTTCCCGCTCTTGCTTTCCTCGTACAGTCCAAGAACATGGAAATTAGGCTAAGTGGCATTCCCAAGCTGCCTGTTTTGTGTGTGTTCCATGCACCTGTTCAGGGTGTACCCCGCTTCGCGCCCTACTTCGGCTCCTGGGATAGGCTCCCTGTATACAGACTAAAGTGCGAAAGACAATGAGAATTTTGCCATCTGCTGACTATTATGTGTAACTGCATGACTTGCATTTCCTTCGAGACAATACGCCTAATAACGCAACAGATGTTTGAAATCAGAAGTGCGGCTCTTTGCAACAGTATGTGTGTCCAGGTGAGGAGGGCAATGGAACGAGAGCAGAGGAAGTGGGAGGAGCAGAGGGCGGAGTCTCTGAGAGATCTGCAGGTCAGACTGGAAAAGCAGATGCAGGAGGTGGAGAAGAGAGGCAGAGTGGAGGTGGAGAGGGAAAAGAGGAACATGCTGGCTCTGCAGAATAAAGTGCTGGAGCTGCAGAATGTGAGAACGAGGACACTCACACACACACTCTGACCAGGATACAGATCCAGCACCTGTGAACTTCAGTGTCTCTCTTACACACACACACACACACACACTCTCCATCAGTGACTCAGATTCAATCACACACACTCTTCACAAGTCTTCCTCTTCTTTCACACCTAATCCAATTCTCTCTATCACTCATTTTTCTCATGCTTTCACACACACACACACAATTCAACTCACTTCTATTCTCTCTCTCTTTCTGTCTCTCAGACTGTGGAGGAGTTAGACAGCGCTGCGTCCAAGCAGACGGCCGTGATCAGAGCTCTGAGAGACGAGCACCAGACAGAGTTATACAAATTGCGCAGACAGCTCCAGCAGGTGTGTGTAGGCCGTCAAGAGCAACAAACATCACGCTCTAAGTCTTTACACACACATACCATCATCTCTCCTCCCTGCACTGCTGACAGGAGGCTGAAAGTGAAGCCGTGCGTCTGAGAGAGAGTGTGAAGCGGAGCGAGCAGGAGCTGCAGGCCGTGAGAGCAGCACTTGCAGAGAGTGAGCGTCTCCAGCAGGGGGCGGCGATGAAACACGAACAGCAGGACGCAAACTGGGCTCAGGATATACACACCGAGTGTGTTTGTCTGCAGGAGCTGCTGGTTCAGAATGGCTGCACTGCGGACAACACACACCTCACACACAGGTACCTATAAGGGATCCGTCTTAAAGTTTTAAGGTCAAGTCTTCAGAAAGGGAGAGTACGGTGTATTCTGTAACTGTTTGACATTGGATGATAAATCCATTCCTTTTGCCATTATTATAATAATAATTATGATTGCTTCCTAAATGACGACATGTAAAATGTGCTCCTATTTAAAAATAAGTTGGATTAATGAAAATAACACAGAATTTAAATCCTATACTTCCAAAAAATACACTGCCTGACCAAAAAAAGGCATAAAAAAAGGGTAAAATGATTGGGCTGCATCAAGCAAAGAAAACAGCTAGCAAACACATATTACTGTCTCAGTAGTGTAACGTTCAGCTAGCAAACACTGTATTATTGTCTCTGTAATGTAACATTCATTCTAAAAATGTGTCTAACTCTATGAATATTGTTTAAGGTTTTACAGGGGAAAAAACGCTATATTTATGAGTTTAAGCAGTCGAGACATTAGTTCCAAGAATGGGGTTTAGCATGTGTGTGAGAGAGAGATTTGTTAATAAGCACCCTAACGCTGCAGCATGTGTAAACCAGCATTTGTAAACCACTCAACACAACCAGTAATACCACAGCGATAAGGTACAAGCCTAGGTACAGAATCGTTTTTCGAAAATGGTAAACGAGGTTTCAGGGCAGTTCGTGAGTTTCGATGATAGCGGCTTTTCTGGTTAATCAGACACCTGTCTCGCTTCTTGTTTCTTTCTGTTTTTTTTTTTGTCATTCTTTGCCAACACTTTCTATTTTAAATATATTCCTGACTTTTGTATTTTAATTCAGTTCTATACTTCACTTTTTTAAATCCTTTATACTCCATTGCTTAAAATACTCTAAACATTATTTCCCCTTCAGCTGTATGGTTTAGAGAAGCATTTAACCATACTCTTCATTTTAATTTAATGGTTAGTGGCATAATAACAGGTATTAATTATACAGAATTTACTTAAATATAAAAAAAGATACAAGATAATAATAGGTTAACAGGTGGGATGTTTTAGAGAGCAACTGAATAATTAGTTCTTGAAGTTGATGTGAACCCACTCAAACAAGCGCTACATATAGACAAGTAAGTTAATCAACTTAATGAGGTTCAGGTTAAAGTCATCACAACCATGTGACTATTGTAGTATGTGCTGGAAAACCAAAGAGCCAGGAACAAGCTTCAACATAAAGGTCTCACGAAACAAAAGTCAAAAACCTGAGGAAGTCAAAAACCAGACCTTTCTGAATTTCTTTGAGAACATGCCACAGTTTCTGCTTTCAGTTTCTGCAGCTTTCTTTTATGTTACTTTTTTTTTTTACTGATAAACTGCCATTTGCTTGCAAGGTCTAAAATAAAATAAGACAAATAACACTAAGCCATAAAATAATTTAACAAAAATTATTTTACTCAGAACTATAGCAGGTCTAACAGGACAAAAACTAAACTAGACAAAGCTGCAGAACAAAAAGAGACAGTGGAATCTTACACCAAGTCCAGTATGTATGAGAAACAATTGTGTATATTTTGTGTGTGTGTGTGTGTGTGTGTGTGCGTGCGTGCTGTAGCAGTACAGTGAGTGAATCGTTACAGGTGCTGCAGTCTCTCAGGAAGTCGCTACAACACCTCATCAGCGACCTGCAGAATCACATCAGCTTGCTGACACGCGCCAGACAACAGCTCAGGGTTGATAAAGTGCGTATACACACACACACACACACACATACACACGCATGCACACATACACACATCGTTCTAAACCAGTAAACATGTATGTCTCCGTACAATACTCCTTGTGTGTGTGTGTGTGTGTGTGTGTGTGTGTGTGTGTGTGTGTGTGTGTGTGTGTGTTTCAGGATGAGGAGCTGCGTGTGCAGAGGGAGCAGTTAACCGCTGAGAAGGAAAAAGCTATAAACACATTAAGGGATAAACTTATCCAGGTGTGAAGACTCTCAGAACCAAGTTGATTTAATGTTAGCTACAGTACTAATCCCAAGATATATATAGTTTGAATAGATGGATTTACATAGATTAATGTAAGATGTTTTATTCTTAACTACAGGTGAGCCCTGGGAACTCAATGCCTTTTTGCTTTTCAGCTTCCACAGCTAAAGCAGCAGTCTAGCCAGATGTTAGTAGATATTGCATGTACAGGTAGTCTCCGACTTCTTTTCCGCGAGCATGTTCGTAAGTCTGATTTGTTCTTAAGTCCGACAAAGTGTCTTATTTGCCTTTAACATGAATATACAATGGATAGCATACCAATCTACTTGACTAAATTTCTGTCCTGGTGTCTCACACTACCATCATGTGGCCAAAAACTGTAATTGCACCTAAGGAAATGAATCTCACAGTGAAATTTTGTCTCTGCGCCTTAAAATCGCGAGGGGAATCGCCAGACGCCATTTTGTCTAGGAGCTATTTTCCACTGTATTGGACTGTGAACTCTGTTTTGCTCAGGATTCTTCAAAATTAGGATTATTCAGCATCAGGACAGCTGTACAGGTCAGACATTTTCTATCATCATGCTCCCGGACTGGTTCATTGAAACCGCAGAGACCGACTCATTTCTCCAGCATGCGCATATACCGTACGATATACCAGACTTTGGACATTTTATACATTCACTTACACACTGAAAATATTCTAAATATTATTTGTAAATATTGATATCTGGTGCACTGCAGTGTCTATTTTTTGTACAATACATGTGAGTTACTTTTTCATTTGAAGTAGAACTGTGGTTCGTTCGTATCTGCGAAAATTCTGAGCTCGAATGTTCATAAGTCGGGGTCTACCTGTACTTTTTTCTTTTTTCGTGGGCGTAGTTTGTATCATCAAAAGTGAAAGGGAAAGTTTACCGGATGTTAGTGAGACCAGCATGTTGTACAGTTTGGAGAACAGGAAGGCCCATGAGGAGGTTTATGGATGTGATGAAGGAGGACATGCAGGAGGTTGGAGTGATGAAGGAAGATGTGGTAGACAGAGTTAGATTGAGACAAATGTTTTGCTGAGGCGACCCCTAACGGGAGCCCCCGAAAGTAAAACATTTTTTGCACAAATGTCTTGACCCAGGGGCATTGATGGCTGTTATATGAAAAATAAATTTTAAACCCAAAAAGGGTTATAAAATGAACAACAGAAGATCAAATATTCAAATTCAACTTTTATTTGTCACAAACTGTATGATGTGTGTGTAATGAAATGCTTTTAACAACTGTAAAAGTAAAAAATGAAATCCACAATGAAACAGATTTTAATAAAAAATTTAATTCACATGAAAGTCAAATTTACACTAAGGATATAATTTATTTGATATGTTCATAAGTTTTATAAGTTCATATTCACTTTATATGTTCATAAATGAACATATAAAGATTTCAATAAGAATAGAATTTGCAAAGCTAAATTTCGCACTGCGGCACTTGTCTGTATTTACACTTTGATTTCTTTTTTAACTGGACATTATTTAGAACTAGCTATTACCTAACCAATTTTACCCAAAGTCTCTGTTTCTAATCTTCAGACTTTTGATGTATCGCTGCTTCTCTTTCAAATAATTTGTTTTGCTGAGTGTGTGTGTTTTGTTGTCCAGGATCACATCGAGGAGCTGAGCAGTCTGAGCAGGGTGCGCATGCATGATGATGACGAGCGTGACGGCGTGGCTGCGCGTCTGCGCAGGCAGCTCCGGGCTAAGGATGAAGAGCTGCGCCAGGTGCAGAGGAGCATGGCGCAGTGGAAGGAGAAAACCACGGCACGCCTCGCACGAAAGTTTGAACAGGAGCTCACGTCCAAGCTGGAGAGGTATGTACACCACACACACTTTTTATATATACAGTGGAACCTTGGATTACGAGCATAATTCGTTCCGGAAGTGGGCTCGTGTTCCAAAACACTTGTAAACAATATCATTTCCCATAAGAAATAATGAAAACTCAAATTATTCGTTCCACAGCCCCAAAAAATAAATACATAAAAATAATTAATACAATCTATAAAATGAAAATAAAACAAATTAATCTGCACTTTACCTTTAAAAAAAAGTACAAATAAATGTGTGTGTGTGTGTGTGTGTGTGTGTGTGTGGAATTAGCCCCTTCCCTCGCCTCATTTTACACAGTAACACTCCTCCCTCTCCCCACCTCGCTTTTTAAGTTTCACAACAAACGCACGCACGCACGCACGCACGCACGCACGCACGCACGCACACACACACACAGCGGAAACACAGTTTTAACAGGAAAAAAAGACATCTCTCTGAGACTGGAGTGAGCGCATACTAAGGGAATCACTTTTTAAGTTTGACAACAAACACACACACAACGGAAACACCATTTTAACAGGGAAAAAACTAATACTTGCTCGGTTTCCAATTAAAGATTTATTAAAAATCTTTGCTCGGTTTGCGGAACACTCGTAAACTATGTTACTTGCAATCCGAGGTTCCACTGTATACAGATATATTTCCTGACCTAATCCGATATCAGAAAAGTCTGCACCAAATGGTGACGCAGTGTCTACACACACTTTCAGATCTCTTTACTGTTGTGAAATACACAAATATTAATATACAATCAGACACTGTGTGAAAGTGTGATGCTAAACTTATATGTATGACATTAAAGCTGATTTTCCAGGTGCTTAAGGTGTGTTTTGTTACCTGCAGATGGAAAGTAGACTGGTTGAGGAACAGGTAATACAGTAGATACTGCTGCGCAGACTGGTGTACAGTAGCTTAGAGGCTCGGCGTGTCAGTGTGCTGATCCAGGATCAGGTCTCAATATTCATTAAAAAGTAATTCATAAATGTGAATTTACAGCAAGACACTAAAAAAAAGTCAACAATTGTATGATAATATTAAATAAGTAATTTTTCTGTTAGAGCTTTTAAAAAATTACAATTATTAAGGCAAATCAAATTAAATATATACAGTATATACCGTAGTATGTAACATTGGATATGTAACAAAATCAAAGCAAACCTTATACTGTACATAAAGTGAATAATGACAGAATTAAAATATTAATTTCACTAGGAAACCACTTCAGATACATTTCAGTTTTTCATTTCAGTTTTTCATTATTATTATTATTATTATTATTATTATTATTATTATTATTATTATTATTATTATTTATGTATTGTTTAGTCAAAAATACCGTAAAATACACTTTCACAAAATAACCTTTTTTAAATTTTCAATCGAACATAAATTCAACAATTTTAAGGATTTTTCTCAAATGTTTTTCTAATTGGTGAAAGGGGTACACAAATGTAGAAATGTATGATGTCAGAAATGCAGATTATCTAAAATTTGAGTTTTGGTTCTAAATAGAGAGAAAACTCAAGTACTCAATAATGTGTGGTGTTCTAATTTATGAATTTTGCAGAGAAAATTAACGTACACTGTATAGTAGTGTGCAAATGTCTTAAGTCACCCCTCATATTAAATTTAAATTAATCAAGTAGATTTAAAAAATGGTTGTTTACTATATTTACTATATATATAGTACCAAGTGGGTATAAAATCCCAGTGTTTTTTTTCCTAATATAGTATACAAAAATAGATTTCATTTAATAGTTATTATGTATTAAAAGTCGATGATATGGACAGTTGTAGATGTCTTTTTTTTTTTCAGAATCGTGATTGAAAGCGGTACTCATTACCACCTGTAGTGTCTTGTTGGTTTAATAGGGAACTGATCCTGGATCAGCACTCTGGGAAGATTGATTTGTCTATTAGAGGTCTTTCTGCAGTTACTAAAACACTAATACAACCTGGAGACTCTAATCTCCTTACCTTTAGTCTAACAGTCCAGTAAAATAAGTTTAGGTCTCAATTTAACTTAGATTTTAGATTAACAGCTTGTGTTAGAATTGGTGTTTGCTTAACATCAACATTATTCAATTTAATAGTTTCACTTAGGGTTGCATCGAAATCAGTATTTTGCAATGCTAACGAACAGACAACACGAAATGACAGCAATCTGGACAGGTTTTTGAAATAATAATAGAAACTATGTATCAAGACGACAAACTACAGCGATTTCTGATAATCCAAGTAATATGATAAAAAAGATAAGATAAAGATCTTAAACCTAAAACTGAGTGAAAGTACTTAAACGTTTGAAAATATTCTGATTTCAATCACAAATGTTAATTAATGATTAGTTTCAGTTTCATAAAATTTGACTGATTATAAATGTATTAAATGACAATGTTTGATTTGCATCACATGTTTCTCACACACCGTAGAAGCTTACATATCTATTAATTGTTACACCACAAGAGGGCGCACTTAAAGTTTATGTAGCAAGGTGTATTGGGTATTGCATTTTAAGCTTCCTTTTTTTGAACAAAGACAGAAAGACACGCAGTATAGCCTTATATTTTTTGTTGTTGTTCTATTTTCTCTTCATTACTTTGTCTCACATAATTCATTTGTTGGGATTTGGGGTGCTAGAACTGTTTTAGTGAAACATGCGTCTGGTAATTATTAATTACCGTTCAGAAAAATGTGTGAAATTTGCAACCCCAGTTTGGATGCATGTTTAGTTTAGCTGATTTTTATTTTTTGGTAGCACATCAAATGCACACACAATTTGCTTCTTGTAGTCTTATTACTACCCCAAACTTGTTTGCTATCTGAAGCTAGCTAGTTGTTAGCTACTTTAACCTTGTAACTCCAACCAGAAGCTAAACACAAATGACAATTAGACATCAAACAAACTTTCTGTATTGACTGATCAACTACATTTGGGGTAAGTGTTCATTCGGAGTAATATATACAGTACCTGAACTGTTCCTTTAGATATTGGTGATTATTTACCTAGCATTGTACTGTTAACACATGAATAGTCACGGAACACATGAATAGTCTTTAATCAAACTTGTTTTAAAAATTCAACATAACAAATCAGCTGTCATTTTAGTTCACTTTAAATAGAAGAATTGCTCTACTATGAGAAAACTGAATTGTAGTAGATGAACTACATAGATAAAAATCAAAATCAAAGAATACTTTGTGTTAGATGTAAAAGAGCTCATGTTTTTTTGGACTGTGTTGTTCAGGAAAGCCTGCAGACAAAAGTCAGATCAGCGTCGGAGGCTGGAGCAGCTGGAGGGAGAGATGAGACACCTGACTGCGGTAAAATCACTCATCAGACCATGTAATATGTAATAGACGAAAAAATTAGATTTTTAGGTACAGAACACTTATTCTAACTTTTGATTGTGTAAGACTGTTACAGAAAAGAATACAAAGGAAAAGAATTGTGTTGGAAAGAACAGTCACATAAAATAGAACCAAGTCATGATGGGAAAATAATCAATGACGACATGCTGTGACAAAGTGAACTCGCAAAATTAAAAAAAGTAAATCCGTAAAAAGTAATCCGTTACATTACAGCGATACTTTCTGATAAAGTAACTAGTTCGAGTACTTTTCCATTGCAGAAAATGAAAACTCCTTTGTGCTTCCTCATGCATGTTGTTGTAGTCAAGACCTTTATAATTATTCTAATATCATCACTCAGTGAAATTTGGTCCATAATCTGTTAACTACTAAAGTAATACCCCTATCTCACCTAGCCGGTGTGTGTGCGTCTAAACTAAAAAGGGAAAGAAAAAACTACTCTAACAGGCTATGGTTTAAAAAAAGACATCATATACACAAAATAGTTTGTAAAAGTAAAAGTCTGGACCCACCTTCTAAAAAGAATTTGTTTTCTTAGTCCATAGTCTTTCCTGATTTTTATTTCTTTATAAATTGTAAAACGATTGATTTTATAAACCAAAATCTGCAATGTTGCCTTTGAACAGTTGATGTTGAGATGTGTCTTCTACCTATTCTCTGTAAAGAATATTCACGATTTGCAGTCAATATGCAATATTTAGGATTGACTCTGCTTACTGTTCTCCAGTGGTTTTCCCTTAAGTCAGTGTTAAGCTTTATAATAAGATATTAAAGCTGTTAAAGGACTCTTTTAACTGTGTTTCATGGTTTTCTATTAACTTAAGAAAGTGTTTAATACTGAACATTTTAGTTACAAAGGTACAACAAACAATTTTTGTGATATACACTGATTAGAAACCATTCTTTGAACTTTGAATTTGGAGCTTTTCCCGGATAGCTATCTGTGATCTGATCTCTCTTGTGATGTCTGAAAAGTTCTGTACACATTTGAGGGTCTCTAGGCCAAGCTACTGTATGATGTTCGACTAACCTGGGATGTAAACCCAATTGTGAGTCGAGGAAAATCTGTAAATCTTTTCAAAAAGTTCAAAACAGGAAACGTTAGCACTCGAACAGGCGAGTCCTGATTATGCCCTGATAATATAGAGTAGGTACAGTATATTTACAAGACGAGGAAGGGCTTATGGTTTTTTTTTTGTGTGTGTTTTTATAAAGTCTGGGTTGAGTCACATTATATAGTAATTTTAACCATGGACATCGTCTCAAAACACATTCTGTAGATACATTAAAAAGAAAATAAACATATAAATGTTTACTTTTATAGCTGGATATTTCATTCTGTATGAGGGGAGAATGACTTAAGAACTAATTTTAGTTGACTTTAATTAGAATATTTTTTTAAATTCCAGAGCTCCAGTGAGATCCCAAACGTCTCAGCGTCCTCTGCGTCCTCAGCTCACGTCTCAGGCACCGCTATGAGCAGCCACGACCTGGACTCGTACAAACTACTGCGCCACCTCCAGAGCCGCATCCGGCAGCTGCAGGCAGACACACAGAGTCAGACATACACTTACACACTCGGCGCTGCCCGTCTACACCGGGCCCGGGGGAGCGGGGAACGGGAGTTGGCCGGATCCTATCTGGAGACAGTATGTGAAATCACACTGGGCACTGGAATGGATAAACAGTACCAAATCTTAGATACTTGCTATAAAAGATTTTAACTACAATAATAGATAATAATGCTTTTTTCCCCTCTAGATTGCTCCAGAACGGGACAGCATTGTGACTCGACCACGCTCTGATTTGAAAACAGCTCTAAAACCTGACCTTTGACCACAGATTATATTAAGAGCGGTAAAATAAACGTCTCACTTGGCTTTCAGAGTTTTTTCATCTAAGAAGATCAGATTTAAAGAGGTGACTCTGTAGTCTTTCTGATCTGAGACTTCTGCTTACCTGTATTCAGGACGCTAATTGATAAAATGTCCGTTCACACGCGAAAAGCATTTAATCAGAATATAATTTATACAAAGTGGTTCTAGAAATATAATGAATTTTGTATACAAGGTCAGCCAGAAACAATTTATACACACTTCAGGAAAAGAAAAACTTTTATAAATATTTTAATACTACATTTATTTATGTAAGTTATATATTGATATACTGTATATAAGAAATTATTATAATTATGAAATTATCAGTATTAATATAATATACTGTACATACTATTTTTCTTTTCATGAAGTGTGTGTACATTTCTTTCTTTGACTCTGTTTATGAATAAAATATATATAAGAATTATATAAAAAATTATTTATTCAGTAGAAGAGTATAACTGAACTGCATTGTATCGTGGGAATGATATTTGCATTTATTTAGAATTAAAGTGGACATATTAATTAAACGTAACTTTTTAGTCATGTTTAGACATTTAGATGGGTCTCTAGTGTGTGCGCGCGCACGCGTGTGTGTATGCATGCAAACAACATTCCTTGCTTTTTATCCTTTTTTCTTTTTTTTTTCTTTTTTATTGGCTAGGGTTTAAACAAGCTGATTAGATTTTTTTTACTCCTAATCTGACGAGACAAAAGTTTGGACACCCCTGCTAATTCCATATCCTTTCACGATTTTTATTTCTCAATATTTACTGGCATAAATACGCAAATACGCCTTTGAATAGAGTATGATATAAAATCATTCTTTTATGTTCATTAGATATCATATATTATATATAATTATTATAAAATTTCATATATATATTTTATACATTTTCCTACATAACAGCAATAAATTTAGTATAAAAATTTTTAGACAAGTTTTTCTTTTCCTGAAATGTGTATACATTTTTTTTTGGCTCACTCTGTGTGTGTGTGTGTGTGTGTGTGTGTGTGTGTGTGTATATAAAATTATAATAATGAATTACATTTTAATTCTGCATTACGTTTACATTTTCCCATCTATGTTCTGTAGCTACATACATCAATTGTTTGTTGATTATTTTACACCTTGTTTGTTTTTAAAAAATATAAATAAAAACACATTCACAATCTTGAGTATATCCTTAGTTTTATTAAAAAAACAACAAACAAAAAAACAAACAGGTGTGACTTTACACATCTTTGTACATTCGAAAAGGCTGAAAAGCCAACAGAATCAACCAACAGAACAGAAAATATGCCCACGTGACGCGTTGTCTTTAGTCGGATGTATAACAGAACGCTCGTTTGTTGTGATATTTCTCTGTATAAAATCCGATACTATATAGTGCTGTGTATATAATGATGGGAATTTCATGTTTGGAGAAACGGCGTGAAAGTCACGACTTGTGTGCAGGCGTGTGAGAAGTGTATTAACTCACTGCCTTGTCGAGACATTAAACATTGGTGCTTTATTCTGTAATGAACTTTAAAGTCCAGCACCAGCTGTCAAATTCGATCCGTTTTTTTGCTCGCAAATCTGGTACAGCGTACTCGGGCACATATCGATAATATTAAAGTATAGCGCGAAGATCAACTTCATTGCTTTCTCTTTCCATCTTGTGTTCAACAGTGGTTCACAAACCAAGTAGGTACACACTGCCACCTGCTGGTTCGGAGAGTGTAAATACGCAGGCGTACCCGAGTACGGAGATTTAAAAAATAATGATAATAATAAAATAAGGTGAACGCTGTCCAGTAGGGGAACAAACCGATGTGAAATGGCCCTTAACGTCTCCAGTGTCAGTACCTCGTACCAACCTAAGGTAAAGCTGTAATTTAAAAAAAAAAAATAACACTAATCAGTTTTTTTTTCATAAAGGAGGAAAAAAAAACAGACAGTTAAACGAATGACTGTTTATAACGAGCTACTATAACGTAAACAAGAACAAGATTTTCCACATTAAGTGCATCAAATTAAGTGCATCTATAAATGAATGGGGAAAAAAGGATGATGTCATTCTTTTAAAATAAATCAGTATGTGAAGATGTAAAATGGGAAGCTGTAAATATGCTTCAATCAACCCGCCATTGTTGATTAGTTTCCTGTTTCAGCATGACACATGGCGTGAGAGTCAAGCTTATTATTATTTTATTATATTTTTTTATGAACAATTGACAAGGAAATGGCGAGACTGGCGTCATGACGTCCTGAAAGCGTGAATACTGGTTAATATCCTGTGTAACATAGAATCACTGGAAGGGTTGGCAATGAACAGCCATGATGTCACACAGTACTGCATGTACGTCGTACTGTATCTGTGTTACGTGTATGCGAGGACGTGTACGATAGCTGCAAACCAAAGACAGGCCCAGTATATATGATGCATGAAACATGGCACCAAAAAGACAAAACCAAAAAAATGCTCGCGTTCTACCTCCGTAGTGCAAAACTAAGAGCTTGACTTGCTGGCGTTTTGGCAGAACCCTAAGTTCTCCGGTCGAATCTCTGGAGAGGAAGTCTATACAGTTTATAGCTCCATGTCCTCCTCTGTGGAGCTGGAAACCGAGATGGGGCTGAAGCGGTGCTCATCCGGCTCTTTGATGTTGACGGGTGTCTGGGTCGGGGTCTGTCTGGACACCGGCTGCTGTTTGCACTGCTGTCTCTGGAGAGAGTCCTTCAGCTGCTGAGTGAGCGGGTCCTCCAGGGGGCGCCACAGCACCAGCTCCATACACGAACGGCTCCTGCACGGGGCGAGGGAACCATTAGACTTTTTTTTTTTTCTTTTTTTTAAATCGACATCAATATCAAAAATACAAAGTTTTGTTTTCTGTCTTTGTCTTTTTGTCTTTGACTTGCATGTTCCACATACTGTACACTCCCAAGTGTCATTACACATACGTAAGCTCGCAGCGTCTACATACATTACCTATCCAGAAAATCCTTAGGACAGACCGTGTAGGTTTAACAAGTTTTAAAAAATAATAATAATAAGGCCGGTGAGTTCATAGCTGCTAGAACTATGTAAGAACTAACTTTTATTATTTCTTTACAGCATTAAATGTAACTATAAAATTGAAAAACCTTGGGGACATCATTCTTTAAAAAACAAACAAACAAATAAAAAAACATGCGTATTCACTGTAAAACAGTTAGATTTCCAGTAAGGGAATGTTTAACATTTTTCGAAGGCGTCTCCAGTGTCAGCGTTTCAGAACAGTAGGTGTTATAACTTCAGGTGTTCCGGTTTCTCAAATGAAAAAACTAACAAACAAAAACAGGCAAACAGAGTCAAGTTTGTAACAAGTGTTTATAAATAAGAACAGAAACTAACTTTTCCTATTTTGTGTTTTTAATTAAAGCATTAAATGTAATTATAAATGGAAAAACCGAACATCATTCTTTAATCATTACTTTATAAATAGATAAATAAATTTATAAATAAATTCTGTGGTATAAGAGTAATAACTACATCAGGGAGGGTTTGGGTTAGCTCTTTCCGATGCTGATTAAAAAGGATTCACATTATCAGGACACACACAACCTGCTCGGGTATAAATCAGATGAATCAGTGTGAATGTGTGAGATTTGATCAAAAATCAGGATTATCTTTATACCAAGTAATAATAATATATATATATATATTATTTTAATTCTGCACTTTAAAATTTTTTTATTTTTTTTACTGAATTCAGGGTGTTGATGACATGTTGTGTCCGAACACTCACACTGATTGTGCTACTGTGTGAGGGAGGATGTCGGCGATGCCGTGCTGCAGTCCCTGCCTCAAGCTCTCAGACAGCACGAGCACGGGTCTGCGCTGGACCGGCTCCACGTCCAGATCCTCATCGCTGTCATCCTCCAGAGTGATTCTTAACACACACACGCGCATGCACAAACACACACAAGCAGCATCGGTGTGAAACCCAGTCCTCAGCTAGTTTGTATGCATGAAGAAAAACAGAGCAACACGACGACGATGACCTTTGCGAATAAGAATTGATCTACAATCGTAACTCTGTTAGCTGACCTACTAGATTATATAATTATGGTAATAATGGTTTGTCATCAGGGACAATCTCAATTTCACACTTCCATAAATCATCTTTTCATTTTGTGAAGCTGCTTTGAGACAATGACCATTGTTATATACAGTAAAAAAGATTTTTTAATTGAATTGAATAATTAAAATCTGATGAGCTGCTTTAGCTACTGAAATGTGTTAATACAGGTTAAAAGAACAAGTTCATGAACGTCAATCTCTTCTAACTAAGTTCCTAATAGGACACTGAATTCACTGGTGAAGGTTTTGACTCCAAGCTGGTGGAGAAATTGGACGGACAGTACCAGTCAAAAGTTTTGACACCCCTCCTAATTCCATATTCTTTCCTGATTTTTATTTCTTTCTACACTGTAAAGCAATGCTGAAGGCGTTATAAAATGGAGAAAAATAAAATCACTAAAACAAACAAAAACATGGAATTAGAAACTGTGTCCAACCTTTTTACTGGTACTGAACATACACACTGGGAAAGGGAAGAATCAGATTTTTAAGTAAAAACAGACACTAAAGAACTACCAAAGGCGGATTTCTTTCCTTCTATGGAGATCTTACGCAACTGATAAAAAGTGTGAAAGTATTTTTTTTATTTAAGCCTCTGAGAAACTAAAGCTCTTTTAGATGTGAACGTCCCGGCTTCAAGTCAGACCTGGTAGTTTAATTTTTTTATAGAATATGATGTAATGATGCAAGGTGTAGAGAGATACAGTACTATATAACTGTTCTATGAAGTGAAAAGTCGGGTTGCCATATTATGCATGTTATTTTTTTTCCTTTTTATCATCTAAGGCTAAAAAATTGTGTCTCATGCAGGCTACTTTGAGTTTTACCTCTTGGGTTTTTACGGTTAGGAACGAAAACACGACAGCACTTGAGTTTTATGTTCAACTCTGAATGACTTCAGCGCTGCATCGATTGTCAGTATGATCTGGTAACCGTGGCTGCGTCCTAATCGCACGTTCTATGCAACAAAGAATTGTTTATCCTGGACATTTGCGCTTTGGCCTTATAAAGCTGAGTGAAAGCTTTAACAGTTGCTTGATCACGATTGCCATCAAGTAAATTTAACACCCAATTCCATCTAATTTGAGATGAAAGAAAAGGTGCTTCCAGAATGTCAATCATTCCTCATCCACACGCCTACACCTTTTTTAAGATGATTTCTGGTGAAATGTGTCACGGTTAAGCAAAAATAATATGTAAAGTATCTTGTATTTCCTAAAGGAGGAGAGTTACGACAGATCTATTTCGCAATACCGCGATCCTGATTCAGATAACGATTACACCCTGATTATCGACTAAGGTTAAACAAACGGCACAAAATAAATAAATAAATCTTCAATAAGCAGTTGGGTTTTATTATTCACTCTTGGATTGTTGGAGGTGTTTGTACCGTCTAGATGGACTCTTACCGGTGTGTTTAAGAGATTCTCTTCGACAGATTTTTTTTTTTAGCATTTTATCCATTCTTATTTCCTGACTGAGAACTGGTACTGAAATCTTCACTCCGGTCAGGCGTCTCATGTGTCTCACCTGTCCTCGATCTCCTGCAGCTTCCTCTGCGCCGCCTCCACCTCCATACAGGAGCCCTCTGTCTCCGCCCTGGTGGACACAGGCGAAGCCGGTGGGACAGCCAGAGCAGATCGCTGAACCGGCGGAGAAACTGTCGCGCAGCCCGTCAACCACCCCGGGTCTGATCTGGAGCTTGTGTCCTCTAAGGGATCAGATTCGCCCTCGTCCATCATCTTCTGTCTTTTTGCGGTGCAGTCTCTAAGCGAGGAAGAAAAACATTCAAAAATCATGAAAAAAATTTCATTCATAAAATTACTGTAGTAGTAATAATAAGCTGGAGGACTTGAACTTTATTATTGAGTCAGTACACAAAGGAGAGAATATATAATAATAATAATAATAATAATAATAATAATAATAATATATAAAAGATTATTCATCCTGAATGCCAATATTTGCACATATTCATCTCATTCTTTATACACTACATGTGCTCGTGACTTCATTCGCGTGGAATTTAATCACACACTCATAAGCGCATTTTTAAAAAAAAGTACAGCGCCATCTGGTGAATTTTGGAATTAATTACTATTTTTTACGTGTTATTGTGAAGTGCCCGTGAAGTAGATTTTAAATGCACACTCATAAGCGCGTATTTAAAAAATGTATAGCGCCATCTGTAGGAATTTGAGATGAACTAATGATTTCTTTCAAGGTCGATTTTCTTTTTTGAATGTTATGATTTCCAGTTAAATTTCAAACTAGTACATCTTCTCTTCCTGTGGGTCAACTGCGATGAAACGAAGCCTATATGTTACCTCAAGCACGGCCAAATACACAAGTGAAAACCCTATTAAGTGTAATTCAGGAGTCAAACAGACAGACTGACAGACAGAATTCCAAAAAACATCTTGAGTTCTATTATCTTACAATCCAATTTTTTTTTTTGCACAAATATTTGCAGTGTACAGACACGCCAATTTATGCTTTTATTATATGTAATAGATTGATAGAATAAATATTCTGCTTTTCTTTTAATCTTTTCTTTGGAAGCATGCGTCCACCTCCCAGATATGTCCCTTTTTTTTTTCCTTCTTCTTTTTAACCTGTCTGCTCTACATGATTGCTGATTTGCGATTGTAACTACAGTTGATCCCTGACTATTGGATGTGGTGGTTAAAACCCTAAATATGCCCAATATTGGCCATAGACATTGTTTATTTTGCTGAACAGTGAATATGTTAATAGGCAATATTTAAAATAAAACATGGAAGTAAGTGTTTAATACATTACAGTACTGTGTATTAACAAATGCCCTAACAAACAAAGAAGAAGATATTGAGTTGTACCAGTCAAAGTCCTCAGAAGAACTGTGTATGTGTGTGTCTGTGTGCGTGTGTTTGTGCAGGATGCTGAGAAAAACTAGTTTATAAAACTACACAAATACGTACGTAGTCGTCCTCAAAGCACTGACACACCAAATACTGACTTTGTTTCATGAATCATTTATTCATCAAATCTGCCTCTAATATCATCATTATCTGCTGTCTGTGCAGTAGAGTTTGATCAGTGAGTAGTATATATACAGTGCCCTCCATAATTATTAGCACCTCTGGTTAAAATGGGTCCTTTAGCTTCTAAAAAAATCAGTTTTGTTCTAAATATCATATCATAGGACCACAATGGAAAAAAGAGGAAATTCCAACCTTGAATTCAAGTAGATTTATTCAGTGGGAAAAAAATCCCACATTAAGAAATAATTATTTTACACAATAATTAAACAATTATTAGCACCCCATTATTAGATGTTTAATACTTTGTACAACCTCTTCTTGCCAACAAAACAGCACCTAATCTATAATGTTTCACAAGATCAGAAAACACAGAAAGAAGGATCTTCGACCATTCCTCTTTGCACAATGGCTCTAAATCATCCAGTGACCTGACTCCTCTCCTCTGCACTCTCCTCTTCAGCTCACTCCACAGGTTTTCAATGGGGTTGAGGTCTGGGGACTGAGATGGCCATGGGAGGAGCTTGATTCTGTGTGTGGTGAACCATTTCTGTGTAGATTTGGCCACATGTTTTGGGTCATTATCTTGCTGAAAGACCCAGTGACGACCAATCTTCAGTTTTCGGGCAAAGGCCACCAGATTTTGCTTTAAAATGTCCTGGTATTTCAAAGCATTCATGATGCCATGCGCCCTAACAAGGTTCCCAGGGCCTCTGGAAGAGAAACAGCCCCACAGCATCACCGATCCTCCCCCATACTTCACAGTGGGCATGAGGTGTTTTTCTGCATACTCATCTTTTGTGTTCCACCATACCCACTTAGAGTGTTCGTTGCCAAAAAGCTCTATATTGGTCTCATCTGACCAAAGAACACGGTCCCAGTTGAAGCCCCAGTACCGCTTAGCAAACTCCAAACGTTTGCGTTTATGATTGTGACTGAGAAAAGGTTTTTCCCTTGCTTGCCTCCCAAAAGAGCTTGTTGGCATGTAGACAGCGTCTGATGGTTGTTTTGGAGACTTTGTGACCCCAAGATGCTATCATTTGTTGCAGTTCTTTAACAGTGAAGATTAGAAATTTTTATTTCTCTTACCATCCTCCTCACTGTGCGTGGAGGCAAAATAAACTTGTGTCCTCGTCCAGGCTTGTTTACTACTGTTCCAGTTTTTTAAAACTTCTTAATGATTCCTCTCACAGTAGATATGGGCAGGTGCAGACGGGTGGCTATTTTCTTGTACCCATTGCCTGACTTTTGAAGGTTGACACACATCTGCCTTACTTGAATGGTGTGTTCTTTTGTCTTTAACATGTTGAAGAGTGGATAAGAGAAATGGCCTCTGTGTCACATCATATTTATACCCCAGGGAAGCAGGAAGTGATAAATTACTAATTAAATGTTCCTAGATACTCTGATAAACTTTATGAACTACTGTAGAAATGTATTTTCTAGTACTTGTTATGGGTGCCAATAATTGTGGAACAGATTATTTTATGAAAAATAATCATTTTAGTCAGCGATTTTTATTTTCCCTTAAAATTAACTTATTAACAATTTTATTTATTTATTTATTTATTTATTTTTACAATTTTCAGTGTGACAATATGCTTCTGCAATAAAAACTAATTTTTTTAAGGCTTTTAACACATCTTAACCAGGGGTGCCAATAATTATGGAGGGCACTGTATATGCATGTGTGACTATTTCATATATGTGTGCCGTGACGTCTCGTCATAGTCGCAGGAAAAAAGGTTCTCAATCAATATTTTTCGTCATTATTTCATTGCACAGTAGTGCTAATTTCGTCAGACATAAAACCCCGCCCACTATGCCTGTGTCACCAATCAGAGCGCAGCACAGTGCCATTTCTCAAAAAACAAGACGCACAGGGAATACATACTCGTCATCGATCCTTCTCCTGTGCTTCCTCAGACATCTCCTCTCGCAGCTACTGAAACAAAAAACAAAAACAGAATATTCAGTAAACGTTCATACAAACAACAGCTTAGAAAGATGTATAAAGAATCTGCTTCTGGGCTCAGAAAAAAGAGTAATGTCCTCGGTGTGTCTTCAAGCGGCACATACTGTGTGTCCTCGGTGTGTCTTCAAGCGGCACACATGTAGGCGATTGTATGATCAGATCATCCAGCTCTTGATGCAAGTGGTGTACAGGTATTCCCCTAATTATGAGCAAATTCTGGTCTGGTAGCATGTTCGTAAGTTGAACTCGTTCTTAAGTGAGTCTTATATGCCTTTGACAAGAATATACAATGTAAAGCATACCAATCCATTTTGACAAAATCTCTGTCCCCTTTCCCCACACTGCCATCATGTGGACAAAAACTGTAACTAGGCCTAAGGAAAGGAATCTCAAACATTAAGACTAAGTTGAAGGTGTGTGCAAGTAATTCGAAGGATAGAAAGACAGACAAAAAAGATGTCAGAGCATCTTCTCTTTTATCTTTTTTCCATATACAAACAGCTGTCATATCGTTATCTCTCCTCGCTCACTCCATAGACTCCCTACGTAGCTGACCATGCCCCCTTCTGCAGGTATGCGAAAAGGGTGGGGCCGGCAGGTTGGGCCAGAAACGATAATTAACATTAATGGACCTTGGGCTTACTCTACATTATAAACGCAAACCGCAGAGTTTAGTCCGTGGTCCGGAAACAACGCAAGGAGTCGAGCGGTGGAGTTTTAAAGAATGGCACGCGAGCGGGGCGATGTTACGCGCCCCAGAGACTTTAAAGAGGAAACCCCAGTGCTGTCCTTTGATCTCCGCGAGAGGACAGTGTGGGAAAGAGTTGCTCGAGATCCACAGGCATCTTCAGTCTTGCACAGAGCCCACCTTCATATCCCCGCCACCGAAGAGGAAAAGACCGCTAGGAGGATGACCAGGCGATGGACGTCCAGGAGAGACTCTTGTCTGTGGATGCGCCCATCCTGCCTACCACCGCCTTTCATCAGCCGCGTGACCACATGCCTGCTGGGCACTGCCGATGGACCTGCACGTGCACACCTTCACTCTCTTTCCTTCCCTTTTACCTTCCTCCCTCCTTTAACCCTTTCCTTCCCCATTTATTCCAAATAAATTGATCTTTTTTCCATAAGACCTCGCTTCGTGTCATGTCTTTTGATCAGATCAGTTTCTGTTAAAAAAAATACAAGTATTAAACAACGAACAAAGAAAAATAAAAAAATTTGGTTCTGTTTGTATTATTTATTATTTCCAACAACACATCAGTTGCGGGCTGCGAGTAGGTAATTATGTACAAAAAAAAAAATTAAAAAGAGCCTGGAGTAACGACTCAGACCCGCATCTCTGACACTCACGAGTTGGTCATGGAGCTTCCCGGCAGGTGGAGCGAGCCGCCGGTTTGTCCTTTTGAGATGCTCATGTCAGGAACGGTGAAGTGTGGAAAGGAAGTGTACATGGAAGCAAAGTACCTCAGATCCGCGCTCCCAGGACTGGCACTCTGCATTCTGTCTGTCTGTATATCTGTAAACAACAACAACAGGAGCAATCGATAAAGCTCAATAATGAATCACAGAACTGGGCAGCAAGAGAATTTATTATATTTATAAAGAGATAAATCATGACATAATACACCTTTCTGAGACTACTGGTATCTGAATTAACGAATTCCGTAATTGCGTTAGAATTAAATAATATCTTCCTACTGGAATTTTATTTTAAAATGTGATAGAATAATATTTAAAAATGTAACAAGATGAGTATTTTGAAATTATTTTGCTAATAATGCTACCTCTACATAAACCTCTGTAAGTTTTGGAGGTGGAGCTTTGTGTTCATGACTTAAAATGTGGGCAGAGTCAATGAGAGGGGAAAAAAAAAGCATTTATATCTTATTCATGTCCACACCAAAAACAATAACACACTGTCGGAACCTTCCTTAACTAATGCACCATTCAAGTCAAACTTGGGCTTGTGAACAAAAGCGTAAAAAAAATTACATTTAAAGAAAACTTCAAGCACAGTGCAGTGATGAGACTCTTAGTCGGATTTAATAATCTACTTTAAAATACGCTACTAATAAGCTATTTGCTCAATGTAAACAAACTCCTGCACAAATAACAACTCCTGAAATAACAGCGCTGATGTGGTATAAGTGAATTTTAACATGCTGGAGTCGTTTAAAGACAAAGCTTCAGATAATATTTATCCTAATTTCCTTTTTTTTCCTTCGATTTCTCATCTGTGATTCACTCTCCAATTACCAAACAGGGAGTGTATTTGGCTGACGATGAAAGAAGATGCAAGATACTCAATTTTACAAAATTTTACTTCTTTGTATCAATAAGTTAGACAGAGAATTCTGCTGTACAGAAAGACAGACTTGAAGCTTATTTTAGCTTTAACCTTTTACCCATACATATCGTGTGAGTTTAAATATTGTGATATCAGCTGTGAGAATGAGCAAGCAGGAAAAACACAGCCGTAAGAGTTATTTATTAATGAAAAATGCACTTTATTACAGATATCACAGCTAATACTACATTTAATAAACATGATGAATTATAATTTCAGACAAATTATGACTATTACTCCTGATTTGTAGCTTAAGTAGTAATAATAATACTATGCAACGCCTCACATCACCTCACAAATACTATATTTCAAGTCGAAAACTTACAAATATTTCTGTAGTTTGAAAAATAATCATAGCGCCGTAGAAAGCTATAGTATTTAAGTCATGAATTCGAGCTGTAAACTCCTACCTGTGTGAAATTCCACAGAGACGAAGCTGAAGCTAACAACTTAGCTACCATCTGACAGGCAAAAACACTCACGGGCTTCTGCGCGTGAACACCAGAGAACACGCGATAACGTTCTGGAACGCGCGCGACCTCATGGGATTTGTAGTCATCACGGCAGATAACGTTTTGTAGTCCACTTCCGGGTTGCGGCGAACATGAGAAAACACGTCTACTATTCAAAGCACAGACATATTATGTGTTATTATTATTATTATTATTATTATATTATTAATCCTTACTGCGATAAGATCGTATTTTATTTACTTTTAAATGTCTTTTTAAGCTTGTTATATGACAAGCTTTGTTTGTCTGTTAGTTTTTGTTTGTTTGTAAGCACAGTCCTGCACAACACAGTTGAAAAAGGGCAGCAAGTAATAACAAAAGAGTAAAGGAGCACCACATGTTAAAGCTAAATAACATACCACAAAAGACAAACAAATGTAATAAAATTACTATTACAATAATACATGCATTAATATTATGATTATTACTCATTAATGAATTCATTAATTCATCTACTATATTGCTTATCCTGGGTCGCAGGGAGCCTGGAGCCTATCCCAGGAGACTTAGGGCACAAGGGGGGGGATACACCCTGGATAGGGTACTAATCCATCACAGGGCAACGCCAGTTGGACTAATCTGCATGTCTTTGGACTGTTGGAGGAAACCAGAATACCTGGAGAAAACCCACCAAGCACCGGGAGATCATGCAAACTCCATGCACATTTGAACCCAGACCCTGGAGGTGCAATAACGTCTGATTAAAATTTATTACTAAAATATAGTTGCAATTCCAGTGTCAGGAGCAGTAAGAACGACTAGTGTCAATGCACCTTTTAAATCTCAAAGAAATGGTGGATTTCACTGGATAATATGCACTGGACACACACACACACACACACACACACACACACACTATAAAAAATAATAAAACATTTATTTAAACTCACTCACTCACTCACCTTCTATATCGCTTTATCCTGTATTCAGGGTCGCGGGGGGCCTGGAGCCTATCCCAGGAGACTTAGGACACATGGCAGGGTACACCCTGGACAGGGTGCCAATCCATCGCAGGGCATACACACATACACTTACTCATTCACACACTACGGGCAATTTGAGAATGCCAATTAGCCTAACCTACATGTCTTTGGACTGTGGGAGGAAAACGGAGTACCTGGAGCAAACCCCCAAACTCCATGCACACAGAGATGGGAATCGAGCCTAGCCGGGGATCGAACCCGGACCCTGGCGGTGCAAGGCGACATGCTAACCACAAACTGAATAAAAACAATAACAT